>JAVHJL010000007.1:2400000-3000000 GCA_036971715.1 Arthrobotrys musiformis
GGGCTAGGTATCCTAGTGAATACTAGAATCACCGAGATGCGATAGTAGTTGGTCTCGTACCCAGGAAGCGGTTGTACATTGTATGACCCAAATTTTGTATTTATGTATATATTAGTGGGCCTCTTTGCTGTAAATTCGCGATTTCATTAGTTCCTGTACATAACTTAGAAAACTTTGTAGATAAGTATTTACCAAACTGCAGGTCACTTTCAACCCGACATGTGAACCCATGGCCCACAGCATACGTGCATGCGGGCTTGCATTAGTACTAGTACCAAGGTACCGTCTAGCATATCCTCCGTGAGCCGTCGCTCGCTCAATCATGCGACCCGGTCATGGCCTTCTGGAGGAAATCTCCAAGCCCAGCTTCTCTTAAAATTCTACTCATTTCTGCCGATGTCTCAACTTCGACGACCGTAAAAGGACCACCTAGCCGTCCCGTTTGGGATTTGCAAGATTTGTTCAACTTGTTGGTCTCCCAGACGGCATCTGGAATAGTCTCCTGCACATTCCGTCGAACTTCCACGGATTGCCATTTCATACGCTTGATTTCCTTCACGTATGTCCGAATTGCAGAATCTTCGCCTTCGACGTAGAGGAAACCAGGGTATCCAGGTTTACAGACACCCCTGATATCCATGGATTCTGCCATTGTTCGTATAGATTTTCGTTTGATTTTCGATCGGATGTGATGGAACATGAAGAAGACTCTGCTAAAGATCATAGTACACGCTTCAATGGGCGGCGGGGCAAGTCTGGGAACTTGCGTTCGTGGTGGTGTCGTGGGTCGCGAGACCTTCAAATTCCTGGCCCACTTGCAGAATTCAACTAACCAAAACAGTTCGAACCTCAACACCATGTGCATGCCCAAGGCTAACCCATGTCGCGGAAGACAAGAAGTTGACACTCTGCCTTCGATAGTCAGCACAACAGTGCGTCTTTCTGAGCTACACTGAAGAAGCAAGTTCAATTCGATCGCACGCGACCAAAGCCATGGTCAATCAATAGCATTGTCGTTATCTCCAAGCATGCGGACGGCGGACGTATGTTGTCGGGTCCAAGTTCTCGTTCTCGCTAACGAGCTCTGATTCAAACCAGTAAGAACCGCCGATAACTTCACGTTCAACGTATTCCATGCAGCAGCCAAGCCTTCTTTACGTATACATTGCATCTCTGGGTTTAGTAGCTAGTGAGCTTCTCGCACCCCGCGAATGCCGCGGCCTACTTTTTGATCTTTGTAATATATCCTAAGCCATATGCAATAAATCCACTTCTCATGATGTAGCGCCATTTTTCTCCATGAAACAATTACCTCAACTTCCGTACCTCGTATATAAAACATATACATAGTACAATTACAGCCCGCGCAAGTAGCCATGGACGAGTCGTTCATCACCGCCCCTGCTTGCGCTGCAGGCCCCACTCGCAAGCTTCGTAGCCATCCGCGCCTAGACTCTTTCTGCGACGAACATGGCCGACATATCCTGCTACGTGGTCTGAATGTCGAAGCTACGGCCAAATTCCCCAGGAACGCCCCGGTGGTCGGAACCGCCGAGTTCTACGATAGCGATAAAGTCAGCTATGTCGGGCGGCCGTTTCGCACAATTGAGAGGGCAGATGAGTGGTTCAGGCGGATGGCAAAATGGGGGATCAATGTTGTTAGGTTCCTCGTGGTCTGGGAAGCATTGGAGCCCAAGAAACTGTATGTGGTGTGGATGATGCCATTGGTATAAGCGTACGCCTAATAGATTGGGGTGACAGGGGTGAATACGACGAGGAATACATAGACTACATTGTCGCCGTCCTGGAAAAGGCTCGCGAACATGGCGTTACAGTCTTTATCGATGGGCATCAAGATACGGTATGTTTGTTCCCTCCTACGGAAACTGCTGCGAGACGTGGTACTAATTTACCGGTATCCCTTACACAGTGGTCTCGCTTTTCGGGTGGCTCTGGTGCTCCTCAATGGACGTTCCAACTCGCTGGTCTCGATCCTAAGAAGTTCAGGGCAACTGGTGCCGCTGCCCTATATACCCCGGAGTCCGAAACCTCGCCAAAGGAAGAGAAGCCGTTCAAATCGCCTTCTGACAGACTATGGCCAACAAACTATGGCAAATTCGCTGTGCTGACCATGTTCACATTGTTCTTCGGAGGCGAGAAGTGGGCACCCAATTGTGTGACACCTGAAGGAGAAAACGTCGGAACTGTTTTACGAAGAGCATACTGTAATGCGTACGCTCGTTTGGCTTTTAGGTTGAAGCACCTGGATAACATAATCGGGTTCGACCCTATCAATGAGCCAGTCCCGGGGTATATCGGTCTTTTCGCCCTTACAGAATTCAACGAGAATGTTTATTTGCATTTGGGATACATGCCAAGTGCATTACAAGGCATGGCTCTGGCGGGAGGCGCGAGAGTTGAGGATGTTTACATCTATCGTCGGTCATGGCCTGGTCCGTCTGTTCGGCCGATGTACCCTGAGGTAACCTTGAACAGCAAGCATCATAAAGCTTGGGTTGGGCCGGATATATGGAAAGACCTCGGGGTCTATAAGTTGGATGGGAAAGGGAACCCTATACTAGGCGAGAAAGGGTATACGTACTTCAGGAACGAGCATGATACGGGAGAGCCTGTTAATTTCGAAAGAGGTATTTGACGAGTTCTGAACTTTCTCGGCAAGGGAGACGCGCCCACTGACACCGCCTCTCAGATTACTACGTCCCGTTTGTTCGACAGTACCAGGCTGCGATCAAGAAGGCCTTGGAGGGCGGCAAGGCCTCCGACTGGATGTTCGTGGAGCCGATCCCAAATCTTGACCCACCGACTTTCAAACCGCATATCCACCTCCCACCAGGAGGGGATACTGGGTTTTCTTCGGCAACGGGTCTATCTGACGAGATCGCGACTCATGACAATTTGGTGTATGCACCTCATTGGTATGATATCCGGGTGTTGTACGAGAAAGCCCTATGGTATACCGTAAACTTTAACGTCACAGAGCTCGCCAAGGTAGTATCCTCCGCTTTTGTCGTCGCGGTATTTCATGACCTGATTCGGGTGACTTTAGGGCTCTCGTGAGATGGGTTCACTCACCTTCTATGGCAAATCAGGCCTCAAGGACAACTATACCGCCCAATTCGCCACTCGTGTCGAGCAACTCGCCATCTTCCGACCTCCTCATCCAGAGACTCAAGATGTCGATACAGCCGTCAACAAGATCAAGAATACTCCAACCCCATTGATGATTGGAGAAACTGGCATCCCATTCGATATGAACAACCAATCCGCCTACGAGGACGGAAATATGCACACTCAACTAGTAATGATGAACGCCATCTGCGGCGCTATGGAAAGGTTGATGATGAACTGGACTCTCTGGACTCTATCCCTCGAAACCGACTGCCTCCGTAACGCAGATGGTAGCCTTGGTGCACCATTTGCCTGCGGTGATGGTTGGAACAGCGAGGACTTCTCCGTCGTAACGCGAGATCCAGCAATGACTGAAGTACCCCTCGACCCTTCAAAGCAGAGCCCAGTACCACCAGTCAATGACAACGGCCATATCCTCACGCGTGGGAAATTGTTTGGAGAGTTGTATAAAGGTTGTCGAGTCACTGGGTCGTGGGTCCGGCCTTATGCTCCAAAGACAGCTGGAGACCCCAAGAACGCGGAGTTCGATGCGCATAAGGTTGTTTATAAGATGACATACGCTGCTTCCAACGGCAATACGGATATCTCAAGAACTACTGAGATATTTGTGCCAGTGTACCATTATATGCGACGGGACGTTACTCTGACGTGGTCCGTAGAGGGAGCGGATAAAGTCCTCTTGGAGGGGAACACTCATAAGTTCAGCGCAGCAGATGATGCGCCATTTACTTACAAAGGAGATCAGGGGTATGTCGAGCTGGAGTACGATATCAAACAGCAAATTTTGAAGATCAAGCACGAGAAGAAGGCGGCGGAATGCCTGATCAATGTCGAATTGAAGGCGGAGTTGGAGCCGAATACGGGGCCTTGGTGGGGATGGGGATGGCTGAGGATGTTCTTTGGAAGTTTCCTATGATCCTACGACAACTAGACTATAGCCTGAATAGTCTGTCACAATCGTAGATGGTGACGGCGAAGAATGTCTCAAGACTCGACCTCGAGCGGGATAATGGAGATAAGTTGAAAAAATAGACGTGCGGGACGCGGTCCGAGCAATCACATATCGAATGAATCCTTCATGATCTCCAATAGACCGACGCAGCGCCGAAATCGCTGGCATGTCTTCATGCAGCGCCAACGGCCTATCGGACAGATGGTAAGACGGTTTCATAAGTTGTAGACACAATGCACAGCATAGTCGTCGTGAAGCTGAATTTATCCAACAGTCTACAACGCAATTCACAGATCTCGAAAAGGTGCACCGTCTGCATACAAAGATATGATGTATAACCTCACCCCCCTAGTAAATACCACTAGTATATACAATGCAACTATTTCAGGCTATATCTTCCCGCAAGCTTTAAAAAATTTGAACCGCGGACATGCATATATATGATCGTTTCTCGCATACATGCATGGGACGGTTTGGCGTCTTCACAATACTAATTCTCGAGAGAGGTCTCCTGTTTCAATGGAGTGGGAGCTAACAATACGACCAACCACTGAAAACGAGAAGAAATAAATCCACAAATAACAGGGCCGTATTTCATTTCCATTGGATGGCAAAGTAGATCCTTGCCCATGGCTAGCCCCCACCATGTCAGTTTCCTTCGCTTCAAGGGACATAATCAACCCGAGCGAGCCCCGCTCGATTAAAAGCTAAAGACCTCAAGCCTCATTTTCCCGCCTAGTTCCTGGCACCCAAAGGATTCTTCTCGAAGCTCTCTCTTAAATTCAGGCTAAATTACCACGAGTTTTTGCGTTTGGGGGTCCCACTAAACTGGGGAGGTTTCACATTCCTGTAGTGGCTTTTCGGAGGCAATCCGTCCCTAGAGCCCCTCTTCAAAACACTACACCATCGGAAACGCAAGCTTACGTGGATTGATCGGTTCTACCTGTTGAAAGCTGGTAAGGAGGGAGAAAAAATCTCTCTAGTTCACAATAACATTATCGCGCTGTGAACGGCGGGGTGAGCTACATGTAGCTAGCGGTTAAGTAATCTAATGCTTAGGTTAAAATAGTTTAGACGAACACTAGTACTCTACTAGGAGAACTGCAGAATAACCTACGTTCCGCTACTGCGCATTGGCATAAAACGAAGAAATTTTATCAATTGGGTCAAATTTACTGCCGAATAAACATCTACTTAAACCCCTCGAAATAGACAAGTCTACGAAGCCACTTTCACAAGAAGAATCCTCGCGCCTCGTTGTAGAATCCAAAGTGCGGGTTGGGAGAGATAGAAGAAGGAGGTGAAAGACCTAATTGGCAAGTTGGCTATATAACGGGGCGTCCGGACGATACGATTTGGGATCAAAAGATACCGAATAATTGTCTGTATTCATTCGTTTTTCTTGGGTTTTCTCTGTTAAAATTTCGACTTTGTCTCTCGTTTCTGTGTCTGTCTTCTCTCTTGTGTTCAGATATAGTTGTGTTACATGGGGATTTGTTTGTGTGTGTTTCTCTCTTTTTTTCATCATTCTTCATCGTTTCCTGAAATTTCGAAGAATCTATATAGGAAAAAAAACCAATTGCTCAAAGGAAGGTCATAAGGAAAGGCTGGTGGAGGAAGAAAAGATATCCCAAATTAGAAAGATTATACACAAGAAAGAAAGGAGGCGGAGAAGGGAGAGTATCAAAAAGCAAGAACCAAATATTACTCTCAAAACTGATAAAGCATTTGTTGACAAAGAACCCCAAAGAACAAGGCAATTGCGATCAAAGTTTATCGAGAGGCGAGAGGGAGGACAAAGATGGCTCAAGGCTTCTTTCTTTCAATTGTGTATAATAAATGAGCGTAGAGTAGCTCATGAATGGGAATTTTTGGTTTTTCGCTAATCGTTCAACCGCCAGCATCAAGACAGCTAAGGAAATTAGGGTAAAAGATAAATAAAAATAAAAAAAATAAAAAATAAAGGAAATTCATTAAACAAGAATCTTCTACTCTGGGCGGTCGAGGAAGATCTTGTGTGGGAGCCAGTCGTCGCCGCAAACCTTGAAGCGGTCCTTGAGGGTATCAAGGGCCTTCAAGTCGTCCTCGGTGAGGACGAGGCCGTCAACCTGGAAGTTGGAGACGATGCGAGATTCGGTGACGGACTTGGGGATGACGGAGTATCCGTGGTGGAGACCCCAGGCGAGGAGAACTTGCTGGATGGACCTGCCGTGCTTCTGGGCGATGCCAGCGAGGGTGAGGTCCTTGACGAGAGGAGAGTTGGTGGAGCCGAGGATGGAGTATCCGGTGACGTGGATACCCTTTTCAGCGCAGAACTTGGTGAGGCTGTGAGTTGGGTTGTTTGGGTGGAGCTCGACCTGGTTGACGGCCTAAATATGAAAAGGATTTTATCAGTAACTTATTTCTAATGGCACCTTCGTTTGAAGAAATTGAAGATTTTTCGAACGTACTGGGATTGTCTTGGCGTTTCTTAGTAGCCTGTTGAGCTGTGTGATGTCGAAGTTGGAAACACCAATGTTCCTGACTTGAGACTTTGGAAGCTTCTCCAACTCGGCCCAGGCATTGAGGAAGTCGATGTCGGTGTAGGCAACAGGGGGGTTGGCGGGGGCAGAAGCTGGGTTGCCCTCCTCAGATGGAGCGGTGGAGCATGGCCAGTGCATAAGATAGAGGTCGATATACTCGACACCCAAGCTGTTCAAGCTGGAGGCGAGACCCTCCTTAACGTGCTTGTGCCATGTGTTATCGAGCTTGGTGGTGATCCAGATCTCTTCACGTGGGACACCAGAGTCCTTGATTCCCAAACCGACTTCACGCTCGTTGCCATAGGCGAGAGCACTGAGAACGTGGTGTAATTAGCGTTATATGTTCCCCCAAGCATTCGGAGGTAGGATTGTATCAGCATACGTATCAATGTGTCTGTATCCGGCCCTCAAGGCGGCGGAGACAGCATTTCGAACCTCACCTGGCTTGGATTGCCAGGTTCCCAAACCGACGGCGGGGATCTTGTCGCCGGTGTTGAGGGTGTAGGTTAAACTAGCGCAAGCAATTTGTTAGCACCGCAAACCCATCAAAACGGAGCAAAATCAAAAGAAACAGCCGTATCATCTTATCGAAGCTAGTCCACCCTGGGGAACGAATAGATGACAACGACCAGCATATCAAAAAGCGGATAGCATAGAGAGGGGGACCAAGGAAGAAAGACATACGAAGTCCACTGTCCGTCAGACATTTTTGCAGCAGTAGTATAGAATCGAAGTCTTGTAATATCTACAATCTGAGGTTGTAGGTGAACACGAATGTTAACGGTGGTTTGGAAGAGGAAACGGGTCGTTGGGGGTTTGAAAGATCGAGGAGCTCTGAAGTTTAATCGAACTGGAAAAAGCAGCATCTTGAGAGCTTTATATATCCATGCAGAATGCCCGCCAACAAAGCAAATATTAATCGCAAAGCAAAAGCCAACCACCGCAAGATCTTTACTCTTTACCCTGTCTGTCGTATTATTGGCTAGGCCTTTTAAGTCTCAGGTCGAGCAAAAGCAATACTGCGAGAGCAACTGGAGTGACGAGCGGCGGCATGGCGGATGGCTAATGCGCGTGCTATAACTTAAGGGTAATTTAATTGATTTTAATTTAGATTCAACCGCAAAAATCTTTCTCCTCGTTATGGGCCGTGGAGGTTGACTTCGGCATTAACTAACGCTGTTTCTTCCTTACAACAGGGCCCATGGTTAGCACGCTATAGCTGCTCATTGATATCGAGCATGCTCATTGCATTGTCATTCATAGCTGATTGTGGATATATCCCGATAGATTGCTTATCAAGCGCAAGGCTTTGAACGCACCGAGCGAATGAATGCTACGAATGAATGTCTCCGACTGGTTTCCTCCAGGGTTCCTACGGCATCTTGCTGTACCTTCTGCTTCCTGCTTGACACCTGCAGCCGCCACTGCTCCCGAAGATGCTAGATGGTATCAAGATACATTCTGCTAGATACCGACCTGTCGCCGAAGAGAGACAACCGAAATCCCCCCCAAACATGCAATAGCCTGTATCCTAACGACTAACTCGAGACACTGACCAGGAAAAAAAAAAAGTGGGGAGGACTGGGCAAACGAAACGTATTGAATTGTCAATTGGAGGCGGGAGTGATGCAACGGCGCAGGTGCGTCGACGTCCGCAATTACCCATAATTTAGCCTGAATTCCCCCACCTTTTTGGCTTGCCAAAATACGATCGTTGCGCAGGCTAGTTGCACCGGCCATGGACTTGCATGGTCTTGACGGCTAACATCCTTTAGCGACTCTTAATCCCGTGCTCACATTAAATCCACCTTTTTATCGTGACGAAATATAGCTAACGACCTACTATATTGTTCCTTAGCCGTCGTGGTCGTCCGATCAATGGGAGTTCCGAATTCCATATCAAGCAGCTCAGCTGACATATTTCACACATATGAATGAAGCTTTTTTGACTTTCCACAGTAGCCGGAACTATGCCGGACTTGGACCCAAGAAACCCTGCCCTGACATGCAAAGTGAGAAGAGAACCCCACGATGCTGCAAGACCCGACCTGCTTCTACCGAGCCAGAAGGAAAAAGAACCCAAAGAATATGTAGCACGGGCAATATGGCCCCTTCGAAGAATTCCTCTTTTTCCTCGCCTCCCAATTCTCCCAAGGCTGGGTCTTAGCCAACGTGTTTGGTGGAGAATGTCCCCACGAACCTAAAAACAATTTTTCCGGATTATTTAGCGGACTGCCGGAAGGAATTTTGCCGCATGCTAAAGGGAGAATCCCTATCCAAAGAACCGGGAGAGCTCGACCGAAGAGGCCCTATATTTTAACACGAGGGCTTGAGGCCGAAAAGCGTGGCCATGGGAGTATGCGAAACACTCCGGCCCTGTGTTGAGGCAAAATCCAATACTTTAGCTATATTGTGATCGATCTCCAATGCCGTGGCCATATTCCTCAACTAACTCCAACAGGGTGAAAACCAAAAACCTAGCAACAAACTAATGAGAAATGTCTAAAAGCTGGGGCTATCGCTTTTACCCATCGCGTAGGCATTCTGCCTAATTCACCTCCCTTATCCAGGTCACGGAGGTAAGTTGCGAGGGCTAAGGAGCTTCGGAGCTCGATTGTGGCGGTCTATAGGCACGTTCCGAAATCATTCCGAATGAAACCTGAAACCTTTATAAGTTTAAAGACGAGACTCCCCGGATCGATGGCTGCATATCTCTGCTATGTATCATGATTCACAAAAATTTACACACACTATCTTTTGCTATTACGACTAATCAGAAGGCAGCCTTTCAGGTTTCTGAGCTATCCAGCTGACCTAATTGCGAGGTGATTGCAAGGTTATCCATCACTACTATCGTCAATAGCTAGTGGTCCTGCCGTGTCACGTATAGGCAGAATATCATATATTAATATAGGTAACCCAGTTTGAGAAACCACATGTTCTAACATGTTTTGAATGTCCGTGTCTAACTTTAGACCTATGTACATATAAGCTGGCATTTGTGAGCGGTAACGGGGTATAAGGAAATGCAAATGCATGGAATACACCATGTTCAACTAGGGTATGACCACCCTATTATATAAGTAACCCTCCATATTATCGGCACAAGTGCACCGAAGATCATAGAGCCGCACCGAGTTGGCGCCATACTCTTAACTTCTTTGACGATGTCTTTCTGGTCTTGAAACTGGGAGGGGGGGTTTGGCAATTAATCGTAGGTTGTCGGTTGCAATTACCATAATCTAGACATCTCGAGATTTCCGGGCGACCACCTAATTTACAAATCACACGCTTACAACACATAACTTGGGGTTTGGATTCGGTTGCTGAATGGCCGCTCTTGTAACTGTACATTCCAAAACGATTTCAGGTATCTAAAGCCCAGCCTATAGCCCTGGGTATGGCGCACGCGGCGATGGAGTAGTCTACAAAAGAGATGCTTAAGTCTGCACGACGACAATTTTGGGAGGGACTGTGGGATTATAGTGATGATCACGCACCATTAAGCTATAAATCTAACTTCGCTTAATATTATAAGCTGCATTTTGTTAGCCCTCACCGAAGATTTTAATATGCCAAAGTGGTGTGCTCCAACTGTAGTACTCTCTTCGTCGCAGCCATATCGTCCGGCATGGTGAAAGTTGCTTTTCTTCCTTGCCATTCCTATAGATCTAGCCTTGATGCATCGACGTTGCCTGCGCAGCCTACCTCGAAGGAAATTGATGGTATCTCCGCCTCCTCATCCTTCTTGAAAAGGCGACGACCCGTACGCGTGCTAAGCTCTCTAACATGCCACCCAACTGCCAAGGACCCCCCGGTATCGATAAGAAACCAGCCCTTCGCAACGAACTAGTCTTTCTTACCTATTGGTGACTAAGCGTGTCAATGAGCGATATCCGTATACAGATTAGGAAATATTCAGTTTTAATTCGACCAGATGCTTACTATTTGACTTTATGCTACCGGCTTTCGAGGTGACAATTCCTAGGTGGATACCCCTGCGCTCTGCCGGTTGCATGCTTGAGCTTCGCTAGTATCGGGCCGTCAAGCCACTGATCGGCTTCACATGCACAATTAATCGCGAATAATCTTTTGCGACAGGGATGGTAAGATTTAAATTTTGAATAGGATATTAATGGATGTCCACGCTTTTGTTGAATTGTGGTTGTACTTGACTTGGTTGAGCAATATTAGTGTGCTATGGCAGGATTAGAACCAGTGTGCCTTGGACGACTTTTGTCTACGTGGCTACGCTAATCATAATCATAGTATATATCGTATTGCATTCAAAAGGAGGTATATATTAGTCTAGTAAGAAGGCGGGTGTTGAGCGGCCGCGGGTATATGTATGTTGTGGGGGTTTATGATATATCAACGACCACCATGCACCTAGCTTGGTTCTGGTGGCATCCTGCAGTATTGTTTTAGGATTTACGGCGCATATCCTCGCATACATCTGCAGCCTCACGCTTGTGCGACCTTGGCTTGTCGTCGGATCCCTCAACCGTGTGTGCGACCTGAGTTAAACTACCACGTTGGCAACGCACATCTACAGGTGTGGACACTGCCAATGTGAACACTGCCAATGTGAACACTGCCAACTGGTGCCCAGACATGATGCATGATACCTGCTATCAGAGACTAATTGCCACTTCAACCATGGTTTTAAATTATTTCGTTCTACTTGTGAAGTCTAACCTCGAGGCGGCAGAAACCGATACCATACTGTACGCTAGATTGCACATATGTATCGTTCATCGTGAGTCGGGTTCCTGAGTTCATGAGAAATCATAATATAGTTTAAATTTAAATACAAATATCGGAGTATGACCGACTCCTGTATCCCATGGTTACTCTATTCCCGCTTTTTTTTATCGTAGATTATGACTTCAGCGCAGAGGCTTTGATCTTACAAACCCTGAGTCTCTGCAATCCTAGCAACTAGCTTGCTAGCCTTGACCTTCTGCTGCTTCAATCTATTCAATCCCTCGGGAATACCGTTCAACCCACCGGGCAAAACTTCAATAGGGTGGGTCTTGAACCTTCCCTCCCTTAGAATCTTCTCCAAATAACTGGAGAAAACCTGAACGAAGTCCTGATCGGCTTTTGACTCCTCCTCGGTATTGTAAGGAGGGTAAACCTGATGCCCGCTGCCCACGTACGCAAACTTTAATTTATGGCCATTTGGAAGTTCTTGTTTGTACGGTAGAATACCGACTAATTTCCCCTTTGGTGATAGATTGGCGGCGAGGGGTTCGGCGGATGGCGATTCTGAGAATGCATCGAAGGCGTGGAGGAGTTCCTTCCTGTTCAGGGCCTTTTTGATTTCTTCCGCGATGTTTGGGTTGTTCCTGTAATCGATGATGACGTCGGCGAGATTATCCCTTGCGATGACATCCTTGCTACCACCAGCGATGGTAATAAGCGGTGAAAATCCGCTTAGACGGGCGAACTTAAGGGCGGTGAGACCGACGGAGGTAGTACCACCATAGACCACGAGGGGGACGGGTTCACCGTCTTTTCTAGCCCATGGAGCCGGTAGGGCGAGGTCTTGGTAGAGTGCAATGCCGACAGTGTATGCTACCAGTGGGATTGTGGCGGCATCTTCGAATGAGAGGTTCCGGGGGATGTGGAATGTGGTTGTGGCGGGCGCGACGGCGTATTCAGCGAACGAGCCGCCGGTTTGGGTCAACATTACGTGGAAGGCGGCGACGCGATCGCCCGGTCGAAAGGAGGGGACATTCTCGCCGACGGATTCGACGGTGCCGGCGATGTCATCACCGGAGTTAAAGGCCTTCTCGGTGTTGATGTACTAGAGTGTTTTTGTGTTAGTTCAATATCGATATATTTTGAGGATAGGCATATTGCATTTTCAGTTGGAGAGAGCTAACCTTCCAGTCCTTAGGATTAGTGCCGGTAACGGCGACCTTGATGAGGACATCATTTGGCCCAGGGGTTCTATATGTGATAGAGTTTACGTTAGACTCCCAATACACATGGATATATCGACATCTTGGGGGTGGGGCTCACGGGATGGGGACTTCGACAAGTTGACCAACGACCTTGCCATTGGCGTCATTCTTAACTTGGAGTTCCTTCATTATGAAAAAATTAAAATAAAATAAAACCGCAAATTGGTATTAACGATAATGTCAATAGAATCAATTGAATCTAATATCTAAAGGATACGAAAGTGAGTTTGGTGCTGTTAATGTTGGATATTTGATGGGAAGAAGGGGGGATGGTCGGTCTTTATATACCTTATTGTCTCGACGTAACTTCACCGAATCCGTCTGAAGTCTCTTTTCGAAAAGCATAGTTATCAATTCCCCCCGGAATCAAGGAGAGAAATGGAGTGACGTTGATAGCACGTACTAGCTGCTTTGAATATCGCCATTCCGTCGGTACGTAGTATAAACTCTGGAATACCGTTTCGAAGTCAAGCTCCGCTCCGCCAGCCGACGAAAGTCAAAAACGAGCTAGTTTGCATGAAAGTGGCACTCGTAATCACAAGACGGGTCGGCCGGACTTATTAGTAAATCCCTTGGACCTACTAACTACGGCGCTTTGGGAAAGTGGAGAACCCGACGATAACCCTAACTTAAAATTCCAGTGGCCCGATTATACTCGATTAGCTCGATTTGGTAATTTTGGGGATCCCCATACTTTCACCGGGTTTGGGGTTGTGATGGTATGACTTTGGCTAGAGGAGCGCGAAGAATGCACACGTACGACGTGCATGTATGTGATTTGTAAATCGGGACTAATGGAACCGGATCGCGGTTTCGGGCCGGGTATCGAGGAGGACGTATCCAGTCTGCCCTTTGTTCTGCACTGTGACATAATATTTAATATGATATCACTGCTCTGTCAAAATACAGTCAATTGGCACTGTGATACATATCGTGATACAATATATAGGCACATACAATATGTCAATATCAATATCAACTGATCAAATGGTATACAGGCCCTCGAGGCTATAAAATCCAACAGCAACATGCAAAACACAACATCATGCACGAATAGGCCCCAAATGGCCCCAAATGGCCCCAAACAGGCCAGACATGCTCTCCTAACCGCCGGAGCTTGTCGGTCTCCCGATCCGGCAACGTGCAGCGGTGGCCTGTGCTGCAGCTGGTTTGATTACAAACAGCCCCGCGCAGCCATCGGCTGACCCGGCGTCTCTTACACACATTCACACAGGAGGAACGAGATCAGGCCACCGCCGCGCATAGGCCAGCCCTATACAGCCCTACCGTGCCTCCGAGAATCCCATCTTTTTTGACGTATTTCTAATATTAACCAACCCTAAAATTCGATCTCGAGAGTCGAATTTCTGCCGGCTCTTCGATTCCCCGAAGGATGTTTCAGGCGTCCGCCGCGGCTTATCGAGGAAACACTGCCAGCCAGAATCCTCCTCCCGCCGACAACAACGCACGCAGCGACGCGCTCAAGTCGCAGGGCAATACCTACTTTGGCAAGCAGTATGCATCACCACTAAACACCATGAGCTCCTAATATCTATCGATCAATCGGTCGGGCGGTTGTAGATTTTTTATTTTTTATTTTTTTTGGTCACTGCCGCATTTAATTAGGAGGGAGCTAGTGCTTATGTCGAGCAGGAGAGCTAATCATCTTGTTGCCATCATTATCAATTGAACCAGGGACTTCCAAGCCGCCCTCGCAGCATACTCGCAGGCCCTCGCCTTAAGCCCTCGCTCTGCTGCCCTCTATTCCAACCGTTCTGCGACCTATCTCCAACTAGGACAGCTCGAACAGGCCCTAGCTGACGCTGACAGGGCCGTCCAATTCGATCCGAAATGGAGTAAGGCATACCGCCGCCGAGGCAATGTCCTCGAAGTACTCGACCGGCTTGACGAGGCTATCGATGCCTATTGGGAAGGAAGGAACAATGAGACTGATCCAGCTGTTAAAGCGGATCTGGGACGGATGATTGCAGCGGTGGAGAGGAGGATCGAGGAGCGAAATGAGGCAAAGAGGAGAGGAGAGGATGATTCGGTGGGTTCTTACTCTCTTAACCGGTACACGTGGGGATCTAACGCCTCACGCGAGCTCATACGGAGGCCCTGTCGGGACGGGATATGCCATGGTTTCCCCCGATAGAAAACCTCACGATCATGGGGAAATACCGGAGTCATGCATGCTAACGTCATTTCATGAGACAAGATCATGTCGGTAAATGATGCTCCAGCAAAACTAATCGCTCGCGAAATCGACCGACGGATATCCAAAGGGGAAACACCGGGCCGTTGGCCACCACTTGGTAGTGCCTCTAGGAGACTTTGGACGGCCGACATTCAATACACAGATGCTCTACGCCAGCTGTCGCAGTTCCAGAAGCATGAACTACCCGCTGCCGCTAATCCCCCGGCTGGTGCTTTTGGTATCTCTGGACCGCTTCAGACGTTGGCCGATTTGACGTCCGTCGCAATGGAGGATTTCAAAGTCGTCTACTTTGGCGAAGGGGATCTCGAGAAGTTACAATTGTGCTACATGTTGGAGCAACAGCAGAGAAACGCTATTGGAGACCATCTGAATCCCGTTCAGACGATCGCGGAGTACAATAATAGGTTGGAGAATGGAGCGAGTTGGGATACCATACGACCCGCGCTGCAACTAAGCATCCGTACGTGCGAATTACTGGGCTTCTAGAGAAAGCGGTCATTTATTAATATACTAGGATGGTGTAGGTGCCGCATTCATGAATGGTATCATTAAAGACGGATTCCTTGAACCTCGTCTGCCCAACGGTACCACCCCAGCAGTCGACGACTTCCGTCGTGCAGTAGACCTGACCGAAGAAGCTCGTCGCGTTTTCGTCAACGTGCCCGGCCACATTCGCGGTCGCACACTCGAGGTAAATCAACCCACCCAATACCCCCCCGCCCCTCAAATACGGGCGCACCATTCACACCAAATTTGAAATGTAGAAAACATTCCTTCGAGGCCTAAAAATCCGCCTCGGCGAAGCCCTGATCAAACTATACAACCACACAGATCCTCCTTCCCTCCCCATCATCGAAGAAATCAAAAACATAGGCGACTTCATTGTTGCCTCCTGCGATTCCTCCCCTCTCCCGGAAGTCGACCCTCCAACGAACCAAGAAACAACAGAGCGATTCTGGGACCTCTATGTCCCCCACTGGGGCTATCCCCGCGCAATGGGCCATATCTTCAGAGGGATGGCGTATATGCAACTCGGCCTCCACTGGAACCGAGTCCAACTCGACAGCAGAACCGGGAAAAAGGGTCCCTCGACAGGTAACATGCGTGACCTACGGACAGCAGCCGAGGAATACGCCACCGGAGCCGCATGGCTCCCAGACGACGATGTAGACGGCACAAACGCTCTATGGATGGCTATATTCTGCATGGTCCGGAGAGGAGCATACTACCTCGGTGATCTACAACTATTAAGAACAATGGCCTTACACCAACAAGGGCTGTGGGGCCCATGGTTTGGAGCTGACTACATCCCCGCCGGGCACAGTGGGAAACTGGCAAGTAGCGAAGCACTACGACAAAGCGAGGGCGCAGATCCGGATACCATCTGCTCACCACTGGTGGAATGGAGCGAAGGGGTAGAAGTCGATCAAGACATCTTGGGGGAGGTGTTGATGCCTTACATCGGCCGAGCGCTTCAAACCCCGGAGAAGGACGGCGGTGGGATGATTATGCTAGGAAAGATTATTCGCGGTATCTGGGAGGAACGACGCAGATTGGGAGAACCCAGTGTGGGCGCTCTGTGGGATGGATTGCCTAGCAGGATTAGGCTTGGATGGGAAGGGGTGTGGAAGATGTACGAAAAGGAGAGGCTGGAGAGTCGCCAACCGGGGGTGACGGAGAGTTTGAATAAGATATCTTTGGCGGAGAGGGTGGTTTAATGAATTGTTGGGTGTTTTATGGGGGTGTTCAGGGAGTGAATGTCCGTTTGGTATGTTGTGTTTTCTTTCCTCATATTGTTTCTTTTGGCCTTCCTCATTTATCATTGTCGTCATTATCATCATCGTAATTACTTAGGTATGTCATGGTGCTCTCCTTTGTTTTGCATGCTAGGACGGTAGGCCAGTTATGTCTCCACCTAATAGATACTACTATTGGAACTCCATACTATTGTCGCTGTGTCATCATTCTCTAGAAAAGACCTAGCGGGAAATTAAAAAAGCGTATTACATTAGCATTAAGCAAGAGCTATTATTGCCCAGGTTTTTATCTTACACTCACCCGCTCTAGGATGGCGGAGCTTTTTCTCGTGTATCCTGTGTGGCTACGTAGAGGAGGAAATGTAGTGGAAGTCCTTAGAACTACCTGCTCTCCCGAGCTCTTTTGCCTATATATATCTAGTTATGCCTCAACAATGCTAAGCTCCTTCTGGTGCTTTCTACGTACAATAGCTCATGCTTAAGCTCTATAATAGCCTAGAAACAAGACGGCGCTGAGCGATAGTAAAGAATTATCCGAGCAAAGCTTTTCCCCACCCCTTCCGCCATAATAAGTGAAGCGCTTACTAGGAACGAGACCAAGTACCCCTAAACTTTTCCAGAATAATCTATGCCCCGCATGAAAAACTATATAAACCCCCTCTCCCCTTTTTCCTCAGATCTAAGCTTAGTCCTTTACACTTCACCCCACACTGTGGGGGGATGTTATCCGGATTTGATACAACGTATGCATAGTATAGGCATATAGAGGCCCAGCTTGGAGGAATGTATCATACCGACGGCTAGACAAAGCTGTCAAACGCAGCTCATGTTAAGCACAGCCAACCTCTGATGGGTCCATGGGCATGGAAGATAAGACTGCGAGACTGGAATGAGGGATATATTTAGATCGATTGCGCAAGAGACAAAGCATAGTCTGCTCCTTGCATGTCCTATACGATCAAGCGAAGAAGATGGCATTACTACATTTTTTCAGGGCTAGAGGAAGCACCGCCCACACGATCATGACATCATCTAGCGCCCGGTATACCCAACAGCCAAAGTGGGAGTGGCATGGATGGCTTGGTTATATCATATAGACAGACTATATATATGCAACAAGGTAGACTTGGTCGCTTCTGGGTAGATGCATTTTGCAATATGAGTTATTGAGCAGGCGGAGCGATTACAATATGGCCTCATGTAGATACATGTACTGTCGTCGGAGAAGAATCTCCCATGTGGTCTAAGATCAATTGATCAAGAGATTTAGAGCACTGGTGCACGTGCCGGAAGTTACCCAGTCTTCTGCTAATGATCACGATCCTATAAACTAACACGTATACGTAGCACACAAATATATACTTATATTTCATGAGCCGGTGAATTCTTAATCGGTTAACTTACGGCAAAAAATTTAAGGGAATTCGCACCAGTGTCGCACTCAATTGTCCAAACACCCCTCTCCCTCCTACTTGGCTCTAATTCTCAATGGCCCACTGCTGCAGATGATAACAAGGAAGAATTGCCCAGATGGTCTGTGACCAGTTGCTGGGTTCGACTCCAGAGACTACATATAAAACATGGGGGGCCGTGGGAGACAATATTTGGAGCATCTATAAAGAAACACTCTCTCGATTGGGGTCCCAATACTCTAAGAACGCCTTCATGCAAGCGGCTGCGGCTGCGGCTGCGTAATTCTGCCAATCCTTGTTCTTATGACTATCAGCGTAGTCGCAAACTCCTTTGATAACCAAACACGGAAAATTATCCCACACACCCGCGCCTTCCATCTCAAATGCGATGATATCTTCCTTCGCTGCGATACTGTCTCGAAGTTCGCCACATTTCATCACCCTATCTCCCGATGCAATTAACCCGAAATGTATCGCAGGTTTGTTGCTACTTGCTTTCCCGCTCGCTGCAGTATCCTCTAAGACCTCTTTCAGCCGATTTCGAGATACCAGCTTTGTTTTATCGCACCCGAGTTCGGCACAGCTTGAGGTTTTAGCCGTCTTACATACAGGATCGCCTGCCTGCTTACAGGCGGCGCAGATCGCGCAGCCTGATGAGACCTGATGTTTATGACGATAATTTGATTCGAAAAGCTTGTCCTCAGCTGCCCCAGGATAGAAGGTCTCTTCGCCAAGCTCTGCACGCAAAGCGGAAAGATACTTAGATGTCTTGTCTTGAAGCCCAGTTTTACCCCTCCGACCTTGCAACTTGGCTAGAAGAGCTTGTATTTCTGAATTGTGTCTACCTAGGTTATCTAGAAGACTGTCCTTTCTGACAAACTCGTCTGAGTACTCCCTCCCCAAGTCATACTGAATAATTCCACGACTAATCACTACGTCTCCGAGCAAAATCTCGTGACCCTTTTTAAAGGGCACAGCGCCGCAGATGCCGACAACTAAACCTAGTTTGATTCCTGTAAAGCTGGAGAGACAATTAGCTGCCACGCTTGCTGCACTACTCTTCCCCATTGTCGGCATATAGGCTAGAACGACGTTGTGGCATCCGATTACCCCTGTTGAGTATGCATTTGGGTCTCTTGGAGCTTTGCGGTATATATATCCATAGTTATCCCAGTGCAGATCGAATAAACCCTCCACGGCATCGGCTTCCAAAGTTAAGGCACATATAATGGCAATCTCGAAGTCGCGATTGTCCGCCGGGGGGGGAGGTCTCCCTCCCAAGAGGTTGGGGAGACTTCTCCCAATAGTATTCTCAGGATTACGCAACTGGTCTAGTGTAGTTGATAACCCCCTAAGAGGGCCGGGGCTTCCGGGTCGGGTGGTGGTGTGGATCTGCATATTCGGCGCGAGTTTAGGTGAATAATCCCTAGTTTGGGGGTCTGGGTGGCTTTGGAGCATATTCGCCTCGGGCGGTAGTCCAAGTGTGGGTCCGAGCCGTTCTTCATTTCGATACTCAAATCTGACTCTTTTGGTTGGCGCCTGGCTGTTGCGGTAAGTCTGTTGAGAATTAGATATATGTGGGTGATTAGGCTCATATGGAGACTGTGAACGCTGGACCCGAGGTTCAGCCGACATCCCAAGCTGACCATGATCGGAAGATATTGCGTATTCAGGCTGGTCTCCGTCATCTAATTGGCGTTTTCGACGCAGTATTTGTTGCATCGGTAATCGAATCCCTTTGAGAATGGCAGAAATAATATGCTTTACAGCGGCTACTGCGTCAACTGTTTGCCCTCTCGAAGCTTTGAGGTCAACATGGCGCTGATATAAATTTCGGAACTTCAGGCAATCGTGGACCGCTCGTAGATATGGTTGGTTGCCCAGATTGTTATACATTTCAGACTCAATCGTAGCTAGCAAAGCGATGTCGCTGGGCAAGGACCAACCCCTAATCTCCAATAACAGCTTTGCCAATCGTTCAAAATCCGCATCTTCCAGGGTTAAGCCTAGCTTCTGGGTTTCATTTGGACACTTTTTATCGAAATCCTGCTTCGAGTGAAACATGCATAGCGCGTAGGGACAGCTTCGTATGCACTCTCCATTCGGTTCGGCGAGGAAATATATAGCATCCGAATCCCAACACTTAATGCGGCTCGAGACCAGTGATAATGCAAGATTCGAGATGAGCGTGGCTGCTAGGTCTTGCTTCTCATTCTCAGTAAATCGGGTTCCCCTATAACCAAAAATCGACGAGTTAAAGGCCCCCTTTTCGAGCAGCTCCTTCAGTGTTTTGGATGGCTGCTTGCCCGCGTGAAGCTTCGAATAATTGTCTTCACCGTCGCTGTAGTGGCTGTTATCACGTATACATATTTCTTTGTTAGAGACGGTAAGATACAGCCTATCACCAATTTCTCTTGTAGCATGTATATGGTCGCAAAGCTGACCGCTGATTGGATACAAGTCGGTATTGTCTCTACTAGTAATTAGTATTGTGGCCGGGCGGAGTAGTCGTAGCTACGAAATGAACGAAAATATTCCTGTACTTACGCGGGCGAAAGTGTGTCTAGCTGACCTTCTAACCAAAGTGATGGGAGACGACAGGTGGAGAGGAATAGCTCCAAACGCGATGCCCGAAACCGCTCGTCTGATGCAGTTATATTCAACTCCGGCAATTGCAATAAAACATGATGTCCCTTGCAATTTAGCGAATCATTGAACTGCGAGAGGAGCACATCGAGCCCGTCGAATGTTGCGGCAAGCTGGTCTTGTGGGTGGCCAGTGCCGGGACCGGGGCCAGCGCTATCAAATGGCAACGTTTTAGTTGGAAAATAAATATCTGCTACTGATGGTTGTGTGAGATTGCTAAAGAATTCGTTGAAACTCTCGATATCTTTATTTTCCGCTCCCGGGGAGAAACTTTGAAATAACTTCCGTACAGTTCCCGATACCATGACAAATGCCCAGTTGGTGTTAGCTAATTCGTTCAGAAGCGCCTCCAGTCGGTAGTATTTGCTAGTGGTACCTGGCAGTTTGCACTGCGGATAGCTTGAGTCGGTGGCGCTAACATTTTGTTCCATAAAATTGCAGAGCGACTCAAGGTGGATCTGAGCATGTCCCATTGTAGGCTCATCAAGGCCACCATCTAGAAGAGTGTCGAGATCATTCCTGCTCATGATATTGCGCAGGCCACTCTCCAATAAGTCTAAATTATTTTGTCGCTCGGTCTCAGAAACCGATGTCCGCGCGGTACTGAACCTGCGGTATTTGGTCTCATTCCATAGCCGGGTCCGGTGCCGCCGAAGGGATTTGAGTATCCCCCACTCTGGAGTGACCCTTCTAGGCACTTCGCTGGCCGACATCTTTACCACTTGAGTGGTCGCATCGCCCTGAGTTTTGTCGCGTTGGCTTCAATCACTTTTGTCAAGTATTGCTAGTCGACCGGTCCGGTTAGCCCAGTAGGTCGGGTTGCAATGAGGATCTGACGGGAGGTTCCCCGCTACGTAGGTAGCCGCACGCTGCGAATGATATGATTGGAGACAAGGACAGCACACAGGCAACACGAAAGATACTGTCCTAAAATTTGCTTCTAATATATCTCACGTGCTTATAATATATCTCACGTGATGGGAATTCGTTCGTCCAAGAGCGGGGACGCGGACGAGTCGAGTGCCAGCTGAGAGATTTGCCTTCATGGAACAAGCCCAGGCGCCGCAGAAAAGTACGGGATATATTTGATATCATGATATTAAAACGCTACTCGAAGCTAGAAGGCCCTTTTAGGATATAACCTGTCGATGACCTCCCCAGAAATCAGGATGGATATTTCGGACGACAATGCGGAGGCACAGAAAGATACAGAAATGCAGTCTGAGGACCAGCCCATTTACCTTACCGCGTGTGATTGTAGTGAACTGTTCGATAAATGCCTAGACTCTTCTAGCAACCCCCCACAGCAGTTTCTCTCGTCCGAAGTGGCTCGGTTTGTCCAGGAATATTACAGTCGTTTCAATGCTTGGGTGTCCTTCTTGGGTGTCTTCGCTGGTGAGAAGGCATGTCTAGACCACCGATTGCGACATCACCCGGTTCTGCAAGATATGGTTATCCGACTACTAGATATACTGCGGCGGAACCTTTTCCTGGGTAAGTAGGATGGATACGATATCGATAGCAATCTATGACCTATTTAAATATACGGGCTGCTTACTCTAACGTTACATAGTCAGTGTTTATAATGATGAGGAGTCTGCGGTAGTAGCCAAAGGCCCATCTAATACCATAGGCACAGCAGGGGAACGTGTTATGGGAGACGCGCTCCCTCCAGCCCTCGATGTAGCGTTTTCCGGTATTGAAAAATCCATCACCCGTCTGAACAAACTCGGGATAGCAATTAGACTCTCCTCAAGGTCAACTGTCGTAGCAAGAGCGAGAAACTTTGCGTCGCAAAATCCAAAATTAATTCGATTAAAAGAATTCGAAGATAGAGCATATCTTGCTCTTCAAAATCTCTATCCGAATGCTTCTGAAATTCTACGTCAGCAACTAGCCGACGCAATGACAGATAGATACGCTAAGCTCCAGTACGAGTTCTATCGAACGAGAACTCAGGGTAGTTCTGAACTATCTGCCAATGCTCTCAGTTCCAAGCCTATCGGTCATGAGCAGAGCATACCAGGCCCACCAACGACTGAATTCACTAGCAAGCAAGATACTTCTGGCCCCACCGAGGAAAAGCAAGGCATAACCGATAACTTTCGAAACTTTCCACAGTCTTCGATAGATACCAGTCGATTGCATGCAAACCTGGAGCCGGAGGAGACTATGGCTCTTGGAACCGCCCCAAAGTTGAAACCGCCTAAGACTCTTACAGTACACACCAATCGACAGAGAGAGCCCCCTTGTCCGAAATTCAAGAATGACGAAAATTACAATCACTGTGATTGGTGCTTCCAAATTATTGACCGTTCAGTAATACATATAAAACAGGGTGACTATACTATGTGGTCAGACGAAGGACGGTGAGAACGCATTCCCCTTGATAGCAGTTTCAAGCAATCCGGTTCCTTAGCGGTGGCCGTTTACATGTACATTACGGACTGTAGAGCAGCACTCGGTCCCGACTACACTGGCCGTTGAGATAAATAAACTAAAGAACAGTAAATGATACTGCGAGGGAAAAATAAGGTTTATGAGATTGGTACTAACCGAAATTGTCTAGACGTCATTACAGAAATGATCTTCAGCCTTACGTCTGCATTGCGGAAGGCTGCTCCAAGTCGCGACCAACATACTCGTCTTCAAGAGACTGGTTCAACCACATGATATCGATTCACTCAGAATACTGGTCTCAGAATATACATAGTCAATCGCTATACACGTGTCCGGTTGAACATGAAAATAATTCCGCCTATATATTCTCTACACGGGATGAACTCTACGGTCACATCCTTCTTCAGCATGAACCCACAGCAGTTTTAAAGCTAGATGAAGACACTCAGAACGTGGCTAAACAGTATGGCGTTGAAGATTTATGCCTAACATCTTCCTGCCCTCTCTGTTTGTTTCCCCTTGAGGCAGACCCCTCCCAGGACAACGAATCAGATGACACCATCTCCCCTACTGATACCTCAAAAGCGAAGAAGAAACGACTCGGATTGCACAGACGATCTGTAAAACGAGCCAAACTTTCATCTTCATCTAGTCCCGTCGAAGTGAACAAAGTAGCTACATCCTGGGCGATGGGCTCTCACATTGCTGGACATCTGCACTATTTAATGATCGTGTCGTTGCAACTGATGTCTGCCATGGATGGCGCTTCTTATGGCGAGGGCGACACGAGTGACTCTGATTCTCCAAGCAGTCGCATATCGGCACTGGACGACGGCCCGTTAAAAAATAGGCTAGATGATCTACCGTCGGAATTACAGGGGTCGATCGCTTGGTCCGAACCTCTCCCTGTCGAGAACCAGGAAGCAGCCCTTGGAGCCGGGGCAGAGGAATATCCAGGCCGAGGACGCGGCGACCACTATTCCGACCTGGATAGTTCTTTATCCTCTGAAATTGTTGCGCCTGATCGAGGGGAATTCGACAAAAAAATAGCGGAGATTCGAAATGAGGGTCCTGCTCGAAATGATTTTAAGATCGCCATAATATGCGAACGCCCTCTGGAGGCCCGTATTGTCAACGAATTGTTTGACAAAAGATATGACGAAGAAGCATACAACAAGGCGCAAGGAGACCCCAATGCTTACTCCCTTGGTGTGATCGGACACCATAACGTTGTTTTGGTGTATATTCCAGGTTGGGGGAAAGTTTCTACTATGGCTGCAGCAACCTCTCTTCGCGCTAGCTTTGAAGAGATTCAACTTACTCTGGCGGTTGGCATTTGCGGCGGGGTGCCCTTCGAGCCCCAGTCAAAAGAAGCTATTCTTCTCGGCGATGTCATCATCAGTGAAGGTATTGTTCAGTACGATCTTTGGAAGCGATACCCCGATAATAAATTTACACAGAAGGATACACGCGATAACCTATTAAGGCCAAGCCCTAAGACCCGCGCAGCCCTAGCTGAATTAAAAA
Source organism: Arthrobotrys musiformis (assembly GCA_036971715.1). Classification (NCBI taxonomy): domain Eukaryota; kingdom Fungi; phylum Ascomycota; class Orbiliomycetes; order Orbiliales; family Orbiliaceae; genus Arthrobotrys; species Arthrobotrys musiformis. The sequence goes on from JAVHJL010000007.1 coordinate 2,424,557, forward strand.
CCCAACAGGGCCGAGACTGGCTCCAGAATAAAACGTCAAAATATCTAGGTGTCTTGCAGCCGAAGTTGGGCGGTGCTGTAATATATCCAGGATCGGCGGAAGACAGACTTTTTGAGTCGACTTACGAACACAAACACCGTGAGCAGAAATGTGTGGTATGTGCCAACGATGATGGGAGTAGGGACGTGTGCATCGAGGCTATCAATACGAGCTGCGAACAACTTAAATGCCACGAACAGCAGCTAGTATCTCGCAATCGACTTTCTCAACCGCTTAGTCCTACCATCCATTTCGGGCTTATTGGTTCTAGTGACATTGTGATGAAATCTGGGGAATTCCGGGACTACATTGCTTCCCGAGATGGTCTCATCGCATTCGAAACGGGGGCCTCAGGCACGTGGGGGTTTTTTCCTAGCTCATTAACCATTAGGGGCGTATGTGACTACGCAGATAGTCACAGGAACAAGGGATGGCAAGGTTATGCAGCTGCAGCTGCAGCTGCAGCTACGAAAGCCTTCTTGGAGAATTTGAGTACAGGTTTGCAATTTCAAACTCCAACTTCTCTTCCATGTTGGAGATGGAAGCGCGTTTGTATGGATACTAATACTCGTAAATGTTTCTCAGATACCTCAAGAACACTATCTCTCCACACTAGAGTCGAGCTATCTCCCCACACTAGAGTCGAGCTATCTCCCCACACTGGGGTCGAGATATATTTCCAAACTAGATTCGGGGAAGTAGAGCTAGAGGAAGATCGAACTCGGAGGGCGAAAGAGATAGAGGTTCTAAAGATGCTTTATAACCCATTCCCAGATCAAAAAGATCGAAATCCAGATCGAATGCCTGGGACATGTGAATGGTTTGTAGCTCATAGGCTTTTTCGTGACTGGCAAGAGACCGAATCAGCAAAACTGCTTTGGGTATCCGCAGATCCTGGATGCGGAAAGTCGGTTCTTACAAAATATCTAGTTGATTCCGTTCTTACAACCACCGAATCCAGAACAACATGTTACTTCTTCTTCAAAGACGACTCAGAGAATCAGGGAAGTATCATTAGTGCGCTCTGCTGTATCCTATTTCAACTCTTTACACAGAAACCCATTTTACTTTCCAAAATGATTCTCGAACAGATCGAGATTACTGGGAAAGAGTTTGCCCGCTCATTTGATCAACTTTGGGATGCCCTTCTCAGCGCCGCAAGCGGCGAGGACGCCGGCGAAATTATCTGCGTTCTCGACGCAATCGACGAGTGCGAACATCATGGAAGGTCTCAGCTCGCCCAGGCATTGTACAAACTATATAGCACCAGAAGGAACTTCAAATTGAAATTTCTTTTGACTAGTCGGCCTTATGGTAGAATTCGAAAGGACTTTCATCTTCTACAAATTCCGGGGTTGCCCGTCATTCATCTAAGAGGGGAGGGCGATGTTGAAATGCAACAGATTTCTCTTGAAATCAATATTTTCATCGAAGCCAGAGTCCGGCAAATCGGGGAAAGTTTGATGTTCAGTCATGAGGAACAACATATTTTATTACAGGGCCTGAGACGTATTCCTAACAGGACGTACCTATGGGTTCACCGTATCCTAGACTCGATCGAGTGGAACAGCATAGTCGATGATAGAATCAGAACCATTTCCAACATCCCAACGTCAATTAATGAGGCATACGAGAAGATTTTATGGAAAAGTCTCAATATCGAAGAGGCAAAGAGACTACTACATATCATAATCGCAGCAGCACGACCTTTAACCCTGAAGGAGATGGGCTCAGCGCTAGCCCTCAAAGACAATACTCAGTCATATATCGACCTTGAGCTCCAACCAGAAGAGCGCCTTGGTGAGAGGATACGAGACCTTTGCGGCCTCGTGACTATCATAGACTCCAGGGTATGCCTACTTCACCCAAGCGTAGAGGAATTCTTAATTCAGAATGGTCTCGTACCAATTCAGAACGACCCCGCAAACCCTATTAAAGACAATCTTAAATGAAAACACTGATTCTATCTGGTCTCGTTCTCAACCTCATTATCTCGTAAACCAGATGCTACTGTGTCTAGCAACCTCATCCAGGGTGGACCAAATCTGGCTACAAGATTCTCATCAAGTTTTTGCTGAAATCTGTAATATTCGCTCTTTGTATTGTTCAAAACCAATTTCCTTGATAAAAACACACTATTTTTGAATATATATGATCTCATTTTTTCCTCGACTATTCCGCCAAGTATTGGGCGAATCACCTCCACAATTAAGCTGGTATGCATACATGTATTTCATCAAAGATTCTGGCGCTATAGTTCTACAAAAGCCTTAGTAGCTGTCGAAATATTTGAGAAACGAGGAACCCAGCTGGCCAGATTGCCTTGGAAGCTCTCAATCTCATAATCACAAATATACGCTCTATACATATATATGGACGTTCACCAAGACCGACCGAATATTAATATTCTAATAATCGATGCCCTGAATTGAGACAAAGAGCGGAACGATAGCAAAAGTCAATGGTGGGCAGGGTTATCCTTTGATCAAGCCTTTTATTACTATCGCTAGAAACATTGCTTGCCTTACTCAAATGCGGGTTCAGAGAAATTTAAGTCTTGAGGATCCTAAAAGAATGCAGGAGACAGTATTGTAGTCTATTATACACTTAAATATAACAACAGATGTAATAATTTTATACTACCTATATAGAAACAGTAATACTGGCATTCAGATTCATTGCATCAAGCGCGCTTTTAGTGTGCATCCAAGCGACCCAGCGGCGTCTGTACTAAAATGGCTCCGACATTCAAAGTGTAACGGATTCGATGTCGTGGTTTTGCATCCGGTTTGAGCTATTCCATTTGCCAGCGAGATTGGGACTAGCATACTCAAAATACTGTTCACATCATGATGTTGAGTGCGCATCGACTTGTACCTAGCACTCATTTACTATGGCCTACACAATTAAAGTCAGCCGAGGACAAGTCTATGCCAATGTTGCAATATATCCACCTCATGGCTTTGAGAGCGCTAGAGGTGGAATATACACAACCTTGGGAGGGGCCCCCGAAGATAATTTATGACAGTCTGACCCCATATCGCAATGGCTACTTCTTAAGATCTTACCGGGTGAAATTATTGAAGAGAGGATTTTGATTTTCATATAAATATATCTATAGGTATATAGCTCCTGCGCAGCACCACCCTCTGGGTGGGTATATAGTCCGCGAGCGACTCCCTTTGGGCTATTAAAATATGGATCTATAGATATTATTTGTCTCATATCCAGACCTACGAAATATAGTATATGAAACGGAACGATACCCCGAAAACAAGATCTATAAATCTAGTTAGACTGGAAAAGGATATACTGATAGCGACAGTGAGGATGATATTTCGGGGTTTCCGTGGGGACTGATAAACTGGGTGGATTGGGTTCTGCGATTACATGAACTTGTTGCCAGTGCAAATGTGAGAACAAAGACGCAGTTAGATACAATGGATTTGGGGATGCTCACGATGAACGGTGTGGTAGTAATGGCCTGTAGTCCCCTCGACTTATTGTTGGAGCTAGTCGCCCATATGGATACGTAGCTTGGCGGATGGCTTTTGTACTAGAGCCTAGGATGCGCATCAATGGTATATAGGTATATACCTAAATCTTAATGTATTACATGAAAAAGTAATCGATAAAAAGCCCTTGAAATGGAGGGTAGGGGGCACGCATGAAAGTGCCAGTGGGTAGTAGTAGTAGTAGTAGTAGTCGTAATTAAGAAAATTTATTGGCGTAGATGTGCAGGTCAGTGTACCAGATCCAAGAAATTCCGAGTGATCAAATAATTTAGTTAATTTATAAGTATAAATTAATTCAGCCCCCCACCCCCCGTCCCCATCAGGTCGTGGCATCAGGCGGCTTAGCATTGAACCACACCATTACCCTCAATACTACCCACAGCAGAGAATAGCGCCCTTATAATTATATGCAGCCATATACATGCATAAGCATGTATGCCAATTTACTGAACCCTCCTGAACCCACTCCTTAGGGCCTTCATCCCCAAACTAACCCCCCCCGCACACAAAAACCACATACTTATCACTGCTAAATCAAGCACTCAACGTCGAACCAATCGTCAGCCACTCAAGCCACTTTGACCCCCTCCACTCTCTAATACTGCAATTATAAATAAACCCTCGCAACCGTACCAATGCCCCCTCAGAAATTCTCAAACAAACAATCACGAACCACCAATAAAATCCACATGCGAAGACCACGCTGTTCGCCCTGCACCAGTAAAACCTGGGAAGATATTTACCCTGGATTTCGAGCAGCATACCGTAGACGTCACGGCCTACCCCAAAACCTAGATTCCATATACCTAGACCAACGAAGCGCCTCCGAAAGGGACGCCCTAAGAAGGAAACCTCACGCCAGCGGAATTCAACAGATGGGACCCTCCGCGATGGATCCCTCGAGAGATAAAGCTTACGACAGGAAAGCCCACGACATGAGACTTAGTGAAAACCCAGCGGTTCGCGAAAACGCGGCTGTAAAGGCGGAGAAGGAAAAGTGGACGAGGAAACTTGCGATATTTTATGCTAGGGATCGAGTTAGGTTTTTGAATTGGTGTTTTGGGAGGATGGGGAAGGAGGAGAGTAGGGAGTATTTGATGTCTGTTAATAGATTTGCGGCCCCGAGTCTTTTGAGGGGGAGTTATGGTTTTTGTTAATACAGTTTAGTTCAGTTTCTCTCTTTTGATATCGATCATAGATGGCTTGGAGCAGGCATGCACATGCCACTAGCTTGCAATTGTTCGAGAACAAGTTATAAGTGGCCCCCTATACGAAGTTGTCAAATCAAAGTATATAACGCCTAAAAAAGGTACGCTAAAAAGTTCTCTGCTTTTCTTTTCTTTTCTTTTTTTTTTTTACAAATAAAATAAAATAAAATCTGTAAAATGGGCTAATATCCGGGTATCCTCCAGAGGCTGGGGATCTTGAAGTCTTTACATAAGCCATGCTGCTTCTGCGTTGCCAAGGCGTCCTCAAGTGTGGCATTTTGACCGCCCCAACGCAAAAAGCGAGGTCAGATAACCGGCAGGCCGACGGCTCCATTGCGAACGTTCGAGCCCGACCGTATTCGGCGCCGGCTGCAGGAAGGACCAGTCGCAGTTACAGATACAAAATGCATGACGCATAAACTAACAGACCGGGATACTTTCCAGCGACCCAATTTATTCTGTTCCGGATGAAACTCAGCTCAGGGTATTCCCTTTCTATAAATTTAACAGATATTATATTTAAGAACGTGGCCAAGCCCACCGTTGTATTCATTATATAATACATTGACGATATCCGGGCCAACTTGTACAGCTTGGCTCATAACCGCAATTGAGGGCGCCGCGACAGCTTGCGCCGGCGCGCTCGCGGAACGAGGTCGGACTCATACAATGGATCCCAGCATATGTTCCCAACATCCAAGCCCCGACAATATCAATGGGAATGCGCAGAGGACGAATATAACATCCCTCCCCCCCGAACTCCTCGAAAACATTTCCCTCCAAGTCGGAAAGCTAAATCCCAAAACATCATGGAACTTCTGCGCCTCCAACAAATATTTATATTCCACAATCGGGCCTGCGAATAATTTCCTCTGGTACCAAATAACGGGGAAATTTGAAATCGGGAATACGAAATTCGTAAAGTATCGTCAGAATTTCGAGTATGCCACCCTCGCGAGACGGAAAGCCGCTTGGCCGCACCCCAGGTGCTGCGGTTGTGATAGTTCCGGCGGAGAGTTGCAGATGATTCAGAATTGGAGCCAGTTTAGGACTTTGGTTTATTTACTATTCTGCCGGAAGTGTTTGGATAAATACTACGTTTGTAAGATTTTATATTCCATTCTACAATCTTTGATAAGTATATCCAGTCGTAATTGACAATGTAATCATAGCCCTCACATCAATCGCAGAACTCAGGGCCACAGACCCCGTTCTCCAACATTTCTTCAGCAGCCACCCAGCCCTCAACTCCATCTGCCACGTCTACTGGAACCGCCGTTCCGAACTTGTCAGCAAAGAACTCTACAACCATGTAAAAACAATCTTCAACATAGACGACTCAGACCAAGCCAGCTTCCGCATCCTAACCGACCCGGAAATCAAAGAAATTCAAGAAAAAGCCAGCATGTTCGTCCCCACCTTCGTTCCGGCCGAACACCACCGCCACGTCCACGAACGTAGGTATCCAGAAGGTGTATCAGAAATCTATCGACGGGAGTACACTTCCTTCCACTTTTTATGCCCGCCGGCGTACTTTGAGGAGTTGTGGAACGGGTATGATAAAATGATGAGGAGGGTTAAAGTCGATCGGGGTAACTTATTGAATACTGGGTTACTGGGTTCGAGCAGTCTTAGAATCCACGAACCCCGTCGGGCGTTCTATTATTTTAGATACAATTTCCATCGGAACCCTCGGCAGAGTAATAAGAACGAATTAATCTACGAGGGCGAATATCAAGCGCAACTGAGCCAATACGAAGGTCAAAGGGCGATTATCACGAGACATAAATACTGTCAACAAGCGTTGGTCGCCTTATTCGGTCCGGGGGACGGGGTAGAATGGAGGGCGAGTAGAGTACAATGGCCTGAGTTTTTGATAGCGTTGTTCGATAAATGGTGTAAAGTGTCGTTCGGGGCTGGGGTTTGGCTTCCTGATAGACCGATGGCAAGGTGTCCGTACTGCCAGGGATTTTTTCAGGGTCCTGTTGGGGGTGGGGCGGAGAAGGGTTGGAGGGATGAACCTGAGAATCTTCTGGACCATATTACGGGTGTACATGGGGATATGCTCAGGTAGATGTTGTTTTTTATGTATATATGACAAATTACGTATACCTGTGTCGGTATGTCTATACACCAACTTGTGTTCTGCTGAATAAGGGTAGACTCTTCTCTTCTAAACTCCGCACTCCTAACTTTCCCCATATATACATTGGCTTCTATGGTGTTAATTTATATATCTCTACATGGCACTGTTGTGCTGCGCTGGGCTTAATCGTGTAGAAGGGTCTTTGAGTTACTACGGTTATGGAACGTCAATGGCGCTCTCTCGCCTCGATACTAGGCGCTCCTGGTCGTCCCCGGATGCATACCGGTGAATCGCGAGGGAAAAAAAAAGGATCCATGGCCTCGTGGTTGCACGACACGGGATTTCCATCGGATTAAAACCTTCAACGAGTTTAGGGGACCCAGCTGTTAGGAATAGTTCACACTCTCGGTTTCTATAAAGGGGGTAAAGTGTATGTTGCTAAACCCGTGCGAAAAGGTGGTGAGGCTTCTAAGCTTGCAAAGTTTGAAAGAGAACTAGTGCGGCAACCTAATAATACACATCCACAAAGGGATTCAGGGAAAATGGAAAAGGAATACAACGAATGCTGGGGGCCGTGCAGAGAGATGCGTTTATTCGTCTTCGTCGCTATCGTCGATGATAACCTTTCTCTTTTTCCTGTCCGGGGCCCTTGATAATTCTCCGTCTGCATCCTCATCATCGCCAACCTCTGAGGCGGATCTCGCATTTGGTTTACTGGGGGATTTGGCCCGTTGTGGCTCTTCGTCTTCGTCGTCCGTGAATTTTGCTTCTGATTCTTCGTCTTCATCGTCATCGTCTTCGTCTCTGTGCCTTCTCTTTTCCTTCTTCTTCTTTCCTTTCTTCTTATCCTTCTTTCTACTGCTCCGGTACTCTTCCTCCTCTTCTGATTCGCTGACTTCTTCCTCTTCCTCGTCACTATCCGGGTCTGCTTCGATGAAACCATCGTCATCGTCATCGTAGTAGTCGTCCTTTTCTCGTTTCGAGTATCCACCGCTCTTCTTCTTATGGTAGGATCTTCCGTTTTCCTCCTCATCTTCCTCTAGATCGTCGATGCCCATACCACTAGGGCCTCTTCTAACCTTCCTAGGCCCTCCGACACCAGCCTCGGCCTCTTTAATCTTCCGGGCTTCAATCCTCTTCTTGTTCCTTTCGACCTCCCTTTCTAGGGCTTCGGCATCACGTCTCGCCTTCTCGGGATCTTCGATCTTATAGGACAACTCCACCTGTTTCATTCCATCTTCCGTCCGTCGCTTCTGCGAAGCTTGGTAGCGCGCCGCAACCATTTGTTTGATGTCATCGGTGATCAGATTATTGCTGGCCGAGACGACACCCATATTTTGGGTTGCATGGGCAAAGAAGCGGACTAATCTCGAATTCGCGAGCGGTTCTGCCAGGAATGTGAAGCTGTCGTGTGTGGGGTTGTATTCTTTATCCGGCGGGGGGATGAGAGGTGTTGTGGGCAGATCGTACAGGCCTTCCTTCGAGCTACCGATTTGTAAAGAGAAGGTCCCGTCGGACCATTGTATTATCCTGCTGTTTGATTCCAGCTTCGATGGGTCGTAGGGGCTGTGACGCCATCGGATAGCGGTGGTGGCGAAGGTGTATGGTGTTATTGCTGCGTCCGGGGGGAGTTTGGGAGCCTGGAAGGTTTCGGGTTTGAAGACTTGAGGTGCTAGGGAGATGAATTGGGGGATTTTGAGCAGGTAGACTTCGTCGTCTGTTGATTGGGGGAGTTTGTGTAGGCCGATGTCGACTTCGTAGGAGGTCTCGTCGCGTTCTTCTTCGTCGAAGTGGGTGGTATCTTCGTAGTCTCTGCGACGGCGACGCGATTCGTTACCTGAGTCGTCGCCGGAGTCTAGTTCTGAGTCGTCTAGCGTTCGTTCCCTGTTTCAACCGTCAGCGGATTGTCCGTCCAAGCTTCTGTACAACTTGAGAGAGAGAGGTTCGGCGTACTTCCTCGAAGGCCCGGCGTCGTCCATGTCCAAATCACTCCCACCACCGAACAGATCAGCATCCAAATCAGATGCATCGTCCTTCAGGTCCTCATTGTCATCGCTATCTTGAGGCGATGCCTGCCGTCGCGAACGAGGTTTTGGAGGGGGTTCATCGTCGTCATCGTCGTCAAGGATATTTTGGAGTCCGTCGTCTGTAGCCTTTGGAGCCGGAGAGATGGATCGGGCATCATCGTCGTCGTCATCGTCCGAGGCTGCTTGACGCCTCCGGGACGGCGGTGGAGGGTCGGACATATCTACAGGTGCGAACCAGAGCCAGGATTAGTTCTCTATGAGTTTAAGGCGAATTGGCGAATTTGAAGAGAAGATACGCGTACCTGAGAGTGGTGAAGACATTGTGATTATAGGAATAGTGCTGGAGACCAGCAGAAGAGGTAGATGGGAGGTTGTAGGATGAGGCTCTTGGAGCGATGAGTAGCAGTCGTGATGGCTGTAAGTGGTGTTCGAGACCAAAGTTGGCTTGAAGATGTTTGGCGACAGAAATGCCAAGACCGAGACCGAGACGGCAGGCAACGCGGGTAAACTCTGGTTACTAAGAACAGACCTAGCTCCAGCAGCGTTGAAGCGGAGGCAACAAGAAAGGGGCATCAAGAACCACTAAGAAGTAACTACTGCTCCAGCTAGCCACGAAGCTTGATAGTCCACAACTTCCTCCTCTTCTTCTTGGTCAGTCTTGTCCGTAGGTGCATATTGCCGACGTTCGCTATTTCTTAGTAATCAGTCAGTTTCGGGGTTATTCGAGGAGTCGACTTGGAAGACAAGATATCAATATCACATCGATACAGGTAGCTCGATTGTATCACAGGTAGGTCGAAGCTCCCATAACAGAGCTATGCTCTGCTATGCTACATGCTGTGTAGCTGTAACAGTGACACTTGCAATTGCATGCAGTCCATCATATCATGGGCTATATTCTCCCTACAGTTTTATATGCTTTTATATATGATATTTATTAGCTAAGCTAACCGGCAGCTTGGAAGCACTTTGCAGCACAGCTCAGTTCACAGTGGTGCTTCTTAGTGGAGTGGTGCTAGTGCAGCCAATTGAACGGGAGCCAACCCAAACCGTCGACGTTGACCAAACACTCTCCCTCAACCCGCAACTCGCAACTCTCCTTCTCTCCTTCACCTTCACCTTCATCAACCAACCAACCTCAACATCATCGTCGCCATCACCAACCTCTCACGTCCACCATCCTCACACATCACCACGCCATACCTCACGGCTCAATTACCTCAATCCCTTCCTTTATATCGTTTGTCTTGTTTCGGACACCGGTGGAACCGGCCAGCAAGCATAACGGGCTTTTCTGGGTAGGACTGACCTGATTCCCCTTGGTTGATTCATCTCCATACATATCCTCCTCTCCTGGTGGCTTCTTCTGGACTCTTTACTTGGACTTTTGGATTCTGGACTCCTGGACTCCTGGATAACTGGATACCTGGAACCCTGAATATCACGACCTCCACTTCCATCGGCTGGGTGGATCTTTTTGATATTCCTACTACATCGCATCATCAACTTGGATCTCGGAGTTTGCACCTCCCCAAGCCTTCACGATGAGCTTCCTCAACAGCATTGGGTATGTCCGCTGCAAAGCTTGCAGTTGGTTCGTTGGTTCATCCTGCTCTGTTGGCCTAGTATCAAGACACTCTTAGCATGTTTGAGCTTTGTTTCCTCAAAGAGCGTCCGCCTGGTACTAGGCCTGGTCCACCCCCGTCTATCCCCCATGATGCCATGATGTCAGGCCTTGAGAGCTTCAGGTGTCCTTTTATCTCCATCTCAATCTTCATCTTCACCAACAGCCTCCTCACTTGATCAGTTTTTTGTCTACTGTTTTCAATTTCTGTATCATCATCAGACTTGTTCTTGAGGGTCAATCTTGCCTACCATGGAGAAACAAGAAGAGAACATGATGGATGGTGATCCTAGTTTTCCATACCTCCAAAAGTTTCTTAGTCTTATGTTTGTTGTGGTCTCAACATCGATTGAGCTTTTCCTTCTGCTTTTGGTTCTCCCTATCATCATTATTTCAGTGATTCAATCGCTTACATCTTTTTTCGATGACAGTCGTAAGTTTAACCCGGATGGGAAACGCAAGGGGAGCAAGGCCCCGCCTTTGCCAAACATGCCCGGATCCAGCGGTTCGTTTGGCAGCGGGAGCGGGAATGGAACTCCAAGCTCTAGCACTAGCTCGGTTGTTCACCGACCTGTCACTCAAGGAGTCGCACGTCCGTTGTTCATCTGCAAGCCCTATGTGAACTCTCATCTCCTCAAGGGCAATTTCAAAACCATTGTGGTCCTCCCTAAGCATGTCGACCAAGGTGAATGGATCGCCCTAAATAGTAAGTTATCTCATTCGATACTAAAAAACCGGGCTTGTGAACGTTGAGGCTAATTGGTTTGTCTTAGCATTCGAATTCTACGAGTACATCAAGCTCTTCTACAATACCTCGCTTGAGTTCTGCGTTCATTGCAAGACAATGTCTGCCGGTCCTGGGTAAGTTGCTTGCTCTCACCTCCTGCCTCCCGAGTTCGTGCTCAGTATTAACGTCGTTCAGTACCGATTACTACTGGCTGGGTACTGATCGTCAGCCACGCCCACTTCCCGCTGCCACGTACATCGAGTACGTTTTGACCTGGATCAACAATCGTCTCACGGATGAGACCGTCTTTCCAACTCGCCCACCCAATACTCTCAACCCTGGTGGCCAGACTCAAATTATTGGGGCTCCTCACGCTGCCCAGGGTGGTCAGACTTGGATTGGCAAGGAGGCTGGTTTCCCACCAACCTTCTTCCCTAGCTGTCAAGCTATTTTCAAGCAGATGTTCCGCGTCTTCGCGCACATCTATCACACCCATTTCGTCAACATTGTTCATTTGAGTATGGAGGCACACTTGAACTCCTTCTTCGCTCACTTTATCATGTTTTCGAGGGTAAGTCCACTCCTCAGTTGTCAGCTATTTTTTCCGAAGCTTGCTTATATCTTTGTAGGAGTTCTCGCTTCTCGATCCACGTGATCTTGAGCCCCTCAAGCCATTGATCGATGCCTTTGATGAGAAGGGAATGTCACAAGGGATCAAGAACGCCCCGGCCTAGGATGCCAAGGGGCCTCCTGATACTAAGTCGCATGGTTCTCGTCAACAGTGTATTCCTCCCTCTGGTTCTTCTGGTCATGGTTCTTCTGGTCGTGGTTCTTCTGGTCACTGCTCTTCTGGTCACGGTTCTGGTCTCGAGGGTTCTCGTCATGCTCCTCACCACTACGGTGGGTCTGGTTACGGTTCTCAAGGGGAAGGCAATTTCGGTCACCGTTCTGGTGATCGCCGACCTTCTCAAAACCGTGGTTCTAGACATCGTAGTTCCGAGCGCCATGGATCGGAGCACCGTGGGCATGAGAATCGTGGGCATTGGGGCCGTGGGTACGATCACCATGGCTCTACCCCCCATGCTGCTCAGCACGTCCCAGCGCCTCGCTCTGACGCTTACGCTCCATCGAACGTCTAGTATTACGCTTGATCGAGTATTTTTTGGATTTTCTATGATGCTGCACACATTTTCTTACTACACATATTAGCATGCGGGAAAGCGGGTTTTCTACATATTTCTCTTTGTGTCTTTTTTTGTGTGTTTCCTTTCCCTTTCCTTTTACCATCTGGTCATGTACTTTTAATATTACGTCACGATGGATTATCTGTGGTTCGGGGAACGTATGTACTGGCGTGAAGCCAACGTGTGATTCCTGTGACCGACAGAGACTGGGGAGCTAGTAGTGGCATTGAATGCTGCTAGGCGAGGGAATACTGACGACTTTGGCCTGTTGCTTGCTACCTCCCACGCGTAAACGTCAAGCTACTTAAGTAATTATGACTGTGAACATGTCCTCCGCGCAATACGGCCGCTGATATCAAGAACAAACGAGGTGTGAACAGCCTCTTTCTTGTGATTAAACATATAAAGTCACGTGCCATAATGCTAAGTACTCGAGCAAAGGTATGTTTGCAGGCGGTGGGCCACAATTGAGGGTGGCCGGCCCCATATCTTCACAAGCTCGTAAAATATACAGCAAAAATAATAGTAACACAGCTCTTCGAACCCTCTCCCCTTTTGCACCAATCCTTCCCCGGTTCTCTACATAAGGAGGTTTTGGGCCTTTAAACCACCCTCTTGATCTCGAAGAACCTCTTGAGATAGAACACCTGGAATACGCAATTGCCCACCAAGACGAACAGCTGACAGATACTCCACCATTTAACCCTATCGTTCGTGCTTTCGGCGGTATTCCTGTGCACCCGTTCCCTGAGAACGATGTACTCCTGTTCATCCTTGACGGCGTTTAGGTTCTCGGCGAGGAGTCTGACTTCCTTTTCCAGGGGGTCGGAAGGGTGGTCTTCTTCTGCGACGTAGACTACGCCGTGGACGTTGAAGGAGACTTCTTTGGAGGAGACGGAGGAACCTTCGTTTGAGAAGCAGTAGGTGTATTTACCGTCCTCGTGGGCGGTGAAGGAGTGGTCGCCCATTGAGGTGTGTGGTTCGTTGATGCGGAGGCTGCCGGAGGGGTCTTGAATCTGGTTGTTCATTATGGGTTAGTAACTTTGATATTGTTTTCACGGATGGTTATGGTCGTGTGGGATTGTATATAGGTCGTATATGGTGGGTACGGGGAAAGGGAGGAGGTTTACCCAAAAGTCGATATCTAGATTACCGGCACCACCGAATTCTCGATCGCCGACCTGGAAGGTGACGGTCATTTTGTCGTCTTTGTGCAGGTTCTCGTGGAAGCATTCTCGCGAGTGGGCCATCAATTGGATGTTATGTGCTGCGACGAGGGAGGAGAGGAGGAGGGTCGATAGGGTCCTTAGTGAGCGCATTTTTTATATATTTCCCGGTGGGTAGTCCTTCTTCGCGTGGATTAATTGGTGGACGAGGGGGAGTCGAAGGATGTGGTGTCGGGGGGTAGGAGGACGGGAGGAGGTGGTCGTGATGGGTCGTGATAGTGGTTGATAGAAGAAGAAGAAGCAACAGGGAGAACAAGAACAAAGTAGCCAGCTTGGAGGTTTAGTTTGGGCCCGAAGCGACAGGGGACCAGCTGCTGTTGCTGGGCTGGCTGGCTGGGCGGGTTTTTTAAGCCGCAAAAAAGGACGACAAACGGCGTTTCTTTGGGTTTGGGCACGCTATTGCTGCAATGCAACCTCAACTTCAACTTCAACTTCAACCTCATCATCGACCCTTTTTTTTGACCGAATCTTGATGACCTTACGACCTTCCACGAAATAGAGACTAACGCGGCGATATTCCATCCTTTCCGTTATCATCGTACCGGTTCGAACAGCGGCTGCCGGGTTTTTGGTTTGCTAGAAGCGCAGGGAAGGACCAGTAACACGAACCCGTCGCGGTCGAAGAGCTGTAACTTATACAACGGTCCGGGTGTTCACGATGTCACAGTTAACGGCTTACATCGACAGTAAATCGCTTTTATCCCGTATATATGGACAGGAATCTAGCTAATAGTTGTGTCTAGAAACTGTCACAGTCATTACCTCCGACGGCAGGACCCTAATCGTAAGTCCCCCTCCCCCACCTTCCACCACCTACCCATCCCACATTACCACCCCATCTATTCAAGAAAAAATCAATTTTTAAACCACTGAATTCCTAAGATCGATATCCCACCTTGAAATATATATGGAAAAAAACAGGGCACCCTCCTCGGCCACGATCAAACTACAAACTTAATCCTTCAAAACACGCGAGAACGGATTTTCCAAACGCTAGATACCGATGTTGAGAGCACGCCCAGCGAGGTGGTGGAGCACGGATTGTATTTGATCCGTGGGGATAATGTGCTGGTTTGTGGGTTGGTGGATGAGAAGATGGATGCGGAGATCAATTGGACGAAAGTTAGGGCGCAGCCGTTTGGGACTGTCAAGCATGCTACATAGGCGATTACCACCTATTAGTCCAGCACTAGATTTGAATGTCACAAATCGGGAGTGGTTGGTTCGCATGGAAAGATATACGCCTTCATAGATGGGACCTCATGGCGGAGGAAAGAGATACAGATACTGTCGACATTCGCGGCTAGACGACATTTTTAACCGTTCTGGCTAGCTGATTTTACATAATTAATTTGTTACCTGCCGAATACGTGTGCATACTGGATATTTAGCAGTACGATATCGGTGCAGTCGTACTAGCCCCTTCCTCCTTTTTGCCCTTGTTATTGTCCTGGCCATCCTTGGGACCGAAGTCCCATTCAGCCCGTCGCTCCCACTCCTCCCTCTTGATCAGTAAGAAATGCCCACCAGCCCGATGGACCCACACCATACCGTTCAAAGCCTCATCCGAAATTTTCAAGAGAGCGCTGGCAACCTTCCACTTATTCTCGTTCCTAACCCGTGCAATCTGAAGAGACGCACATATCGCCGCTTCCTCCCCCATGACCCCTCCAACCTTTTTCGCCTTTCCATAAATCTTCCCAATGCAGTGCGTAATCCACTCCTGCAAAGTAGCAGACCGTTTGAGTACCAGATTATCCGTCCATCTCTTGGTATCCGGGGCGTGTTCACCGAGGAGTAAATCGTCTTTGTAGAAGTCTATTTCGAACAGAACTTCCATTTCTTGGGGATCGTCTGTACTCTCCGGTACCGGGGTGAATGGACATATGAATGGAACTGAGAGGTAGCTCGCGGGGAAGAGTTTCCCGCCGGTGAAGCGGGATACGGATTTATTTTCTGCGAAGAAGACGGTTGTGCTGGAGGACCAGTCCTTCGGATCGATTGATAGTGGTTCCCCGGCGAGGGATTCCGCCTCTTCAATTTTTTCATCAGACTTTTGGTCCTTCTCATCAGATTTTGGTTCGAGAGGCGTAGAGGGGGTACGTTCTTTCAAAACGGCTTCTCTAATTTCTTTATCTAATAACCTGAGATCTCCGCCCCATAATTCCCCTTCTTGTTCCGTATACTCCTTTCCGGGGAGGTATACATACCCGTCCACCTCACCGTTTTTATTAATCCTAAATAGTAAATTACCATCGCTTTTGGACGTGACTTCCTCTAATAGGAAATGGATTCGCGGGAATTGAGTGTGGTAGTTCTTCTTGTCCGCTTCGATGGAGTATTTGGGACCGGAACCCGTGAGCGGGATGAGGTCGTAGTGGGTTTTTAGGATCGTTGCGGCGGCTAGGAGGTTGGCGAAGATGGGGTGGATTGAGAAGGAGAGGATTTGGTCGATTGGAGAGAGGTGGGAGAGGATTTGGAGGTGGAGTTCGGGGGGGAGGCGGAGGAGGGGGGGTAGTTGTGACATTTCCTCGTTATATTATATAATATTATATTGATGTTGAAGCTGTGATGGATATACAATTTGATATAAATATTGTAGTTTAAGGGGGGTATTGGAGGGTTTTATATCAGACGCGCGTGGAGACTAGGCGGACTCGAGGCTGAATTTCGCTTTGGTAAATAGGTATACTGCGAAAATGCAACGTTTGAGATTACTGAGGGGACTTGATGTCTTGTTCGAGTATTCACAACGGGTAGTGTACATGTGCTCCTGCGGCGGGGTTAGACATCCGGATTGATATTTTGGCAATCCGCCTTGGAGGTCTCCTTGATGGAGCTTGTAATATAGCTTCTTGGCTGTGGTCGTGATTTTATATATACCAAAGCACTTTGGACCGCGCGATAGATTGTATCTATATAATCGAAGTCACTATATTTTGGGGCGCAACACGTTCGAATACCACAAATGCAACAGTTGTAAAAGATCGGTCGTACCGCATTATGTGGTAAGAAGTTAGGCCTACACGGATTTACTTTAGGTAAACAGTATCAATTAAATTGATATTGATATTGTGCTGTATATCTCAATTATATTATGTTAGCGATCATAAAGCCTGGCTATATTAAATCCCTGATATGGTGTCTATTGCCTCATGCATGCATGCGAGTTAACGTTCGCACTCGGGATAATGAATACTAAATCAATCGGCAAAAAAATAACTCCAGCCCAGAAAGCGGCCCCTGTAAATTGTCCTGAAGCTTACTCAAGCAGTCTGGACCGACACTAGCCGGAAACCCGTTATATCTTGTGTTTTTGGGCGGGGATTTTACTTGTTGTATTTGAACGCGCGCTGGGGGACGAATTTGGGAAGCTATATAAAAACAGGCTGACGGGGCCTTGCTGCCACATTTGGCGTGCATATGCTCTCCTGCTTTCCGGCAGGACTTTCGACGAGAATTATATCCAACACCGTAGATTATTGGTATTTTTGGTTATAATGCGAGTATATTCGACATCCGGGGCCCCTGTAAATTCTTCTCAGCCTTGAGCTATCGCTTCGTTCGACGCGATATGTGGATTTGAATCACGTCTTTGCTGATGATTATATTGGGAGCGGGGTAAATTTTGATTCGTGTATCTCCCATTGATTCGTGCCATCGATATGCTATTTTTTGTGTATAAATAGGCGGTCCTTCGCCCGCTCGAATTTGAAGTTAATCATCACTATCATCATCAGCGACTGTCTGCCTTACATCTTAGATATATACTTTACAAAGGCGCCTAGACCCTCAACCATTTATACACATTAATCTTATTTAACAAATTAAAGTAAACTTGGATATTATTATTTCATATCTATAAAGAAACAATGTTCTCCCTCACTGAAACCGACTATGAGATTTGTAGGTTAACCTTATTATATACACTCGATTTCAATTGGGTTTACAAATCTATATATTCTGATCGCGCAGTTACTAACGGGGTATATTGTTACTGCAGTTAAAAACGGCGAGGCTATCGCCCAAGCCGTTGGAGACAATGTAGAGCTACCATTCAACAGCGAGCTCCTCTATCAAGGCAACTTGGCCGCCGTCTCGGCCTGGGATATTACTTGGGTCGTAAGGCTCCCTCTAGTCAACAATGCTCTTTCTAAAGGTGTTAGACTAAAGAACCATTCGATTATAATCTTAGAAAGTCTTCTACCAACTAGAATCTGGCGAGGTCGCTTCCCGTCACTATGATATCGCATCGAAGCAATGGGACGATGCATTCGCTCTCACCGCCGTCCCCGTGGATGCGCAATATAGACCTGTAATCCGCACCCCATTGGCTGCTTTCCAGACTAGTGATGGGAACATTCGCTTGTTCTATCTTAGCCGTTCATCTGATGATGTTGCCCGGTATCAACTTATTGAAGTCGTCTGGGGAGGGACGACCGCTGAGGCTTCGCAGCCAAAGCCAGTGGTTGTTGATGGACGACCGGTTACTACTGCTTTGTATAGTAATCTTGCTGTTACTGGGTGGAAGACGAATGAGAAGGATAGTGATGGGAATGATGTTCATTTGAGGTACACATCCTTAAATATTTCCCCCAATCTTACAGATGAGGATATGGAAGAACATCAGAGTCTAACATGAGATATGCAGGGTATTCTACCAAGAAACCGCCGACAAGCTCAACCGTCTGCAAGAACTCCAGTACTCCCCAACTGCCGGCTGGTCCTACGGCTCCCTCCTACCAGACGACCAAGGCCGCCCCCTCGTCGGCACCTCGCTCGCATTCCTAGACCACACAAGCCACGACCCCAACCTCCGCGGGTACTACCAAGACGTCACCGGCACCATCCGCGAACTCGCTTACTCCACCCCAGACGACAAATCCTGGTCCTGGGGCCCCGGCATGATTTTTGACAAAGTCCCCTTCCGCACCCCCATCACCGCCATCGACCCTCTAAACAAACTCTACGAATGCGTTTTCTGGGTAGATAATTATAACAGACTGGTTCACTCCCGCTGGACCGCACACGGATGGGAAGCACCCGTCGCGAAGGGGAAAGTAGATCGTATCCCCGTCGCTCCTGGGTCTAAACTTGCGGTTGCGGGTGTGTATGCTGCTGATGCGGAGGATCATTATGAGCTTTATTTGTTTACTGTGGCGCCGTTGAATACGCTTACGCTTAGGAAGTTTAATAGTTCGAATGGGGGGTTGCCGGAGTTGGTGCCTGTTGGGGGTTCTACTGAGGCGGTGGTGGTCGGTACGATTGATGAATTAGCTTGATCAATTGAGTATAACTTATATATATAAGGCTATCAAACTATCGACGCTGTAGATGGTTACTCAATGGATACGATTTCTAATTCTATATAATAGTTTATCACATGAAAAAGAAAGGTTAAACTTGCAGCCTCTCCAATCACTCTTTACGCAGCTGGGGTACGATACCAAGTTTCCCCTGCATCTCTTGCACAAACCCCCTATCCATGATGGCAAACACGTTTTCTATACCTCCGACCCAAGAATGCACCCAAACCAAATCTTGCAGCTCGGGCGACGGTCTGAGCACTACCACCTTAGTTTTCCAAGTAACCCCATTCGAAGCATCAGTATTAGACGCATCAGCTGCAGGAGTATGTTTATAAACCAGCGGTGGGAGGGAAACATATAATACTTCATCTTCATCAAAGGGACACGTCACTTCCGGTAACTTATCATATAAAACCTTAACCATCCTCTCTGCAAGCATTCTGACCGTGCAGCGATCCGTTACGGTAACAGTGCTTGTGAATTTCTGCTGGGATTTCCACCGGCGCCGCGGTTGGACTTGAAGTATGCGCTGTCCGGAGAACTCATCTTCGGAGGATGATCCTTTGAAATTTATTTCGATACCTTCATCCCCTTCCTCCCTCCCTTCTCCTGTGCGTGTGTTCACAGACCGTGCACTCTATCTGCGTAAAAAGCAAGGTTCGTCCAAAAACGGAGAGTCTGTTATATCGCGGACATTACGGACGACTGATACATGTACAGTCAGTATTGGGAACATAATCCATCCCTTCCGGAGCCCGTGAAACCGCCCTTCTTCTTCTTCCCCCTTCTGCTCCTCCAAGAGCGCCTTGGGATCCCAAATATCTCCAAAATCCAGGTGATCGAGCGATGCAAACGATCCGTGTAATCGCAAACCCGGACCCACCCCCTTTCCATTCCAGATATAACCCTGGTATTGAAAAAGGGACGGATCATACGGCGCGTAGAAATATCGCTTGACAACACCCGCCTGCATGGTACAAAAGAAGTGCGCCCGATCCGTGGATGTATGACGATCTGAGCGCAGGAGGAAGTGGGCTTTTATATCCTGTGTCTGTGGGCCTGACGGATCTGGCATATGTATTCCGGGGTATTTGGTGGGGACGGGGAGGTATCTGGATGACCTAAAGGCGAGGATGCAGGCGCGCAGGGCGGTGCAGGTTTTGGATATTGAGAATTGGTCTATGAAGGGTAGGTGGGAGAGAATTTCGAGTTGGAGTTCGGGAAGGAGGAGGAGGAGGCGTGAGGGGGTGGCTTTTGAGGTCATGGTGTTATGTGATATATACCAACCAATCGATAGACTTATAGTACTTATGCTGCATTTATATTTGACGATGCCGAATACTGGATTGTGAATGTCCGTCTGAATGACTTTCTTTTTACTCCGAATGGTGGTTCTTGTATACTTCTAAATTAATGCCCACCCCCGCACTTTTTTTAGAGCTGGATCCTTGCGAATTCGTTAGATATCTTGGTATCCCCAAGGCTGTTCGCATTCGAATATACGTGGCCGCAGTTAAGTTGCGCTACCATAAATGACAACCAGACGACGAACTTCGAAATTGGAGATCCCATAGCTGCGGGGCCCGGTAGCTGAAGGGGTCCTTCCCTTTGGCCGCAGCGCTATCTTACTACATATATGTGTAATCTCAAAATCTATAAATAATATGGCGGTCAAAATGTGTCAAAAGGGTATTTATTATAAAAACCCTCCAATGTACATATATATTATGAACAGAAAAAGTGGGTCACCTAACCACTTTTGTGCACCACCGACCGCTTTAGGCGGTCAGGCTGGTTCAGGGCCTACTCACACCTAAGTTAACGTGGTCTAAAGCGAACAAGTCAACGCGTTGTTAATAGATTCACAGGTAGATTTACAGGTAGATTTACAAACAGGCAGGCAGGCAAATAAGTCAGTAAGTAGGCCAGTAAGTAGGCCTATGGGCAGGCTGGTGGGCAGGCCAGTAGGTAGTTTACTGCAAAATTGTTATAAATTAATGCTATTATGTGTATAAAGGTATTACATTTCAATTTTTATGCTTGGTAGATCGACTGTGTGTAATACAGGAGCTAACTAAGCCTGGAGCCTAAATTAAATTAGAAGACCCACTTACAGGAGCTTTCATAATAAATACCCTTTTGACACATTTTGGCACATATAACATCGATATCGGCAACGTGAGTTTGAAATGTAATTGTCCCAACCGTGCTGCGCTATGGCTTCAAGGCCGCGTTTCTTCTTCCTCTTAAGCCTTTTTTTTTTTTTTTTAGAAAAGTTGAAAACAAAAAACAAAAATTCGGGTTGAAGTATTAATATTAGTACATGTTATGTATACAGCTAGCTAAAGACTGGCTTGGTGTTATATATATACGTTATCTGCTCCCAATCGTTTAAATACTTGTACAAGATCTATGCGTCAAGAGATTGACCAAGGCACATTTGATAATAAATTCCCTTTTCTTCAACTAGCTCATCATGCGTCCCAACTTCGACAAGGTAGCCTTGGGAAAACACACAAATTACGTCTGCATTCTTAATAGTAGACAGCCGGTGCGCAACTGCAATGGTCGTCCTATTCCTCCCTTCGCTGCCTTCGCTTCTTGCAACAGAATCCAAGGCCTCCTGTACCACTTTCTCAGATTCCGTATCTAAGCTCGAGGTTGCTTCATCGAGAAGCAATAGTCTAGGCTTACGAATCAATGCTCGAGCAATCGCAATACGCTGGCGTTGGCCGCCTGAGAACTGAAGACCTTGGGAACCGCATTGAGTTGATAGACCCTCGGGTAGAGTGGCGATGAAGGTATCGATATTTGCTTGTCGGCAGGCTTCAAGGATCTTTTGATCAGTGATTGTAATATCCCCATCGACTGGGTCCTCGATCCCTAGAGATATATTTTCACGGAGCGATCCCTGGTATAGAACCGGTTCTTGTTGAACTAGAGCTATATGCCGTCGATATTGCCCGAGATGTATTGAACTGGACTCCACTCCGCCGAGTGAAATCATCCCACATGTGGGTTCGTAGAATCTCTCGAGAAGATTTATCATGGTCGTTTTACCACACCCGGATGCTCCAACGAAGGCCACGAATTGACCGGCATGGATTGTTTGAGAAATTCCTTTGAGTACTTTTATCTGAGGCCGTCGTGGATATGAGAATTCCAACTCTTTAAAATCCACGCCAGCAGGCCCTCCGTTACTATCCTTATCTCGTGGGGGGTAATCGTCCTTCATATCCTTGGAAACTTGTCTCCGAAGGTTGAATATATAATTTGCCGCGCCTTGGGCTTGAGTAATGCTTGAGGTGTAGGTAAACAAAGATGCCCCAGCCTCGCCGGAGAATATGATGGCAATAAAACCCGTATAAAATTGCTGTGAGGTGTACTCCCCGAACGATATCAAGCGACCTCCATACCAAAATCCAAGTGCCATGGCCAGGAACGATATAGACTGGCTTAAAGAATACCAAAACATCGTTTGTACGAGGCTCCTAATGGAGGTTCTCGCAATGGTCCTCAGGCTCCTTTCGTACTTTGCTAGAATATCTTCTTCGATTGCTAGTGAGGCGACGGTGCGGATAGCAAGAACAGCTTCAGTTGCGATACCTGCGCTGTTAGCGAACCTTGAAGCCGTGTCTTCATCAAGTTTGTATTCAAGCCGTATGCGGACATATCCAGAAGCAACAAGGAGCGGGAGTGCGCCGAACGTTAATACCAACCCTAATTTCCAACCATAAACAATCGCAAGAACACAGCTAGATACCAAATTAACGGAAATAGTGAGTATCAGGGTAATATTAGCAGACAACAAATCCTGCAGAGAAGTAGGCTCGCTAGCTAAACGGGAAACCAAGGAGCCAGTTGTATTATCAGGATTGTCGAAAAAGGACATTTCCTGTCGAATGGTATTGTTGAAAACTTCGGTTCGATATGAGTTCATGATTTCTTGGCCGATAGTGGCGGACATCCAACCTAGGACGAGGTAGGCAACTAAATTTCCCAGCCCCATGACGAAGAACATCAATGAGAAGAAGTCACCCCGCTTTACCATGGCGTCGCCTTCTAGAGCGAAGACATCAATAACACGAGAGAAAAGTACCGCGAGGGCGGGGTATGTACCACCTGGTTTAACATTGTTAGCTAAAAACATTCTCGGAAAATATGCCTGGAATTTGCGTTACCTGCTATTACTGCCGCCATTGAAATTATGGCAAAATGGAACCACAAACGTCTTTGCTCGCCAACAATTATGAATAGACACCTAAGCAGGCTGTATTTCGGATTTTCACGACCGGCTGCTTCAGGGTCTTTCGCTTCCTGTCCGGCTTTTGAAGGGATTTTGGCAATGATATTTAAATCTCGGGTGTGCTCTAGCTTTTCAGGAGCGTCTGCTCCTCTCCTGCTGTTCTTCTGGCCAATATCTTGAGCGAGAACCAGTCGAGAATATGCACCACCAGCTGAGATTAGTGCGCTGTGCGTCCCTTGCTCAACTACCGCCCCTTTGGACAGTACAATGATATTGTCTGCATCTCGAATTGTCGATAGTCTATGTGCTATCACAATCGTAGTTCGGCCTGTAGAAACGTTGTTGAGCGCTTTTTGAACGATATGTTCTGCACTCGGGTCCAAGGCACTCGTCGCTTCGTCAAGAAGGAGGATTTTTGGATTTGAGATAATACTCCTCGCAATTGCTAATCGTTGTTTTTGTCCTCCCGAAATCATGGCCCCGCGTTCCCCGATCTGTGTGAAGTAGCCCTATTTCTATTAGCATTCACTGCCTATGAAGAATAAAGCTTGTGGACTTGTACATGAGGACCTACATTTGGTAATTTCTCAATAAATTCATGGGCGTAAGCCGCTTTACACGCCTCTTCCACTAGCTTAAGTTTTTCGTCATCAGAAAGCTTAGCTTCAGATGTTCCGGACAGACCGTAGGCTATATTTTCAAATATCGTGCCATTGAATAGAACCGGTTCCTATCGCTCATGTTAGCCATGCGCTAAAGTAATTTGGCGGAATACGTGCGTACCTGCTGCACCAGGCGAATATTCGTCCTCAACCAATTGATGTTCAAATCTTCAATTTTATTCCCATCAAGCATTATCGTTCCCCCGAGCGGGGTGACCCATCTCTCGAGCAAGCCCACGATAGTGCTCTTCCCGGATCCACTGGGGCCTACAATCGCAGTAGTTTTATTACAAGGAAAATTGAGGCTGAGCTTCGACAAAACCTGGGTATTTGGCCTAGAAGGGTAGGCGAAGTCGACGTCGTGGAAAATAATATCGCCGTGGCATTCGGAAGGCTTAAGGCCTTCTGTCGACAGGGAATCGATTTTGGACTTTCGGTCGACGGTTTTGAACAATTCGCTAGCTGCAGCAGTAGCTTTCGAAACTAACAGGACCTGGGGGGCGACTTGGGTTAATCCTTGAGCCGCAAGAAGGACCGCAAGGATCACACTGATGTAGAAACCAAGAATTAGAATTCAACTGAGCGGTAGAGGGTAAACCGAGGACTTACGTAACAATATCACCAGGATCCTTGATTTCTCCACGGCGGTACATCCTAATCCCCTGCCAGAAAGCGAGTCCATATCCAGCATAGATACAAAAGAACTGTATGCAAAACATAACGGCATGAATTGGCGGCTTCTTTTTCCCCAATACACTTGCTTCGTCAACAATATGTTTAAACTTACGCGATAACTTCGGATACGCCCAAAATGCATGAGCATTCCTAATACTCGCAAATACCTCTTCTGCCAGTTTATCAGCAGCTGCCCATGTTGCTATCAACTCTTTTTCAATAGCAGAGTCAATCATGACACAGATCGTAATAACAATTAAAATCGTAGGCACGATGCATAATGTTATGAAAGTAAGTTTCCATTGCGCCGCGAATGCCACCGCGAAGGCGGCAAAGAAAGTCGTGGTGGCTTGAACCGTAAGTCCAAATTTCTCGGATATGCCCTGGCTGACGAGGTTGACGCCTGTGTTTATATTGCTAGAGATGGATCCGGGCTCTTCGGAGTCAAAATAACCGATTTCCTGGCGGAGGGTTTGTCTTAGGAAGTCGAGACGAAGAGAGCGAGACACCCGTATAGCGTTTATAGAGATTAGAGTCTAAACGGTTGTCCGATACATCAGTATACATATCTCTATTGATCGTATTTATTATTATAGAACCGATTCCCACCGTCCATATGTAGCCAAGTACAAATTTCCCGACAAAAAGGTAAACGAAATAAAGCCTAACAAAAAAACAAAGTTTGAATTAATATCAATAGCACAAATTTGTGGTAGGTAAATAGGATATATAGCCACTTACGTATGGCGGTTAATTGCAGAACGAAATTCTTCCGGCGATTTGCGGCCAGCGATGAAATCATTGAAGATATTGACGAACTTCCCAAAGACGAGGTTCATCAGAGGGAGCAAGACCCCAGCCGTAATCATGCATATTACTGCAATTGTTGTTGTAATCCATCCTATCCTGTCGTTGTATTTAAATACTCGCTAGATTTTCCAAGTTAGTACTCAAAAACTAGTAGCACAGCTTCCCACAAGGACTAGTATATATGAGATTGAACGTATGCGCCAAAGCTTTGTACTTACAACGTAACTGTTTGACGAAGACTCGTCGGGTTGTTTGGTAGTATTTTGAGAAGCAACTATAGGAATTGCATCATCGGGTACATTTCCATCCTTCCCCATTTTATGGTGTTCTAAAAGAGTCCAAGTACATGTAAGTAATTCGTAAAAAAGAATACCGGCTTAAAGACATATATCCTATACCCATAGCTTAGTAAGTACAAGCACGTACATATATGAATCCACGTACAATGCTATACAATTTTTAGAAGACATACACCTAGAGCTAGTTACTCTACGAGGCTCTTGCGCTCTTGGCTAAATTTATACGAAATTCATTCAGGACGTGATTCTTACACACGATATACAACGGCTGCCGCGGAGAGACCTCATAGACGCCACAGCGCCTCAAAGTTGGCCTGTGCACAAGTTCACGCCACAGTATTTCCTCTTTCGGCTCGGAAATCGGGTTCCGCGGAACGAGCAACGCGTCGTTTCCGAGGTTAGGTGTTGCATTTTTCGCTGCGATTAACCTTCGCGGCCCGGAATCCTCTTCGCATCAGGCGTGTTCGAATCTTGTCCCCGATCCAGCCCCTCAACGACCTTCTTTTTCTAGCCCGGATCGGTGATTAGAGGTCGGACTTTGGAATTTTGAGCTGAAAGTCCGGTAATTTGAGTATTTTAGGCGCTACACCACTTTTCCCAAAATGTCCGAGACGCCCGAGAGGTCGGATGGCTCTGGAGGGCTTCGAAATAGGACGGTAAGCTTCAAACTTTAGATTGCGCAAACAGGTATGATAGCGCTGATAATAATGAATCGATTTGGGACTCCAGTGTGATCAATGTCGCGCTCGAAAGGTAATTCAGTGAATATCTACGTATCCCTTTTTGGGCGTTGTGAAATGCTCGAGACATGCTAAACTTACGCGCGCTTAGGTTCGTTGCGACAGAGAAGCGCCCTGCTCGAATTGCAGGATAACGCAAAGAGAATGCAGCTTTACTGGTGCGGGTCAGAGGGCTAGGGCAGCGAGACAAAGAGTCTTGATATCCCATCAATAGTAGGTCGATCTTCCGTATCTAGATATGAGATTCGCCGACTAAGTTGCAACCCTAGCGAGAATAAAATCGATGGATTTGAGGCCCGTCTAACAGGGATTGAAGGGATGCTTCGCGAACTCACAACGTCTCTCAAACGTGGTGGCACAACCACGCCTCGCTCAGACAGCGTTCCACATATGCATAATTACACAACGCCCAAGTCTGCTGAACCTGATACCACATGCGAGAGAGCGTCAATTCCAGATATAGTGGCCGAGGATAACGATCAAGCATTTGAGGGGAATTCATCTTTAGCTGCCCATACTAAATTTGCGAGCGAATTCCTTGAACAGGCTGTGACGAATACATCGCTAGATCGACAGCTCAGCCCGGATATGAAAAATACACTGGCATCGCTTCAGAAGATGGTTCGCATGCAAAACCGGAAAGGAGATCCGCTTGAAAGTAGGCTCGCTCACCAGAAGCCAATGCCGAAAGGAGGGTTTAGTCAATTGCCGCTGCCTCCACCGGACGTTATTTTGAGACTATTGCGCAAAGTCAAAGGTTAGCAAAAAGATCCTGAAGTATACCAAAGTATGATATGATATGGTTAGGAAGTTTAGACTAATTTCCATAACACTGGAATCCTCAGCTTCGCCTCCCATGACATTTTTGATGAGCTTAACGTTTGTCACGGTTGACGATTTTGTTGACTCATGCCGAAAGATCTATTTCCCGACTGAGGACTACAACATTGCGACGTTCATTATAGTTAACACTGGCCTATACTATCTCTTCCAAGACAACAAATGCAGCGCGACAGACGAGTTCACCGAGGAAGAGTGCCTCAAATATTGTAATATGTCCCGAGACAACCTTGAAACCGCGCTCGCAAATTTGCCGCTCCTCCTACCAGCTCGAAAAGATATGGTCGAGGCGCTAGTTCTCAGTGTAGGTGCTGTGCCTAACGGACCTCGGGGGCCCAACGTGCCATTAATTTCGAATTGATTCTAATACATATTTCCATAGGCCACGTACGCAGTTGAGATCTCTAAACTTAGTCTTGCATGGCAACTCAACTGTTCCGCAGCCCTGATTTGCCAGACCTTGGGTTGGCATCGTCTTCAAAACGACGGCACAGCCGACGACTCAAGGACTACCCTTTTCTGGTTTTGCTACATGCTAGACAAAGGGCTCGCACTACGCTTCGGGCGTTCAAGTATGATTCAAGACTGGGATGTCTCTGCTCCCAAGCATTTTGGAAACGCAACTCTGCCCGCATCGTGGAATCTCATGATCGGCCTATGGATTAACACTGGGGGGATATTGGGAGAAATATATCAACACCTATACAGCCCCTCAGCCCTAGCCAGGGAGCCGATCCACCGGGTTGAGACTGCGCGGCTGCTAGTCGAAAAGATGGAAAATATTTGGCAGGAAATGGTGGATACTTCCATCGCATCTGGAGCCCGGCACCAGGACTCGTTGAAAGCCTTCGGCAACGACCCTCGGAATCAGACCACACTTGATATGGTTTATAAATCCGGCAAGGTCACACATTTATCATCTTTAACTTTGATATACCGCGCTATACCTAGTGCCCCGGGCTTCCCGAGTACCTTCAATGCCGAGTGTATCGATGCGGCAAGAGCGGCGTTTGGCTTCCACAGAGAATGTATGGAACTGACGGCTGACAACCTTGTTGCGATGGCCGGCTATTTGCACTGGTAAGATAGGTGCTCTCAAATTAAACCACATTGCTATCGACGAATTTACTAATTCAAATTAGGACGATTCTATACTCCCCGTTTACTCCGTTCATTGTATTATTTTGTCACGTCATCGAAACGTCGAATTTAGACGACCTCCGGCTTCTCGAACAATTCGCGGAAAGTCTACAACCGGCCCTTTCGATCTCACAAGCGATTGAAAAACTACATCGATTATGCAAACTACTCCATCAGATCGCAGCTTTATATATCGAAGCTAAGGGACAGCAGCCGCAAGGGAGTGATATGAACATGGTTGGGAACGATCTCGACACATATCTCTCTCAGCTTGGTTTTTTAACCCAAAGCCATGCTACCGAGGCCGTGAATATCAGCGACACATCTGGTTTAGGCGGCGTCCCTATCATGAACCCTGGCCAGGAGCTGGGTGACTGGTTTTCAGGGAATAGATATGTCTTGGGGCTGATGGAGGATGATTTTTTGGATATTGACCCGGGGATGTTTTCGGGGTTTTAAACCGGAGTTGCTTTAATATACAGATATATTGTCAAGAACGAACTGTTATCAGATAACAGGGTGTATATATATAATACCTAATCTACCCATCTCAATCTATCCCTATATGTACTATATTTCAGCATAGAACGATCACATTCGATAGTCATATGTAAGATAATCCCGGCCCCGGGGCGCTCTTTAGACCGCGAGTGCCGGAGCCTTGGAAGTACGCGAAATATAATATCTGCAAAATGTTCATTTCGTTTCCAAAATCCTTCTCGATACCATATAATCTCCAAGTGGATTAGCTCCCAACTTCCAAACCATATTCCGAGTTTCCGGTGACGTGCGGTTGTGAATCAACCAAAACATCCACCCCTCCCGATCTCGATTCTTCCACAGTCGAATCACATTCTCCGCCGTTGCATTGGATTCCAACCCAGTAAGTCGTAGCTTTCGAAACGCAGTTTTAAAAAGAACCGCGGTTAATTGCCTAACCGTCGTATCCTTCGTAATCTTCAGTCGTTCTTCCCACTTCCGAGGGTCCGGTGTGTGGTCCATGAAGAGGTTTCTTTGCACAAATACCTGGCACTCTATGGCGATGTACACCCCGTCTTCATTCACGAATTCACTATTTTCCCTTGAGCCGATTGGCGGTCGAATCCAGAGCTCATCCAAGAAGGGAGAGTTTGTGATATCTTGAATTTTAAATCTGTATATTCCCACAGTAAGTGCTATAATCGCGGTGTTTTTCTCAGCCTCTATTTCTTCTTGCGTCGGCGGCTTTTTAGAAATGTCCTCAGTGATCATCCCCCGCTGCGGGTCACCGTCGTACTTGGTTCGAAAGGCGTATCGGGTGATATTATCACCCACGGAAGCACAGATGAGTTTGGAGAACGGATGAACCGGTTCCGGACCCAGAGCCGTGTGAGTATCCGGCACTGTAAATCTCGGGTCTTGCAGGGGATACGGATTAAGCGACCCTCTAACTTGCACAGCGCCGGAGTCTATGGCGTATCGGGTATTCCGAATGAGAGGAGTGTGGAGAATGAGATTATGGAAGGTAGAACAGACTTTGATGGCCGTGATTTGGTCGTCGAGGGGGAGTAAGACGAGAATGTGAAGTAGCAGTTCCTGAGGGATTCGGAGGAGGGGCGAGCGGGGGAAACTTCCATTTTGCCGGTCCCCCATTTTTGCATTGAGAGATGTTACTCTGAGTAATATATAGGACCTGATGGTTTCGGGTCGGCCTCTGAAGTTTGTAGGCCTGGATTCTAGTAAGGTCTACCGCAATGAAGTATATGTATATATTACGATCACGGGTTTTGAGTTTGAAACTGAGGAGGTTTGTGTCCATGTGGTGGTCTCGAGACCACAACGCAAATTATCTGTTGGAATTTCTTCCCGAAAAAGCCCAAGCCTACAACCCTCCAATACGATTCTCGTATGATATCGGAGACCCCTCGAGCGCTAGCCTGGGTGAACTATTCATAATGACCTGGGCCACATTTGGAAACTCATGGTGAAACCTACTGCTTACTCATATATTGTACCTATTTGTAAATACAATTATACAGTCTGGAGACAATTATATCGTCGTATTCTATGCATTTTCGGCAAAGCCAATGCATTGTATATCTGTAATATACGCTGACAGACTAACTCCTTCAATGCATGATGTATGCGGGCCCCCTACCTAAATGAACTACGCAATACGATCAGGATACTGTTAAATTTCAGCGCAACAAATTCCTAAGAACGGCGCTTATTAGTCATGCCAGGGCATTAATATTGATGCCTTCAAAGGAAAACTTTTAATTTCATACTATACATTCGCAAGGTATAAGATGTTGAAAGCCTCCAAAACCTTGTAGCTTGTAATACAACCAATCTGGATCATGCATTCGATCGAACCCTGGTGAAGGAAGGCGATTGTGTTGATGTTGGTGTTGTAATTAGAGGACCCGAGGTTCCACCGACGGACGTGGACATTCCGTTTAATTCCATGGATCCAGAAAATAAGCCTTCCCTCTTTTCGACACTTCCATTTTACCGGAGCCTCCCTTAAAGCTTCTTTTCTTCGATTGCCAACCTCCTCCGCCTTTTCCTCCTTCTCCTCTTTTCTTATCACATCCACGTAACGTTGATATAGTATACTAGTACATTACTCGCAATGGCCACCGAAGCTGCATTTCCGACCCTAAAGCCTGCTTTCACGGCATTGGTATGTTAATTTTTTGCTTTCTTTAACGTTATGGTTCCGAATTGCTCTAGATCGGTGTCGTTATGTATCGTTCTGTGACGTTATGTTGGACTTGGCTGTAGTCGCCTGTCGGAACCAAATTGCGGGGCTACCCCGCCTCGTCATCTCCAGCAAAAAAACTTTGAATTAGGGTGAATTACTAATAGTTCTGGATCTAAAATGAAATAGCTTAGCATTGCACCGGGCTTGCCAGTTGGTATGAACGAATTCGTCCCCGGGGTCCTCTTGCAATTGTGATTAGAGAATTCGAATACAACAGGCCAGTCTCGTAACCACTCGTTGACTCGGTTCCGAAATGCAACACAACGATATCGACATTAATATTACGAGATGAAATTACTATACTGACTGTCGTTTATATAGGTACCCTCAGCGCTGGACAAAACCTTACTTGGGTCGTATGTGATTGTCATTCCATTTATGGTATCCTCCGGGGAATACGGAGCAGTAATCAAAATCTAACATCTGAATTTAAATTTTCGGGCGTAGAACATCCTTTCGGGCACCCTTGTTTCTGAGCCAGAGTACCCTGTTCAGGTTAATGCAACCCTAGTTTCCGGTGCTGATTGGATCCACGGAGACCCGAGCGGCAAAATTCAGCGTCTCGATGTGAGGAGTATCTTCAAGACTGATGATGGTGCTGTAAGTCCTTGTTCCCCGCGCTTCAAATATTATATAGTTTGAGATATATATGTCTGATCCTTCCCATCCAGCTGCTCAACTTCTCTTACCTTGGAGCAATTCACATGGACTCAGAAATCGCCAGCATCTTCCAAGGAACAGCGAAACCAGGATTGGTAACCTCCTGGCGCGGTGGTAAGATACCTTTCCATCGATCAAACTATTGACTCTTTACGACGCTGACAAGAGTGTTTAGCTACCCACAAGTTCATTCAGACTGGTACTGAAAAGTACAAGAGAGTTGAAGATGATGTTTTTGTTGCCGTCGGAAGGTTCCATGTCAAGGAGGACGCTGTCATTGTTGAATACAAGATTAGCTATGTTGAGCATGAATAGGCGACAACTAAAGCATTGATCTTGGACATCGAATCGGGCCTGGCGGTAGCCGGCAACTAGTATTTAAAGTTCATAGGCAGCTTTGTGTCTAATCCACATAAGGAATTCTTCTCTTGTTCTTTGGGAATTAGCAAAATTATATGCATATACGAACATGATATACATGAGTTAAATATCGTACCGATGTGGTTAGCGCAGTGGGCCCTCTCCAATTAATTCCTCGAAACCGACAGTCCACCAATTGCAATATTGCCAGGCTGCAACACCTCATTGCCCTTGCTTCACGATAGGTCGTCCGTCTGTCACCGAATGGTAGAAAAACCAAGAAACTAGTTAATGGCTCCATTGATTTTCTAGAAACCCGTGAAAAATTCCACAGACCCAAAGTTTTATTAGTAGAACTATGGTTCTCACAGCGCCCTTGCTTTCATTCTAGTGTGTCGCTGCACGACATATTGTATGCACTGGCTGTTCACTCAGTCCAACATTTCCCCATCTGCTTCCCCACGTGAATCTATCGTTTTGTGCAACCGCTATGGAAATTTGACAGCTTCAAGAAGCAGGACCCCGCCCCTTTATTCCGCGTCATCTCCCTTATCATCGCCAAAAACTCTTACGAAATATTTTGTGGAGCCCAGCCTTTACCGAGAAAATAGAAGAAATGAAGTTTGACATGGAATCCATGCACTGAGGCGGGATGTGGCTCAAAAGCCGAAACTAGCAATTTGACGTCCCCACGCAAGTCCTCTTCAATGGTGGCGATTTCGTCACCGTGTTTACCCAAACCGCTTCATGCTGCACTGTTTACATTACGCTCTCAAAAAGGCTTGATTCGAAGGGAAAGGAGTCGCTAGACCCACTGCCTGACCGGTGATCGCAATTAATATCTTCTGACAAAGCATGCGCATGCGCATGCCTAGTTCGAGCCAAGTCGCGCAATACAATGTTACTCGTGTGCGACCGAGATGTTCTGCCGTGATCCATTAGGGGGCTTCAAATCCAACCGTATGATTAATCTATTCAGAACACACCCAGTCCCACATCAACCGGCAGCACAAAAAAGCCTTTTTTCCCGAGCCACAATTAAAGGAAAGCTCGAAAGAAACAAAGAAAAAAGCCCTCTCGCCACGGTTCTTGACGCAATCGCTCAGCTGCTAAATTTTGACCTCGATGTCTTAGAGGCCCTTTTGCCAAGTCCAATCATAGATGACGATCCAGCGCGATCATATAAAACTGGCCACCGTCCATAGAAGGAAGTCAGCCAATGACATCTGCGACCGAATTCCTTTCTCAGAAGCCAATGCGCCTGTCACTGGGACATGACACCCGCTATCCTGCTTAACGCGGCAGGTTCTTGGGGTCTATCTATGCAAACAAGCAGATGTCGAACAATGGGGTGTGTCCCCGCCAAGGGTCCAATTTTAATTTCCCACCTGCCTATCCCCCTTCCAGCCAATCAAGGACAAATATCTCACCGTGATCCCTGCAATCGTTGAATGCGACCAGCTTCTTGCCCATATCTTGAATTCTTGATTTTTGTTAGTCGCTTATCCAAATGAACATTGCGGTCACCAGCCAAATTCCTCTCATGAGAGTGGGAAAACCCTCGAAGAACGATATCCCCACCGAAATTAACCTTGCACTAGCGCCATGCAAATCAGAAGACCCACAATGCTTTCACTGAAACACTGGCAGGTAAAGATGAGATGAAAGGGTTTCCCAGTTGTTCATGGGGCTTTTTGCCTACCTAACGGCGTGTTTGTATTGCTGGCTGGTTCGTGCTCGTGGGTATAAGTGTCTGTGGTTCCCCTGCACCCTCTTTTCTCATGTTCCCTTTTTCCCTCTATCTGGATATCCTCTATCTATCCTTTTTTCCAGTCCCGTTCCTTTTTGGTTACGCGCAAAGATAAACGTCTAGAACGTTTTCTTATCCACACTCGTTAAGTCATTGAACTTCAGTCGCTCGTTCTTTGCTATCCTTCCAGAATCGAATCCATACGGTTTCACAACCCGAAAGAAGAACTCTTCCAAATCCATAAAATCCAACAAAGACAACCCTCCTAACCCCCCTCAAAAACATCCAAAAATGCGTTTCTCAATTGTCGCCGCTGCCCTCTTCTCCTCCCTCGCCCTCGCGATCCCGAGCCAGCAGAAGGGCTTCGAAGTTGTTATCCACTACGTCGATGCCCCTGACTGCGATGTCCAGTGCGGCGCAAACACCACCTCCATCGAACCGACAACTTCGACTACTTCCACCAGCACTACTTCCGAAGAGCAAACCACCACCTACACCTCCACATCTACCAAGTATGTTATCGTAACATTACAAACTGGTTACGGCTCGACCGAGACCTTGGGCTACGAAACTGCTACCACTGCCCCGACACCGTCCGAAACTGCTGAACCAGAACCGGAAGCCACCTACTAAATGGATTAAAGTTGGAATAACATGGGTGGAAAATTTCTTGTGTACAATTATTTAGCGCTCTCCGATAATGTCTAGCGCTTTTTTTATTTTATAATACTTTTCTCTTTGGAGTTGGAATTGGGGACTTTGGATTTTCATATTTGGACTTTTTTCTATCAACTTATTATTAGGATCTTCGGGACGGATTTATTTTATGGACTCTCTCACTCACACCCCCTTTAAACACCCTTCATCTCATCACCATTTAGGGTTTATCCTCACTACCATCTCGTCACAATCATAGCTCTTCATTCACCTCTTTTTGTGTCATTATTAGCCAACATGCCTAGCTGGGACGGATTTCCTTCGATACCCCCAACCAATTCATGACAATGAAAGCGCTTCTCAATATCTCTCTCAATTCTTTCTTCAATCTTCTTCAATGTTTCCTGCTCGCCCTTTAACAGTGTTAATTGGCAGGATCGGGTTACACCAATTGTTTGAAACAACCCCCAACCACAAAAAACTCTTTGATACCGACCGCTAGTCAGGGGATGCCATTGCATCGCAAGGACGGTTTACTTTTTTATTTTTACTTTTGGTTAATGTAGTAGTGGACTACTGATACGTTGTACTGGTGCGCGCGAGACCTTTTATTTTCTTCTTCCACCTCTTTTTACTTCCTTCTTGATGGGGACATATATGTATCTTACGAATATGTATGTGACCATGGCGACCAAAATGGCCGAGGGAAGATTCGGACAAAATTCATCTTTGCCTTCTCTTTTTTTACGTTTTCCACGCGGGAAGGAAAAACGCCATGAAGGATAATAATTATTTTTAACTCTTTTCACTTCTTATCTCGTTTCTATTCTTGAATGTACTATAATTCTAAATATATTTCCTTTGTCGCCTCACTTCTAAATTTGAATACCATAAGCACTCTCCGATTCTTAAATTTTTTTGATGATGTCGTTTAGGTTCCTTTGACAACGAACAGAATAGGTAGTGTAAGTGCAAAAAGGCGTAAAGGAGGGGCCTAGAACTCTAGCGGACAGCCACGAAGCTAAGTTACTGAGACAACAGCACGCAATGGGTAAACTAAGTGTCTGCATTTTAAGAGCTTCTAGCTACAACTCCTTTTAAAAAGGGGAGGGGAGGGAGGGGCTCCATAATTCTCCGAGTTATCTCGATGGTATGTGGAAGTGGCGGTAGGCGGGGCTTTTTTCTCAGTATGTTTGTTGTATTCGGAATAGTTGTCTAGTGCCCGCCGGCGTCGTCAGCAGATGGCGGATTATATCTCCGCTAGGTGCGCGGGGCTTGCATGATGTCAGGGCAACTACGGACCACGCGGTTAGAAGAAAGATATAGAGTACAGCCTCCACAGAAAGTTTTTGTTAAGTTGAGGCTACCTAGGGGAATTTGGAAATGTAGGCTCTAGTCCGCGGTTATCGAGAAAAACATCACATGGGTTTTCGTATATCATGATACTTTCTTTTTGCAATTTCTATTTCTTCTTTCATTGAAAAACTGGTCGGCGCCATGATAGCTCCTCAAGATTATGCTAACAATTGCATCGCTAATAAGTACAGCAAACTTGAAAAAAAAAAAAAAAAATCAATTGATCGAAATTAATACAACTAAATGAATCCACAAGGCACAAAGTATAATGCATGGCGTAAGAGTGTCTAGCTCGCACAATTAAGCATCTCCTAGGAAAGAATGCCTCCAACGGGCAGCGTCGGCTACCGCTTCTGAATGAAGCCTTGTTCCCTCATACACTGCTCCCATTCCGGTCTGCAAGGATCATTATACTGCCTCTTCACAATCAATTGCCTATTATAATTACTCCTCTTAACCTTCGCCAACCCTTGTGCCTGCCTCTTTCTCCAACACTCCGTATGTGCATTATCACAAATTGAACGATCCCCTTGCTGTGGCCTCTGCTGCGGCTGTTGTGGTGTCTGTTGAGGCTGCTGTGGTATCTGCTGAGGCTGCTGAGGCTGCTGCGGATACTGATTTGTAGGCTGTTGGTTTGTAGGTTGCTGGTACATAGGCGTACTACCGTATCCAGCATAGAAGGTACCGAACTTGTTCATATCAAAATTGGTCAACCCAATCTCCTGGGTCATATTGGGAATCATGGGGGACATGAGCGCGCTAGGAGCATTAGCCACATGTCCCAACCCCAAAACGTGTCCGAATTCATGAACGAATACGTTATGAATCGCCGCCACGCTCCAGTTCGGTGTTCCGGAGTAGGTATTATTGAACTTGACCCTTCCGGTGGGGTTGCTATCGTAACCCTGGGGGCCCATCAAGCCGTTGGCAAGGGTGTAAGTACCACCGCCACGGGGTGGGAACTCGGGATCGTTCACCTGCGGACCCGCAACAGTGATTTCGATGTTATGGCCGCCGTTGGGCGCTTGCTGGAAGGTGAACATGTTGGTTGCGTTCGTCCATTTCTGGAAAGCTCGGTCGATGGCGCTGACCATGGTGTTATAGTCGAAGCCTTGAATCGTACCGGTTAAACGCCAGCGGAAGGCGAAACCCTGCGGCCATTTGCGCGGGGCGTCTTGGTAGAAGTCTTGACGTTTGATGAGGATGCCGCCCTGTCTGACCATACATTCACCGCCTCCAGAGCCGTAGGCACAAACGTGGCCGTCGTGGTGGGACATCTTGATATAAAATCTTTTTGGACGTTTGGGGTATTTATTAATTCGGTATAACCTTTGAGGTAGTGTAAGACCCGCTTCCACAATTGGTATAACCTAGTAGGGAATTATGAACGAATGGGTATATAAAAAATGCAAATACTAAAAAGTAACAGTAGCAAAGGCAAAGAAGACCAGCTTCCGTTCAAAAAAGGCCGATTAATGGCTGAGCAGAAAAGAATGAGCGACTCGTGGTGTCGAAGCTGGGGAGCAACTCCACAATCTCGGACCGACTAGAGCTATATATATTAGCAT
The DNA here is from genome assembly GCA_036971715.1 of Arthrobotrys musiformis. NCBI lineage: Eukaryota > Fungi > Ascomycota > Orbiliomycetes > Orbiliales > Orbiliaceae > Arthrobotrys > Arthrobotrys musiformis. Next base: position 2,462,011 of record JAVHJL010000007.1, read on the forward strand.
TCTCAATTTCTATAATGAGTAGAATATAGCTACGTAGCTCCCCGAGGGGAGGGCTATACACAGCGTATCAGAATCTTTCCGTTCGTCAGAAAGTGGCTCAGCTGAGCGCCGCGTGCAGCGTCGGTTCTCGGCTGCCTGACAATCTGCAAGGGACCAACTTTTTCTCTTCTATAGCTACGGTCCAAATAGTCGGTGGCTTTCGATTACGAAGGCTGGAATTTTACTTTTTTCAACACACTATATAGTGTCTAAACTACTTGTGCTCAAGGGCGTTTCGTATCTTCGGTGTGGGATCAGAATATGGTGCGTGTTGGCGTGAACGAGGGGTCAAGACTTTCCCGTTGGAGGTTAGACCGTGCTGTGGAAGTTCATGCGAAGGGGCTTTTGAGTTGTTACACATACCGACCAATGAGGGATGTCTCATTCTCTAGCAGCCCTCACAGCAAAACCAAGCACTTAACGGGGTTGAAGGGATTTAGTCTTTTTTTTAGTCTAGAAACGAGACAAAGTAGGCTTAAACGACGTTCGCATTCGCTTGGAGTACTTCCAGAACAGAAAGTGGTTTTTGGGGAACCGGGTTCTTAAATTTCGAAGTGTTATTCGGTGTTGGATTTTGAGGCCGGGATATGGGGATTCAGATCTTGTCTGATGACAATCAGGCCCGACTTCAATTCTAAAAATTATAGTGACAGGATCATGGTAGATGCGTATTTTAAAAATACACATTGGCCATGTGAGAATAAAACGATCGGATAGGTCTATTTCTTGGGGGTATTATAAGTGTAAGAGATAAAGACGAAAGATAAGAAACGCCATACACCGAAAATGTGCGGGAGGGGAAAAAGGGAAACCGCAAAGAATGCCGATGGTAGAATCAGTCGAGGATGCGCGACAACAAGGGGAAAAAAAATTACAAAAGAAATTAAAACTGGATACAGAAATTCTCCGTGTACAGGCATTTTCCTACGATAGTAATAGACTGGGGAAGATAAGACTAGCGGCTTGAGTGTTTACCCGGTAGCATGCTATGATATCATACAATCAGCCACCTGGTCATTCTGAAAAGTCTGGCAATGACATGAGCGCCTTCGATTAACTTACTAGCTAATTAAACATATATCGGTAGACTAGTTATATCCCTTGTTGCTTGAAGATTTTGGCTTCGCAATAGGAAATACCTTTTGCTTTCTGGTGTCCGGCCCAAAGATCTTGAAAACAAGTCCAACGAACGAGCAATGAGAGTCCACGGCACGCTTCATGCTCTTAACATACTCGGATGCGGCACCACAATTAATTGCGCAGGAAGACTTGATGCAAGAGTTGAGTTCGGACCAGTAGGCATTCGAGAAGGATGAGCAGGAGTTTCGGCCTTTAATTCAAGCTTGGTGGTTAGCCTCCCAACCCACAGCTACAAGATATTATTCCGGATTTATACGCATATGGAAGTTTTAACTTACACTGCTCAGTTTTACACGGATTCGTCTTTGGGTATTTCTCGAAGATACAAGTTTCGGCGCATGTAATTTGGTTGATAGCTTGGTGAGCGACGGTGAGCAGGTTGACGTTGACGGATTGTTGGCCCGCGGCTTTGAAGGGATCGCTATGCGGCACCGGAGTCGCTAGGGTGCATGACGCAAGGAGTAGGATGCTTCCGAGTGAGATCTTCATTTTTTAACAGGGTACGCAAAGGGACTACAGATCGAGGTGTTAAATGTTAGTTTTTACCAGAGACGACGGAAAGTTGCTTGACTCGTGGATAGATTACGGGAGATATAGGTTGGTCGTGGACAGGTATTATACAAAAGTAGGCTGCAGGTTGTCCGCTATTATAGACACACTTTTTACAAAGATTGTTGGACATAAACCAGTAGCCCGATTCCTGTTGGTTCGCCGAGTGAGGGTTACACGTACCTTATGTATAATGAAGTGTCAATAACACTGGCCTAGCAATTAATGCAATGCGATAGCAAAGGGCTATTGAACGAAAACCACGAAATCGAAGGGAAAGCAGTAGTTTCGAAACAAAGCCCAGGAATGGGTGAGGATAGCAAGGGCAATTATATAGAGCGCAGTGGCTGGAAGCTTCAAAGGAAAAAAGGGTTAGGCCTGTCCGCAGAGCCTCGGTGTCCACCGTCAAAAGTCGTTTAATACGAACCGAGAATCCGGTTAGGCTGGCTCGCTTGGTGGCTTGGGGAGAGCAGCACCCGTTTTTCTTACTAAGTATAGAGAATTATGTTGGAGGGGCTGACGGTATGTAGTGGGCACAGTGCGAATTATAGACAATTAAACAAGAATTATTATTCTTCCAAATCAGATACAAAAAGAATGTGGAGAAAGATGTTGGGCGGTGGAGTTGAGCGGATAGCATCTACTTTTTAGTGGAGCGGTGCGATATATGTTTCTCTAGCTCGTTCGAGGGTACAAAGCTCTTCTCGAAACAAAATTTTAAATGAGCGGGGACATAAAAGCGATCGCATAAACACCAAGATTCCGCTACCGGAGTCTTGGGAAATATCCATTTGATAATAAGAATCGGTCCTACTACCTTGTGCGATGTTTGTGTTCATCCGAATTTTACGGGGTTTCCTCCTTCTTGATTCTGTTTCGCGGAAAGCAGAGCTCATTGCCTCAACTCGCACACAACGAGACATTATTACCCACCCGGCAATGTTGGAAATTAGACGGCAATGGCTAGGATTGTTGGCAGGCGGGAGTTCAGGGGTGCCCATGAACCTCGAAATAGACACTTGATCATTTGCCGGGGGCTCTTAATGATCTTGGTGGAGATGTTGTATGGATCTTGGTTATTCTTGAGAGTTTCTGAGCTGTTTAGCTTTTGGGCGTACACGAATGCTTAGCTTCTGTCTTGAAATGAGCTTTGAGCTTTCTGTGCCGCTCGTGTTCGACAAAATGTTGGTTTCCCCACTTCTGAGGGCTGAATTTTCGATCAGTTGCGCCGCCTCTGTCTCCGGCATGATGACATCTCTTTTTAATGGAATTCTTCGTCTCTGCCTCGTTGATGCAGCGAAATACACGTATCTTAATCGAAGCTCGAAGGAAGTTTAATATGAAGCCTAGGATGAGAGGAAAGCGGCAGGGTCGTGCAACCTATTTTGGGAGACGGGGCAGGGATAGTGCATGTTGGAAGCGAAGGAATATGCCTGTGGGCGGCAACTGCGACGGAGAACCATGACACCAGCAGGGAAAGTCTAAGCTAGGGCAGACACATTGGCCAAATTATGTCAACTTTGACAGGATCAGAGATCGATCAAGAGGTATAAAAGAAACAGAATATGAGTATTAGATTAAATATTTTTCTTTTCTTTTTCGTTTTCTTTGGGGTTCTGTCGTAGGGCCCAAAGGATTCTCGAAGGCGGGTGTAAGATCGATATGAAAGTCTAGGCGACTTGGGACATATGCATTTTGGATAATTGGCAGAGAATGTAACTTTGACAGGCGCTGAATTGCATCTATGCATATCCTTCGATGCCGTTTCTTCCGGAATTTTGCCTCAAAGGATTCAATATGGAACCACGGGATCATGCCCAACGTCCTCGCGGCCAATTACTTATACTCAAATGTCGCATTTGAATAGTCTGGAGGTGCATTTGAATACCAACGACGTGGCTGCATACGGTTAGCGGAAATCTAGAAAGCATATGCCTATGTCGATATGGCTCTCTTCTCATCGGTATTCAAACGCAGTGAGACATGTTATCGACGGACAGGGGTTCGAATTAATTACTACCTTGTTAGCTCTTTGCTCGGAAAGGCAGCTAGTTGGGCTTATAAGCCAACCCCATCCCGGACAACGGGAATGTCTATTTAATATGTAAAGTCGTTCAACGACCGGGCTTCAAGTTCGAAGCTGCTTCGCGAATCCGCCCTGTCAAAGTGGGTCCCGGCCTAGGTGTATGTCAAAATTTAACTTGTGCCCGTGGAAGGATTATTACATAGTCGATGTTGTACCCACCTCTATTTAATTTCGAATTTCCAAAGGAATTCAAAATACTGCTTAGTTGCCCATCAGTCCTATTTTTCGTGCTAATATATTCGGTACCCCCGCTGTGCCGAGACTGGCATTGCATTGGTGATATCGATAGCTGGGTAACTGCCGGAAGCTTAAGCGGACCGATCGCGAGCCAAGCATCGAGAGGCTGCGGCGGGCCTGCCAAGCCAAACCCAAACAAAACGCACTGCCATTTGGTCAGCACCCACAAACAACCATCCCTGAACACCAACCTGAACTCCACCATTCTGCAGATAGACCGGGCTTGGTGCTGGCCTGATCCGAATCCCGAGATCTTACCACGCTCTCCTTTTTCTTCTGTTCGAATTCACCGATACTTCGTCGCGCCTACGTACCTAATGTCATGTCGTAGTTCGTTCGGTGCTTCACTCTCGCGGTTAAAACACGACGACTAATTCTTTGTAATAACGTTTACTTCTTACTTCTCGTCTCTCATTAAATGCCAATTGTACCCATGCTCCGGCTTCGCAGCTCCCCGCAAAATCGCCTTATCCGTCGCCTACTCTTCGCCGCCATATTCTTTCTCCTGAACGCTCATTTATTCATATACTTCCTGCATGGCCCTAGTGAGGGACTATCGGACGACTTAGCTTCACTATGGGACTTCAATCCGGCTGTCGCGGTACCAAGGGTTCATGGGATCGGGAAGGTGTACATTGCCGCCAATCATTGGATATCTGGGAAGATTCTTAAGCCGTATTGGATCAATGGATTGTTGATGCTAATACAGCAATTGGGGCCGGAGAATGTCTTTGTCAGCATCTATGAGAACGGGTCGTGGGATGAGACACCGGCAATGCTGAGGGAGCTGGATCAGGAACTCGGACGTATGGGGGTGGATCGGAGGGTGCTGATCGAGGCGATCACGCACCGGGAGCAAGTTGCAGAAGTGGTAGCTCAGGGCAATGATAAGCCTGGCTGGGTTATGACATCTCGGGGGAAGAAGGAGCTACGACGAATACCAATGCTGGCGAAGTTGCGAAATCGACTATTAGAACCATTGGAAGAGCTGCAAAGACAGGGCAAAGGGAATTTTGATAGGATATTGTTTATGAATGATGTGGTTTTCACGGTGAGTCTATGCTTATATTGGGTATGGGTTCTATATTGAATGCACACTAATAGATGATGTAGGCCGAAGATGTAATTACCTTATTAAAGACACGGGATGGAAACTATACAGCCGCTTGCTCAGTCGACTTCAACAAACCACAGTATTACTACGACACTTTCGCCCTTCGGGATATCTACGGACAGGAAGCTGCGAGCCAACGATTCCCATTCTTTGCGGGTGGTGAAAGCCGAGATGCAATGATGAGAGGGGATCCGGTTCCTGTCCAAAGTTGTTGGAATGGCATAGTCGCCTTCGACGCCGCTCCATTTACACGAAACCAGAAACCATTACGCTTCCGTGGAATTGATGACTCGCTATCAGTGTTGCATCTTGAAGGATCTGAATGCTGTTTGATACATGCGGATAATGCGAGAGGGCCTCAGTCGTCTCAAAGGTCCGGGGTTTGGATGAACCCGCTGGTTCGGGTGGGATATAACTTTCCTGCATACCAATACCAGCGGAGCCATATGTACCAATGGCCGGAATATTTTATCTCTATACCAGTTAGAATTGGTACCACTCTGCTGCGTCTTCCGTGGAGAAAGCGGAAAGTTGGTAAGAGAGTCGCTAGTTGGAGGAAAGAGACCGGCAGTGACGAGAGCGGGGAGTTTTGTCTTGTGGATGAGATGCATGTGCTCGTGGAGAACGGGTGGAAACATGTCTAATCCCTCCTTTTTTCTCTCAATTCATTTATCCTCTCTTCCCTCCTTCTTTCTCTGGTTGTCTTTGAGGGTTCTCTTCTATGTATCATCTTACTATTTCCCCTTTTTTTCCCTTTACCGTCGCATCTCGTTTCCTTTCTCCATTGCATTGAAATATTTGGCGTTGAACGAAAATCTTAATATCGGAAGCATCACCCTCGGCGTTAGTACTACGTGTACTATACTACTATCATTATTACTCCTTTACCACCTCTAATACTTCTCTAATACGCTGGGGCCCTGTCCCTCGTACTCTGTATTCGAGGCTCGATTTAATTAGCGAAAACATTTTTTGTATCATATTAAAAATGGGCGTCTAGACCAAAAAGTCGAGAATAGCGAACCTTGGTATTTTTCAAGGCTTTTAAGCCTGCTCGTTCGCTGAGTTTGAATGGCTTCAAGGGGGTCGGGTAACAATGTCAAGCTACTTGACTCTGGCTCTGGGAAGCTAGACTCGAGGCTACCAGGAAGCCTGTCGGCCTCGACGTGCATGTTATGCACAGTACGTCGTCGAGGCTGTGTGTTTTCGTGCAAGGCGGCTGGCAGGATTATGACCCCGCGCGCGCCACCCCACCTATATATATCTGCATATAAAAATCCAGAATGACCCTCTTAGCTTTGTAAAATCCTGTACAGAACCTCGAGGCTAACTCCTCGTATTAAATCCATCAAACTTGCACGTCATGTCAGACCCTCTATCGACTATAGCTGGCATCATCGGAGTAGTCCAAGGAATCCATGGTTGTTGGAAATTCTACTCCGGCGTCAAGGGTGCCAAGGAAGACGTCGACAAACTTACCGTGGAAATCGACAACATAAAGGGATTGGTTGAGCAGGTCAAGACATTTCTCAACGACACAAACTATGACGGTCTCTCCGATTCCAGGGAGTTGAAAGGCGCTCTCGAAGGCTGTCGGAACGAACTGCAACAGTTACAGGGAAAACTTGATTCGCAGAAGGACCGCGGCTCACGCTTGGGTTTCTTCAAACGCACGAAATGGCCATTTGTTAAGCCTGATATCGTTGAAATTATCAACAGTTTGGAAAGGTGGAAAGCTTCTATAGATTTAGTCTTGACCGTATATCAGACGTAAGACACTTGGGCCAACATCCCTCTGGTTTATTGAACATTTCATGCTCATATATACGTCTAGCGATAAGCTCCAAAATTTAGACCAGAAAATCGACTTGGCAGGGCTTCCCATTGCCGAAGGGGCGGCGTATGGAAGCTTCGCGGATCGCCATGAACCTGAATGCTTGCCTGGAACGAGAATAGAGCTGCGAAAGCGGATTGCCGACTGGTTAAACTCGCCGCACGGGCAGGGTGAATGCCTTTTCTGGCTGAGCGGCGTTGCTGGAACTGGAAAATCTACAATATCGCGGACAATTGCGAGAGACTTGAAAGATAATGGTCAGCTCGTAGCAAGTTTCTTCTTTAGGAGAGGCGAAAAAGACAGAGGGAATGCTGCTCGGCTCTTTACGACTCTCGCATCTCAGTTTGCGAATAAAGCGGGGGATGTGAGACGAACTATACAAAAAGCAATCGAGGCAGATCCTAGCATCCCAACTATGAACCCTGGAGAACAGTTCAGTAAATTGATCTTTCAACCACTCTCTCAAGTGCAAGATCATAAACTTCAATCTCACCCGAGGAAGGTCATCGTGGTAATCGATGCTTTGGACGAATGCGACCAAGAAAAGGACCAGAGGCTTATTATCTCCCTTCTCTCTCAATTCAAAGATTTAAAAGGCATTGACACGCGTGTATTCCTCACCAGTCGACCTGAGCTTCCTATCCGCCTTGGATTTAAAGACTTGTCGAAGAATATCCACCAAGATGTCATTTTACACGAGGTGGCTGGGACTGATCGAGATATTGGCATTCTCTTGCAGGACGAGTTTTCGAAAATTAGACAAGATCGGGGCCTTCCTTCAGGGTGGCCGGGGGACGAGACCATACAGAAACTCATCAAGATGGCGGTTCCGCTCTTCATTTTCGCGGCGACGGCTTGTCGATTTATTGCCGACGAAGACTGGGATCCGGAAGAGCAAGTTAAACTCGTTATGGAATACCAAACTGACTTGGGCGAAGATGTGGAGAAAACTTATCTTCCTATTCTCAAGAGATTGATCACAGACCATAATTCTGTCGCACAAGCCAAACTAGCAAAGGAGTTTCGACAAATAGTGGGAGCGATTGTAAACCTCGCTAGCCCGCTCTCGATCCCCTCACTAGCAAAACTCTTATCCATCTCAGAAGGGACTATCGATCTTCGACTCAAAAGATTACACTCTGTTCTCAATATCCCTGCGGAGACGAGCCGACATGAACCCGTCAGAACATTTCACTTGTCATTCCGCGACTTTCTCACAAACCAACGTCTCCATGACCGTTCCGAGCTATCGCAGTTTTGGGTAGATGAGAAAGAGGCACATAGGCTGCTTGCCACTCATTGCATTGAGATCATGTCTTCTACTACTGGGTCAGGCCTAAAGCGAGACATTTGCGGCTTAGGGTTGTCCGGAATATTGCGATCTCAGGTCGATGTAGGGCTCGTGCAGAAGCACATCTCTCCAGAGCTTCAGTATGCGTGTCGCTACTGGGTGTATCATATTGTTCAAAGTGGAGGTAGCATTTCCGAGAACGATCAAGCGCACAACTTCTTGCAGAAGAACCTACTTCATTGGCTCGAGGCGGAGAGTTTGTTGGGCGAGATGGACCATACGATTTCAAAGATTAATGAACTAAGAATGAGCGTTAACGTAAGTTCATATTTCCTTAAAAAAGATCGCAACTCTTCATGCTCTTTTTTGAGTATCCTTAATCTGGATTTTTTGATATCATTTGAATTCTATCTGGGTAAAAAGGAAGCTCACCTATGATTTTCATTATTGTTCAGGTTAACCACGGCCAGAGCCTCTGGGATTTACTGTACGACATAAAGAGATTTGTGCTCCGGAATAGGTACATGATCGACAAGGCACCATTACAAACATACATATCGGCTCTGATATTCGCCCCGGAGCAGAGCCTTGTCAAGAAATTATTCGACCCGCGGAGTTATATTCCGTGGTTGCGGCAATTACCCCAAGTTGAGGGAAACTGGGATGCTGTGCTTCAGACGCTCGAAGGACACGAAGTTGAGATCGCTAGTTTGGAGTTCTACCATGATATTCTAGCGTCAATGTCTTTCGACGGGGCAATTCGTCTATGGGATGCGAATACAGGAGCGCCCTTGCGGGCAATGAAAATTGATGAAGAGCGATATCCGGATCATCGATTTGGTTTATCGTTTTCTCCCAACGGAGTTCTTGCGTCTCAAGCTGGAAATACAATTAAACTTTGGGATATAGATACTGGCGCTCTTCTACGAACGCTGAGGCAACGTTCTAGTCGGTTTACTAGTATTACTTTTGCTTTTGATGGAGCTTTGGCCGCTGCATCCGATGATTGCACAATAGGGTTATGGGGTGCGGATACAGGAGCATTAATACGGATTCTGGGAGAATATGAAACGCCTGCTTCGGCTCTGGCATTTTTTGACGGAATTCTGGCATCCATATCAATGGATGGAGTGATCAGATTACATGGTTCGAATATTAGCACCTCGGTGCAAATCCTGGATTCTCCAAAATCAAACTCACCGCCTTGGGTCGAAGGCTATCTGGCATTTTCCCCAGTTGGAATTCTAGGGTCGGTGTGTGTCGACGGAAATATTAGACTGTGGGACTCTAGAAACGGAACTCTATTGTCAACGATTCAGCGAGAAAATACAAGGATATCGATTCCTAGAGTCATAGCGTTCTTTGGAGATATTCTCGCATGTGCAACAAAAGATGGTATGATCGAGCTTTGGAATGGAAATGGAGCGCTTCTGCAGACAGTGAGAGCGTATACAGATAGTGTGAGAGATATCAAATTCTCTTCCAGCGGTATTTTAGCTTCAGCATCAAGTCTTGACGCGACTATCAAGCTGCGGGATATCCATATGTTATTGCTAAATATAAAGACGTCGGAAATAAACAAAGGGGGGTTCGATTCTATGAGGTTTTCATCTAATGGTGAACTTCTGGCATCCTCACTCGGATCAGCTAGCCGGACAGTTTGCCTGTGGGAGGCGGAAGGAGCGCTGCGACAAAAGATAGCACCAATATGTTCGAACGTGTATTCCGTTGCTGTTTTGGGTTTCTCTACTCATTGTGATGTTTTGGCTTTGACAGGCAGACTTACGCCGGATCTTCTTGATCGAGAAGACTGTTTCGGAATAGAACTCTGGGGACTAGATGGAGTGTTGTTGCGGGAGATCGAAATACCGGATACGGTCAAAGCGGCCGCCTCCGCCATAGCATTTTCCTCCGATGATAAAATTATGGCCGCCACATGCTTAACCGGGCGGTGGACTGACCGCAAGTTAGTAATATTGCTATGGGGCCTAGACACCGAGGCGCCACCGCGGGTTTTCCGCTCATCGGTACCGTTGTTAGAATCCGGCGAGGTCGTAAGATTGGCGTTTTCCTCCGATAATAAAGCTCTACTGGGCGTGCTTCAAACAGGAGAGGTACTGCTGTGGGATTCGAATACCGGGAAACAGCTAGCAAAATATGAACTCCCGGCCGCCGTCTTCAGATTCGCGTCCGACCCACTAAACCTATGGGACGCACTTACTTTAGAGTATATAAAGTCTTTCAACTCCAAGAGGGCAGAATATGTTGGGCTTGCTGATCGGACATCAACATCCTTTGAAACAAGTCTCAAGGGTTGCATAGTCGTCAAAGATGAATGGATGTGGCGGGATGAGGATAGAATAGTTTGGCTACTAGATGAATATAGACCGGCCTCACCGCGTTCTTGGGATATTTGTGGAAATCGCGTCGCATTGGGCCACCGGTCAGGACGGGTTGCATTATTCGAGTTCGACCAACGTTAACAATAGAGTATCCGATCCTATGATCCCCACTTGTTCTAGCCGATTACATGTCTTCCTTTCAAATATTGATATTTGCAGTTCCTTAGCGGGTTCTCTATAGATAGATGCATAAATATAGTCTTGTTTTTGCGCCGAGGCTTTTGTAGTCGTGCTGGTTGCTGCATTCGCGCGTTGGATGCTAGATTCGAGGCTAGCGTTGAATTGGCGCCTCTGCCGCTTACCTGCATGCATTATCTCGTAAACCAGATGCTACTGTGTCTGTGCATGCACCTAATTCGGACTACTATTAAATCTGATTCTAACTTGGTCTCCTTTTTTTTCTTTTCTTTTTTTCTGCCTGTGGGTTCATTGATTTTATAGGTAGTGTTTGCAATGCGTTGAATTTGTTGTATTTTATCGCCTCTTTCCCGACCCTAAAATACCTACCGGCTGGTCTCGTCTACCGGCTACTGGCACAAAGACGGCATACAGATCAGAAATGTTCCGGAGGCCAGCTTCGTCCTCTCCCTGGCTGAGATTTTTCCTTGGAGATCCCGTCAGACGTACAAGATAGATTTATTTCCGGTTTATGAGGGCCATGAAGACGAGAGGTATCCTTGGAATGATGGGATTGAAGTCACGATGAAGCCGGAGCCAACGAAGTCCGAACAAGCGCAGGCGGATGGATGGGATTACCTTGAAGATGAAGATTTTTAGCCCCCGCGAGTGTTTCATTTTCATTTTTTGTCATGCAATTAATTGCGCGCAATGGGTCCATGAACTCTTTGTCAGTTAATAAATATTCTGCGTTTAATTTGCGAATAAGATTATAATTCTTATTTTCGCCTTTTCAATTGACTTTTTTCTTTAAAATATAAAACGATAGAGCGATACTTGGTATATAAAATAAACTATCGGTACGCACCCTAGGGCCCTCGGAGCTACATGGATCTCACGCCCCTCACGCTCTTCGAATGTATTCAAATTGTCATGTCTGGCCAGAGAATGACCAGTTTGGAAATATACAACATGTGTTGAGTCATATTCAACTGTCACGGCCGCCCCACAGTTGAATACGGTACAGGTCACGACTCAAGCCAAAGTGAGTCGCGACGCAGCTTGCAAATACATTCCATGGATCGATTGACGAATAATTTACAGACGTGCCGCACTAAGTCGGCCAAGAGCCTGCATTCACCAAAATATACCAGGACCCCGGAGGATATGCAGGCGCACGCCTAGGCGATTTGCTGTCTTGATCGAACTAAAGCATATGCAGGGTACAACTCGTCTCGTACCCAGCCCGCACAAAGAGTGACCGGGTACAACCACTTAACTAGTACAGAGGTGATCTGGAGCGAACTAGTCGTGAGTTCGCACTATATAATCGGGAGCCCCCGCCGCGTCTGAACAAGATACAGCGGCCGCAATTGATCGAACTTTGGCTCCTTTCAATTACTACTAGCATATGCACAGTCCGGGGCACAGAACTTACAAAGCGATCAGTGGGGACCACAATGGATTCGAGAATGTACGACCGGCATTTATATCAATTGGATACGACCCCGCCCGAAATCGCAAAAATAATAGCGGAATCCGTTAGAATTCAAGTTTCGGTGCGATAGGTCGTAGGGTACTTCTTTGAGTACTGACACAGAAACTCTCCGGATACTGTAGTTAACTGGAGCCGACCTCGCTAATCTGATTAGGTGCAATAGCCGACTTTACGATCTTTATGTCGAGAGCGTTTATTCGACTATTTTTATCCCAGCTCACGGCTTTAGCCGCAACTATCCCGCGACCCCGAACAAAAGCTGGGCTCGTCTTGCATTATGTCGGGAGGAGAATATCCACCGCGTACGCCATCTTTTGTGTCTATGCGGCATGGGGGAGGATTTAGCAGGCAAATTAGATCCAGTAATCGATAAGATTGTGAAGGCCGGTAGGCTCCTTAGTTTTCAGTGAGAAAATTAATCCGAACCCCTCTATACATAGACTTCTATCGCATGGATTTGAATTTTTAAAAGGGTGAATTGAAGCTAATACTTTTTATCACACTAGATGGGAAGGAGAGAATCCAGCCCTGCTTCGTTTCGAGCCTCGCCCAGATCCAAACCCGGCGTTCATCCCTGGAGTACTGAACGTCAATCGCAATTTGGTGGCCCTATCGATTAAGTTACAGCTCCCCAGAGGCTATCTTGAGGTCGCCGACGAAAGTTCTCCGGAGCATTTTGATTTAAAACTCCCTTTGCTCCGGAAACTAGTAATCAAAGGGGACCTAGAGTCGCTCAATGTCCTACTCCAGGCTGCTCCGAATTTAACCCATTTGGAGTTCAAGATCCTTCTACCCTCTGATTACTGCAGTGGTGAGAAAGTAGATACGATAAATGATCCTGGTTCCCCGCTGGCTCTGTTTTACCGGAATCTATCTCAACTTCGGAAACTACGGTCGATTGCTATGGAAGATGTGGATCTTGGGGAAGCCGTGCCGTTTCTCCAGCTGGAAAATCTGGACAGGATTGTCCTGAAATGGTGCACAAATTTCAAGGCTCTCAAAACCCGTATCAGAAGTCTCGGTCTAGGTGGGCTTCATCTACGAGAATTTGAGATATTCGCGTTACCGGATGAAATCTTACCGATCAAATGGATCTTGGAATCACTAAAGCCTGGATTGGAGACGCTAATTGTCGTCATGAACAACATGGATGGCGATGAGATTGAGAAAGTCAGGAAGCTAACTAGCGTTGATGAATCGATATATATCGTTCACAAGGATGCCGTTAAGACACTCTGCTACACTTCGCCGCTTTGCATTTTATCTATGCTACGGGGAATTTCTTGATTGGGACATGACTGGAGAGTCGAGAATGATATCGGCATGTTCTTATTTACAAAATATCCGCCAAGTTCTTGATAGCTGCTCTCTGCGGGAGTTATCACTGGTCGTCCCCATGTATTTTGTAAGGGTATGACGGGCCCCCTTTCCTTTCTTAGCCCGTCCTTCATCCCTTAGCTTTGGTATTTAAGACTAATATTGATATTACCATCACGCACAGGACTGCGAGCACGAAATCCAACTCGCCGGCTTTGGGGCCCTCAATCTTGATTCCGTCGAGGTTCTGTACCTCGTTCCCGTGAACTGGGCGGCCGTCGTGGAGTACGAGTGCACCGATTCGACCGCTGAGTACCATAAATTGATATGGATGATAATCGAATTTCTCGATTATGCGTTCTCACACTACACATCACGGCGTCCCCGATTACGTCATGTCATTATGGGACTGGAATTTGAGCCTTTTTCTCTGGAGTTTGCGGTTAAATGGCATAAACACCGGAGCCGGAAGTCGAGAGAGATTTGTATGGAGAATGATAACGAGGATTGGGACGATATTGAAGAAGAAGACAAAGAAGAAGAGGAGGAGGAGGAAGAAGAAGCAGAAGAAGGCGGTGGTACAGGAGAAAATAGTAGAAAGAACTGTGATGAGGGGAACAGCGACGATCATGAGAAAGATACCCCTCTCGACACATCCCCGGATGACGACTCGGGTTCTTTGGACGATGATTGGGTGTCCCGGGCCGAGGAAACTAGAGAGCGACTCAGCAAGAGGAGCGAAAAGCATACGAAATGGCATCCGCATCTTAAGGATAGTCCGTTTTCATACGAGTTCAGGAAGCTGAGATTAGGGGAGCAGCCTTTCAGATTATATTCTGCACGATTCCCGGAGCGCGACTAGCCGTTGCTTAAGTTGTGCATCTGGGTGCGGAATCTTATACATTGTGCCACTAGATTTGAGCGAGAATGGTAATTTACATTGATGGGGGGTCTTATAGTTTTATATACGATTTATACCTAGTCTTGAGGTTATATATACCTAGGTATATATACCTATGTATTTATAGGGAATCCTCCACGCTGCGTACCATTAATACTTAACTTACGGTACCGGATAAGATAATATATAGATATCGATTATGATCATTGTAATATAATTATAGGTTAGACATGATATCGATATCTATATCTCGACCGCCCCTGATATCCAGGCCCCCCCGAGCATTTCTCGTTTATTCATACTGTATCGTCTTGTAATGCGCCTTCCTAACCTTCTTTATATGTATTTTTGTTTTTTTAACGTCTCAAATATAAGATTCTGCGCAGAACTTGTGCCAGAATCCTCTCGCCTCGCGGCTCATACACCGCCAAGGCCTCAACTTTGCCCCAGATATATCCGCGCCCACAGGTAAATCTAGGGTCAATCTTCTCTCAAAACGTCAGAGAGTGCCTCGGGTTCCTGCAGTACGCTCTCCTGCTTTTTTTGTAATTTTCTGTAATTTTCTATGATTTTTTTGTAATTTTACCTCGCTGTGTAGGCAAAAATGCAAAGAGCGGCAGCTTCGCCACATCGCCACGCAAACGGTCGTCACCTGCGTCATGTCAAGCTCCAGCCAGCCAATTGTCTCCATTCCAGAACCAACAGCCGGCCCAGCCAATAAAACCCCAGTCGAAGGTCCGCTCGACACGTCGTCAACCGCTCGAAATTTTGCATCTCCAGTTCAGGCAGCAGCTGAAACGACTTCGAGGCTCTTCGAGGCTGCTGTGACCGCGCGTGCTGCTTTTTGGCTGCTGGTTGCTTAAAAGGAGTCTGGACCCCTGCTAGCTGGGTCGCTTTCTTACCATCACATCGTCACCACCACTGACCAAGCCAACCAACCAACCAAACCACTATCACCACCACCATCACCATCACCTCACCTTCATCACCATCGCCGTATCATCTCACCTAATACAAACCGACGGAGAGGTCACTTCATCACAGCTCGACCGAGAAACATCAAACTAGTCACAAGTCACAAATAGGAGCTTCCATACGATCCGACAAAAACCACCAGAGCTGACGGGGTTTCCCGAAGCATCAGAATACCCAAACACCTTATCCTTCCTATAGTCGGCTGCAATACACACCATGCCGGCACCACCTCCACCCCCACCACCGCCTGGCTTTGGTGCTCCCGGTTTCGGCGGCGGTCCACCCCCACCTCCACCTCCTGGTGGCCTTCCTCCTCCGCCTTCGGGTGGAGGTGCTGGGAGAGTACGTTCTAGCGTCATCTACACCAACAGCTATTCTCCTCTCTCGTGTGCTAACAATTGAGTGATTATCTAGGGAGCTCTACTCGGTGATATCTCGAAAGGAATCAAACTGAAGAAGGCCGTTACAAATGATCGATCAACTGTACAGGGCGGAGGCAAGGTCGCTGGTGCACCTTCTGGTGGCAGCAGTGGCAGCAGTGGAGGTTTAGGAACCGCACCGGCAGTACCTGGCCGGCCAGCGTTGGGTGTACCTCCTATCCCTGGAAACCTCGGTGGAAATAGGCCGAGAAGCTCTAGCGATTCTGGTGGTGGTTTTGGAGGAGCAAGCAATGGTGGAGAATCACAAACGCCGCTTGCAGGAATGCTCGCTATCGGCGCGTCGAGGCTAAGAAAAGGTGCAGGGATTGAGACTGGAGGTATGTGAACATGCAATTGGTCGTAATCGAGTATCGCGAAGATGCTAATCATATTCATTTCGCAATGCAGCAAGCAACGTATCGCCATACCTATCGGATAACGATGCACCAAAAGGCAGAGCTCCTATACCCCCTAGACCGGTGCCTACGAAGCCTCTCGGGGGACGACCGGGAATACCAATCCCAGGGTCGGCACCGGCGATACCAGGCCGAAAGCCACCGGCCCTAGCGCCTCGCCCGAACTTTCCAGGAATCCCCCCACCCCGTCCATACTCCGATGCACCACAGATGGCACCTCCAGTACCACCAACACAGCGTAGACTCTCGTCGGCGCCTACGGCACCTCCTCCACCCCCACCTACAGGTGCAGCACCACCAATACCTGGCGCCAGCAGACTGGGGCCGAATCGCAACGCCCCATCCCCAACACCCCCTAGCTTTGCCGCCCCGACAGCACCACCCCCGCCCCCACCTCCACAGCCGACGAGAAACGCCGCGCCACCCCCCCCCCCGCAAATGCCATTAACACCACCGCATACACAGTCAAACTTTGCTATTGCAGCTGCCAAGGCAGCATCCAATTTCCCTTCAAACCACCCCCCTACGCCGCAAACTCCCTCTGCAGCTCCTCCAGCACCTCCTCCAGCACCCCCACAAAGCAGAATCCCTAGCAGGCGAGACATATCAAACTTTACACTTTCGTCAAACATTAATTCTGGCGTTGGTCGTGGCAGGTCTGGAATCCCTAGTAGACCGGATAGTGTAGCGTCTACTCACTCGATCAAATCGAATGGGAATGGAAGGCTTGTAGTCGATGATATGAGATTCAGGTGGAAGAGGGAAGAGGAGCTGCCGAAGCCTAGGGAGTGGTTCGGCCCTCCGTCTAGTGGGTGGAAGTATAAGAGTGGAAGAGGGAGCAGTGTGCCTTTTGACCTACGACTTTTAGATCATTAAATCTAGTCGATGTGGCGAGTTTACAGGGGTTGCTGGTGTTGTGAAGGAGCGAAATGGGTTGGATTGCGCATTCAATTCTGTAAGCTAGCATCTGGTCTCAGGCCCAGCTAAAGGGATAGCGAGATTAACATAAAGAAAATCAGGTGGAATGACTATGCCCCTGAAGCAGGACTGCGGATATCTACTCCACATGCATCAAATATTTTTTACTTTACATGTATGAGACCCGACAGCATTGTTGTTCGTCATAGATTCCTCCCAAATCGGACTCCTCTGAGCGTCCAGACTTTTTACATTATACCTACCGCTCTCCTTGTCGATTCCCGTTCCTTGTTCCTTTGTTTCCTTGCATTGTTGAGTTATCTTTTTTTTTCTTTAGCAGGGTGGTCTGTCTTCTGTTGCGGCATTGTTTTATCCCTCCTCTTTTTGCTACGGCTGTCTTTTATGGATGGTCTTTGTTCTCCATTTCTCTCTCGGGTTCTCAAAAAAATAACATGCTGATGGATCTGACCTTGTGTTTTCTCTGTCTCTTCTTTGCTTTTGGTTTGATGCTTTTCACCTTTATCCGTCATGGCTTCTGGGTCTTCGTCTGGCACCGGATTTTAGGCGTCGACGAAGACTTTGTTTCAGTGTAAGTACGTTTGTAGGTACAAATTCATGGGGTGGGTAGGTAAATATTTGTAGTAAATAGACATCTCTTGATCTCGTTCTCTATTTTTGATGGAAGTAGGTGTATTGCTGTGGTATCTGGTTTTTGAGTGTTACATATTAAGAGCGAGGTGTTTGGTAGGTTGTAGTGGTGGTAGTGGGTACCTGGGTATACATGTCAGGTGAATAGTTGCCCTTGGGGGTGGTATTGTATATTCCTCCTATAGGAGGATTGTTGTATGGTATTCTCATCGAGGTGGTTTATATATATATGGCCGTGTGGGGGTTAGAGTTGTCTCCTGCGCAGCCTACCCCGAAGGGCCTTAAGGGGTAGAAGGGTTGGAGGCGTAGAGTATTATGGTTGTTCATACCTCGGCTGTGCATACGGACTTCTTGTCGTTGGTAAATCGGTGTATATACACAAGGCGAAGTTGAAAGATCTTGCATACGTTTGGGCCATGGTCGGATTGGCTTGTCCTTGAGTCTGCAGGCTTGCATGATTTTTTGATTTTTCTGGGTGCTGCGATGGCCGGACAGTTTGGATCTCCATACCAGTTGGGTAGGAACTTTCAAATATAATTTGATAATATCGATATATCTCGTGGAAGATATCGATTGAGCTGGGGTTGGTGTGCTGTCCGCTTGGTGGTCCGGGTAGAGGGCACCTTGGAGAGGTAATTAAATTAATATATAGACAGATCTAGACTTGTAGCTAATGCAATATCCTGTAGCTACTAGGATACATTTCGTAGGTCTGGAAACTTAGATTGCTCTAGATGGTTGTAAGGTGTACAATGTATGATCATACAAGATTTTCGGTCAACGCCTGATCTTCTACAGACGAGAAAGTCCCCTAGGTCGAATGTGTAGAGCAGGAGGTTTAGTTTCATAACTTGTGTCGTATGTATCTCGTATATATATATCCCGATTTCTAGTTCATGCTCCACTTCGTCATCGTTCATTCACTTCTTGGTAATATTTCTTTGCGAAGAGGGTTCATTATACCAATCATATCCACTCTTTGACGTCATGCATCGGCCTCCCATGGTGTGGAATTTTAAATACCTGAGATCGAAGGAGCCTAGGTCGGAGGAGTTTTTTCCATGGACAGAACATATGGTCTTCTTTAACCTTAGCTGTTCAAAAGTGCGAACATATTGGTGTTTATCATCGCGTCAGCTTTATAGGATATGATCGCTAGCCTCGAGTCCATGAGAATTCGAGAATGGCATTGGTTTCGGACAATTCTCTACATTCTTTTGGTGTTGTTCCGGTGCAATGGAAGTCTTTCCGTGGTAGGATGTTCTTGTGGTGCTATATAATCCATATTTTTCTTGGGAATGAATCCTTCATTGACCTAACGATCTTTCAGAGACATTTCCATCTCAGATGGACCGGAAGATGAGTATTTCCCCGTGTAGTCGCATATTCTGGAAGGAGTCTTGAATACTTGCAATTGTGTGTATATATAGTGCATTCGCAGAATCTGTGATATCCATACTTCTGATTTCCTCGTGAAGTCTTGCCTTAAATAGAACCAAAACGATCGATCGAGCATCAATGTAATTTCGGCATTACTTTCTTGAGATCGACTTTCCCCGCCATGAATTTATATTCGACCACGAGGGGGGATATGTATTGTTGTCAGAATTATATCATCTGTGAGGCTTCCCATATATACTCCTCGTGTACGTGTAGAGGGTGTTTTCATTGGGGTTTCTAGAACGCGAGTACTAGTCGAACGAATTCCGGACATTGCTCAAAGCTAGGATTGTCTTTGGTAATGCGGATTCTTATTTGGATCATTTGTTGAGCTAGTCGTCGTGTAGCTGGCGTAGCTATAGATAAGATCTATCCATAGCAATGAGTCGGTCTCGCGTTAATTATACACTCGAGGACCCGTTCCCTTGGTTATATTGTAATTAATTTCATCCGTGAGTTTCGCGCTCGTGATGAATTGAATTGAGGTTGGACATGGGATCGATGATAACCAGCAGCAAGAAAAGATTTTAACATATGGGTCTCTTTGAACCAATATGCAATGCCCTTGTCTGTGGACGATCAATTCGGCAACCTGGAGCCAACATGTCGTTTTCCACCGTTAAAAAGTCATCATATCTCTCCGGGTGAAGTCGCCACGGAGAATTTACGTTCCCCCCAGAAGCGTTTAGATTGGAGCGGAAAATATATTAGCTCCTATATATATAGACCATAGACCCATTGCATGATCGTCTTGCGGCTCCTCGGTGGATTATAATATTAATCCGCATATGGTGTGCATATATCCGGTCTTTCTTTGGATGACATTAAGAATTAATATGTATCTGGCTATACGCCGCTCGTAATTCCTAGGATCCACTCTCATATCCTTTTCCAGTTGTATTGACTTGTAACATATATATGACACACCTGGTCGCCCGTTGGCTGCAGAATCCGCCATGGTAAAGTAATATATACGGTAATAGCCGTTTGTATATCGCGATCTCATGACATCATCCACTCGGCCGTTGACAGTGAGCTAACTAGGCTTTGATACTTTCGGTAAGATATATTTTCGATCATTTGACGGAGGAAGCTATCGTTGGTGCAGAATAGGTCAAACGAAATGTGTTTCATAGCGAGTTCGACTTTACCTGCTTACACGATATATTGGTTGCCAAATTACTAATTTGCATATGTCGTGATCGTAGACTTGTGGATCCGGCAAATGGTACCATGTTATGGCAGTGGCCTTATCGCTTCCCAAGAAGGTATTTAACGAATCCATTATACATTGACAAGTCTCCGTCCCGAGTCTCATTATCCTCCTCGAGAAGTCGCAAGAGTGCACTCATTGAGGTTTTGAATATAAATATACTCATATTACGTATCCACGAGGAAAGCTTTAGCAGCTGGATCGTTTCGATATACGGGCTGGTGGTGTGAATCGAAATATGCATAGGTCGAGGCTGAGTCTGGCTAGACGGCTATATTATATATACTGTCGCGCCATAGTGGCCACGCGAGCTAGTTATATTCGACGCCTTTTAGGATGTGGATAGCGTCATGGCTCCCTCATCGAGCAGCGTCCAAGGTTACAGCAGAAGATTTAGAGCCACTGTATATATTTGGGGGAAGGCTATATCCATATATCATGGGTTCATTCCGTCCCTGAGATGCCACTGCATGCAGAGAAACGGCGGGGCTGGCGTCGACTTGCGGCTGGTCGTATGTTAGTTTGGGGTAACATACGTACAACGGATTGGAACTTCACTCACGAGAGCTAATAGTTTGAGGGAATCAATGTCGATTTCGGACTTCAATCCATTCAAGACATTCACCATATTGGATGTGAACTTCCACTTTAGAGATCGTGCCACCATCAGGTATAGAGCTTCGATAGCAATATGGCACTCTCTCCTTTCGCATATTTCGATAGATATGGGAGGTCCCGTCGCCAAGCACATACTTCGTTATATTAATACATGTATATATCTAAACCCTAGGAACTAGACCATCCAAAACCCTTCTCTAGGGCCAAAGCTCTCGAAGTATATTTGGCCAACATCATAAGGGCAGGCGAAGCCTATCTGTCAAGAGAGAAGGTGTATTGTTGTCGACATCTCAATATCAGTGTATCTGTCAGTGGTTTGATGAAACCTAGGTATATATAAATATTAGCGAATACATGCATCTTCCCGTAGAACTGCCGCTTGTGACGACGGCGAATATTATCCCTGAGCAGAGACTATCGTTTTCGAGGGCGAGGCTCCTATACTAGACACGCCCGTGGCCCCTAGGAACGAGACCGCGTGAGCCCAATTCCAGAGTTTGATGGCTGGTATTTAGCTCATCGACTATTGGCAATCGCGTTCATACTGAATGCCCTTGAAGGTTTTGTATATATATTCATTGTATAGGATTTGGGCGATAGACTGGAATCGAATACTGTATATGTGATATGACCGCTCGTCTTTGCGATCTTGCTTGTCGCTGGGCACTGAGCATACAATTGCGGCCCTCCTCTTGTATATACGTAATACGCATATTCATAAACGACCTTGTGGGTGTGTGACCCAATGCGGCAAAAAGTAGGTTGTTCTTTTTAGGTTTACACATTCCAAGTCAAAGGCTTGGTGTATTCAGGCTCCTCGCGGGATTTGGGGTGCCGAATGCATTGCTAGCACACCCCGCGGCTAATTTCTTGATTTGGGGCTAGGTTAATTTAAAATACTTTCGTTAGATGATATATATCGTGCATCTTTTCAATGAAGGCATTTAGTCAACTGGGAATGCGAAATTCGAATTAATTGGCCTCCCGATTTTTTCGTGTTGGAGGTACTGTCTCCCCTGTAGCATATAATGGTTGGCCTAGGTCCTTTATTAGCATATATACTCATACCAAATGACGGCAGAACTGTACCTATGTGCTCAGGTCGATGCTTTGATCGATTCCTGGTATTTCCTGCATGCAATGTTGTGGTGTATAACCCAGTCATCTCCTTATTTTCAATGGACTTCTGCGAGAGATCTGGTACCGCGGTTGGGACTTGTATAAATATATATCTGCTGACTCATGAGTTCTGCGGCTGTCGACATTATAAATTTAGTGCAGGTTCGATAGCTATATCGTTGACGAAGGTTTTGGAAGATAAACTATATCAATGTATGGAAATCCATTTCGTACAATGCGCGATAAATTTAGTATATACGTAGAGAAGTGAACACTGTCAAGGAAAACAGCAAATATATCTTGATTCGTCCTGGTATACGTGACGAACCAAGGTTTTAGAGGGGTTGTTTTTGTTTGGCGGGTAAGGTCTGAGGTTCTGGTGACTGGGGTGTTTAAATATGGGAGAGATGGAATTCAAAAGAAACAGCTTGGAGTTAGATGCTATTGGAGCTATGAATGGTTTCTGGGGGGTCGCCTGTTCTGTGCCTTTCTTGACTGCCATGGAATTGTCCAGATTGTTTGCTGTAGCTTCTGGAAGTAGCAGACTGCCGAGGGGAAGTAACTGGTTGGGTATATAGAACTTTCTGGCTTAATTTAGCGTGATTGCATATTGCAGCACAGCTCAGGGCCTCAGCCGATCGACATTATGGAGATTCCCGTACCCTCATGCATTTAATGCACATGCCAATTAATTGTGAGTTCGCCTTAGAGCAATTGATTGTAGTTCCGCTCTGTTTGCCCCCGAAATGCGGGTTGAAATTTGTGGCTGTTGGAAACACCGCATTGGTCTCGCAGGGAGTGACCCCCAGACTACATTGGTCTGATCTGGTATTCGGATCAGATTCGGCAAAGGGTCTGGTGATACATAGCGTGGCATGGTACTGGTACTATCCGTGGCTAAAGAGGTCTTTCTGCGACGGTTTTTCTCACAGCCTCGTCGTTACACAAGACCTCCCAAGAGAGACGATAACCCAAACAGGAAATCCGGTGCGGCTGACCTTCGCAGCGGGAACCCGGGCACACCACAGACGCCAAGGATCGCACTAACACATCCCGTGCAGGTCCATGCAGGACATGTTCCCCATCCTCTGCCGTTTGATAGGACCTTTGGTTGGGGAATTCTGCACAAGAGCCGCGGTGGCGTCTGGGAAGAGGTGTGATAAGGAACTTTCCTGCGGGTCCCCGAGGGTTTATCGACGAGGCTTCGAGGTTTTCTAGCGAGGGACAAGGAAAATAATTTGTAAAAGCTGGTTTCGTCTCGAGGTAGATGCCGGGCAAACGACTTGGCGCTCTGCAATTCATGTCGCCTTCCTGCAGGTTGAATGAAGGCTATTATAAAGAGGAGGGATGGCCGTACTTCTCTTTCCAGAGAGCGGGGATTGATTTCTTTGTTTTCGCTCAAGCGGTGTACCAAACTGGATGGCATTTTCTGATTGTCATTAGAATTGCGGGTTTCTAGTGATACAGACAATAGATTGAGGTAAGTCCTGGCCGATTCTCTCCTGTTTTTTCGCCACTTGTTACTTTCCTGCTGTACTTTTCATTGACTTGCTATATAGCCCCAAAGCGGACACAATAATACAAAAATCCTAGAATTTTTGGATATTCCATTGTCGCTGGACAAAAGTTTTCCGAAAATGAGTCGCCCGGATGAAGGCCGATATGGCTCACCTGCACCGTACAATACCCAACCTGGGTTCAATGGAGCAGGCGTATCTGAGATGCCTTCTGCCTATACCGGACAAGGTGACTACGGCGCATATTCTGGACACTATAACCGACCTCAGGATACAGCATACGCCTACAACGGTGGTAACGCCTTGTACCCAGACCCGGGCCCACCGCAACCAGTCCCGCCTCCGCAGTTCACGAGCCACCCACAGCAATTCTATGACAAGCCGCCGCCGGTAGCGCCTATCCCATCTGGTACCGCATATGCTGCTGCAGGTGCCGGAGCAGGTGCCGGGGCGGGTGCTGGAGCCGCAATGGGAACATTACCTCAAGAAAAAACAATTTGTGGATTGCGGCGCAAAGTATTTTTTATTATACTTGCCGTCGTAGTGGTTCTTATCATTGCTGGACTGGCTGCCGGGCTCGCAATTGCGTTAACACGCAAAAATAATAATGACAGCTCGCGTAACTCACAAGCAGGTGGCGCGGGGGCGGGATCCAGTAGCACATCCTCTGTGCCTTCAACGACAGCGCAGAATCAACCTGGACCGACTACTGTAGACACAGATACCTTTGTGCCTTCCATCGGGCCTCCAGAGGACCCGACTACTTCGGAACCAGAGCCTGCAGAACCAACTTCGAGCGAGGAACCCACTGAAGAGCCGACAACCTCAGCTGAACCTACACCGACCTCTACTGAAGACGACTTCCCAACTACCTCAGCGAGGCCATCTTCGACACCACCTGACGATGGCCTTATCACGCCTACTCTCACGCCACAAACTACGCCAATCCGGACTTCCACCCCGGTCGTTAGCGCATTCAGTCTCGAGACTGGCTATAATACCCTCGACCTCGTCGTCACTTCTACTACTGGAAACTTCGATCTTTGTTCACTACTTCTTGAAGCCATTCCTGCCACGACTACTATCTACCCATCCATTGTGGGTGATGTAGAAGATCTGTACACTGCATATTGGACGCTCGATAATTACCCTAGTACGCTCTCGGCTGTGGGAGTTCCACCCGAACCAACTGCTCGGTATCAATTCTGGAGCTTTGACGTCCCTATCAGCAGCAGTAGTGGAGGGTGTATACAAGAAGGAGGCGATAGTATTGCACTCGAAGAAAGCGGTGTTGCGATTTACTCATCGTAAGTGTTATATCCTCCCCAATCCAATAACTATCTACCACGGTGTTCTCTATACTTTCATTTGCTGACAATAATTTTGTAGCGGGTTCGCGTTCGGCTCTCAGTGTACGGTTGGTGGAATCCAGTTTGATATTGGTGATTTTTGCTATGTTTGTAAGTTGAACGCTCCACGCGAAAGCCGGAGTTGCAGGGACATGCAAATTCCGGGTTTATGGGATTTCGTACTAACGTATATGATTTTCAATTGATAGATTGGGTTGGAGAGTTTACGTCTTAGGTACCTAGGTTGGGCTACCACTAATGATTCTTATTTATGGCTGTTTATGCCCTTAAATTTCGTATTTACCACAACATCTAGTGTTTATATCGACAATTTAATATCTTTTGGGCGACGAATGTTGCAGTTTATATATGTAGGACCTACGACTATTCGGGGAGGGTAAAAACCCGAACTGAGGTAGAATTTCGGACTGTGGAGCCACTTCTGAGAGGAGATTCCCGGGTTAAGTTGTGGTTTATTATACATACTCGATACCCTTAATTCTGTAGCTAGATTATCCCTCATTATCCAAAATATCAGAGTGATTTACACATTGTATTTTTAATCATTCATAGGCGCCTAGGCGCGGGTTCCTGGATTGGTTCAACTTCGTCCCTCGGATCAACCGGAATCTCATCCGCCAATAGCTGATTCCTCTGCAAATGTTTCCGGTATTCAATCTCCTCTTCGTCATCCGGAATGAGCTCGAACATGAAATCCGTTCGAATCGTCAACTTCACACCGGCTGTAATAGGTTCTCCGCTATGCACCAGGAACGCATGTTGGAAAATAAGCACTCTTCCCGGAATAGGTGCGACATCGTAGTAATCCGGCTCCGAAATCCCTCTCTTCTTTCTTTGCGCAGGTGATAATTCTTGTTTTAAGTGCGCGCCGTA
Organism: Arthrobotrys musiformis; assembly: GCA_036971715.1. Taxonomy (NCBI): domain Eukaryota; kingdom Fungi; phylum Ascomycota; class Orbiliomycetes; order Orbiliales; family Orbiliaceae; genus Arthrobotrys; species Arthrobotrys musiformis. The sequence goes on from JAVHJL010000007.1 coordinate 2,488,062, forward strand.
GTCCCAAAATCTTGTGGCGCCGCCTTGGAGAGGTACATCCCCGGTTTTGTCGTTGAGGTAGACGTGGAATGTGAAGAGCGAGGACTCTTTGTGGTCTGGTGTTGTGTAGGCGCCGTCGCAGTGCACTTTTTATTGTCATCAATATACTGTCTTCCCCGTTTTAATTATTATAGCTGGTAATAAACTTACTTTTGAAAAACCCGCTGACGGGGTACCTCAAATACCTCAGTCTCTCATTCAACCGCGTCAATCTGAACTTATCCGCCCTCCTCTTAGCTGCAGACCCCTTCCATCCCAACGGACCCTTTCCTATCCCCGCATCCAATGGGTCAATGTATCCAATATCTTTCATGATCAAGGGTTCTATCCTCTTCAGCAGCTTATCCGCCAAAGCGTGGTCATCGTACAAAATTCTATCAGAGTTGCGATAGCTCGTGTCTAGAACCTGTCGGTTCATTCCAACATTAACTTGAGCGATCGGCCAGCCCCCCTCCGAGGACGCTTCAGCAATTCTTAATAGCTCATCGCACTCCTTCGCTGTGTATGCATTGTCCACGACGGCGGCATAGCAGCCTAGATTCGCGTATTTCGACAGCGGCGAGTTCTGGAATAAGTGTTGTTAATTGTTGTGCTTTCGAAATAGGAAATGGATGTGTATTTCAGGGATTGTTGGGCGAGCGAGCTTACCTCGAAGTTTAGCCTACGAAGCACCGGACGTGCGCGAGGATCCCCTTTCTTCTGAAGGTGGGGGAATAAAGGTTCGATCTTTTTGTATTCTTCAGGTTCTAGTTCTTCGATTTCTCCCAGTAGCTCTATTTGTGGTTTACCTGATTCGTTGGCATTGCCACTGGCGGATCCAGAGGTGCCAGAACCCGTGGCAAAATTGATGATGTTGTTGATAATCGACGCCATTGTGCAGGTGTTTTGGGGGCGGAAATGTTATAGTTGGCAGTACAATTTCTTAGACTGAGGTTCCTGGAAGTTAAACGGAATCGAAGGAGGGGTTCGAGCGGCTGGAATTTGGGAATCATTGTGAATTTATAGGTAACAAAACCGTCAGGAGTACCTGTACTTGTGTTCTTTTGCAAGAGAATTTCTTGATTCTCGGTGTGGTGAGCCAGTCGTGCCAGCCCAAGAACGCCTGAGTCACACGCCCGCTAACTACACCATAAACCGCGAATGTGCAGATGTGGAGATCCTTGTGTGCCCCGGATTACGCCTGCCGGGCTCAGCCGCATTGTGAGTGTGACCCAACACAAATCGTCGCAAAATACAACGTGGCTTCAACGTGGTACTCTTCTAGTGATGGATTCGCCATGCAATGGACAGCTGCAGCCTGGATCATAAACGCCGGCGCGAAGAAAATACACTTGATCATGGTGTGGTTCTTTCACCAAAAGAAGCGACTGGACCGATACCCTAGTGGAATAAGGCTAGAAATAACACCACTTTATTAAAACAGAGAGGCTGATAGAGAGGGACTGGGAGGTGGAAGAAGTGGTTGGAGTGATGCAAGGTTATGCTCGCGTGGTATGGACTGATAGAATTGTGCCATTAGCTATGATAGCAGCAGTATCTAGGCTATTTGAGCCTAGTGAAGTTGATACCACTAACCTTGAGCTGAAAGGGAGGTCCTATCGGCGGATTGGTTGGAGAAACATAGCCGAGCAGTCAGAAAATCTGAGGAGTGCTCAAGAATCTCTTGGTGCATATTACGTATTACCGAATTCGGGGGGGATCTGGAAAGCCCGATTTAATGTCTGAGAAAGAGCTTCATGCTATATATAAAGCCCACGTCAATATGTATTTAGTTAATATTTTCCCTACAAAACGTTCGCTAAAATTAAGCCTTATGGCGGCAAATAGTATGCCTAGTATCGGCAGTATTTACGAATATGTAGTCTCGTTCCCGGCATCACCCAGCGAGTATGGTGCTTCGGCTTTGTTTGTTTGTTTTTTTGCCATGGGGTTTGGCTAAGGAGATTTGTCTCGTATACCAGATCTAGAGCTGGCAGAAGAAGGAGATATTCACGCACGATTGCCCGTGTATATACCGGAACTTATCTCCGATGACCGATATTAACAAGGCCGACTACGTGCTATTCGAGCTAGTGTCGTTAAGACGAGGGCAAACAGCATTTCCGCAAGGTGGGCCCTTAAGCAAGCTTCGCCCGTCTTCTTTTAGACCGGCGTCTAAATATCCGCAGGTTTTATATCAGCGATCGACTCCTTGCATTAGGGGCTAGTCAATTGATCTTGGTTTACAATGCGACAGGACTGTAGCTTTCTTTGTAAGAAACCCCGGGCACCAGGTCCCACACTAAATGAGCTGTAATCTTGCGAATTATGAGACAAGCCCCGAAACTAGGGGCATCCGAAGCTCTCCCATGAAGTTTAGGAGACTTACAACCCACCCAATACTCTTTTTCGGACAATTTATTACGTATCTCGAGCAAGCTCAACCCCAGCAAGCCGAAATCCCCAAAATTTCCATTCAACGCTTCGATCTCACAAATTACAGAGAGTAATAGTTAGCTATACAGCGTTTAATCCCGCAACATGAACAAATTCAATTCATAAATGGCGCTGTGGTAGTATTTGTGTTGTCACACGGGGTAGTTAGGTATGTGTGATACCTCCACCTAACGTGCCTTAACCCTCGCTGGTCCTAAGATGCAGAGATAATGTAAGGTATTTCGGATTTCAAGTTAACTTTCAACCATATGCATCTGGCAGGCGATACAATTCAGTTGCGCACCCTCCATTCGAGTATATCACTGATTTCTGTAGCTGTGGATCCACCGAATACTTAAAGCCTTCAGTAGGCATGAATTCGAACTACCATGCATAAGGCACAGCAACCCCGCTTTGGCCACCGCGAGATCAGCTTTGGCCAAACACAAGCCCCGCCAAAAAACGTCACGGACGTCAGATCCACGATTTACGCCAGACCCCGACTAAAAGATATGGCGCTCACGGCCCGGGTATATGACCAATATTGGCAAGAAGAGATCTCGGAAGAGGACTTCGTTGCTTTTAAAGATATTTATCAAAGCTTCCCTAGATGCGCTGGGCCCCGAACGCGAGTCCAAGTCTGGTCCGCTGAGGAAGTATTCCCAGTGATATTCGGACCAAACGACGACGAAGGTAATAGAAAACGACTAAGAGTATGTAGTATCGAGGTTTTCGTTTCCGTAGATATACAATTAACTATATCTAGCTTCAAATAAGGCAAATATTCAGTTCATATATCCGCTTCCACTTCAAATGCGAACCGGAAATCTTGTCAAAAGAGGATTATGGCAATCTTCAATTCTGGGTGCTAGATCCACAGAAGGCCTTTCGAATATCAAACGCAATTTACGATTGCCTTAAGGACGAGCGCCATTCCTCTAGCGATGATTTTGATCCAAAGTACCTCACGGGTTGGCTGTGGGAGAGCCGACGTGCTACGTTACGTGGTCAAGCGAGCACTGAATCACGGGTGGTTCTACCATCGATACAGGACTTTATAAGGCATCAATAAATGACCCGTTTGGAATTTCTTGAGTACATCCCCAGCTTTTAATTTCTTCTTAGACCTCTTTAAGTAGGTTTGCTAATGGTATTGTTTTAGCTATTTCAATCCGTATGCCAAATACCAGATACCCTCCTCTTCGATACCCCCCGAAACCTCGCGAATATCCTTCCGATATTCTGCAAATAGTTCATATGGAGAAGAGATTCCTCCAAGTCCCTCATGCGCGGTCATGGGTCGCCATCTTCGTCCGTGAGAACTTTTTGGATCCCCCCCCGCCTCGCGAGACCCACCATGTTCTCTCTATCAATATTTCGCAAACCGAAATCCTCGATTTAGTTTTGAATTGAATCTCAAATATACCCCCTTGAAATCATATTGCTAGAACAAATAAGAGATTAATGAACCTCACTACTAAACGCAATAACACGGCACTCAAGCTGCCCTTCTCTACCGACATATATCGATTATAATCATGCTGATTACGGGCCTAATTACTGCCGCACAGCTCCGAAATGTTTTTACGTGCCGTTTCTGGAGGGATACTCTCAGAGGGGCCCGGCTATTTGCAATGACGAAGGCGATGCAGGCATCGACGTACGGTGGCTCGTAGAGATCGTGAATTCGGCGCCTGGTTTGTTACTCAATCGAGAATTTGGTGATAATATGTTTAAGTTATAGCGCCAGCCTCCAGTTTAGGCTTCACTGCCGGTGCCATTGTTTTTGAATCGAAGATCTGTTGCTCTAACAGACACATTAGCACCTTCGCAAATATACATCTGTGCTCCCGGAATTACTCCTTTTCTTTTTGCTAAACCCTATAGCTGAGTACTTCACCTCTTTTCGGTAGCGCGGTTTCATTATTTTGCGGTTGGAATATCGCACCTGTGGCTGGGAAGTTACCTTCTAAAAGAGTTCTTCCTCGGCCAATTTATTCTTCTAACGAGTGAGGAAGAGATCGATATCGATCAGGAACTTGTTCCCCAAAGTGTCCAAGATTTATTCCAAAAGTTTTGGTTGCACGAAGCTCGAAGTTCCCACGGCTGTTCGGCGGTTGGATGATTATTGTGAATAGTCAATTAATTTTAATAAATTCTAATTAGGTACGGGGTTTATACCTAACATTCCAGCTATAATCTCTTAGAAAATATGCGTAGGTGCGGGGAAGAGTCACCCTGGGTACGAGACAAGGAGAAGAGTTGAAATGAGCAGGTTTCAAGTCGTGGGCCCATGTCATCCCAAGATCACGCCACGAAGACCACGCCGATTGTAAACGAATGCTTCAAATCCACGATAAAATAAGCTTAAGCATAAATTCCGGCAGTTGATGCCACGTGCATCGACGATGTTTCCACTGGCTATCATTCTTGAATATATTTCCTTAAGCTACCTCTTAACCCTCTTCCCCCACGCATCAGCATGGCAGCAATCCATAACCAGCGACGGCAGCTCCGAAATCCGCATAAAAGTCCTCGACTACGGCGGCGATGAATGTCACAACCGAAACGGCGGCCCAGAGGGTGTAATGGGCATCATGAACACACGAAACTCGGACCAACTAAAAGTTATGGCTTTTTGGGATATAGCCAGCTGCGACAGAATCGATCCGGAAAGATATTCACTCTTCATACATTGGTATGATTTACCATCTGGGATCCAGCTGCTGAATTTGGGATTGCCCGGGTTGGAACATAGATGGAAGAGTTTTAAACGGATCGTGCCTGATTCGGCAACTTGGATCAACTATAAGAATCCGGGGAAGGGGAAGTATATCCCCGGACCGGATGGCATGACTCCAATCGGTGGATTTTTCGCAGGGTTGATACAAAAAATACCGCCGGGCTCGATTAGATACCGCATCATGGGTACCAACGAATATATAACCGTTAAAGACGCTGTATATGTACCCAAGACGGTGTCCACCGGCGAGTCACTGATCGAAGATAAAATGCTCAATGTCGTAGAAATGGCAGAAGCTAGAACTACTTTGAAAGGACAAGTAAGCAACTGGTTTTACGCTACCGGCGGGGTCCCGGGCCATATCTTGGTTACGAAAGATTATATATTCCAGGAACGGGTCAGTAGTGCGTACGTTCAAGCCGCTCTACCTGGAAATATTGGAAGAATTAGAAACCCTGGGGTCCTTGTTGTGAAGCAAATGCTTGGGGAGTATAGATACCCGCACGGGGACGATAAATCGAAGCCGCTGGTAGACGCCGCTAACGATGAAAGGCAACGTATTGAGAGATTGCAACATGAGGCGCAAGCGTTGAAATATATACAGTATCTTCAAGGGGACCAGGCGAAGAATTACCAGAAGTACTTGGAGACCAAAGGTGGTACTGCTGGGCCTCAGCTCCAGAGCGAAGCAATAGTATATCCGCCTCCACGATTTTTTAATCAACCTATGGGAACAAATGCGTCGCAAGTGCAACCAGACGATACTTTAAATACAAACTTGTTCATGAACAACGTTAACCCAAGCCCCCAAGCTAACTTACAGCAGCAGCAGCAGCAAAATCCGCAACCACAAACGCAAAATATTGGACAACTCACAACAGGTGAAGCCTTTACGGCTGATTTAGTCAATACCTTAAAAGAAGAGGCCGCAAGGCGATCTCAAGCAGCCTCTAATTTCTTCATCCCACAATCAGAATTTGGTCAAGGATTTGGGCCTCCTACGTCCCAGAATCCCTCGCCGTTTGCAAGAAATCCGCAATCACAAAGCTTTGCGGATATGAGAAACCAAGCTCAGGACCTACGCCGACAACTAACCGCCCCTAAAGTGTTACATACATACAATGATATTGACAGCGATTTCATTGATATCCTAGACCCAAATTATCTACAGCAAAGAGAAGCGCTAAAATCCAAGTCCCTGAATGAACTTGATTGGGAATTTGGGAATGTAGACCCTTGGGCGCAGTTTAAAATTCCGAATCAAGTAAGCCAAAGTTTTGACCTTGGGCTGACAAATCAGAATCAAGGCGTGGGAACGGGACCAGAGCATCCGCCTTCAAGTTTAGGAGATATAGAATGGGGAGAGGAGGTATTTGATCCGAATTTTCCAGCCGGAAACCAACCTGAGTTACAAGAAGATGATCAGGCTCGATTCGAAGAAGAAAAAATGAGAGAGATTGACGAATATGATTGGTGAAAAACTGCATTACACACTCGCGGTTTATAACCAACCAAATTGTATATATGCAGGCCATACTTCCTATCATGACAATTGCTTCACTAATTCTTGATTCCCTGGTACGTGGGACCTACACCCTATCTCATGGACAAGATCCCCTACGTTCGCAAACAGTATACCCCGGGAAATTCTAGTTTTGAAAACAACAATATTGGTGTGCCCCCCTCTCGTAAACCGGCACTGGCCAGAGCTATAACCTAGTTTTCTATATTTGTATGATATAAGAATACTAAAAGCAAGTTTGAGGCTATATATGAGCAAGTTAGCCTGCCGAAACACATGAAATATTGAACGTGAAACGCAGAGCAGAATAGATACTCCGTGAAGACGAAAACCTCCAAATAGTCTTGCATGTTTAATAGGCCGGCACGTTAATTGAAACATAAAACCTACCCCCTCTTTAAGGGTCGCTATCAATACGTCTCGAACCTCAACGGATAAGAGAGACGAAAATGAGGCGACATGCTTCCAATACCAGTTCCGCTGCTTTCTCCCAGGCGCAAAGACTCACAATTATAATTTCCTCCGCGATATTCCTCCACTCGACCTTAACGGACGCCTTCGCCTATGTGATCAAATCAAGTGACCCAATGGGCAAGCTGAATTCCGCCGTCGAAGAAACCGAAATCTGCCACGGAAGGAATAAACCACCGGAAGGCGGAAGGTCAATCGCTCAATACGGGGTCGTAAACTGGAAGCAGTCATTTCAAGCCCAAGCGGTAGTCTTTTACGAAACCTACGAATGCTCAGAGAACCGGATTGCTGTTATCGTTCGGCTACTGAATGAACGTACAGGAGTACAGTACGTTGATATGAGTGGGCCTAACATCTCTCCTAATATTCGGGGATTTCGAGCGATAAATTTGGATAGATCAGCAGAAGCTATCCTGTATACGGGAAGACGTGCAACTTACGAAGAAGCGAAGAGGATGGTGCCCGGATCGATGTATATCCCACGACTTCCTGGCAACCCCACGCTTTCCAGCTATTGCATAGGGAACGTCGTTAAACCCTCGTGGAGCGGTAGATTTGATCTATCATCGGACGACCCCAAGAAGTGGGATGTGTACAAAACGGCATTGATCGCTCTGAGGACAACTTTCAACGAGGTCAAAGACAATCCGGATGCCATGAAGGTGGTTCTTGGTATAAACCCTCTTGAAATTCCGCGAACTGGACTTGTCTCGAATCCAGACCCTGGGGGACCTGGACTTGAAAATGTAGAACCTGTTCAGGAGAGAATCGATGATATTTATAGATACATGGGCGAAGATCCGGCTGAAGAAGATATTGATATTACTAGTCGGTGTATTATCATACCTGCCGGGAGCGGTGTTCCGGATATGGCGGATCTAATAGAAGATCCGAGTACGACAGAAGAAACCGGAAACAAGAAATCATCGAAGGGCATCAATACGGGGAAGAATACTAGAAAAAAGCAGAAGCTATCGGCCAAAGAGCAGGTTCCAAATTCGGATACTGATCCTCTGGCGGTAGATAATCAAAGTCGACCTATATTAGTAGATCAGGGCCAAGCAGCCGGCGCACTTGAGCCAAAACCAAAACGCGGGCGCCCAAGGAAATCTCCACTTCAACAGCCGCCATTACAACCGCCTTACAATCCGCCCACAGAAAACACTGAAGTTCCGGACCAAAACCGCCCGGCCCCCAAACCAAATAGGAAATCCAAAGTGCTCATGGAGCTCGAAGGGATAGTCGAACAGTATTCTAAGATCAGGCCCACTAAAAAAGATACCAGCGGAGAAAATCTCGAAGAACGGATTCAAAAGAAGAAGCAATCCTTGGAACCTGATAGGGCCCAGTTGAAGAAAGAAATCAAAGCTAAATTCCAGAACGTGCCGCCGGTGAATTTGATACCGGCTATGGAAGAGCAATTTAAAAGGATACACGAGATACCTAGGAGAGGTGATATTTCAGGGGGACCTGGAGGTATCTCGATGACGGGACAACAAGATTTCACGCAATATGCCCCGGATCCTTTTGGTCAAAGTGACTCTTCGATGATGGCGCCGCCGCAGTACCTATTTGAAGAGCGTCAAAGAAGACAGAGTTTGATGAATTCTCAAGAACAAATGTTCGATGCGGATGCTGGTGCCCAGTTTCTAGATCTAGACTCAACTTTTGGAAACAACAATCTAGTGGGTCAAAGTGGGCAGGCAGATCGGGTCCCAGGGGAAAACCCGATTGCAGATTTCGAGGCGTTGATGAATTTGTTTTCGCTGGCCGAATGACGAACTCAATCCTTGTCAACAAAGTATAACCTACGCATGAATTAAAAATGTGTCTCTACATCGATGCATCAATTTAAATTAAGCGGTTCACGCTGCGAGACTGGTTCAAGCGATATATTCCTATTGATAATCGATATCAAAGATCCAAGTGTAGAGTAAGACATAAAATAGCAAATTTAGTGTTGAACGTTCGAACGATGTGTAATGCTACCATGCTACATATCTAAAACGAACTACTTAGGTTCTGGAAAACCCCCAGATTGGCTTTTGCACTATCCACAGGGCCCTCCTAATTCGACTGCACTGAGTTCACAAGCCAAGAGGTAGTTCGACGTTCCATTATGCATTTTGTGTGTGTTGCCCAGTAGCACAAGCCCAAATTACTCCAACCAATCAGCTTTCATGGTTGGCTATATTCGGTTAGGGCCTGTGGGCTTGAACACACTATCGTAACGATAGTGTGCTTGGGTCTCCATATATTCATGCGCATGCGCACAGGGGTGTTTTTTTGCTCTGTATTTGGGTTCACAGTGCTGCATACTCTTCTGATAGCGAATCGCGAGATATATCTGTATTCGGTCGAAGGTGGGGTAGGTGTGATTGCAAAGCCTACTGACTCCTAAGTTAATACTTTTGAAATATAGCCGTATTGGGCTGTGCGCATGTGCCCTTCGCGAGTAGCTGATATAATAGTCACCATTAAGACGGTCATTTCATTACACAAAATAAAGCAGTCGACTAGTAGCTAGTAAAATTGTCGACCGGCTGGAGTACGATGAAGCAAGAGTACATTGTGGTGAGTGGATCCGAGCGATATTTTTGGTCGTCTCAATTTTCCACAGTGCCGTCAAAACTGCAATGTAAGGGCTTTATTCAATCTTAAGGGTCGCATGTGCCCCGAGAGGCTTGACTTATGCCCAAAGTTCTAGATTCGAGGCTGCCCAAAGATCCCGGCCGCTTCTGGTCACAAACAAGTAGGCCACCAAGTATATATACTTAGCTTGTATATCAGCCTCGCACCGGAAGCTGGCAATTGCCGTGGCATTCAACGTATTGAGCATCGCATTTTCACACTGGCTCATGTTCTTGCGAAAAAACTGTCTAATGCCCAGTATGAGGCCACTGGCTCTTGGACCAGGAGATTGATTGCCGGGACGAATTCACGGGCCCACAGTCCGCCCTGTTGACTAAGTGGTTAGCCGGTTTCGTGCAAGCCGGATGGGCTTTTTATCCAGCGGCCCGTTCAAACTAGCTGGGGGTACGTACCCGTGCAACTGGAGACGTCACCCTCTGGCGCTAAAGCCCCCTGCATGGGTCCCAACAGTGCAACATTGCATTGAATCGAAGCCGTACGGCCACAAAAATCGAAAATTTTCCGTGGTAATTAACCTGCGCTGCAATCTGGCACCACATCCTGTTCACCCTTTTATACTTGGCCGGGACCTTCGATGTATTCGTCGGATGTTTTCTTTGCAAATCTCTGCGTCTTTGTTCGCGCGACGTTGAAGAGCTCGAGGTTGAGCTGAAGACGGCTGGGAATTGTTACACGAACACTAAGCTTTTTCTCTACCGTGGATCACACCCACAACACGCTTTTCCCCCCACGTCTTTGCGTTGGCGCCCATCCACGCCTGTCTCAGGCCATCCACATATTCGATTCTAACCTCGCAAATCCAGAATCAGCGACAGAACCGCGCTGGAATACCGCGTGGAGCTATCAGACCATCTGTCTGAATCGCATCTAACAAGGTTTCGGACGGAAAGGACCCTTTTGTGGCCGTCGCCAACTTTCCACAGGACCGAGGGGGTCCATCCGGCAGAATGCTGAACGGCAACCGGCCGGGCCAGAAAAAGGCTGCGACTATAGCAATTCTCGTCTTGTTGGTGATATGGTTTTTGAAATTCTATACCGGGGGTTATTTATTACCGAATAGAGGGGACACGGAGAAATGGCAGGAGAAGAAAATCGATATAACAGATTCGATTAACGAGTCGGTACCGGATGGGAAGAAGGAAAATGACTTGGAATCTGGTCCCGTTGTTGAGGTCGAAGATCCGGTGGTTGAAGATGATACTCCGGATCCAGGATCTGAGGACCTGATGCTTGTGCCCGATGACGAGAATCCGACACCTGTGCCTGATGACGGGAATCCGACGGACGTGCCTGATAGCAAGGCTTCGACAACTGTATCTGACAGCAATTCTCCGACACATAGTCCTGATGGCGAAACTCCAGTGGTCAACAGTAAAGATCCTACGGCGGAGGTTGAAAAGGTTCCAACCAAGACCAAAACCGACGAGGGGAAGAGCGCTACCCAATCGACCGCGACTGAGCCCAAGCCCACCGGTGAGAAGGAAAAGCACGAAAAGACAATTATAATGGGCAAAACATGGAAGGAAGATGCAACATGGGTGAAGGAAAAACTGCCAGCGTATGGAAAGCCATCGAGAACAACCACAAATACCCTCAACCGCTAATATACCTCGTAAATATAGGTGGAGGCCAATAATATACGCTGTAGACAGCAGGACGGACAAAGATTATCTCCACGTACTAGTCAACAAGGGCAAAGAGTCGATGCCTTATCTCACCTACCTAATCGATTTCTACGATGATCTTTCGGATGTCAACGTATTCATTCATGCCCACGAAGATGGCTATCCTCGGTATGGTTGTATTCAAATGATACATTAGGGATTTACGAATTAACATCTCTTGACAGCGCCTGGCACAATGAACCCTCGAGCGCAGACTACTCTGCCGTCCAAATGATAAACTTACTACGCCTCGACAACGTGCGCGAAAAGGGCTATGTGAACCTTCGTTGTAATCCAAATCCAGGATGTCCCGCGGAACTCCACCCACAGGGTGCAACTTTCGACAAGGGCAGCATCGAGATCGGATGGAAGAAGTTATGGGGACATATGTACGGGAATGATGAATATCCCGAATCTGTCGGTGTAGCGTGCTGCGCACAGTTTGCCGTTACAAGAGAGAAGATCCATGAGAGACCAAAGGATTATTACGAGAAATTGATGGATTGGCTGTTGACCACTGATGAAGAAGATGCTGGGAGGGTGTTTGAATATTTCTGGCATATGGTCTTTGGTATGCCGGCCGCTCAGTAAGTTCTCTGTTTCATTGACCCTCCACTTTGTCCGAAGGGCGACGTAGACCACTAACATAGTTCTTTAGCTGCGGGAAAAATTACCATAGTTGCATTTGCGAAACGTACGACTGCACAGTTGGAGGAGTAGGAAGGCGGTCTCTTGATAAACTTGCCATGAAGAGGATTATATAAAGCACCCCTCTACCAAATTTCAAGAGGTTTTAGCAGGCTTTATTTTGGGTTGTTTGGTGATGGAAGGCGTTACATTCGGCGTTCTCGAGGGTTACAAAAAATGATTCTAAGTGTATAATATTGATATCACGTATGGGTTTGTCTAAGTTACGCGTAGCGCTATTATATTATTTTTGTCGAGGAGGAGTAATAGAGATAATAAGAGTCGATTATAATCCTCCCTTTAAGGGCGCATTGCACCATGCGTACAACTAGCTCGTCGATTGATTCCACGCTCCAACTTGATCTTGTTGCCACGCTCCAGATCTTATCGTGATAATATTGACGGCCTCAAGGGTATAGGATAGTCTCTATCGGAACTACGAAATAGCGATGTTACTCCCTATATTTCTCATCTTCACAACCTCCTGCCTTTCACACGCCTTCCTTCTCGCCCAAACCTACCAACCATACCCGGGCGAAGAGAGTCGGCAAACAACAATCGACACCGAAACCTTCGAGGACCTAAGTAACAACCCCTCCGAAGCCATTTTATTCCAACCAAACGTTCGACACCTCAACCCATGCAATCCGCGCGACAGCTTTTCAAAATGGAGTAAATCATCCAAAGCGAAGTCCGGCAGGCGGTGGGACCGAATGGGCGATCCCCAGACTATTAGATACCTTGTTATCGCAAATTGGGGGGATACGTTACCACTTGAAGCCATGGCGTTTTATTCAACCGATAACTGTGCGGAGGGGTCTTTGGCTATGGTTATCAGGTTCTTTGAGGGCGAAGATACAGCACAGATCGTACAACTGACGGAGCCCTACGTGCCCAGAAATTTATTAGCTTGGACGGCTATACCGATCAAGAATCCCGATGCTGAGTATTCCAATTCCGATCCCGAGGCTGTGAATCTGGCGACTTCGATGGTGGAAGGGAGTGTATTCATCCCTGTGCCTGGTTTGGTATCGACGGATCAGGGTTTGGTAGATTTGGAGATGGAGCCGGTATACTGCACTGGTCTGGTACATCGGGTTATATTCCACAGATATAATATGTTGGCATTGCGTAACGCCGGATTATTCACTGTTCAGAATTTGATATTAAGGGTTAGAGACCAAATCAGGATATCTGAGGATCCGGAGACGAGGAGGTATAGATTTGAGTGCATTGCCGTCCCACAGGATGGAGTTCTGAACAATCCCCGCCGGGCAGCACCCCGGAGGACACAAATTGGCGACGGCGGTGGTTGGCCGATGTTATCAAGGGCGGATTACCTCGTAAACTCCATTGTAGCGTCCGATTACCCCTGGGATGAAGGTGTGGAGTTAGACCTCAAAAGACGGCCGGAGAAGGTAGTGGATGATATCCTGGATCTCGACCGCCTCGATGGACGACAGAAATTTCCAACGTTGACCGGAGGGCTGAAGGGAGCCATCGGTCGGCTTTCAAAGGACGAACTCAACGACATCGCTAATTCAAAAAGATACCCCTCCATCAATGTCGGAGATTTAGATCTCTTGCACGGGGCAGGAGACGAAGAAGAAGATCCAAATGTCATAATCCTCCCTCGAAAACCGAGGAAGAAACGAGTAGAAACGGTCCCTCGATCGCGAATTAATCAACCGCCGGGGAAACTCAGCAAAATGATTGCGAACCTCCTTGGCGCTGATACGACTGATCCATTCGCGGTCATTGGGATTGATACGAAATTACTTGATGTTGGGGGCGAATATGTCCCGGGGTTTAGGAAGGATTTGAGGACCCAGGCGGTATAATTTTGAAACAGAGCTAAATAACATTCTGCAGAGCTTCCGTCCAAAACAAAGAATCAATCTACCGGGTCCGATCACGATTGATGATGAAGCAGTGGCGGGAGAACCTATGCCTGAAACGGAGCCGCGGATATCTCCAAACTCAGATATGGAAGAAATATTTCAAGAAGAAGAGGTTAATCGTGGTATTGAAGAAGAATACGTGGGGGTCGGGGGGGGCTATCATACCCGCTGCAGAATACAATTCCAGGATTCAAGAAGAATATGCAGATGCAAAAGTGGAAGAAGATTACAGTACGAGGGCACAATATATAGATGAAATAGAGCCCAAGGAGGAAGAACCACAGACTTTAGAGAACAATAATTTCGACCAATCTGTCAAGGCTGAGTATGCATCGGTATCTGAAGAGGATGTGGTCAAAGAAGAAGCTGGGGTTGAGCCCAAAGAGGAAGCTACATAGCCTAAGTATATAATGTATACTAGACGAACTACGAGTACTAGCTGTTGTGCTAAGAAAGTAGGTACCTAGGTGAGATCGAAGTCAGATTGCGAGACTAGACGTTCCAAAAGACGTTTCCGAGGCTGGATAGACGTCAGGGTTGGTTCATCTTTCCAATTCAAAATGCAACAAATCGACGTGGGATATATCGATACGAGATAAATCGCGATCGAGCTGCAAACTCCACATTTTTTTAATTGAATAAGCTTAATAATTACCATAAAAATCCGTAGAAAAAGAATAGTTTGCCTCGTACCCAGACCTGCGAGACATGCGACCCAGTCCACCGGGGTGGGTGATGTTGAGCTATAAGAGCTCATACCCCCTCATGTCACCCCGTGGCCGAGCATTCACGACCTTCAATGCCAGCCCATCTTTGGTTCAGTTTCAGTTTTGCATGGCCTCCCTTGATCGTGTGACAATATGGCGGCTCGTATCGCAATCACCGCTCTACTCTTCCTCCTCCCACCCCTCGTCTCCCCATACCACATCGGCTTCGCCCAAAAGTCCACTCCCCCAAGTATAATTCGGGTGGACCGTAACCACTGGTTCAACTGCTTCAAACTCCCTTCACCCAAAGAACCCCTCCTTGGCCTAGCAATCTATAACGCAGCCAGCCAAACCCACTTCCCAGATGGAATACAATTCTACATCGATCCCACGGGACGATGTTCCGGTGAGCCCTCGCTCGTACTCGCATTCTCAAAGCGTGTGGGGGTTTACTTCGTAAACCTCGAGGCGTTGGGGTTGAGTAAAGTATTTACCTGCTGGAGGTACTACGATCTTCAAAAGAATCCATTGGGATTGCGGGCACGCCAGAATATGATCAGGAGGGGCTATGAGGAGGGGCCGATGGATAACATGGCGTTTAAGACGAAGGTTTTTCCGAAGGAGTGGATTATGGCGAAGATGCTGAAGGATGTGCCTAAACCCGCGATTTTTGTTTCGCAGGGGGGTCAGAGGTATAATCCTGAATATATTTTAGAGTATGGGACACCGCCGGAGGGTGGTAGATCGAATGAGAAGGAGCTGGTGCTACCGTACTTGGAGAGGCAGTTGAAACGGTGGAGTAAAATCCCCGTAGGAGACGAAGAGGAAGAGCAGAGACAAGAAGTGGCGAGGGGAGGGGAGGATGTTGTCGAGGAAGTCATACTAGAACCACCATCCCCCGAAATCATCGAAGTATTAGAGAATCAAAATATTCCACCATTGACCCAACAGGAAATAGTAATCGAAGATGACAATCCGATACCAGAGCCGAAGAAAATAGTAATCGAGGATAATATGCCACCACCGAGGGGCGACGGAATGGGAAGGGGTTACACTCTTGGAAGTTTCGAGCATTTAAGGCGCCTAGCAGAGCAGCCGGTAAAACCAAAAACAGGGCTAACAGTAACCCAGAGGATGTATGAGATACTAAGGCAAAATGCACAAAAGAAGCTGACGATACCTTCGCCAGCGAGTGCTTTCGGGTTGACCTCATTGAAGCAAGGGCTTACGACACCGGAGCTCATTGATGAAGTTGGAAGGCTTACAGCCGATCCAGATTCCAGCAACATCGAACTCGGATGGACTCTGGTTAGATTGGCGACACAGAGGGATATGTCTCTATTTCGACAGGAAGGAGGCGGTGTAGATAACTTTCGACTTCCAATACAAACGGGCCCGGGACAAAGGATCACGGCTGGTCTTGGTACGAGGCCAATCACGGCCGCAAAAACAGCCAGAGACGGAAACAAGGAGAGCGTGGCATTGCTGGACTTGTCGGATTTGTCGGAGGTAGATGCATCACCCGAACTCAAGGTCACTCAAGATCTTGGAATATTACCGGCTCCGATTGCTCGGGATGTAGGGCCAACGGGAGCTGCTCCTCCCCAGAGAGGGCCTGTCGGAAACGATCCCATCCTTGTAGACAGCGACGATGAGGAGATCATAGAGCCATATGGGCGTCGGCGCCAACCCCAATCAGTTAGTGCCTCGGTTTCTTCCCCTTTACAAGCCCAAGCTCGTGTAGGGGGAAGAATGGAAGAAGAGGCAATAGAAATAGACGACAATGTGAAACCTGAAGTGAGTACTGGAAACCAGGAAAATTGGGAGGAGGCTTTACAGGGCGTGAACTTGGATGTTCTCGAAAAATTCGATGATTCTTTCCCGTCTCAGCAGGCTATATTCCCACAAAATGTGGCGGATTTCATGAGAAGTTTGTACCATACAGGTGCGTCCGGGGCGATAGAGGACCTCGAAGATCTAAATTTTATCGGGGATAGGAATTTCTAGATTATTTCCGAGATGTATTAAATAAATATAAGATTACAAGCCCATGAATAACCCCACGTAGTAGTCCAAGATATCTCAAGACTTATAGGTCCCTCGACTCGATCTCCGGGATGACGGTCGCCTGAGCTGTCCTCGTATAACTCCCCTCCGGCTGCCCCCAGTAATAATATCCGTCGCTGTGTCTCTGCCAACTCTGGCCGTTCGCTGTAAAACTAGTCTTCCACGGCATCTTAGCCAAAACATAAACCAAGAACCCGAATCCCACCGTTGTTCCACCGATCAATGCCAACCCGTAGATAATAAGCCACCAGAGCTTAAAAATGGTCGAAATAGCAACACGTTTGAGGAATCCGAGTGTTGCAAAAGCCTGTGCTGTGGCTGTGGAGGCTGGTGCAGGCGCCAGGATATCCCTGGCGTTTGGCAGCTGGGAAACAATGGCAGCCAATCGCCACTTCGGCAGATTTTCAGGAGACAGACGATGCAGTTCCTCGAGTTGCTAGATCGAACCGGTGTTAGCATACGCGTATCACATGGAATTTTTAGCATCGCCTCGAGCAACGGAACATACCATGCGGATAACGGCCAGCGAACGTTCCGCGTCGAGCTGTTCTGGTTTGATGACCCCGGTCGACATCTTGATACTCGAGAAATGGAAGGTGATGAATGCAAAGGAGAGGATGTATGCAACATGTACAGTGTATCGTGGAGCGTGCATGAGTACGGTTGTGAGATGAGATTGATTGGCATCGAGATGTGGCCTTATAATGGGCGAACGATGACTCTCGCTTTCGCAGGAACTCCCAACCAGGCCACTTGGAACAAAGACGCACACCCCGGACAAAGGAAAAAAATACTAAAAAATAAAATAAAATAAAATAAAAAATAAAGAAAAATAAAAAGAAAATAGATGCGACGACGAGCTGCCTATTTTAGCGGCCGAATGAGGCTTAAAACTAGCGTACGTAGACCCCTCTAGCGGTACGTCACCGTACTGCTTGTTAGGTTGGTTAGCTTGGTGGGTTGTTGGTGTGGGTCCTCTCAGCTTTGGAGAGTGCCATTGTGAGTGATTGATATTGTAAGCTTAAATCCCTCTTAGCTTCGCCCCCAAACAGCCATCAACATCAACCAACCTTCGCTCGCCATCTCTCCTGAATCCTCCAGGATACAATATAGAGCAATCTATCTCGACGTCTAACTACCTCCTCAAGAACACCTATTACCTCCGATATAAAGCAGGTTGCCTGATACCGATATCGATAGTTGGCAAACAACTTCAACGATAGAGACGTTCGAGTTCCACAAACGTTACCATCGTACCCCTACCACCACCATGGCGTCCGTGTCTTCCTTGGATAAGGACCTTGCGAAGCTCCGGCTGGGAAAGTACACTGTACAGGCTTCGAATGAAGCAAAAGCGTGGATCGAAAGCACTCTGGGCGAAAAGCTGCCGGCCGATGACTTGATGGATGCTCTGCACGATGGAACAGTGCTATGTCGGTATGTAGGGCCATAGAATAGCTCGGATGGCTTCGGAGCCGTATAGGAATAGACGTCCAACTAACTAACCAATGTATCTTAGGCTGGCGAACAAACTAGTACCGAATAGTACCAAACCGAAGAAGTCCGAGATGCCATTCGTACAGGCGAGTTTGTATTCCAAAGCTGTGTAACGAATGGGACCGTACTAACAGACCGCTTGCAGATGGAGAATATCGCCATGTTCCTCAAAGTCTGCCAGGACGTTCTTAAGCTCTCGCAGCACGACCTTTTCCTTACTGTCGACCTCTACGATTTCAAGGTACATTTCAATGCTATTGCCTTCTACCCCTTGTACGGTTTGCTAATATAGATGGTTTATAGGATCCAGCACAGGTTCTTCAAACAATCGGTGCCTTCTCTCGAATCGCC
This sequence comes from Arthrobotrys musiformis, assembly GCA_036971715.1. Lineage (NCBI taxonomy): Eukaryota > Fungi > Ascomycota > Orbiliomycetes > Orbiliales > Orbiliaceae > Arthrobotrys > Arthrobotrys musiformis. The sequence goes on from JAVHJL010000007.1 coordinate 2,506,778, forward strand.
CATTCTCGAAACCCATCCGCTTTCCCAACTGCCATCGGACCGAAAGCATCTGCAACCTCCGCTACAGGGAAATCGAAACCACCCGTTCCCGCGAAAACGGCCGTTTCATCGTGGTCCAAGCCTGTCGATGAACTCACAACCGCTCCAGCGTGGAATATCCATCAATATGGTTACATGGGTGGTGCATCCCAGGGAACACAAGGGGTCGTACTGGGTGCAAGAAGGCAGATTACCACTGCATCACCCCATGTCCCTAGCTTAAGGGAGAAAGAGGAACGAAGAAAGCAACATGAGGAGGAAATCGACGCTAGAGCAGCCGAAGAAGAGAGGGAACGACAGAGACAAGAGGAAGCGAACTGGCTTAGGAAAGAAGAGCTTCAGCGAAAGAGGCAGGCGGAACAGGAGCAGGCTTCGCGAGCACGGAAAGATTTGGAACTCCAAGAACGGGATGCAGCGGAACAGGAGAAAATCAAACTCCGGGAGGAAGCCCATGCCCTTCGTGAGGAAGAGGATGCTAAGCGAAAAGAGTACGAGGAACGTCTACAAGCCGAGCGAGCCGCGCAGGATCGCAGAGAATATCAAGAAGAGGCCAATAGGTTCCGAGCCTCGAATCAAGAACACGCAGCTGTATCTTCAGAGAGCGATCGCATCAGGGAGCTCGAACGACAGTTAGAAGAAGCCAAAGCACGAGAAAAAGCTTACCTCGGAAAACAGCAGCCATCACAAAGATCTAACACACGAACAATAACCCCACCCAACGACGCCGAGGAGCGAGAGGCCCTTCGAAGTGCTTGGCAGGAGAATCAATCCCGTCCGGTTCCACCTAAGCCAACGGGAAAACCCGCGTTTACTCACAGTGCACGAGCTGCACAGCGACAACGCGAGCTACAGGATGAGGATGATGCGGCGGAAACCCAGCGGAAGTCTCCAGGGCCACCGGCTACACCCCCTAGGAATACTACACCAGCAGCGTCTCAGACCTCCCCATTGGCTAGTACACGGTGGGGATTCAAGGGCGCATCCTCGAAACCTGTTGGGGGTGGTCTAAGTGTTGTCCAAAGAGAAATGGAGCTTGAAAGGCAGCGACAGAAGGAGTGGGAGCGAAACCAGGAGCAATTACAGGAAGACAGGAAACTGATGACCGATAAAGAAATCAAAGAAGGTGGGGAGATGCCATGGGACATTCACCAATATGGGTAAGCAGCAGCCCTTTCGATTACTCTCCTTCAAATTAAGCTAACAAATCTTAGGTATACGGGTGGTGCCAACCAAGGGACCGAGCAGGTAGCATTTGGAGCTAGGAGACAGATTATCGGGCCGAAACAACAGAAGTGATAGCGTAAATAATTTGCATATCTTGATGCGAAATAGCGCAGCTGAATGGCGGTTGTTGATGGCTGATGAATTAGGCTCATTGCATTGTCGATTAATTTTTCTTTCTACACCAGTAACCCCAACTGCTTTTTTTTCATTGTCAGCCTCGCTTTTTCTGCTTTGTGCGCTTCGTAGTGATATGATAGTATTCCCTTGCTTCTTTTGCTCTTTTCCTTTTTTTATTTTTCTTTTCCTTTTCCGCTTGTTTCTCCTTTCCTTTTTTTCACCAGAGTTTGGGATGGACTGCCAGTAGTTTCTTTTGTCTTGTTGAGCGATAAAAGTGCACTTAAGTGTGGGTAAAAAGTCGTTTCGCTGCTCGATGGATATAGACCAAAACCAAAAAAATTGAATGGGACCTCGAGGTCTCGCGGGTGGACTTTTATTTCATTTTCGAGCTCCTGTCTGCTGGGAATATCTTCAAGGACCGGGATCTCGACATCCGGGTGTAATAATCAGGCGGGGATAAGAAAAGCTGCGGTCTAAACGCTATGGCCCACCTGCATGCAAGTAAACGATGATGCATCAAATAGCGACCCCCAGACTATGCATCAAACGCACATATGTGCTATACATGGACACAAGCGGGACAACTTCTATATTTCGATCACTGCTTCTTCCTTTTAACATAATCAAACCTCTGGGTTTTGGTCAAACGCTCGAAAAAGATAGACTCGAGTCCCCTTCGATTTCCCTCTCAGGGCACCTGAAAGTTGATAATAATGGAACCCGAACGCGCGGTCGAATCAAAGCAACGCCAACTATGGTTCGCCACCTTCGAATCCAAGTACCGTAACGAAGAAGGCCACCCCAGTCGCTTCGACCACTGGGCTTTCTTCCTCCCCGAAACACCAGTACAGGATTGGAGGGAACTGCGACACGGGAGGGTCTTACAAGTCGCCGGGAGTCCTTACACTGGATTCTCGCCGTATATTGAGAATATAAATATTACGGAAATGGGGACTAGTAAGTATTTTGCTGAGATGGTGATGGAGAGTATCGATCTTGAGGTTGTGACGAGGAAGGCGAACGCGCAGCCGGGGTTTCCGAGTGAGGAGAAGCCGATTACTGGGGTAATTTACCGCGCACCCTTGGTTTAGAATGGTATTTCCGTTTTTAAACATGTGTCCTGAATTGATTCACCGACTGATATTCTGGTTTTTAAATTTTTATAGAGACCGAATTGCCAGGGTTGGCTTTTCTTGCTTGCGGTCGCATGTGTAGAAGACAAAATTATGGACAAATCTGTGGTGACACACTTGCTGAGTAGGGTACAGAAGTAGGCCGTCTTAATGTTATCCCTATTTACAGTTACGACGATTTGGTTTATGGACAACATTTTTCACGTATAGCGATCGCGATTATTTCTGGGAGAATTGGCGGTTTCAATTTTCATGACGGAATGGTTCTCTCCTTGTACGTATTCTAGCATACAGCTATATTTAGTGTATATATGGCTATTCCGTTGGCGCATCAAGTGGTTTTTGCCCGTAAGTAACGACGCTATATTACAGTTAGTTTATAATATCATCCAGCTCGGACTTTTAGTATTAGGGGCTCACAAATTGAAGTACATGTGGAAATCTTTGTTTTGAAGATTTTTCTTGATATCGACGACGGCTTGAGTGGACTCTTCGATCGTTTTCTGTGTCCTCATAAGTTAGCCCTTCGTAGGTAATGATGCTTATTCAGTTTAACTGACCCCGAGAATACGAGTATAGGCCGCCGTAGTAAACCCCTCGGCCGCATTCACCATATTGATAAGATTGAACGCCCCGATTTCCTTCTCTACCGGATCCTTCGGCCACGATCCGATGGGTAATTTAAAATACTCTTGTTTGATGTTCACAAACCCGGCTTTGTTCATATGGCCAACGATATGTGGCGCAACGACGCAGGTTTGTCCGAGGATCTCGGTGGCCTGGATGAGATTGACGCACCACTGTTTCAAGATGTTGTCTTCTGGGACTGATCCGTCGTCGGTGGTGATTTCGACAGTGTGTTCTTGGGATTCCCAGTATGCACCGGGTTTTAAGGTTTTGAAGATGTCTTGGGCGAGTTTTCCCCAGTCTTTGACGGCGGCGTGGCAGTCTCTTTCGTGGATGAAGTCGTAGGAGTTGGGGGTTTGGAGCCAAGGGTCGTTGAAGTCGTCGACTTCGAAGGAGACGTTTGGTGGGACCCTGTGTAATGTTATAATATAGAGGCGCTTTTATTAGCAAATACCTTCTTCAGTTCTAAGTCTCAGCTAGACGTGTTTTCTACCAGCTAGGTTGGATAGGTGAGATATCTGGATATAATAAGTGTCAGCGACTACATAACCCGATATGTCGGGATAAAGGGATATACCATTTCCCACCACTTCAGCTTCTGGGAATTCCTCGGCCATTTGAATAGCCCATATCCCGGTTCCGGTACCGACGTCCAATATCTTCTTCGGGCTTTCGATGGGGGCTAAGAACAGTTTCCCCCTAAGTCTCAGGAGGAATACATGGTGACTGTTGCATTTACATTGCTATTAGTATAAACTCTTTTTCCACGGGGAGCACCGTTTTTGTCGAAGATCACTCAGAACATACAAGAGATCCATTTGGTCTTGTTGGAACTACCGGTTTGAATCGTACGGGTTAGTGGGTACGTCGCCCATTTGTATGGTTAATAAATAGACCCTCACCTCATCATTTGGGACAAGCCATTGTCCTTCTTTGTACGCATGGTAGCGTCTTCCGTTCTCGTATTTATATGCTGGGTGAATATGTCAATACGCAAAATAATAGAACGAGTATGGGCCCTAGATCTTCGAATTCACGAACCTTTGACGGAATCAATCAACGATGTCGTCGCGGAAGCACTAGATAAACCGTCCTTAGTTAGAGAGAAAATCAAATAGAAATCAGGGCCGCCGTTTCATCGTTCTCCCGCTGCAGCGCTGGAAAGAGATCATGTATCGTACGAGTCAGCACCATAGAGAGAATCATATTCCGAAGTTCCGGCGGTGATATCCTAGAGAACGAGTTTATGAACCTATCAGTTTTGTGTTGGCGACCCAGAAAACAACGTCGTCGGTGACCCCCAAATTCTTGGTCTTGGCGTATTCCCTTCAAGGCTTCGCATTGCATAATATTGGCGAAAGCTTCGAAAGGAACTGGCATGAACAATAGCCATTGTATCTTCAACAATTGCGCAAGATGCGACTACGCGCATAAAAGATAGGATGAAAAACCCCCCAAAGAACAGCGCAAAGCTCAAAGAATTGATTTAATTTGTAAATATAAAATTTAAATTAATTCTACTCACATCATCGATTTCGATGTAGTGTCTTGAATCTTCGTTCGACATGGCGTATCGGTAAACTTATCGGCCAAGAAACAGGGCTTTCTTTAGCTTGTATGTTCGCTGCGAAATATTGGCCAATTGACCAATCGATCTGACTCGAATATAATCCGAATCTACGGTGGATCCCACAGGATACAGAACTTTTAAATTCCAAAAGAAATAGCGACGAGCAAGCTGAAACTTCGACGATAGTCTACCCAGAAAATCATTCCGCGCAATTAACGGGCGAACCCTCTCCCTTTTGTGCTTTTCAGTCTCTCCCATCGCCGCAGCTTTCAATTCTTCAGAGATATCGGGCGTCGACGTAAGAAACCCCCCAAGGCCCCACCGCCAAGCATCGATATGTAGGTCGAATACCACCGTTTGCCAGTTGGTGGTACGCGATTGAACTGATAGAGATGCGTCTCTCCATACATCGCAGCAGCGACAGCCGATATATTGTTCTGCGCATGCATGCAGGGGTGTCGCAGATTATGTTAGTATTTTAACCATGAGGAGGCCGGTTTGCATTTTCGCCGCCTATGTCTTTTATGATGGGGTTTTTATAATTATAATTGAAGATGGATTTAAGTTTATCATCGTGGATGTCACAGAGCTCAATGTCGGGCCCAAATGTCTATCAATGCGTAATGAAACGGGCCTAGTTTACGAGACGAGGTGAAACCTTCTTCAACGAAAAAAGGGGGAAAAGATACGATATGCATTTTCATGCTGAAAGTAGATTACGATATCAGTATTGTTTTCGGCTAGTGGACGATGTATTAGGTCTACATGACTTTAGGTATACAGGAAGAAAAATACAATATTGCTGACGTATCTGCGTATGGCCAGAGGATCATACCAGAGGAATATGGGATATATCACAACATCCCAGTTATCACTCGTGCCGCGGACGTCCCTGTTTATATTTTCTATCCGTGGGACCTTTTTTTGGAACCGAATATACAAAAAGAAGTCAATCGTTTGAAACGGAACCTTAGCTGGCAGTTTGTTTTATTAGTCAGTCAATGGCGCGGCCATGGACCTTCCGCCAGCTCTGGTATATGGGACAACCATGGACCCACTCTACTCGATTTCGCCAAGGTTTGATACGTGCAGGGCCACAACGGCCGCGTGTGATCCTCTGCGAACGCCCGCCTAAGATAAACATAATAAAATAAATATTAGTTTCCTTTAAACAATTGTGCGCCAAATCCGCTTTTTAAATTTTTGGGGGAGTTAACGTATATAAATTTAGGACTTATACTACATGTTGGATCCATGCGATTCATGAACGAGGACAGCAAATTAACTTTGGAGAGCTATAGTATACCGAATGAAATACGTTTCTATTTCGTCAAGGTTTCTAAATGCCTAGTATTCATGAAAGTTTCTCCAATCTTCTTTTTAAACTTTCTGCACGCTTTTGTGTTTGCCATGCGAGACCAGTACGTGTTTGCAAATTTCCCTCGAGATGAGCATATAGTAGAGAGCTAGCTGACCAACGATGGGTCGATTCCACGACAAAAGGCCGCAGAACTCGGGAAGCTCGGAGAGTGTTTATCTCGAGATCTCTTGATATTAAAAAGACTCTATGAATCATAGTACCGGAGGATTAAATACAACATAATGGACCTCTCTACTTTTCTTGACACGATGGTCGCTCCGCCTTTGAGGATTTCCAAATTGAGGTCCACACGGGTCGCCCCAAATTCTAGATACCCCAGATACCCAGATGGCAGTTTAACGGAATGGAAGGACGTCGATGATTCAATTGAGAAGCTGCTACGGCCACATCTTACGCGGAAAGTCAGTTAGGCCCCCAGTTACCTGTTATCAGTTAACGCTTCAATTTCCGGGTCCGCCTTCTGGATCCTAGACTGACGTTCGAACGCCGAATAGTTTATCGAACTAGAACAAAACGCCGGGGTTAACCAGCGGGCCCTATTCGGTGCAGTCTGCGACGAGAATCAGATCATTCGAAGATCGGAGAGGGCCTACGAGTCCCCGGTTGTAGAAATCCTCGGCTGCGTATTTGGGATCGCATCGACTCTTGATGGCTACGGGGCGGCTCCGATTATTGGAGATCCCGACAAAATCTTCGCCGTGGGTGATCAGGAGCTCAATAATTTGAGAGTTAGACTTGTTGTCGAGTACAAAACCCCTTGGGCACTCGAACTGCTTGATAACCTTGTTGAGGCCTTCAACGAAGAAAGGAGTAAACGAACGGACAAAGAAGGGTCTGAACATTGCGACGAGAGCAACGAGCTCCTCAAAGCCGTTGCACAACTATATGGCTATATGATCTTTAACAGCTTCGAATTCGGGGTACTCTGCACATATGAAAAACTATTTTTGTTCCAGAGGTACCACGATCACGATGGAACACGCATGCGAGTTTCGCGAGCGTTCCGCCACTCTGATGGAGGCCTACGGAGTCCAGTCGCCGCAATAACCTACATTTGCCATCACGTTGCCAACGTGGAATCTTCTAACTACTCGCCTCTTGATTCTGGGCCAAAGCCAACGGAAACACATATCTTAAATTTCGACCCGGGGTTGGATTTCGATGGAATATTCAAGAAGGACTCCTTAGAATCATGGAAAAACATGGAACTCCACTTTTCAAAGAAATTATACAAAAACGAGGCAACCACAATAAAGGGGGAAATCCGGCACAAAAGTGATAGTAGACATAACCACGCGGTCATCTTGAAGATTTACGACATCACTATCCCCCAAAATCTCGAAAAGGCTATGGATGAAATTGCGATGTGAGTTACATAATTATAACACCATCTCAAATTTCGAGGAACTAACAGATAACATTTGTAGGTACGAAAAGCTGCATAATCTCCAAGGGAAGGATATTCCAATTTTATATGCTGCTGGCACAGTATGGGGAATGTTCAAGGTCTTAGTGTTGGAAGATTGTGGCGAGGTTGCAATTGATGCTACCCTCACAATCGATTTTTGGAGTCGGGCTGAACAGGCTTTGAAAAATATACACCAAGAAGGGGTGCTCCACGGAGACGTCAGGCTGCAAAACATCACAATCTCTAGATCGGGTGTCAAGTTCATTGACCTAGGTCTGTCGCGGATAGTCGATGCCGAAGCCGTTGGATTCGAGAAAGAAGACATGCGGTGTTTAAGGGAGCTCCGAAGAGGGCGTGAGATTTAGGATTTGTATAATATGGTGGATCCTAAATGGCGATCGTAGGGGTCGACTTGAGAAAAAGGATCCTACATGTACAGTGCACCTATACATGTATGTATGAAGACGACGTATAATATATCGATAAACTTGAATTACCAATGTGGTTGCTATGAATCTGAGTAGGAATTTCTGCTGACTAATATGTAAATCTGAAGAGCTTGTATTCGATATCATTTTTAAAGATTGTTTCCATGCAGCTTGTCTGATCGCCCTAACGTTATATGTTTGAAAGATAAGCTTCTATGGCTCCTCTGAAGCTCACGAGTTTCGCGTTGGTGATATATTACAACAAGGTGAGTCTTACTGACGAAATGATTGCTGACAAAGCAATCGATCCGATGCAGTTAGCTCTATTTCATATAAGGCCTCCAGCATTATATTATACGCGAAGTGAGAACATGCATTGGATTACGTACGACAGGTTGATATTGCAGTTGCAGACAGGTGACCGTTTCGTCAATTAAACTATTTGTGATTGAACCCTCCCTCCAGCACTGCAGTTAACCGCGCAGAAAACAAGAAGCCATATGCAAGAATCGAATCATGATCTTGAAACTCGTTTGTGCATTAGCTAGGAAGGGCCTATATGTATATTCCGCATATTTATCTCCTAGCGGGCTGCCGGAGCTCTCTTTCTCCGCGCGGCCGCTCCGGAACGCCCTCTTGAAACCGACGAATCATTCATGCTATCGAAAGCACTCGCAATTAATATTATCTAATTATCCCCCTCCCGCTGCTGGGAACACTATCGTGATCCTTCACGTAAATGATTAGCCTGGGGAATTTCGGACGAAAGCCAATTGGGTTTGCTGGTTAGCTTGGTACATTTTTTTTTTTTTTCAGAGACAATTGAAGCGGAGACTACGCGTTATGCGGAAGGATGCTGGTACTTCCAATACTGCATAGCTACAAATTTGATTATGTACTATATCCCGATCCATGTCACTGGTACAGCTAAGCTTCCCAGCAAAGGCAGTTCAGAGCAGCGGACCGGTGTTAAATGAGCTATAGGTGGCAATCCCAACCCCATATATTAATGCCTCGAGTGATATATAAAACGGAGGGTAAATTTGATGGAAGGTCGAAATCGGCGCCGCAGATGTCCGGCCTGGAACCTGAGTCATCTGAAATCCAAGGAGCTCGAACCGTTCGCCGCCGCGCATTCGCAACGTTTCGCAACGCAATAATCGTTGGGTTTTCTCTATCTAACCTCGGGTTTTGAAGACTGAACTTTTCTCCTCTGGAGCCCGGAAGGGTTGGACGGTATTTATCTTATACCACAGGTTCTAGGTATAAGCAATGGGATAAATTTCGATCTTTGATATCATATCTGGGAATTTTCTACATTACATTTCAACTTCGACAACCCAAAACAATCGCCGCCGTGAGTAGGGATTTCAATCGCTAAACACCATATTCTATAGATCTAGCCATTCGTTGCTGACCAATATCGACATATACCTCAGTTATAACCCAAACCGCCAAACCAAAATATCGTTATGGGGGCAAAAATCTTGCATGACCAAAGGCTGTAAAGTTGGTCCAATTACTAATTAATATATTGTAACAACCCACCTCTTATCAATTGGACGAGAATTCTATATATAAAGGACGCTTACCTTTGGAGGAAGGTTTGTGATTATGTTGATAAAGGAGGCCGAAAATTCCTTTATACCTGCGGAGTCTTGTTCGGGAACATCTTTCGTCGCTTCTGGTGAAGGATCTGATACAATGGACACTGGAAAATTAGAACCTGAGGGGAAGAATCAGGCGGTTGATATAGAGGAAGACTTGTGTGTTGAAGATGAGGAAGAGGAATTGGCCCCAATTGTTATTGATGGAGGGTGTCTTTGCTCGTTGTTGAGATATCAGATCAATCTCTCGGTGGAGTTTCAGAAGACGGAACTGTATAAGGAGATTGTGGGTTTTGCTCATTGGTGAGTTCTCATATCGCTTTCCCGTTAGGATATAAAGATCTGGTGCTAAAGTATCTATAGCTATTGTCATTCTTGTAAATGTGCTGTTTCGGCACTTGCTAGAACATCCCTCAAGTTCCCGCGGGAAATGGTTCAATGGACATCCAGGGCTAAATCGGTAGAGCCCGAACCTGAGAGCCCAGCGAGCTCAATCCGGCGAAAGAAAGGGAGCAGATCGGCTTCCAATACTCCCGCGCCAGTTGCGGAATCGAGAAAGTCCATACCAGAACAAAGCTCGGAAGGCGAATCCTCAAGCTCGTCCTCTCAGGCCAGAGAACTGCCGGAGAAGGTTACAAAAAGAGCCGCACGGTTACAGAGTACCCTCGAAGCCGTCAAGCAGGACCCGGAATTCGAAACCGAGTTCTCGGGTGTGGATAACGCGACTGGATGCTGTTGTTATGAAGAAGACAATGTGGATGAAGTACAGACACCGAAGAGTCCGGTGTGGGAAACAAGCAAGAAGCCCAGTTTAGGGATGACAGCTTGGAGTGGGAATGCGGGTTATCATAGAAGGATATGGAAGCGTGAGCGAGGGGTAGGTGGGAAGCCTATTGCCTCGAGCGAAGCTTCGCCAATTCAGGCAACTTCTCCATCTCCGGCGCCTTCAACATCGAAGGATCTGTCCTCATCGGTGACGCCTGGGGCCCAGCCACCTCTTATTGAGCAATCAGACAAGGGAAAGGGTAAAGAGAAGGCAAAGACGAAATCTAAAGAAGGACTTTGGAGTAAGTTCACCCCAAACCTAGAGAGGGAATCAAATGTATTTTCGATAAACCACTGAATTTATAATGATCTTATAGCAAAGATGAAGGGCAAAGCGTCGGCTGCTATATCTTCGAAAGAAAAAGAGAAAACAAAAGGCAAAGAGAAACTCGTACTCTTAGTTACGCCAACAGGTGAAGGTTCGGATATACCAGTTTCCCAGTCTGATATTCCACAACCGGCAACAGTCGAAAAGGGTTGCCAGCTTCCAGAAAATATAGGAAAATCAACAGGCTGCGATATAATTTCCCCGCCTGCAAACCCTCCTCAACCCTTATCTCTCGAAATACTTCGTTGGGAAACTCAGCTCCTCCACCAACAACAATCCGATCTATCTCACGGCCCTTGTACTTCACAAAATGGTGCCGAAGATTTCGACGGTGATCCACAAAATAGTACTCTTCCAATCCCGTGGCCGTTCAGGGAATTTGCAATCACAACTCGTGATGGGCGTACTAGCTACCGTGGGTTCTGCTCTTGGTGTGGCGGCAGCCTAACATACAGGACCTCAGCTACCATTCATGGGATGGTGGACATTCATGCCGGCAGTATGGATGACCCCGAGGAAGCCCTACGGCAGATAGGATTCCTGCGAGAGGTCCATATCGAAACCGCCGGAGGCGTAGAAGAGGGTGCAAGGCTAGGGACCATCGTTGGGCATTGGAGGGATGGGACGGTTTCTAGTTACGATAGCTGTGACATGGAACGGAGGCTCTACTTCGACAGCGATTGTGAGGGTGGGGATGATGGACTAACAGGTCAGAAATCGTACCACAGCGATGTCGCGGATAGCGAGGGAGAGCTCTAGCTCCTACTTTTCGAGCTCGAGTCGGCCCCGAATAATTATCTTGAGCTCAACATGACCCCGCCGCCGGGCTCGCGATATAAAATTTGGCTCCATCCAATCGACATCGACTTAATTTGGCGTTTGGAGCAGTACATCAGAGCTTACCTACTTGGGGAACGGCACATAATATGTGTCCCAGTTTTATGCCCCTCTAACCATATAGAATTTCCGGTTCATTCAGATCAAGTTATATATATTTTAACATCATTGTATCGATAGCATCTCCGCATCTGCAAATATTATACGTCATGTTCCGATAATGGTATCATATCATGGCCACGTAACATAGCATATGCATCTCAAGAATCAGTAAAATCCGGCTCAGCTACCTACCAGTTTATTCTAGTCCCTCCAAGTGATAGCTCACGGAGAGAATGAATCGGCTATAGAATGGAGGTTGGGAAAGAAAAGAAAAAAGGTGAAGGGGTATCGATACGTATCGAGAGCGGGGTCTGCAGATACGAAAGATTAAAATTGCGAATAATAATGCAGACAAATTATGATCGATACGTCGATACGAATTTCAACCTATCCTTCAATTTGCGCCTTGAGCTCCCGAAAATGGTCCCAACTACTAATGCCGGTTATAAAGATTGGAAGAAAATAAGATTGAGGCAAAAACGATGTTGTACATGAAGACCATCGTGTTCATACATATTGATGCCGAGTTAATTTCGTCAGATGCCTTGCATTTGCAGACTCTTTTACATTGCATTGCTGCCACAGAAGTGAGTACATTGAAATTTCTGATTAACGCCAATGCTGTCGAGACACGGAGCTATCGATATCGGGAATCGACTAGCCAGCTGCACGTCTACGTATCCGTCGAGGGCACTAAAAATTAATTAATGCGCTTTGGAATGCCGTATTAGCGTAGTTCAGGTTATGTAACAGTAAGGCTGTGCATTGCATGCCACGACCCATGCATGCCATCCACAGGGTTGTTTCAGATGACAGCTCTGCTTCGGTAGCTGTCTTTCCGTCGTGCCCGTACGTGCCGGCTATATATAGCGAGCGACTAGCCTCCTTTCTTTGGCTGACGGTGGTAAGGGATTACATCTTGAAACTTCGGCTTCGACTTCACGTAAATCATCGCATTTCGGATCTTGTTTGACGTTGGGCGTCGTTAGCTTTGAAGTCAGCTTGAGGCCGGTATACGTTTACCGTAACCCAAAGTATCGTACCACCAACTTCCGGGTCGGCTTCAACACATATTCTACCACACCGAACACTCCCTCAAACCTATCCTTCCAGACTCATCACAGTCACGATGGTTGATTTCCAGTCCGCCATGGCCTCGAGGGCCCTCCGGAACGTCAGATCCGTATGCACTACCCCCTCCCGCGCGATGAGATCACGATCGTTTTACTAACTTGACTGCAGGAGCTGGAATTCCTTTCCGATATTGGCCACATCACCGGCGCCCAACTATCCGCCATCCTCTCGAATCTCCCACCATCAGACCTCCCAACGGCAACAGCAGCTTTGGCAAATACCTCTATTCACCGAGCCGAGACTCCCGTGTCTGCTCCTGCTCCGGCTCCAGTCAATCTTAATAACTCTTCAACCTTCAACGAGAAGACAAATCCGGTCCCAACCCCTGCTTACTCCCAGGCTCCTCCGGCATACACCCACCCACCAACTCTCTCTGTCGTGACAGCACTTTACCAATACCATGCTAGCGACGCAGGCGACCTTGCTCTCAACCCTGGCGACATTATCAACGTCACTGAATATGTAAATGCCGACTGGTGGCGTGGTGTTAACCCGACAACCGGCCAGACCGGTATCTTCCCCAAGGACTACGTCAAACCCGCACCGGCCCCCGAAAAGGACGGCTACGGCTACGGAAATGTACCACTGCAAGTTGCGAACGGAGGAAGTAGCCATCAGCCGGCACCGGGTGGTGAGGATCAACAACCCAGCAAATTCGAGGAACATGGCAAGAAATTCGGCAAGAAACTCGGGAATGCTGCGATCTTTGGTGCTGGTGCTACCATCGGTGGGAAAATCGTCAACGGCATCTTTTAAAAAATCTTCTATTTGGCGGGTGGTTTGGGAGGGGACTTTCGTTTTCGGGTTTTGTGTAGGGGGGTATATTTCATTTTTGGCGTTTCTTCTCTGTTTGCACCGGTATATTCTCGGCTACGACTTGTTTTATATTGATATTCGGCGGGGGTTTGCTTATACGACAGGATTGTCTTTTATCAATAAAATGTACCTCAAAAGATACTTGTGTATATTGTCCGTTTCGATTTTCTGCTGCGGGGTATCAATTCAGAACTGGGAGGCTGTTTTCCCTTTTTTCGTTCAAAATTGCACATAACTACTTAAGTAGGTTCAGAATTGACAAGTGTTTATATACAGTTAACTTGAGATGAAAGATTTTACGCGGATGATGCCTTTGTGACAAAACCTATATACAGGTGGTCCAGTATCCGCATTTAATTTACATTAGTGCTTTTAGTCTCTAAGTCGACTGTTTTTACAGACACTGGGAGTAATAATCGTTTAGCGCCTTACAGGTATAAGGGCTTTGGCAGGTTTTACATCCCGTCCAACCAATACCGCCACACTGGGCCCACTGTTGGCAGCGCACCGGGTCTAACCCAGTAGTGCTCTGTTGCGGGGTAGTAGTTCTAGTAGTGGTAGTAGCAGTAGTTTTGATTGCAGTAGTAGTGGCTGTAGTCGTAGTGGTGGTAGTTCCACTTGACCCACCGCCAGTCAGTTTGATAGTAACCACGCCTTTGCTAGGAATAGAAACAGTAACGGCCCCGCCTGATAGTGTAGCTGTCGTCGACTTGAAGTTGTTTCCTTGGTTTGTTACATAGGCCTCCGCTGTGCTTGGGGTGAAGCCGTTGAAGGAGACTTTTGCAGATTGGGAAGAGCTACCGCTGTTGGTGAATACCACGACTATGGAGCCGTCCACATTCTTGAAAGCGCCCGTGATAGTACTCGCTACAGAACCCGTTACACCGATTCTTACAGCACCGGGACGGATATAACGAGACCACATCGCAAATGCCCAGAGAATACCAGAAGGAATGGCATTAGTACCATCCGTATCCACAAGATGCGAAGCAGACTGCTGCTGCTTCCATTCATACCCTTCCCAGAATAGATATGCAGATAGATCCGCGTTGACCATTGCTACAGCGAGTTTATTCGCCCAAGTGAAACCCTCGGCTTGCGTCCCACTCGCATACCATGTAGTCGTGAACTGAATCGTCCCCGGTCCAGCCTCGGTGTTCCACTTGGGAAGGCTTGTATCCGTGATCGGGGACGTGAGTTCACTGCTATACGAATGACCTGCTATCATACCCAGATACTGCGTAGACCCAGCATTGACTAAGGCAGTAGTATATGTCCTCTGCATACTCCACCCCATCGCATCGCAGCAGGTGATTTTGGTGTCCAAACCTGCGGCTTTGACGGCGTTGTAGAGTGTTGGGATGAAGGATATGGCTTCTTGGGCGTTGTTGCTGATTTGCATTTGGGAGTAGGTCGGGGCGTAGTCTGGTTCGTTTAGGAATCCGAGGTGGGTTATGGGGATACCGATTGAGGCGTAGTATTTTACGTATTGGACTAGGAAGTTGGCGTAGGCTTGTCGCCAGTCGCCGGAGGAGCAGGTGCGGCCGGTTGTGCCGCAGAGGTAGCTATTAGAATTTACTCGAATTTAGCGTTGTTTCCCTTCATATCCTTGGATGATAATATCATGATATCGTTTTTAAAGGGATAAAGAAGGGACGAACGGACTCTATATAAACACTTACCCTGGAGAAGTCTCTGACCCACTCGTCTTCATGAACCCCGGCGCGCTCCACGCATCAGCGTAAACAGTAGTAACACCATAAGCCTTCGCCTGTTGCGAGAACCAAACCTGCCCTCTATCATCATTATCCCAGACATAGCCGGGAGTAGCATTCGGGCCACCGGGGTTATTGGGTAAAATACTATCGCCGCTTCCACCTGATCCGACTCGATTACGGATTATGGAAAACCCTGCGCCGGTGGAGGTGCTGAATAGGAGATCTAGAGCTTGTTTTTGGATATTTGAGGGTGCGGTTTTGAATTCAACGGCCCGGCCGAAGGCTTGGGAGAATCCGAAGCCCTCGATTTTTTGGTAAGTCGTTCCGACATTGACGGTAATGGAGGTTTGTGCGGAGACAGATGCCGCGAGGCTGGCTGCCAGTAGAAGCTTGGAGAAAGTAGGCATTTGGAAATTTTTGGATGGAATTGAATAGTTATATATCAATATCGACGACTTGGATATCCTGGCGTTTCATGGAGATATATTTTCTTGGGTATTTTGCAATTCTGGTGATAGACTCCTCCTTTTATATAGCACTATGAGACGATAAATACCATAGGTATATAACTTCGAAGAACGGGCCGTTATTCCCTTTGTGATCCTACCATCCATATTACTCGACACTCTCAAAGACCAATTGGCGCCTGCCTCTAAATCACAATCAAGGATTTCCTAGCTAAAATCGCCCACAAAAACGTGCGGGCAAAAAGCGTATATGCATACATTTACGGAGAAATCCAAAAGTTCCTATAGGCCTATAATGCAACAATGGTTAAGCTTTATCTTGGTCTCTTATATGCAAGGATAAGACACTGCCTAGGCCCGCATATCCGTCTAGGAAGATATAAAATCCGGTACCATGGGCTGCGGGTTACTTTGCGAATGATAGTTCCGTGGAACGAAAATACCGGCTAACGAAATCTAGTTATCGAGGATATAAAAATCGAGTAAGTTAGATTTGGATTGCGATTATGATATCAATGTGGTAGCTTTTGGCGGGTATTATTTTGTTTTGCTGTTAAACTTTACAGGGGTTTGGCAAGGCAGACTGGGTAAATGAATTCAAATGTGCCAGATTTAGCAAGAGTGGGGTTGAGTAAATAGCAAATATATTTTGATAGACATCAGTATGGACTCCCTTCTGCTCGTGCTTATATACATATCACAGCTCTGATGTTGGGGGTCCCTCGTTCCCATATTTACACATCCGTTCCCTAACTCACCATAATAGCCTCGTCTTCCGGGCTACCTCTCTAATAAGCTCTGGTCCTACCGACATAGATTTTCTGTGCTTGGTAGGTGGTCGACCCACTCGGCCCAGGGCTTCCAGAGCTTCCCTCCATCTGCAAATTGATAATAATCCACATCGGCTTCCCCACAAATCCAGCAGCGTTATGCTGTCCCTTCCAATCACCATCAACATAGAAATGTACAGTAACGTCATTGGAATTTGCCTTAGTCGCCCAAATTCTATATTGATGCCAGGTGGTCGCCGCATTACCCACGGTCGCTTTCGTGGTACTAACATCAGACGAACTGCGGAAGGTGTTAAACCAATTCTCTGTGTTTCCTTTGAATTCAAGGATATCGATCTCTGGGGGCCAGGATTGGGTTCCTGTCAGCCAGAAGGCGGGCCAGGTGCCCTTTGTTGTTGGGGCTTTGAATTCGCCACGGATCTCCCAGTTGGGGAATTGGTCGTTGATTACGACGGTGGATTTGGCGTGGACGGCGCCGGACCAGTACCAGATCGCGGGTTTGGGATTCGCTGTTGACTATTTTTTACAATTAGGTAAGTTGGTCTCTATATATCTCTATATATTTCGGGCTAATTGTGTAGAGGAACATACATATCCATCCTGCGAGCTAAGTCTATCCGCTCTCAGCGTCAAAACGCCGCCAGACACAGAGACTTTATCCTGCTTCATCCTCGCAGATCCGTTATGGTCTGACCCCCAGGGGTAGAGATAATTCCAGAAACTGCTAAAGCTATTGAAACTTCCTTCGCCGATGACTTCTTCCCAGCCGGTTTTAACGCTTGTGCTAGCTGTAGTGGTAGTCGTTGCTGCCTGAGCGGTCGTGGTAGTACCGCCACTAGAGCCGGGGATGCATTGGGAGTAGTAATCGTTACTTTTGACGCATGTTGAGCCTGAGACACAAGTTGTGGCGCCAGTCCAGCCGATTCCTCCGCATTGTCCCCAGGCAGGAGACTGAGCTGCCACGAGGGAGAGGAGGGAGGCTACTACAAGGGGCTTTGAGACGAACATGTTTAAACTGCGTTGACGCTGTTGGATTTTGGAACAGTCCCGCTTGGAAGACTGGAGGACAATCATGCATCATGTCCTGAAATGAATTCACTTTCCTTAAATACATTTTACATCTTCATTGTGTTCCCTTGAAACAAATGGGATTTACGAGATGCCTTTCCCACCGGGATTTTTAACCGTGGTTGGCGATAGATTACCATTGCAGAAGTTCTCGGCGTATGTTTCGAACGTTTCCAGGAACAGGGTTACAGCCTCGGGGTGGAAGCCCTCGAAGTCCCTTGGCGTAAACTCGCCAATTCACGATCAAGCGGGAAGCGACCCCGCAGTTCCGGTTAGGAGGGTTTCTCTCTCGCGAGCTATATATGGGGGAAGTTTGCATAATTCTTCCGTCTGGGTGGTTATATAAAGTGTGTTTTATAATTCAAGGATGTTCCTGGGGATCCCGGGAGGTTAGTGAATGTCGGATGAGGATGGGCCGCTGTTGCTTGAGCGCTGTGACGGGGTGATATATGGCGAGTCTTAGTGCTTATATTGTATCGTGCCATATACCCCCACATGGCCGGAAATTAGGTACTTCAAGACAGTGATTTAAGGAGGACTTTGATTATATCGATTACAGAGTAAGGGTTTGGGAGTGAATTGGAACGCTGGCCTCTTCAACACCTGAACGCCAGGAAACCTGGTCTCGTACCCAGAGGAAACCCAATTGACCGAATGATCATGTTGCGAACGGGCCCAAAACATTTTGAAAGAGCAGCTTGCTTATATACGACCTGGATGAACCGATAAAAAAACCTTTAAAGTGGCTTCCGCTGCTACGAAGTATAAACCAATCCCCAAAACGAATACACGGTTTCTAATTTGTGGCAGGTCATAATGCATGCAATATCTCACAAGTTCAGCTATCTTTCCCAAACCTCCACAACATTAGGCATCAATTGAGCTCTAAACTACACTTCTTAATTCCTGGCTTCTTCGTCGCAGCGCAACATCTGCGAAGGTGAATGTTAATTCAACCAATCGATCGCTCGTTCCACAAACACTTCGGCACCGGGCCGCCTTCTCACCAGTACCCTTGCATCAGCACTTAGCCTTCCCTCTTCCATGGGAAGTTCCGTTGTGGTGCCTAAACCCCATCAAGCCTAAATCCCTCGCCAAAAAAAAATCCAACAAATCACGAAGGGAAACCGTGGTTACACAGTCCTATTACATGATCATGCCTGAAATCGAGATCATCAGTCACGACTCACCCAAACTTCTGGTCTCTTGCAGATTTCCGTATAGAAGAGACGAAAACCCAATTCTAGTTTATACGGCTGGGTACGAGACCAGATTATCCCTATTTTTTTTCATCTCTCTTTTTTTTCTTTATTGTTCTGTCAGGGCCGCCACTACCAAGAGCTATTGGTCAAAGAACAAAGACGAACACATGGACACTTCGCCCTCACAGTGTGGTACACCGCGCAAGGGACAATATTTCAAACCTCTCCTTGCCTCGAGATATGGATCCCAGAAAGCTTAAACTCGATCTCGATCTCTGTATGCTCGCCAGATCTCTTGGTTAGGGACATCGATGGGTAGTTTAAATTACTTATGCGAGATCGATTCTGTAGGGCTTGCTCCCTGAAGCGGCCATACGTGTTGAATCTGGATCCATGGAATGTTGGTATTTAATGCATTTGAGGGTGGGATTCAGCATCTAGTTTATAAGAAAATTCGGGGAACAACGCCCCAATCTATAGTTTATCGCAATTACGACTAGGTTGGTTGAGCATGGTCTCGTAGTTGAGCACTACTGATGGTATATTAAATATTTTAAGGGAGGGCCGTGGTTTACCTACTTAGGTAGACTTTAGACACTTACGGAACAGAACAACGTGCAAAATTTTGTAGTTTTCGTTCTAAAGATCTCTCTCTCTCCCCCCCTTCCAGACCTTTGTAGTTCTGCGGACTTGAAAGAAAACATCTTGTGATCTTGAATATACGCGCGCGATTGAAATTACAACAACCAGCAGCGGCGAGTGAAACAAAATTATTAGCAACATGGCCGCAGTATTAGAATCCACGAATTCTAGCACTTTTCAAACTTTAGGCTTCTATATATCCTAGTTTACATTCTAAGTGAGCACTCAAGTTGGAGATCGGAAAATGAGAGAAGACGCGGAGAGAAGGAAAGAAAAACTTGAGCATCTTGACGGACTTCGGATACATCGCGAGTCCTTTGGATCTCTCAGAGCTTTTGAAAAGCGAGGGGCGAAGCGGGCCATACTACAGTATCCCATTCCACTTTGATAGATACTGTGGGCCTATAGGCTCTTAGAATTCGGATAGACTGCTACGAGAGTATCCAAAGTTGAATGAGAAGAAGAGAGTGGATGGTGCCTTACGGCAGGGGCACTAGATCGATAGTATACACTTGTCGCAACCAACGCAGTGGACACTTTTGTACATCATATATCGTGAAACCCGCAAACACTACAGCTTTAACAGTTTATAAATACCCTCCGCAATCTCGTCACAATTCTGATTCTCTCTATCATCATCACCATCATCAATCATCTCCGCTAGGTATACACTAAGTAACTGAAGAATTTCAAAGAATCTCTTGATTCCACGCCTACCTTTTTTCCAACCTAAAACCTCAAATCCATCCCACAGAACTTGGTATCCTACCAAAATACGAATACCCTTTAAAATGAAATTCACCACTATTCTCCTCTCTATTCTCGCCTCCGCCACCCTGATCACTGCTGCTCCGGTTCCCGAACCTGGGGCAGGCGCCGTCGCAGGCGTCATCGGATTAGTCTGCTCCTTCTTCTCCAGCGACTGTGGAGATATCGGTGACAAGGTCAAAAGCGGTTTTGATATCAAGAAAATTGGTCAAGGCAAGGTAGAAAACATCCACATCGATGGCGGTGTCTCCCAAGGCCTTGGTTCGGGAGGGTTCGGCAAAAACCCATTCGGCGGCTCCTTCTTCAAGAAGGACTAAAGGTCTAAGCTTGACAACGCCCGTTCTTAAGCGGAAAAGGGCGTCGCGGTAACATCATCAGCCGAATAAATTCACAAAACAGTTCTCCTAGAACCAAACACTTCAAATCTACAAGAAAATCCTTCAATAAACCTTTTTCTCCTCGGTTTCCACATTTCCTTCTCTCTATTTTCACCCTGGTCTTGCACCTAGGTGACACTATCCTTCCTTGACTTTCTCTATTTCTCTTTCTCTTCTTCCTTATTCCGTGTACTTTTGGAGGGCAGAATCGATACTATGACGAGCCCGCAGGATGGAACTAAGTTAATGATATACTAATGTGGGAGATGGTAAATATGTACTTTTAATTCCATACAAATGCTACCTACAGGGTATTGCAGTTTATTATAATTCTATTCAAATAAAATACTTGCCTTTATAAGCTCAGCACCCAAGTGAAATCGTCACTAGATCCCAATACAAATTGACCAAGTCACAGCCCTGACACAGCTGCGCCGTCAATACCAAACTTTGCCGTTGGGATGCTAGGTTGTTTCGATGTCAAGCAAACTAAATATATCGTAAACGACGGTGCGATTTGTATGGTGCACCCATTGCCTTTCAGCATTGCTTTGATCGAGATAATACTTCGAGCCCACGATTCTCTGACACCAAAGCATCCCCACTCTTTCAGCATTGAGAAGATTCTATATATATTGGTAAAAAAGTTCCTGTAGAAAGCTACCCAATTATAAGGCACCATAGAAAACGCATCCGCCTCTACCCCGTTTCTTAGTTCAGCTATGAAATCTTCTTGGGGTATAATTATTTACTCCAGGCTTGTATATACCATAAACGTCTAACCTTAATTTAAGAGTGCACGTGTTTGCTCTCAGAACTGTAGCGGTTGAAGAATGCTCGGGACGCAGATCCTCAGGCGGTCCGAGATCTTTACCGAATCCTGAGCTTACCGAGAGTGTTTTGTGGATTGATATTTTCAGGGTTCGAGTGGTTATAGTTCTGAAGTCAGGGACACACATGTCGATACGCCTGGATTCGAAGCTAGATCAATGCAATGCATGACCAGAAATGATTTGAGCAGTGTGTTGTCGACGACGTTGGAAATTGCATGTAACCCTTCCAAATCAGGCAATTCTGGCAGAATCAAACCAACAAGACAACACGTCGCCAGAGGACCGATGAAACGAAGAAACCGTTCAGGCTAAAGAAGAGTCACCTTGCTCGCACAAAGACTCACCTGACTGGACTCCTTGTTCTTCTGCAACTGTATCTTCAATCCATTCGCTTTCCTTACCGCTGGAAGAAACTACTAGTCAATTGGGCCCCAGATTCAAGGTTGAACCCTTCTGCTATCACCACTAGCAAGATTCTCGAAGATTGGTTGAAAGCCCCACTATCTATCGATATCAGTCGCGAACATACACCCCGCCTTTCAATTCACCGCTTTGACAAGGGCAACAACCAGCCAAAAGCCAAAACCTTCAAAATGTCAGGCTCATCGGAACCACCATCGATCCAACCTCTCTCATTGACCCCACACCCACCGACGTCCTCTTCGAGCTCTACAGCCCCGGCCCCTACAGATCCCACAGCAACAGCACAATCCTCAAACGCCGAACAAAACATCGATCCATGGAACGTCCAGGGCGCCGTCGTGGACGGCAAAGTCCAAGCGATCGATTACGATAAACTCATCCAGCAGTTCGGAACACGTAAGATCTCGCCGGAGTTACTTGCCAAATTCGAGAGGGTGACGGGTCATAAACCCCATCGGTTCCTGAGGAGGGGTTACTTTTTCAGTCATAGGGATTTGGAGAGTATTTTGGATCGATATGAGCAGGGGAAACCGTTCTTCTTGTATACGGGTAGAGGACCGAGTTCGGATAGTATGCATATGGGGCATATGGTTCCGTTTTTGTTTACTAAGTATAGCGCCCTTTTGCTCTATCTACGTGATACGGCGATGGTGTTCTGACTGTTGATTTTTCATTGAATAGGTGGTTACAAGAGGTCTTTGATGTACCATTGGTAATCATGTTGACGGATGACGAAAAGTTCCTGTTCAAGCAAGAACTTAAAATTCCGGATGTCAAGAAGTACGCCAGACAGAATGCGAAGGATATCATCGCCGTCGGATTCGATCCAAAGAAGACATTCATCTTCAGCGACTTCGACTTCATGGGTGGGGCTTTCTACGAGAACGTCATGGCGGTAGCAAAGTGCATTACCACAAACCAGAGTAAAAGCGTATTCGGATTTGATGATTCGTATGATCCCTTTACACCTCTGCTGCGCGATCTTGTCTCGAAATAATCATCTAACTTGAAATATATCGCAGCGCAAACATTGGCAAGGTCTTCTTCGCCGCTGTTCAGATCGCAACCGCCTTCGCCACAACCTTCCCACATATCTTCGGCACCGACACGAAGAAAGTGGCATCGATACCATGTCTCATCCCCTGTGCGATCGATCAGGATCCCTACTTCCGTTTATCTAGAGACACTGCTCCAAGGTTGAAGTTCCAGAAGCCAGCATTGATCCACTCGATGTTCTTCCCAGCTCTTGGAGGTCCAGGAAGCAAGATGAGCGCCAGTGATCCGAACAGTAGTATCTACATGACTGATACCCCGAAGGAGATGTATGCATGCACCCTACCCCTTAAAATTCTTGATTTTTATGCTAATATATCTGCCTAGCCAACGTAAAATCAACAAATACGCCTTCTCCGGCGGACAAACAACCACAGAGGAACAGCGAAAGTACGGCGGCAACCCAGACGTCGACGTCAGCTACGCTTATCTCTCATTCTTCCTCGAGGACGACGAAGAATTGGCAAATATCGGGCAGTCATACAGAAAGGGTGAATTACTGACGGGAGAGTTGAAGAAAATGTGCATTGAAACTCTACAGGGCTTCGTAAAGGGGTTCCAGGATAGGAGGAAGACTGTTAGCGATGAGGAATTGGACGAGTTTATGAAGGTTAGGCCTCTGGTGTGGGGTACTGAGAAGCAGGAGGAGAGAGCCAAGATTGCGAAGGAGAAAAAGGACGCTGAAAAGGCAGCAGCCGCGGCAGCTGCGGCGGCGGCGAAGGAGAGCGCGTGATAGAATTTTTATTGGAGAGACAGCAGCCTTGATACCACCTTGCATATTTGTACGACCTAGATGATTAGTTGGTACAACGAGACTTTCAGAAGACTACAATGAAGATACCAAATAACAAAAAATGGCGTAAGGACTGCCCACGGCATTTAGTTCGGCAGTCTGGTTTACGAGACAAAGGTATCTCAGTTATTGGTTCGGCGTACGTAGAGAGTTTAGACGAGTGAGGCTTCGATGTTTCTATGTGGGGTACTTGATGCTTTTGGTTCGGAATTATGAAGAATTCGCCTATCGGACAGACAGTATATATACGCAAAACAGAAAGAGATTATGTATTGTATGCCATCTTTTGTAGACTGGACCCTGGTTTCCAGTTCGTACTTTAGATAAGATGCTTGCTCCTATAGTTCCCAAGACGTTAGCTATACCTCTCCTACTAATCCAAAGTTCCGGCTCAG
Source organism: Arthrobotrys musiformis (assembly GCA_036971715.1). Lineage (NCBI taxonomy): Eukaryota > Fungi > Ascomycota > Orbiliomycetes > Orbiliales > Orbiliaceae > Arthrobotrys > Arthrobotrys musiformis. The sequence continues at coordinate 2,530,884 of JAVHJL010000007.1, forward strand.
TACGGGTATAGAGTAGGAAATACCTGAAGTAACTCCTCAAATATATCACCTGCCAAGCCCCCAAACCAAGCAATGTGCTGATAGTCGCAAAGGCAAACCACTTCACCCTCTCGTTTGTGCTCTCATTGGTATCCCTCAATTTCTGTTCCCTAGTCCTCAAATACTCCATCTCGCTGACGACCTCGCTGACCAATTCCTCGATTCTTCGCAATTCGATTTCGACGGGCTTTAGCTTCTCGGCAGCTTGGATGGCGCTCCAGTCGCGTGCATCGGCACCTATGTCGACGTCTAACTCGACAGAACGGGAAAGCTGGGTAGCACCGCGATGGTAGTTCGTGGCAAGATTTTCAAAGCAGACGTCGAAAGCTGCGTCGGCGTGGGAGGTGAAAGCCATACGGGTTTCGCCGACTACATCCTTGGGTTTTCCGTATTCGTTACCGACTGCATCCTTGATCTATATTACATGCACGTTAGTATATCATGCCACGGTCTGCTAGGATGTAGATTGCATTTAGATAGATTGGGTCGTACGTGAATGTTAACTTTCTGCCCGTCGCCTTTGCTGCCGCCGATGATAGCGGTGACAACAACAAGCGTGTCCTTGGCTGCGAAGTTTCTAATACATCTGTGGTTGGTACCCGGGTTCTGGGCGAATAGATCGAATTTCAGCGCCGAAGCCAGCGAGGCTGTCGTTGAGAGGAGAGTGAGCGTCGAGAGGAACTTCATCGTATATCGTGGTCGTGTGTGTGGTTTATTTTGACGGTTATCGTTATTTTGTGCGTGAGAGCTCAAGGAGCTTCGTGTGAACCTTCAAATATAACCCCCCAAAGGTATCGTATCAATTGATGGATGTGAAGTCGTGAGCGAAGGATGATGGGAGGAGGTGGGAGGATGGTGATGAGGGGAAGTGGCGATGGCCGTGCGCCTTGTCTTCGTCTGTTCTTGTCGTGTCGTCGATGGAGAGGGCCTTCACGGGGTTCTTCTGCTCGTCCTTCTTCCCTTTCGACGAAAGCAGCTTCATTCGGGACGGTTTGTTAAGCTGGCCTTTTGCGAGGGCCGCCTGAAGGCTTGGCATCACAACACGTCATGTGACCATAAAACCGACTGTCTCGGACATAAGCAGGATTCGGACATAGTGCATGTCACATCGGACTTAAGGTACCCCACACTTGGGCCACGATTTGTCCCGTGCAAGAAAAAAGTGGCAAAGAATTTTCCATGCGAAGCTTTCTAATAGGCGAGCCGCAGCAACCCGGCACCAAGACGAGCAGACGTATTTGTAACGACACCACAATCACCCCATCCAATCAACCTCATCCTTTGGTCGTCGTCCCCTCCTCTTCCCTCCTCCTCGTACCCACTCCACCGACCATTTCTATATCCAATCTGAAGACACCGACGACAGGAAGACCGGCTCTGCCAGCTCTTTGGCTGTTCAAGCTAAAGTAGCCTGTGTGTGCAATATCCTCGGAACGTGGAAAAGAGTCGGGAAGACAAAGAAAAGTCTCTTCCTCACATGCGATAAAGAAAGCGATTGCAACAAATTTTTTATATCCTTTTAAAAATACCTTCTTTATATCCGCCAAGATGGTGAAGATTTATCAAAATGGCTTTTCCTATGAGTGCGTCTTTCGCTGTCTTATCTTTCAATTGGTGGATTGTATCAGATTGCTGACACGAGATTTACAACAGTTACACATGGCACGCCGTCACCCTTGCCTATTTCCTCCGGTACCCAAAGTAAGTGACCTATACCATGTACCTCTTACATACAGTTACTAACAATGTCTTATTATTTTACTGTACAGTCCATACTCTACTCACGTAATCTCTTCCGATGTAATCTCCCGCCATGTCGATGAATCCGGCATCCTCCACACCGTCCGAATCCATCATAAACGCGGGAAACTCCCCGCAGCACTTACCCGTCTTTTACCCACTGTCTCCGACTCATACATCCTTGAAACATCGCGAGTAAACCCACACACAATGGTCATGGAGACCGAAACGCGAAATCTAGACCATACATCTATATTAAGCGTTGTGGAGCAGCAAGTTTATACACCGGCTACCGAAGGATCGGGTACGAACGTCCAAACGACAGTTAGGTTCGATAGTAGATTTGGAAATCGAAGACAACAGACCCAACAAGTCGCCGAGGGAGAGATGCAGGAAGCCCAACCACAACCGGAGAAGAGGAGGTTATTCAACTTCGGCTTCGGGTGGGGCAAAGAGGGGGTTCAGAGGTCAATTGAGAGCCTTGGGGCGAGGAGGATGACGGAGCATGTCGGTAGTAGCACCAAGGGCATGCAGTTGGTGTTAACAAGACTACGAAACATCGGATTAATCGGGACGCGTGGGGTCGAGAGGGTCAATGGAGACTGGAAGTCCGTCTGGAGAAGGGTTAGGGAGGAGATACCGAAAGCAGACGGTATCGATGCCGGGATGGGCGTCTAGTGGCGACGATCCCCAAATTTCTAAACTTCCACCCTACGGGTCGAAACACAATTCTAACCTCTTAAATGAGCTTTGGGATTTGTACATACGATACCACGACGGAGGCCGGACCGGATATCACACTCACTCGCTAACTTCCTTCTTTGTCTTAACCTTGGTTGCATTGCACTGAAACAAAGTTGATTGAAACACAGCATATGTGCGCTGGCGGAGTTTCTCATTCACTTTTTTTCTTTCGATTTTGCTTCTGCGAGTTTAAACCACAAAAGAGAAAATATTACAGTAGGTGTGCATACACGTTTGCTTCCGACGACGTTTTAAGTCTTTTTTTTTTTATCTTTTTTCACTGTTCACGATGTATATATATACTGTGGGCCGGTGAACAGCGGCCTCTCCTTTCCTTCCCTTTTGCCACTTCCTTCTTACTTTTTCTTCTATGGCTTTATTTGATGTCGATTAGCCTTTTTTCGGTGTTGGGTAACAAAAAAAAGAATAATCTATCTCTTTTTATGGATTAGAATTTCATGATATCGTATATTCGTGCATACATCTTGCAAGCTCGTGAAATTAAATGACACGATCGGAGCCTTGGAAGTTTGGGCTATAAAAGGGACCTCCACCCCCCTAGAACTATCCTTTCCCCTCCACATCTATTGGAAACTTCCATACCCTACCGGCTACGCTTGGAGGGTATCTACATATCTCCAGCGCAAAACTCATTCATGCTTTTTCTTCATTACGGGCAGGAAATCCTTCCTCGCCCACTTTCACCTTTCGCAACCCAAGGCCTCACACACGACCAAGCTTACATGCATTCTTACATTTCCCAATATCATGACTTCAACCTACCTTGTTACTACGTTACAGATGGGATATTTGACCAGGCGATATTTTGCCCGTGTTTTCTATACCCTCGAAACGACAGGCACTATCGCATCTACTCCCGCCCATGAGCCGCAAGCAATATAACCGCAACCTCAGCTGAAGACCAGGCCAAAGTGCCTATGGCGGAGGCAGGGGAAATGACGAGGAGCAATTATCCTAGATATACGACTATAGGTACCTTCTGGATTATATCGTTTACTTCAAAATCAACACCAGAGCTCCGCTGAAGGGGCACCAAATGTCAGACCCAATAATGTGTGGCATAACTATATAATGTGCACACCAAGAACCACACTCTACAGCGGTTCCAACTGGAACACCCTGGGTGAGGGAATCGCGACAGATGTCAGGATGGTCGTGGCTGCGACTGCCGCAGTCCACCACACTTACCCAGCCGTTGAATACGCTTGCATGTTACTTCGCGGGTGTCAAACGGATGCCTTGCCGGCAGGACGAAGGCTGTAGGTCAGTATTTTCCTATCCACTCCAATATAGATACATTGAAACAAAGACTGACAGATATATACCATTAGTGTAGACGAAGTTCACAAACCTAAATATGCATATACGCGGACGACAGGGACCAGGTAAGCAGGCAAATGGTCTGTGGTGCCAACACGGGCGCTGATATGGGTATGCCACCCTCCTACCCTAAAAAGCACCCCTGAGAAGGAAGGGTGAGGGCAGCAGCAGCCATGACGGTCTTGTAAGTCACGCCCTCCGATGGTTTGTCAGAATCGTGTAGATAATGCCGCTAACATGTTATAGAGAATCCTACTGCAGATTAGGTGTCCAGATACAGTATATAATTATATTTATGAGATAGGGACAATCGAACAAAACAAACAATATGATACTGTCCCAAAGGGCCCAGATGGAGAAGGACTCGCTTTTGGTTCATGTTCGATACTGGAGCATCGTAGTCTAAGCCTTTTGGATGTGCAGGATTACATATTCTATATCCAAATATTATCTGAAATAAGTATACATCTTTGATTACGATATCGAAGATTAAACTAGGCATTACACTTTAATGTTCACTCCATATCGCGTATCGAACAGTGGTGGCCACTATGCCACTGCTGATTAAATCAATACCGGCGTATACCTAAGATCGCCCGCAGTACCAACATCATTCAGATATGGAAAAAAGACGTTTGTTTACACAGACGCATCATCGGGGACACATGATAGGTCACTACTAGGTGGCCTAGGAGCAGTAATCACACAAGCCTCCTTTGTGACGTCTGGGTACGAGACCAACGTATACGTGTATTCCAAAATACCTCTTACCATCATTATCATCCTGGGGGCTAGCTTCACCCCGCCAAATTACAACAAGTGATATATTACCGCAGATATATGCATAATCCGATTCAGCCCGGTCGTTAACCGAACCATGGGACATTTTCTACAAGTCCATCAACTTAGTTTTCTTCCCCTCCGTATGCACATTCCGAATTCTCTGCTGCTCATGAGCTCATGGGATTCAAGATTGAATCTCCCAGATCACTCTACCCTCTTCCACTCTACGGCTAGATCATTCTACCCACAGTCAAGAATATGCCATCCGAATCTAGAAATGCTATAATGACTATATAAAACCCATTAAAGATTACTAGCTGCAAGATGTTCCCTCATGACATAAGAGCAACCCTTTTGAGAAAATGATCTCTGATGATCAGCTTGGGAGGCCGACTTGGGGGAGAGCCTCCGATGGTATATCAATAACTCTTTCCGAAGAAAAAATATCTCACGTACGTTATATATGCTGACTGAAGTCAGTTGTACCATACTGTCGAATGCCTGCTATGGTATTCACCGAGCCATAAGGGTGAATCCATCTGGGTACGTAACTAGATTCTACCATCAACTACTAGACGAACGAAATATACTATACATAAACAAAGAATTAACGATTTACAACATGGAATCGTCGAATATAATAATTGCCAAGCAGCGTAATGTTAGACGAGTTGGAGTCGATAGTCCGATATCGGTGTTTTCAGGAAAACTATGTCTGTAAAGAACCTTGGGTTCCAAGGCTCTTAGAGAGTGTGGTTCCTGCACCGAAGGTAAAGGACCGTTTAACTTGTGCAAGGGCCTTTATGAGGAGTCTGAGGTTGCGTGCGGGAACTGCACTGTTGACCGAAGGACATATAATGGCGCCCGCATGAGAGCGGTTCTTTATCTTCGGTCGAAGGCCTCAAGATTAGGAAACAAAGTTACCACTCTCCCTAAGTCTACTAAAGGAGAATTAGAGAGTAGTGATGAAAATAGCTCTAGTAAAGAGAGCTCGTCCGATGAGGAATCTAGTTCGAGCGACGGATCTAGCTCTAGCGAAGAGTCTAGTTTTAACTTAGAAAGTCCTTTTTCTGAAGACTCTAGTTCTAGTAGTTCTGAGGACAGATCCTCGTCGGAAGAGACTTCAGACTCTTCCAGCGACAGTGACACCAGTGACTCATATGCGACGGCCGACGAAAGTAATCGGTTAGTTGACACCTCACCTGTTGATGCAAATTCCAATGCTGAGGACGAGGCTGCAGGTGAAGTGGTGGACAGCGTTGAAGTTGTTGCATGTTGTCGACCCAGCGGTTGATGACATCGTTCACGTTCAAGGGTTGTCCAGAACCATTAGTAAGAGTACAGCTTTGTATCCTACTTTAATGCGACAAATCGAGGCGTCATGATCGAGGTAAATTTACGTAAATTCCCTCGTAATTGGCCATTAAAGAAGCAAAGGTCCCGGAACTTCGATGAAAACCCTCCATTTTCAAAGCAGATAGATATAGGCAAGCAGCAAGGGGCCATGGACTACCCCCAGATCTTCATGGGTATTGTCGGAGGCCAACTGTGAGATTCTTATCTGTGATATTTTATATACAACTGTGTGAGCCTGGGAACGAGACCATATACAATCATATACAGGAGACGCGCCGGACTGATGTGACTCCCTACACGCGCGTTAATTCTCAAACATGTTAACAGCCGAGTCGACCAAGCGATGTATACATACATATGCATATATATATATATCGTGAGGTACGCCAGAGGCTAGTTGGTTTCACAATATACACCCTCACGAAAGGATAGACCGCTTAGTATTAATATATGCGTTCTACCGATTAGCCCAAATATCATGACTACTATAGCAATATCAGATGCGCAGCCAAGCCTTGTCAGTCGCCATATCTAGAAAAAAAAGATGGTTATATAGTGTTCGAAACTTGGCGACATAGAAACGCCGCTAAAGCTTCAAATCTTCCCAACGTCAAAAACAATGTCCGGAGTAATCAGGTCCTGGTCGTTTTCTTGTCTTTTACTCGTGGGCTCATATAACCGTGGTTGATTTGCCTATTCTCGAATTAGACCTCATGTATTCAGAGTAATGGATCTTTTGACCAGGACAGGGCAAAAAGCAAACAGACATTTTTATATTTCTAAGGCCGCTACAGGAAGATACACGGTTCCAATTAGGAATTTTCTACGCAATTAATGTATTCACAGCATAATTCCAAGCGCGGGGGTACAAAAGCCGAGGGTCACCTTAGTGTATAGGTACGAGACCACTTGGTGTTTTGTTTTGAGAAATATTAAATATAATAGCTAAATATATATCGGAATCTTCAGCTACAGCGGAGTGCAATAGCCGCCCACAAAGTCCCATGAATAGAGGCCGGGCACCACCGCCGCGCCACTCCTATCGATTGAAGCAACTTCGTGATAAAATTATGAATACATATATACATTAGCATGCATAAATGCCGAGGGGGGCGAGAATGGGACCAAATGAACACGAGAATCTATCTCCGCACTGCCCATACCCATGGCCCAGACCGCACAAAGATCTGCACCAATATATGCAAGAACTGCTTCGCTACGTTAGAATCTCACCAATTGTTAACTTATAAATTTACACAAAATCTAGAGCCAACGGGCATTGCACACATTGCCTCTCGAATGGATATTACCAATCGGCCAGCATCAAAGCGAGGGAGTACTGGCCCTTACTATGAAGGTTTGGTTATTTTTATATTTGAAAATGCAACCTTGACATTATGTGCATTGATGCACCATCGCAATTCTAGGCCTATGAACTGAAGCCTCACCGCCATCGCTGCCCAACATATACAAATATTATCGCGTGTATACAGCAAATTTCAAGAAATTGCTCTGTACGGCTACGGCCCATGCTAGGCTGATTCATATATAGTCACAAAGACTTTTTTGACGACATGCTAACGATTGACAACGGGAACCAGGGAATGCTATGTTGGCCGTAACATCCAACTGCGCTATTAAGAATTTATTAAGCTACTGCGCCTAAAGCGTAATGAAAATTACATGCGAATGTTTATGCGGCATTGACCTTGGTTTATGTACATACATACAAACCCTTGATCGAAGATTCTGCAGGAGTGTCTGGACTGGTGGATGAAGGGTACCTACGCTTTTATTATATATAAATAGGTTCACAAAGCTGACTAGCCACAAGGAAAAGGTTGATCGATTCAGCCGCATCGGCATGAATTCTGGCACATGAATCGAAATATGTTTAGGACCGGGATATGCGTTTACCGCTACCAGCCTATGGTCCCTTAAAATCTTAAAACGCATTGAATAGCCTCATAGATGAGCTAGAGCTGCGAACTTCCATATAAACATATAGGTCTAGATGCCCGATTATAAGAAGCATCGATGCATGGAGGGGATGTATACACAATCTCACAAGTATACCTGATCGATCGCGGTATCGCAATCAACCAACAGCGAGCTTAGTGGTGTTAAATTGCCAGTCAAAGATCGGTTAACTAGTTCCGCCTGATCATGAATATACTCAAGCGCTTCCTATTCAAAGAAGGGAGCATCGACATATGTTCAAACTCAAGTTAGCTGCGCATGCGGCGATCAAAGATTACCAACCCATGCCTTATTCGATATATCAGCAGCTGCAATACGATCACCGACAAGTTAACAAAAATATGGCTTCTTTCAACTTGAGACGTCTGGCGACGAGACAAGGCTTTATTGTAGAATCTCAATTATGCTCCGGTGGTTACAGCGTTTAATATTCGTTGGCCATGGGGGAATAATTAACACCAGACAATCTTCCCTTCGCTCTAGCTTCTGGTTTACGAGATAACTTCGGTCAGCAAGATATAGTTGGTATGTGGTCTGGTAAAGGTTGGTATGACAATTATATAAAATATCCAAAGAAACTACGAGTACGGTTTTGGTGCGTGCATTCGCACCATCACCACTGATGAACACGGATCCACTTTCGGGCGCATGTAGAATATACCCATCTGATACCAAAAAACGAGAGCTAGAAGAGTATGGATACCTAGCCACCAGACTACTCAATCCACACATCATGATATCAACATGAAAGTCTGAGATCTTTGCGTCTAAGTGTAAAGAGATCGATCTAGAGATTCACTTAATCCTGGTCTCGCGGTGCTGCATGCCACTTAATCCCGAACTCTTTGCAGCACCTGTAGTCGGGGAGATAAGACCAGTTCTAGAGGAAGGGAATGCAGGCTCGTTGAAAGGATATCACTGTGGAAAGGAACCTTTCTGGTCTTCAAGGTATATATATATGGTGGCTTGTTTGACCTCTATAGCATCTGACCTCTTAGCAAAAACACCAAAGTTGCACATTATTGAATCAACTGCTCCAAGGGGTTAAGTACGAAGGTGGCAAACAATGTCTCCGGTGCATCCTATTCGGACATATGGCCAAATACCGCACAAATGACTATGCCTCAGAGCATTTGCGCCGGCCGGTGGTCCAAAAATTCAAAGAGCAGCGTCAACTTTCGAGGGAGCTTCACGGTGATGGGGGGGGTAAAGCTGGTAATAATAATATATAATGCCCGGAATCCGAGGACTTCGGCGAATACCGCAGGTGTGATTGAAGGGTTTTCTCCTGCGCAGCACCACCCTCTGGGTTTATATCCGTATACGTACTGGTTAGTTCTGTTATTGTGAAAATGCAAACTTAAGACATATATAACTGTGATTTCTTGTATTTAGCTATGGTTCTGAAGTTAGATCGCTAGAACTAGAGGTCGAAAACTATACACATGAGGCCAACGTTTATAAACTTAGCATGCAAATAACTTTTCATGAATTCGGCATTGATATTGCATATATTGAATTGGGCGCCAACAGTACATTTTTATGATAGCTCATCTTGATACTAAATCTACTTCTAATTTCAAAATAATTTCAGGCTTGTGAACGTAGTAGCAAAAAGATGGTGTATTTCGAAGCTACTATAGCGCTATTTAATGTCAGACCCTGTATTAATCTCCAGCATAGTATATGTTTGAATGCCTCGCACCAGCGCAAATTGACTCGCCCGGCTGGCCCTCACGAGTACTTGCCCTATCGGCAATATACCTGCACGCCCCCATCCCCATGCAAATGGCTAGTAGCTAGCCGGTGCCTAATTTCCACGTTGCTAAAAGGCGTTGATCAAACGTGGCAGCAGGAATATCGGTTTGTGGCAACTGAATATACAGCTAAGATTGATAGGACCCCAAGATCTACAGATCTATAGATCCACGACAGCTATGTTTTACCCTACGTGCAGTTCGGCTTTGAGGCTCTTCCTCCTATCCCAGGTGCTCGTCTCCCTGACATCCGCCCAGGGGAATGGACCAAAATCAGAACCTTTCAACCCGGTCCACCTCGCCAACAAGGAAATTAATCAAAGCAAAATCAAAGCCCAGGCAGCTGCGAGCCTCGAAGATCTAGCCGGCGCCCAGAATTCCCGGCTACAAGCGTCAGAAGACACACCCGACCCAGCTGAACCACAAGAGGGACCCGTCTACTCCTCCGTTATAGTCTCAAAAGACACGTGGGAAGTTTTTGAAGCAGCGGTCGGGATTGAAAGCAAACCAGCTGGCGAAAACCCGGTCTACATTCTCGTGGAGGCGGCAAAGTCGATAGCGATGCTTTGCGTCCAGCTGGACAGTGTTGCTCGGAATATTAAGAGGATCAATAATAGTCCCGATAGGGAGGGGCCCCAGGCGCACCCTCAATTCTTCAGAGCAGTCGATAATCTCATCCAAGCCATTCAGCCGGTATACAATTATTATCCCAAAGTACTGGACGGAGAGGGGAAAGAAATCAAAGGGCTGATCGGGAAAGGAGGCTTTATCGATCCAGCCTGGGGCACTACGAATATATTTCTCAAAGCGCGCTTGCGGGAGCTCCTTGGCTACGAGGAAGTAGCCAAAAACACGATATTGGTATCGGATTCCGTGTTACTAAAAGCTTTTTTCGGGCTAGGGAGATTAGGTACTGTAATAAGCCAAAGGGCCAAAGAATTGCAAAATGTGATGAAGGACATCAAAAAGGATTTCCCCGAAGACACTCTCGGCATTGCTTTGGGCTACCCGAAACGCTCACCAGAGGGATCTAGAAGACAGGATATTGGATATTTTCCGTACTACCAACAGAGATATATGTCGGGGTTTGCCTCTAGATATGCCACTGGTATCGACGACAAGGGTAAAATGATCGAGGAGCCGTTTCTATCATGGTCAACTGCGAAGAGGATAGACTTTAAGATGTACCAGACAGTGTTGACCTTCGCGAACAGGATTTCGGTTGGAAATATTCCCTTGATGATGGAGATGATACTAGATATCCTCTTGGCTGGAAATATATTCCTTGGGAGAAGGTCGATATATCCTGACTACGAATTTGGGATTCCATGGCCGCCACAAACATTGCCAGGGACTTGGGATGCAATCTCGTGGCTAAAAACGTATCCAGAGTTCGAGTCAGTCGCTAGCACCCCGCGTAAATCGCTATTCTACCCCAGCCCGGACGAATTTTTGCTTGCGGAGGGACATCATGATCCAGATCCCTTGGCCCCTGAATACATCAGTTTTGGCCGATCTGGTCTGGGTCAAATAATAAAATCTTCCGCTGAATAGGTTTCTAGCGTCAGGGGATCCCTGGGTTGCATCTTGTAATCAAAGTGCATTAAAATAAAGACTGCTTCTGAATGCCATTGGCGTTTCCACTACCGCTAAAAAAAGATGTTTCGCGGTCATCAATTCGCCCGCAAAGATTGTATCAAAGCTTTTTCGAATTAGATAATTCTCTAGCGGTCCGTGTGCATCGACACGGGCTAAGCTCCTACGTAATAGTTCCATCTTTAGACCCTCAGGTCCGGCATCCTTCCCATACCCTTAGCTTTTTCGCCACCTCCATTCTTAGCCCTCCTTCCTTCAACATGATCTCTAATAGCCTTGAAAACCCAGCTGTTCTGCCATTTTTCCGGTACGGGCCTATACGCGACTTTGACAGTTCCGACGGTTTGCGCCCACTCCCCGCTGACGGCTTTAGTCCCCTTGATATCTCCCCAAGATCCCGCACGGTTCATCATCGGTTGCTCAATGCTTCCCAGACCCTGAGGCCCCGGTGGGGGTTGGATCTTTCCGTCAGGGTGTACTGGACTTGCTGTCTTTTTCGATAATGGGGTATTATACGCTGTCGTCTCGGTGACTGCGCCTCCGACTTTTACAGGTATTTCGGCCTGAGTGATAGAATCGGTGAGATCTACTGGGGGATCTTGGGTACACCAGTAGTAGATATCCCAATCGTTTTCATCCAGGAATGAATCGTACTCTCGCAATTGCTCAATCGACATCTTTGACAGGTTTTCGTCCGCGAATGTCGATAGCAGCAGGTCGGTTTCCAGAATACCTCTTTTACGAGACTGATCTGTCATACCAAATTACGCATGTTAGCAATTGATCTTATCAACTTAAAAAGTCATTTTCATCGAATTAGAAAGTAGACACTTACAAACCAGCCTGGCCCTCATAGTCCGCTCATCCTCTCCAACACGCTTAATCGGCTCGGCGATAAACTTCGCCCAATCGCTCTCCGAGGGGTCCTGGACACCATGCCCGGATCTAATAGACCCACTAGCCTCCCCTGCCTTGCCTGTTGTAGGAAACTTGGATCCAATCGTATAACTCGGATCTACGGTTCCCACGAACTCCGGCGGCGGCGGCGCCTTCCCAACGGATGGAAACTCGGTGGTTAATGTGGAGTTTACATTCGGAACATGTGGCTGATTTGGATTCTTCGGATCATTGTTGGATGGTATATCCGTCCGGTTTGGGAGCGCAAGTCGCGAAGTCGTGGAGAATTGCGAAGCTAGCATCGGTACCAAGCGCCTCGAGGGTACCGTGCGGACTAACGATCGAATTGGTAGCATCGTGAAATTTATTTCCTCCCTCGGTTTCGATTTTCAATGAAGAATTCTTTTAGCTTCCTTGCGAACGGCTATGATGTAGAAATTATAATACGAATTCAAAGGTGTTTTATTTGTCGGCGTCGGCAACAGAAAAAAAGTTGTCGGCAGGAACCCGCAGCGAAAAACACATGAGCGAAACATGAGGTCATGTTGCCGCAATAAACTTGCAGGGATCCCGAGCCGCGGTAGAGCAGACAACGCAATAGTACACAAAATACCACAATCTTGGTCACACAGGAAAGCCCTCGAGACTATATATTAGCTATACCTAAGTACTAAGCTTAAGCTATAACTGTTAGCCGGGCTGGCTGAGGGGTCCTAAACAACAGAATATCAGGCCGATATGTTGAAGAGTGAGAGGTTGTGTAAGTTAACAAGTAATCCAATCTAAAATTCTAGATTTTGTATATGTATATATACGTATATCTAAGAAATACTCAACCATTGGTTGTATAATATTATATCTACTGATCTAAGTTCCTCGGAACCTCGCCTTCAAACATCCCAAACTCCGGATCCTCATCAATATGCAACAGCCTCAGAATATTGCGTTCAATGTTCTCCCTCGCCATATCCTTCCACAAATTGAACCTCAATACTAGATCGTCCAGCTGTCTATGGTAACTCCGCTCCCACGTCCTCAAAGTAGAATTATTGCTCGCCCACAGTTCCTTCAGGGTTTCCAGTTTCTTATTATCCAACTCTATCAACTTCTGCAGACCTTGGATTTCTTTGATAAGCGCTACCTGTTGGTTCAGAGTTAGTCCCTTAGCTTTTGTCTTTGCTTGGGCCGCCGTCAAGTCCCTGGTGTGCTTGGCCCTTGCTGTCTCTACCACGGTAACCGTCTTTTGTACGGCACCTTGGACCTGCTTGTACTTATTCATCATTGCGTCCGTTCGCTCCTGGTAGTAGTTGTACCAATTGCCCTCGACATCCGCAAGCATCGCATCGTATGTCTGTTTGATAGCTGCCCAATTTGGATCGGCCCAGTTGATAGGGAGGGTTTGCAGGTTCCCCAGGATGGGGTTCCCGTACCGTCGCCAATCGTCGTATAATTCTTGACCCCTACTACGCGTGCGGGACTGAAAGTCCTCGCCACCGGGTTGAGGGGGGGTCTCTGCCTCCGCTCTTTGTTGTTGGGCGAGATCTGCTTCGAGTTCCATGCTCGGGTTCTCGAATAGCTGTGGGAAGTGTGCCCGTTCTTCGAATTCGCCTTCGTTGAGCCAGCCTAGATTCGTAATTAAGAAACAAAGTCAGCTATCTTTGAGATTTTGAGAGGTGGGTTTATAATTAGAGTACTGCTTGGAAGGTTACCTTGATATGGAACATGACGATTTTGCGTTCCAGGCTCTAGGATGTGCGGATACTTCGACTGCCCTCTCTTCGGTGGTTCGGTAACGCTATAGGGCCTCTCTTGCGTTGTATCCGTGGACGGGTATGGAATCTGGGCCAGATTCTCGGCGCTGTCTTCAAAGGCCTGATGTAACCTATTGAGCCCCGTGTGATGTGACAGATCAAAAGCAGGGTCGATATCGAGATTTCTGTCGAAAAGGGTTGGTGAGGTCGGACCCCCGATCCTTCCCGCCGTCATAATCCTCTGGAAACGTGGAGCCTGTTGTCCTCCTATCTGGACCCTCTGTGGTAGTTTGCCCAGTAGTGCACCATACGTACCCGCCGGGGCCACATCAGGGATTGGAAATGATGTAAACCCGAAATCCAGGCTGTTAGCCTGGTCATCGGTTGGTCCGGCCGGGATTTGTTCGTCGACTGGGAGATTACCTTCTCGCTGTTGCGGGGCTTCTATATTTATATTCGGATTCTCAAGTTGTATCTGCGGTGAAGGTCGCAGGCCCGGATTTTGTAGACCCGCAAGATTAAGATTTTCGGGGGCTTCTGGGATGATTTGGTTTGGGTCAACTTCTGGAATTATCCGAGTGGGTGGTTCTGGTATGTTCTGATCCGACACAGCCTCCGGAATCATAACCTGAGACCCTTGGGGCACTATTTGAGATATAGGATTATTCCCCTGGGAAATCGGATTCTGAACACTTCCATAGTTGGATCCCAAGCCTCGAGAACCTTGCTCGGGAAGATTTTGGGGAGGTTGAGAAACAAAATTCTGCGGATAGGCAGGTAAATAGCTAGTCCCTCGTGAACCGCCCCGTGCCATATTCTGCGGATTTATCATCTGTCCTTGCAGGTTCCCGGAGCCAGAGTATCTCGGCTGCATCATTTCGTAGTAAGGTTGCTGGGGTCGGTTTCCACCTTGCATCATATTATTATTATCAGGGCGAGGTTGGATGGGTATCGTTCCACGAGCCTGCTGCTGCTGCTGTTGCTGCTGCTGTCTAAATAATTGTGACATCAACCCGCGTTCCGGATGCGCACCAGTGTCCCCTCCAGTACCTTGTCCGGCGTCTTGGTTCTGGCCAGTAACGCCAGTGTTTCCGGGGTTAGCACTCCTTATATTTGCATTTGCTCCCGTTGGGGGCGTTGACCCCAGGCCTGTTCTGATATTGAGGGTCCTTCCAGATGGAATCTGCACAGGCGTGACATTCGAATACGGATTCGCGCCCCCAGTTCTATCGACCGGTGCATACTGTGAAAGCCCCTGTTGCGCCATACCCTCCAACATCTGAAGCCCAGGATTCGGATTCGGATCTTGTGCCAAAGGATAATCATTCAATACCCTCGAGGGGATCCGAACAATATTCCCCCCAGCCCTGGGCGGCACATATCTGTTTTCCGAAATACTCCTCAACGCCACCCTCAGATTCCCAATAGCAGGCTCAACATCATTCCTCTCCAGGCTTTGCGAAATACTCTTCGCCGTAACGGGGTTGGGGGATCTGATCTCCAGAGTTTGAACAATTTCGAATGTCTGCCCGTCTTCGCCGCCTAACTGCCATACCACGACTGCTCCATCGACTTCGGGAACCCTGGACTCTACAACCCATTTCCAATCATCCGATCCTTCCTGAACTTCTCGGAATGCCCAGTAGTCCTCGAGATTAACGTCGAGGAAGGTGAGATCCATACTGGAGACTCCACGGTAGAGAACATACCCCAACTCCCGACTCGGGGCGGTCGAAAGTTGCTTAAATCTCAGAATGATGAATTGATCCGTCCCATCTATCACACAGTCGGGTGATTTGTAGAGTATTAGGGCGGCAACATTATGATCCGGTACAGAAATGCCGTATCCCGGGTTAAATGGCGGTCTACCCGGTGCTTCGGCCCCATTGATCACACCAATACCTTGAAGCTACAAAATTCGACTTATCAGCCAAAACCCCTACATGTGAACGAAGGAGAAACCATGAAATAGGACTTACATATTGAGCCGTACCACCGATATTCCTCTGCAACGGAATACACCGGTTCACATACGACTTCCCCCTCCAGTCCGGCTTCCACCCATAATCGAAAGTCTCGGGTGCTTGGCCTGAATAAACCTCGCCAATGTAATACCCTCGAACCGTAGAAATCGACAAAATACCCAATAATATTGATCGCATGGCGGGCATCGAAGTCCAGGCCTTCTCGGACAAACCCATAGTTGTGTATATCCGCAGCCGTAACTATCCCTTAGGCCTCATTAACCGCATGTACAACGGTTAGTATCGATAGTCTTATAACGAAAGGACCTCCAACGCATATGTTCCACGTGGAGGGGTTGCTGAATCCATGGCATGGACGCCATGTGGGAAGCATGCTTTGGTTTGCGTGGTTTATTGTCCATGTGGTTGACATATGCGCCCATTTTGGAGCTTATACTACTCCGGCCTATGCTGTTGCAATTGAGTACTGCATTTACACGAACGCCCAGGTAGGCAGTTCATAGATTTTCTAAATTTATAAGCTCGAGTGAGGCCAATGGAGCGGATTCAACTATTCCCCTTATCCATAATCCCAACCGTGTATTCCAACCCTGTCTAAAATAAAACTACGGCATCAAAAAAAAGTACCAAAAAGAATGAGTAGTGAGTGCTAAGATATTCCTGAGGAAGAATATAAAAACAATAAGAACGGCCGGCCTTCGCTATTAGGCCAACCAGTTAAGAAGAAAAAAAAGACGCATGCCTATCCCATCCCATCCTATCCCTACCTATCCCCTCACAACCGCGGTATCATCCTATTAGCCAAAACGAGACAAAAGAAGACATTAAGCATCTGTAGAAAAAAAGAATAGAGCACAATTAAAAGAAAAAAGAAACTCCAGAGCATGCAATGCAGGCTTTTTCTATCCCAAACTTCCCGTCCAAACATCTTCCTAGTCATTGAAGTCGCTCGACTCTTTTAATCTGCTTCGGCCAATTGAATTATCAACTTGCCCGCCAAATCCAAAAAGGGGAACGGACTCGATATTTCCTTCTCCTCAATACTCTTCCACCCGCTGTACTGGCTCCCACTCTCACTCTTGGTACTCCTAGTACTCTTAGTCCTCTCCATCATGGCCGCCCTAGGGTCTGCTGGCGTTCCCGCCGAACTCCCCTTCCGTTCATTTTCCTTCCTAAGTTCATCAACTACCTTTTCAACCTCCTTTGGCACAACTAGATTCCCGTCGGCATCAACCCGTTCATACCCAGCACATTTGAAATCCACGAGGTAGAAATTACTCTCCAGTTGGTAGAGCTGAATCTCCATGTACACGTAGACTGCATCCTCTTCTGGCGCTTCCAGCGGGCCCAGACCACCTCGGCTTACACTGCTATAGTTTGAATGCGCGGAGGAGGGTCGTGGGGGCGTGGTGTATTTATATCCCTGCTTCTTCCATCTGCAATGAATCACCCAAGGGTCCTCCGGAATATCGTTTTCCGCACCGCTACCACCCTGTCGGTATGATGAAGACGACGAAGAACTACTACGTCGGCTGTTACTTCCGTCACGGCGGGTACCGGGTGGTGTTTCCGGCTCGAGGATATCGTCATTCGAGTTTTCGTTACCACTAGGTCGATCTTGGTTATCATCGTCTGTTCCCCTATCACCGCCCTTTTGGGCGGGTACGAGCCATTCGGCGCCTAGCTTTCTAAGAGCACGGTAGATACATGCAATAGCATCGAGAGGCTGGTTCCGGGATCTTATACCGAACTGCCATTTCGTGGGCCTAGACTTCCGTGCGGCTGGGTTAAGGGGTGTCATGGGATCAGGTCGGCTGGAAGACCGACTTGTGATCGAACGAATACGACGAGATTCCTTGATTGGGATGGATGCTGATGCGGCGTATTGGGCGGCTTGTTGCTGTTGGAAAGCTGCTGCCGCTCCAGGGCCGCCCTTCATGAACGCTCGGTGATACTCTGGAAGACTGGTAGGTAAGATGGAGACTGTAGAGTTGGGCGGGATGTTGGGGTTAGTCAAACTGCTGGCTGGGGCGCCAACGTCGTCCTTGGTGACACCGTCCGATCCACCTAGAGCGAGCTTCATCATTGGGGAAGTAATGCTCGACACGGCGGAACGAGGAGTATTCGTCCCGCCTGAAGAATTAGGCCCAGGAGATGGGGTGCCACGGTTGCCAGCGGGGCTAAGCGGCGTGAAGTTTTCCTGAATAGGCGGTGAGTGGGGGAACGCATGCCATGCAGGTGGAGATTGTGCTAAGAACGATGGCGGTGCCTTTGATGCACGTGCTACAGACTGGGAGTTAGTATGTTCGCATTGCTATTCCATTGATATAGACATACCATCTTTTCGCATTGCATAATTGTGTTTAAGAATGTCGTATGCATCCTTGATGGCACTGGGTTCTGGTCTTTCCAGTGCATCCACCAAGTCATCTTTCCCGTAACCAAGCTTGTCGCTTAGCTTATCGACAAGGTTGTCATGCAGCTGCTTAGGCGGCTTTGGTAAAGCGGCAAGAATCTTTGATGGATCTACTCCGGTGTCGAGGAACTCCTGGGCTGGAGGCCATAGATAGTCCGGAAGGTCCTTCAAGAACCACGGGTCTTGTTTAATCTCGGCGACTGTGATTCTGTTCACCGGGTTCACAACCAACATTTTTTTGAGAAGCGATACTGATTCCCGAGAAAGGTATGTGGGAATGTGATATGTGCCCTCTGTCCAATCGTCATCAGCATCGTCGCACATAAAATCGTGGGTCGGCTATATCAACTTACGGGCGATCTTCTTGAAGAGAGTGGGAATGTAATCATCATCAAACGGCAGCCTCCCACACAGCATAACATAGAGAATAACCCCACAACTCCATACATCGACCTCAGGTCCGGCATACAACTTTCCAGAAATAACTTCGGGAGCAGCGTAATTGGGACTACCACAACTGGTTTTCAAGAAATTGCCATCGGTCATAATATTCGAGAGCCCAAAATCTGCGATTTTGACATTCAGATTATCGTCTAATAGCAAGTTCTCCGGCTTCAGGTCACGATGGACGATTTTGTGAATGTGACAGTATTCCACGGCACATATTATTTGCTGAAAGAAACGTCTCGATTGCGTTTCGTCCATCCGGCCGTGTTTAACGATATAATCGAAGAGTTCGCCGCCAGCGTATTCGATGACCATGATGATTTCGGTTGGGGTGGTGATGACGGAATATCTGCATCATGCCGAAAAAACGGGACCAAAATTAACTCTCCATCCGTGAAAATCAACCGCAACATGGCACACATATATATAAACACGATGGAACGTACAGCTTGATGATGTGAGGATGCCGTAGCAGCTGCAGATACTGGATCTCACGTTCGACTCTACCAGCCATATCTCGGTTCGCGAGCTTTCGTCTATTTATGATCTTAAGAGCGACCTTTTGGCCGGAAGTCTGATGGACGGCGAGTTTGACCTTTCCAAAAGAACCCTCACCAAGGGTTTTGACGATGTTGTACTGGCCCAAGCGCTGTTGGTTGCGAGTTTGGGGCGGGGGATCGGATCGCGCAGCATGGTGTTGCTGTGGCTGTTCCCGAGGAGGAGGATAGGCGGGAATGGGAATGGAGAGATCTTCGTCCGGTATAGCGGACATTGTGAAGGGTGAGAGCGGTGTGCCTAGTGATAGCTATCGGTATTACGAACTAAATGAGGGTATTTGGTCGTCCGTGATGTGTCCGTGATGAGGAGGATTGGGAGGGAGGAGAGAGGAAGAGAGAGGGAGATCTTATGCAGAGCCCAAGGTGGGGAGTTTGGAGTTGAGGCGGGTTGGGTTGAGTTGAGTTGAGTTGTTGGGGAACGGTGACGTCGTGTTGCAATTGCTTCGATTGGCCTCAAAGCGTATCATATCATGGATCTCTTATTTTTTATCTTTTTTATTTTATTTTGTTATTCTTATTTTCTTTCGACGGAGGATGTTGTATAAGAACGAAGGAGGGAAAAGATCCCAATTCTGATAAGTTCTGCGGTTAATTTGCAAAGTGGGGGATCGTATGAGCCTCTATCAATCAATCGAATGAACGTGAAAACAGGCCCAAAAGAGGGGCGCCAACAGCCTCGAACAGGCCCCTCCCATGTCCGTACATACTAACGACACCATCAAGCTGCACTGCAGATGCTTCACCGAATAGGCCGGCGAGCTTCATCGTAGCTGCATCTGCTAGCTTCGGTGCGGCAGCGAGTCCAGCTTGGGTTCCTACCGAAGTCGTCGACAATCTAGCCAGATACGGACGACATCTGGAGGAGTTCTCGACAGCTGTCCAAGCTCCAAACTAGCAGTCTAACCTAGGTATCATCTGCCGCTAACGACGTTGCAAATCAGTTTTTTGCTAGCGTCGCAAGAACGACGATTCTTTGAACGGCTTGTCGGGCGGGTCTTTTTTTTTCTTTTAAGGTGTTCGGAGAATTGGGCCGAATCGGTCAGGCAAGAACCCGGTCTCGTATTCGGCGCCTTCTCGCACTCTTGCATTGGAGTTTATTATACGAGGCCAATGCGGCTGCCTCATGGGAAGACCTAACTGCTATTGGATAATGATTTTTACTGCACGTGGGACTGGACTTCGAAAGGCCAATTCAATTCGCCGTTTATATCGGCTGTTTCAGAAACATATCGGGTCCAGTCTTGAGAATGAGATCTTTACCAGACCTCCAGACTAATCACGTTTGAACCTCAAGGTAATATATGTAATGGTAAGGCCAGCCGATATAATATTAATACAAGTGCTTTTAATCGCCCATGGTAAAAGCTCGCATCAGATGTATGTTTATATGTACAATTTTAGGTTCCAGATGTTCCCGAGGGAGGCACGGAGCCCTATATGATGTTCCTCCCGCATATCCCACCCTTCATGCGTATAAACCCGTAGAAGGACGATATCAATCGCAGTCTCGGCGATAGTTTCTTAATGAACACGACTATATCAAGTCGTCTTGGACTTCTCCACCTGCGGTCCTGCCCGAGGCGTCCAAGCCGCCGGCTGAAACCCCTCTCCCGGCCCCGACGGCCTTCCCTTCTCCCTCCTTTCCCTCTCAACCTTCAGCCTCTCTTCCATATCCCGAACAGTTGTTTCCTTCCCCACCTTCACCGCTACTCGTTCCCTCTCCATCTGTTGGATCTTCCCTATCAAACTCCCGTCCGAAGCTTCAGTCGCCCGCGCACTGGCCTCCAACTTCCTAATCTCCTTCTCGCCAGGCTTCTTCAATAGTGTCCCCGCTCTCGCCCACCTCTCATCTGCCAATCTCGCTCTCTCCACCATTATCGCTTGCCGTGTAACTTCATCCTGTAGTTCCTGAACAGTCGGTGGCTCCACCCTCGTAGCCCTCAGCCATTGATGCCATTGTGCTACATCACGCAATCCAATCAGCCTCCACCCCAAAAATAAGATCATTAAATCCACCCAAAACGTAAATGATGCAAAGGAAAGAAAGAAATATACATACGATCAACCTTAAACTCCGAATAATTCACAAAACTATGCACCCCGCCTCTAAAATCCATAATCCTCCGGGGTCTATACGCCACCAACCGATCTCTAAACTCCCAGAAGGTATTCCCCTCTAAATCCATCCCGATGAAGTAGCGTTTACGCCACGGGAATCTTATCGCCCTCCATCGGAGCCAGAGGCTTTTCAGCGGCTTTGTGGAGGGGAGAATGTACCGCGATATCGGCGCGGAAGGCTGAAGTGACATGTTTTACACCGTTAGACCCTCGGATGGGGTCCTATGAATCGAGAGGATACGAAGGGTTTGAAGAAACCCGTGGATGGAATGATTCGGGTGGGATGGGGCGGCTTGATTCTCGCATATCGTGACGACACAGCGTCGGCTTGAAATATTCGATGTTATGCATTTTGATATACAACACGAGGATGGGTTTTATTGGTTTGTCACTGAATAAATTCCCTCTTCTGGAACATGAGTAGAGCAACACACGGGTTCGTGGTATTTTCCCCCGGCTCAGCTTACAACTGGTCATGCCACAGCTCTGGTATACGGGACAAGGTCATCTGCAGCAGCATTGGTTGACGGGTAACAATAACGAAGGGAAATACCCAAAAATTTATAACTAAATGGCCAGTGATATCTGGCATTCTTTCAACCGTGCCGGCCCAAGTTTATATGCACGGTATAACGCCCTGCAATCGAAGTGGAGACATAGACAAAGTTGGACGGCTTTCGACTATCAAGTAGTTATCTTCTAATGAATTGCATTGGCAGTGGTGTTTCTACAGCAATTTGCAAGCAAGCTTTGAGGTGTAGCTACGGACTGTTACACCACAGAGCCGGGATGGAGAAGGTGCAAAGGAGGCACCTCAGTCAGGAGGGTTGAAATCCTCATAGGCATTCCCACCGGATCGGAGTAAGATTTATGTGAAACTAGCTGTTACAGAGACTCTCCCTTTAGATGGGCCGGAAAACCTGGTGGATATTGGTCTCGTTCCCAGGGTGGATAAAATAAAACTTCGTGAGAAAAGGCAATCGTGGACCTGGGAATGGGACCAGGTCGGCGGCTTTATTTGACCCTTTCCCAATAAAAGCCTCACAATTCATTGATGCATTGGACTATGCCGGTACCGCGGTATCTGGGAACGAGACTACCGCGGTATGAGAATATCAGGAGATACCATATTTCATACAAGCAAAACTGGTGAGAAAACTTGGGCCGCAATATGCAAATCCACAGCCTCGACAGTTGAATTGACATATCCAACAAAGAGCATAATACTATCCCAATACCGACCGCCGTTTCACGCTCTCCACAAAACACTCGAACAAGCATTTACATTTCGACCGACGTGTTTTGCAATTTCGGTCGACACTGGAACCTATGCGTGATAATTAAAGGGATCTTGCGTTGCGTGTTTGAATATGCCCTTGTAGACGCCTTTCGGAGAAATACCGTACTATGGGTCCAAAAACGCAGCATGGTTCCCTCCACACCCAAGCCTCAGATTCCGAATCGCGAGTTCTGGACTTCGTCACAATTCACAATCACAATCACAGTGGATAACGTCACACTTACGCAATAGTCAACCGCCTCGTACCCACCCTACTTTTAACACCTGCATTCAAACTCATTAAATTTCCGACAAGAACCGACAGTAGTGGAGTTTTGGAGTGAGAAAAAATATATTATTTTCGCAGCTTCATTATTGCATTAGCTAAAAAGGCGGGCGCGTCAAAAGGCCCCTCCAAAGGTTTCGTCAGTTGTACAGGTCTTCTTTTTTTGTATCGTAAGCTTTTTATCGTAGAAATTACATTTCAAGAATAATAACAAGAAGAAACCGCTGGCCCATTACGCCACGCATTTCTCCAACCTCCCATATTAAAGAAAAAACAAAAAGACAGTCCAAAATATTCCCGAATGGTTTTCCTCCACGATCATCCCACAAGTATAGTACGGTTTCATAAGTAAAAGAAAAGAGGAGGCAAAGTCTCCAAAATCCAGTCGGTCCAAGAAGTTTCGTCATTGATGTGCTTCTAATTAGTCGTTATTTTTACCCCACGGCCACTTCATATCAATCCCCTTCAAGACGAAATCAGCTTCCTAGACGCGACTCCTAGACGCGGGAACGACAGACCCCCTTCTCCAGGCGAGGACGCTCAAAACCAACGAGGCCAGGTAAGTTCCGAAGAGGAACCACAAGAAGGCTGTGAGGGCCTGAGCTTCGTGGCAGCGACCGGTGGGGTTTAGACTTCCGTTGGTGATCGAGTTGGTCGTCACATAAGCCTATTCACCCCCCATTAGCATTTTCTTCTTCTTCTTCTCGATTTTATATCAGGAGGGGTGAATGGATAAAATACATACCATATTACCGCAGCTGTGCACACCCAATCCGGCAGCCAATGCCGTTCCGGCGGCAAACGTAAACAAAGTATTCGAAGCATCTACCCCCAATAAAATCTGGGCATGCCCGGAATCCGTGATGACGGCATAGAGAGTATAGAAACCGCTGAGGAGGGACCAGATGCTTGTGAAGAGTGCGAAGTTGACTTGTGAGGGCGAGCCGCCGAATAGCTGTTGTGCGACTAGAGCGCCGGAGAGAGCGAGGGTGAGGACGGTGAGGAGGAACTAGTAGATTTTTTTGGATTAGTATTTTGTTTGGGTGTTCGATTCGAGAAATTTTGGTATAATACCTGAGTGCCTCGGAGGGCAAGGCTGGTGATGTGCATTTTTGGTGATGGAGTTGGTTGGTATGTGAGGTCAGAGTGAGGTAAGGTTGAGGTTGAGGTTGAGGTGAAGGTGAAGGAAGAGTGAGTCTCGCTCGGATTGTTCGGATGATGACAGGGAAAATCGCCCACCCAACCTCGACTTTAGTTCGTTGAAAGCGACAACAGCAATCAACAAAGAAAACAGCCAATTATAACTATCGCAGGCGACAAAAACTCAGGAGAAAGATGTATACGAGAATGAGGAGAGAGAAAAGGGAAGAGGAGGAGAGGAGTCGGAGGTGAGATAGATTGAGTTCGTAAAAGAAGCAAGCTTTTTCTTCCTCCCAATATTAATAGCTAGCTGCAGCAGCTGGCGCCCAATAGATCGTAAGGGCGGAGGGTGCAGGTCGGATGGATGGTTGTGTGTTGCGTGAGGAGTTGTGGCAGTTCTGCTATCAACCCGAAAACGGTAACTGTAACGCTACTGCTCCGCGGCTTTTTGGAGGGATGGAGAGGCTGGTTTTGAATGAGAAGGGAGATGTCACGGGTAGCTATCGTATCGTCCTGTGTCGTTATATGCAATGCAATGTATGTGAACGGTTGCTTATGCAGAGCTAGCTAGCTAGTTAGCTGCCAGGTGGTTACTTTTAATCAAGTAGGTAAGTTGAGTGGGCAGTTAGCAGGGCATGCAGGGCAGAGGAGAGAGATCGATGAGAGGGGAGGAAGAGAGGAGGGAGGTCTTTATTATATTATATTCCGACCCGGGATTGCCCTCGAGCGAGCCAAATGAATGCTGACGACACTGCATGCTCTTACATGACTTTTACATACCACGTTTTGAAGTCTCAGGGAAAAAGCATGGGCCCTTCCTTCCAGATCCATTCCTCGAGTACCACCCGCCCTCCCAATCCTGGTATGAAAGTACCGTGGAAGTAATGCTACCATACTCAGAACAGATCCCTAAAGTCCTCATCCAGTACCCTAACTACGGACTACGACAAATTGCACAGGAGGATACGAGATACGACGGTGTCCGGTACGAACAAACACCCAACAGTCTCGCATACGTACAAACTCGGACATACATGAACATGCATCATCGCATGACAGGAAAATATGTCACTGGGCTCGCATCACCATAGCAAAAAGCAGGGAAGGGACAGGCGGGCCAGCAGGGTTTACGTCAAAGGCAAACCGGGGTCTGTCTCAAGCGAACTACATCCCTGGTCGCGGAGGCCGGGTCTCCAGCTCCCGTGGATTTTATTGCATTGGCATTCAAAGATAGTTGGCTTGGCTTGGTGCAGCGCAGCTCTACCCCGCCATGTAGTAGTTTGAATGAATTCGAATTCTTTGATCTTCGTGACATCTTCGGTTAATTCTTCGTTCACTGGAATCGGAATTGGTGGATGACGGTATCGATAGATTGATTCTAGACTTGAATAGTAAGCGCTGAAAGTATGCGATCGTATCAAGAACGCCGGGTTCGGAAATGCGATAAAGGATTAGTCCCTCCCTCATATATTACCCTCCCAACTCTAGCTTGCAATGATGACATGACGCTGTTTCATACTCTTGCGGGAATATTAAATCGGTCGTTTTCATTGTCCAGTTCGGATCTAACCCCTTATAGCTTTCCCAAATGCAGAGACCATGCGCAACACACTCCGGCCCAAAATACAACAGGTTCTCGGATTATACGAGTCTGTACCAGGCCTGATAAACATCGCCGTAAGTGTATAGTAATAAATGTCGCGGGATTCGTATGCCGTCCTGTTATCCTGGTTGGTTGTGTGTGTGCATGTATCTGGCTTCGAGACTATATATACCTCGGCATATATGTAATAGGTATATATATCGGCCTTGAGCAACAATTGGCTTGTCCTTTGGTCACTCTTTGTGCGGTCTGGGTACGAGACCAGCTTGTCCTTCGATCGGGTGCTGGGTACGAGGCCAGGAAGTACGATGTATATACTACTGAAATCAATGCCCCTTTCTTGGTTCGTTCTGGAAGAGCCCTAGAATCTAAAATGGAGCAAAAGTTAGCTATCACCGAGCTACCATTTACGAGCAAGGTCTTCTCGATATCAGGCTGGAGATGCAAACCTAGCTTATATATCGATCCTATCTTGCCGGGGACGCTCGCTCGGTTAGAGCTACCTCGATTTGAGGCTGCGACGGTATGGTATATATAACTATGCTGGATTGGAAACAATCTTTAGGATTGATTACCTGGATGCCACATAGGCTCAGTGGTGTAATAAGGTATCTCCAGAGCAGTTTTCAATGGACTTAGCTTCTACATGTGCTTCCTAGCCATCCTGAAGGTTCTCTATCCTTTTGATTCTTGAAGAATGTGGAAGACGCTGCATCGTAGTGCCGTCAAAGTCGAGATGCGAGGTTATAAGGGGACTGGCCGGCCAGAAGTGTGTCATTGAAGTTTCCCTCACAAAGGCTTTCTAACTACGCACGCCCCGTCAACACGACTATTTAAGCCTCCACTGTCCCACAGCTGCTCCATCTTCCTCTCCTTCTTCTTCTTCCTTCCTTCTCTCTTTCCTCTCCACCCAAGAACATAATCATCATCATCATCATCATCATCGCCAGCAACCATCTCTGGTTCTAGCCTCTCATCCTCTCCACCCGTTAGTAGTGCTTCGAACGATCTAAAGGCTCTCCAGAACTGTACTGTTTTCTTCTCTATTCCTACTATCCTTCTATTTCATCTCTTCTCTCAACCTATACTTAATCATGTCTGGCTGGGATGACGGTCCAGTTAAGGGTACGTTACTACCTCTCTTCAACTTGCAGCTTGGGATTCCGAGCCTCTGCAACATCTCTGCTCCTTACCTTCGCTACTTGCCTTTGCTCTGTCTCTTCTTCGATCTCCTATCCGTCTCTGGAATTGTTGGAGACGTCTCGATACAGCGAATTGACTCCAAATCTACGTTACTTTCTAGTCGATGAGGGTGAGTGGGTCCCTCCACCGATACCTGTAGCTACAACCGAAACCACAAACAACTTCTCCTCCGGCGACAATTTTTTCGAGGAACCAGCCGAAGGTGGCGATCGGTAAGTTTTAAATCTCATAACCATCCAAACCTTCAGATTTGTTGGCCATTAGACTTACCTGAACTTTGACAGCCCCCGTGGCCCAGCTGGTGCCTGCCGTAAGTGCAACGAGGAAGGTCATTTCGCTGCGGAATGGTAGGTTTCCCCACACTCCCAAGTATACTTCCTTCACTTTAGCTAATTTTTGCTTGACAGTCCAAACCAAAAGTGTTCCTGCTGCGGTGAAAAGGGTCACTCTGCCAGCAAGTGTCCTACTCCAAAGTGCAATATTTGCAACACTGAGGGCCACATCCCATTCGAGTGCCCCGACAAAGGAAACCAGGCCTGCCGACACTGCGGTGAGATTGGTCACATCGTCAAAGGTATATACCTGAAGCCACCTCTTCGTCTGCTAGAATTTACTCTAAAACTGTTCAATAGAATGTCCAGTCAGAGCAGCCGAACCCTGTCGCAACTGCCACGAAGTCGGCCACCGTGCCGGCGAGTGCACCAACCCACGTAAAATGCAGTTCGGCGGACCTGCTCTTGAAGGGGATGTCGAAGACAAAGATCAAAAAATCGAGGCTTGTTGGAATTCCATGGATCAGGCCTCCAAAGATCGAGATCTTGATACTTTCAAAGATGTTAGTGTCTATCTTTTGTATCCGCCGCCGCCACCACCGAATCTAACCTGCTGTAATATTTAGGCATTCTTCAAATACGTCGCTCTTTGCCCTGATTCCACCTTTCCAACCCTCCAAAACGCCTTTAAGGAGGAAGGGAAGTTCGTTTATAGCTTGGTCGCTATCGTACGTATTTAATCTCATCCCCCTCTTGCTCGCCTGAGTTGTTCTAATGCCACCGAATCTATAGAAAAAGGAGATTACATCCACTCAAGTCATCGTAGACCTCCAAGGTAACATGAACAAGAAGTTCGTCGTCACCTTCCAAACCTCCCTCAAAGGTCCACGAACCAAGGGTGCAGTCAAGGACCCAGAGAGGTTCCCCGCTGACGACAACGACAACATGGCTCGCTTGGAGAACGCTGGCTTCGTCCAAGAATCATACATTCCATGGTGCTACAACTGCAAAGGTAATATTTGGTGTCCCTTCTTTGTCTAAGAGTTCGTACTAATTTTAGTTTTTTTTTTTATTAGAGAGTGGCCACACCTCCCGCGGTTGCCCTCAAGAGCGCCAGGCCAGGGACCCCGCTGAAATCCCTACCATCAAATGTGTCAACTGTGATCAAGAGGGTCATCGTGCTCGTGATTGTAAGTTCCCTGTTCCTCGTCGACTCTTCTCCTTACCTTTTCCCATCAGGTTCCTAACGATCCTGAAGGTACCGAGGAACGTAAACAACGACGCAATCCAAACGCTTGCCGCAACTGCGGTGAAGAGGGTCACGAAGCCAAGGAATGTGAGAAACCTCGTGATGCCTCTAACGTTCAGTGCCGCAAGTGCGAGAAAATGGGTCATTTCTCCAAGGACTGCCCTGACGCTCCCAAGATGACCTGCCGCAATTGCGACCAAGAAGTAAGTCCGTCCCCATCTTCTCGTCCAACAAGCCCCTAACAGGTTCAAAAAGGGACATCGTGCTGCTGAATGCCCTGAGCCAAAGAAGGGTATGACTTGCAACAACTGCGGAGAGGAAGGTCACCGACGTGTCGATTGCACCAATCCTCGCAAGATCATTTGCAATAACTGCGATGAGGAAGGACACGTTGGACGTGACTGTCCCAAGCCTCGAGATCCGGCTCGAGTCAAGTGTCGCAACTGCGATGAGAGTAAGTCGCTCTATCTAATTTATTATTGAATTTAAGTGCTAATATAAAAAAATCACCAAATAGTGGGTCACAGCGCCAAAGAGTGCCCAAAGCCCCGTGACATGGCACGCATCAAGTGCAACGAATGCGGGTGAGTATAACCATACATGCAGATTTCTCCCACGGATATCCGAATAACTGATTTTCTTTCAATAGGGAAATGGGCCATTGGTCCAGAAACTGCACTAACAAGGGTGCTGGTGGCGATGACGACGGTTTCCAGGCTACTTCTGGAGGTGGTGCTGACTACGGCAGTGCTCCCGCCGTCGACACCACTCAACAACTCTGGAAGGATGACACGGAAGCCTCTACTGGCGGTGGCGGCTGGTAGGTTACGCGCCTCCTGACGTTCGGCAGTTTTTTTCATTATTTCATTTTTCGTATTCCGAACTTGCAATGGCTTCCTACGGGCGCTTCGTGAAGAAAGCGTTGCTCGGTTTATCACACATAACGATGAAACCGATGGAGGATAAAAAGATGGACTCGTTTTTTTCTAAACCTCACATTCGATTTTTTATGGCGGATACCAGATCGATCCTTCTGTTTTTCGTGACTGAAACGCACACATGCACGCGGGCCAGGAACTAGTGCTCGCACGAGATACTCCGTTGTGTTTTTCGGGATCGGAAGGGAAATGCATCTTTCGGTTTATAATTAATAGCAAACCAATACAAGTCTCTTCTCTGCCCATTTCATACAGACCTTCTCAAAAACAATCTCTCCTTTGTCTATCCCGCCCGCCGTAACTATTTCCGCTGGCCTCCCCCAAGCTAGCGGCGTGGTATTTTTGAATTTGTGTAACTCCAAAATGTGTTGGGAAATTTTGACGTCAGGCGACATCTCGACCGACAGAGCCAGCCTCGAACTTGCGACGCCAGTCGATGTGACCTTCGTGATCACGATATCTCTACAGAGCCTGATATACCTCCCCTAACCTCCCCAAAGATGCTGAATACATTGATAAAACGGGCAGGCCCCGCCTTCCGACAGTCCACAGGGTGCCACCCTTCCACGACCATCCTCTCCCGCACGACCACGCGCACCCTCAAAACCCTCGAACAAAACAAGAATATCGTCAGTAACTCCCCCAAAAATTTTTAAAAAATGCATAGACCCCGTAAAACTAATGTGCACACAGTACATCCACCCATCCCCCAGCACTCCCCAAGTCTACACCCTAACCTACCTCCCCACCACCCCTCCCTCCCCAAAACTCGCAATAGGCACAACAACAACCCTCCCCCCAACCCCACAAACCTTCACCGAAAACCCCCACTTCCGCACCCTCCTAATGGACACCCTCTCCAAACACGCGCACAAAGACCCAGACCTCATAAACGAAGCCTACGGAACATGGGGCGCGGCAATGGGCGTGAAATCATCAGTATCAAAGGGTCTAAAACGTGATCGAAAACTCCACACAGAATCAACATCCACCCCGTCCACACCCTCCAAAATCGACACCTCATCGATCGGGGGCTTTCATCACGTCGTCGATCGAAGGACGCCGTATTACGGCGGGATGAGGATTCCGGAGAGTCAGGATATTTTGGGGAGTTTGCAGGTCGATGGGGAGGGGAAGTTGGTGGGAGGGTTTGTGGAGTGTGAGAGTTATAGGTTGGTTACTGCGGATGGGGTTTTGGGGTTGACGGAGTTTTTGGAGGGGAAGGTTAGAGAGAGGGTTGAGGAGGAGGAGAGGAGGGGGTGAAGGTGGTGAGGTTGGTTGTATATATGTATATATCTTCAGGGGTAGGCAGCTACGGCGAGAGGTCGGGAGGTTGTACATACATAATACTGTACTTTTAAATTTCAATTACTCTTATCTACAGGCTCGTTTTAGGGGGTATATAAGCTTATAAGGGCAGAATCCATTCATCCATAGGCAATTAGACTGCTATAGGAATCCTTATATAGACAATTCGATTCCGGTTGATATCGATATCTTGGTCTTCGCAGGGATAATATATCGGCTTTGTTTTCAAATCCCATTATTTGACGCTGTACAGGATGCAATTTAAACCACGAGCTAAATTTAATTGACTAAACCTATAGGGACGAATATACAGAAATCTAACCCTCACATTTCCGAGGAAAGGCCCAGACTCTCGCTACAACCTGCCTGATACAAACACATGTATAACGTTAAATTCGGTGCTATACGTAGCAACCGCCTCATGCGCCAATGAAAATTCAAAAGTGGCTTCTTCCATTTCGTTTCACAAGGCCTGGAAAAAGCCACAGAAGCAACACAACCCAACCGGAACATGCCGATATCGTTAATTCCAAACCCGAGCTCCGGACCCACAGCCCTGGACAGCGACTGACGTGATAAGGGACAATTCCTCCGGTGCCGCGCCAATTCTTGTATTGAACGCGGGGGGCTGTAGAGAAACATATGTTGGTAGTATTCCCCCCGTTTGGAGGTTTGGCTGTCTATGGTCGAATGTCGGCATGTTCAGCTCGACTATTAATAGCGCTTGTGCCACCACGCCTCCGAAACATCGAATCAGGTCTGTCCGGATGCAATCTGTTGAATAGGTATCTAGGTAATAGTAGTTAGGCCAGAACCAGAAAACGGTGGGGGTTGTACCCACATCTGAGAGGTTTTATTTCAGCCTTCAATTCAACTTCCATCCCAACATGCCAACTCGAGCTAGCCGAACTGGCAGTGTGACCCGAATTTCTACGCATGGTAATTAACACAGATTGTTTCGCGATAAATACCACGCTACTAACCGAAATCTTCCCTCTTGCATCTTCCAGAGAAGGAGGAAGGCAGTGACCCCATTGGCGGACGCTGCGGGGGATCAGCAGGCCAAGCTTTTTTAGCACACGACCCCCATTCGATACAAGCCTTTTGACGGGACAGAGGACAGGGTCTATCCGGATTCCCTGTGGTTGTATTGTTGAAGGCTGTGGGATTTTAATTTCCTGGGTTACGTGGACATTGTGATGTTTCATTCAGTTGGCTGCATTGTTATACAGACTTGAGAATGGTTTGTTTTAGCCCGGTCTGTATAGATGTATGTTTGAGGCTTTGTGTAATGCTGGGTGGAGCCACATTTGTCTGACGAGGTGGTGTTTAAATGGTCGGTCGATGCATCGATGGGGCACAAGTATTAATTCAGACGGTTCCCCGTCGGCGCCCAAATTTGGAGCAACCTTCGGTTCCACTGTTACACCAACCTAACCTTCAGCCTTCCAACCTCACATCACCACAAAACTCTCTTTGACCCGCTTCAGCAGCTGGACTGCCCTCCTTTCCCCCCCAGACATACCCGTATCGACAATGCCTTTACTTTCGTCACAGACTCATCCGGCTTCTCCTTTGAGAAAGAATCCGATACGGAGTCTGCTATCGATAACTTGGGCGTCGAAGGCAACAATATGCTTCCTCGCGGTATCTGTTTCGATATTCCTCTTCCTATTGCAGGGAAGTTGGGATATGGGGATATCTTTTACAAAGGCTGAGGTGGAGAAACCAGTAAGAACCCTCGATGTTCTCACGTTCTTCGAATCCATCTATACATCTATCTAACCTTCCAAACTAATCTTAACAGAGACAGGACCGCCCACCACTGAAGGGTACTTCGGGAATAGGTGTCAGCATAGAGGAAGACGAAGACCGACCTTTGATCCTCTACGCCTACCACGAGACGCAGAATGCCCACAGAAACGCCCAGTTCTTCATAACTCACGGCCTCCACGCCCACGCCGACTTCATCTTCATCCTAAACGGCGAGGCCAACCCGAAATTCGTCAAATCCATCCCGCAAGCTGACAATATCCAAATCATCCAACGGGATAACACCTGCTTCGACCTCGGCTCCTACGCCGAAGTTCTAACTCGCAATAACAGCAAGTTGGTTAAGAAATATAATAGATTCATCCTTATGAACGCTTCCCTCAGAGGTCCCTTTTTACCGACTTGGAGTCGGGAATGCTGGTCCGATGCCATACTCTCCAAGGTCACGGATACCAATAAGGTAAATACACATAATCCACTTAACCCCTCCTCCAGTTAACTAACCGCAATGCACTCTTACAGTTAGTCGGCCTAACATACAACTGCCGCCCCGTCCGCCACGTTCAATCCATGATGTTCGCCACAGACCGCACCGGCCTAACCCTCCTCCTCGACAAAATCGGCACCTGTTTCTCCAACTTCCGCGCCGCCGTAAAAGTCGAAACCGAATGCACGGCCCACATCCTCGAAAGCGGCTACAACGTCACCGCACTCATGACATCCTTCTCCACGAAAAAGGATTACGCCACAACCTGCACGCACGACGATGTTTTACACCCGGATACTTACTTCAAAACCACCATCCATCCTTACGATATCATGTTCCAGAAGGCGAATAGGAAACTGGCGCCGGAGGTATTGGTCCAGTTGACGAAATGGCATGATGACGCCGGATATTCCAGCTGGGCAGCCTGCAGCAGGGCTTATAAGATTAAAAAAGCATTAAGGATTATGAAGAAGAACGGTTACGATCTTGATTTCGATCTGTAAGGTCACCGAGTAAACCGGCAGGACCGGGGACGATTAAAGTTTCAATATTTAAAACCGAATGGATGGAGTTTAATGACACGGGTGTTTTTATCCCTACCTACGGAGTTCTTATGAAGGTTTACGGGATTATGTTTTTATTTCGAATAACTGCATGCAATAGATTAGCCTAATAATGTTTATGGAATAACAAGCCTGCGTTCGAACGTTCTACCGTAAACTCTCATGTGCTCCTGTATGACGGATCGGATTATGAAAGATGCCATATAGCGCATGAGCACCGAACGGATATCTAGGTACAGACTGGTCTCGTTCCCAGTCTCACCCAGACATCAATCGAGTGTCTCCCGCGGATCCGCTCCAAGGTATAAGATCCACGCACCCCAAAACCTCAGACCCACCCCACGCACTCTCGTTGTCCCATCCATCCTACCAAAAAAACTCAAAAATCCAACACCACCTTCCCAAAATCCCCATCACGAAACCCCACCGACACCACCCACCAAAAAAAAAAAACCTCGAAACCTGCAAAAGATTGGTGATGAGAGTGGGATTCGAACCCACGCACGGTTACCCGTACCAGGATGTCACTTGTTAAGGTATAACCTTAACCTGGCGCCATAGACCAACTCGGCCATCTCACCGACTTCTTGTATGCGACCGAGTGGCCTGGAAGGCTAGTCAAGCCGACTCGGATTGCCCACGCCCGCCAAGACGTGGACTACACCACAAGCATATTGATTAAGATGTACAGTGACAGTACTACGTATTTTCAAAGAATTGAGACCAAGGCTTGAGGAAAGAATATAAACCCGCACTTCATTATCAATATACCGCACTACTAACAATCCCCATCCTCATCATCATTCATCGTTCTTCAAATAAGGTAAAACCACAAAACAACAACCAAAAAGAGGTAAAAGATATTCAACAAAAAAAAAAAAGGAAGAAAGAAACACAGGAAAGCTATTAAGATTACAAAGAGAAATGTAACTTGTTTTCAATCCACCAACCGTCCAAAGAGTCTATGCAGTGAATATTTGCAAAGAATCGAAAAAAAAGGAGGCTCAAGGAACGCTACCCCGCGCCCCCTTAAAAAGAATAAAAAAAAAAAAAATTCGCTCTCTCCTGAATGGATCTTGATGCCAGTTTGCTATGGACGCCCATATTCCGTAATATGAAAACGGCCGTGTGAAGATGTCGATTAATTGCTAGAATAAACTGTTAGTATACCGTAATATTTAGGATATGAGGGGCCTCGAAACTTACTAAAGCTCAATCGGTGCCAACTGGTCGATACTATACAACCAGTTCCCGCCTTCCGCTTCAGAAATCAACCAATCATACGGCCATACTACCAAATGACCCACGACCAAGCTCAAAAGCTCCTCCGCCACGTCCTTGTCCATAACATCGTCGGTGGCGTGGAACTCTCGCTTGCTGCTTCTCGTCCCTGCCCTCTTCCTTCTTCTAACCGAAGCTGCCGGCCCTACACTGCTACCGGTGGCGCTACCGCTCAGGGCGCTACCCGGCGGCGCTAATCCACCAGCGGTGCCAGGTGGTCCTGTCCTTAGAGAGGTCTCAGAGAGTCTGGGGTCGCCGCCTTCCATGGGGTCCTTCTCGTTTAGGGCCTCCCCAGTCGATGGCTTTGACAAGTTGCCCCTACCGGTCTCCCTTCTAACCTCCCCGGGAGCTTCGTTCCTCTCTCTAATCCCAGCGTCGCCGTCCCCTAGCCCAGTTTTCTCATTCAACTCTTCCGTCCTGCTCCTGTCCTGGTCTTGATGGCCGCTATGAGGACCGATATGTAGCTTCTCAGACAACTTCCCCATAGTCTCAGCCGCATCAGCCGGCATCTTCTCCCCGATTTTCTCTGTCAGCGTCACAGGCACACCGACCCCAGGAGCAGCCTGTCCCGTCCTGCTCCTGTTCAGGTTTTGTGTCGAGGGCTTATCTCCATCCTGCGATGCTGCGAATTTATCCGCGTAGGCCATGTACTCTTTATACTGCGCCCAACTCTTCACCTCGTTGTCGGGCATACACCTAAACACCTCCCTAAAGATCTTGGTATTGTTCAGAGCGATCTTATGCCAAGTGTCTAGGTAAAACGAGTCGTTGAGCGGGTCGACAAAGTGATCCGAGTCCACGGGGGGCTGCTTGATCTCCGCGCAGAGCGGATGCGAAGGCTTCATCGATGGTAGCGTTCCTTGACTAAGACGGGGTGCCGCAGGTCCTCCGATTTCTATATCGCCCGTCGGCGGCAGCGGTGGGAGTTGGCTGGAAAGCGGAAGACCGAGTTCGGATGAATTCAACCTCTGAGTCGGGATCGGTGGCAAAAGCTCGCCGTTTCCTCCCGCGGTCTCATCCTCGGCGTGGTGACTCACTGAAGCGGGTTCGCCTTTTGACGAGTGTCCGCGGTTTTCTCTGCTGCTTTCTAAGGAATTTCTCACGATCCCTGTGTCGACTTGGCTAAAGCTAGACGTAAATTCGTATCCGTCTTGCCCTAGCTTTCTGTCGAGAGCGGTGACCGGACGCCCTTCTTTCTCGCGGTTGTATTCCTCCGCAGCCTTCATATGATCAATTCCCAAGCCCTGCACATCCCTTTCCCTCTCCTTAACTCTCGGATCGCTAGTAACCCTCTTATGTGATATAATATTCGGATTATTCGCTTGCTCCCAATCAACATCATGATTGAAGCTCGAAAGCTTCTCAACACGGTTAACGGCATCGATATCACCCTGTCTCGCCGGCGGGGAGCTGGATGGCCCAGCATGACCCGGCCCAGCGATCCCAGAAATACCGGATCTAAGTGAACCAGAATCAAGGTCAGTAGTTGCACGCGTGGTAACACTATTGCCATCATGCCATCTGTGTTCTGACCCTGTTTCTTCATCTTCTTCGGCCGCTCTTTCTTGGACCATGAGTTCATCAACGTCAATGCCCAGATGCTCACGCATGAGACGCAAGCGGAGGGTGTGCGCGAAACGTCCGACGAGGTAGGGGCGTCCGGCCATAGTGGACCAGATTGTATCCTGATCTCGAACGACTGCTGCGACTTCCGAATCACGGAATCCCAACATAGATCGTTCGTTGATATTGGCGGACCCAATGATCGCAATACGATCATCCACAACCATACACTATCAAAGTCAGCATTTAAGGAGACACAGTATTCGAGAGACGGTAACATACCTTAGCGTGAATGTACAGTTGTTCGGTCACCAATTGTTGTTGAGGACCAATCTTTCCCCAGCTCCTCAACGCATAGAATTCAATGTAGTCTTCGGGACTGATGCCGTTGGCTTTCAGTTTACCAAATATACTGCCCTCTCCTCTGCAAATGCTTCTAAACTGACATTGCATGATTAACCGCACGCTACTACCATCCGGTTGATCAACGCTAGATTGGAAGCCAGGGAGGAGAGGTATGATGATAATTGCCCTCCAATCTTCATCATTCTTATGCGCTCGGATGATGCGCTCCACAAGGGCATCTCCAATGGAATTCTCCATCTTCGTCCCATCGGGTAGCTCACCCGAAGTAATAAAGAATTGATTTTCAATATAAACCAAATGATCGCTAGTTTCGATAGCCTTAAGATAAGCATTAAGGATCGAGTGCTCATTCTTATCCACCGTACCCGTTGACCATGCACAAGCGCTTCGGAGCATCTGAACCTCACAGGAACCGCTAATCCCCAGAGATTCGATCTCCTGCTGTGTAAAGTCCGGCGGTGGTAGCAAGAATGGAGTTGGCCTTGACGGTGTCCGTTGTCGGAGAAGGTAGTTCCATCGCTGAACGAAATGCCGCGTGAGATCTCTAGCCGGTTGGCCGACAACTTGCATCGAGATATCATGCCATGGCATTCGCGGCGTCTTCTGGCGTTCATACATGTCTTCATATGGCTTGTTAAGCTCATAGAAGTCTTCAACGCGAGGATTGGAATAGTCCTTCCCGGGCCAAAGCTGGTACTTATCCGGGTCCTTGGGACCGGTCTCGTCAAAGCCAGTAAACTTGTCGTCTACAAGCGCATGTTGCGGTGTATCCCATCTGCCGAAGCAGAGATCCAACCCGCCGAGGAACACCACTGTGTGATCAACGATCACCAGTTTCTCGTGGTGAGCCCAAAAGAAGGTGTTCTGGCGGAGCTGGTTTGGTGAGCGTTGGACGTAGATGTTAGGGTGCAGATCAAGCAGCGAGTACTTAGTATATGCCGAATCTATCGGTATAGCGGCTCCGATATTGCGGTAAATGATTACGAATATCTTGACGCCTTCGCTAGCTTTTCTCTGCAGCAATCTGTCCAATCGCCACTTGTGGGATACTGCCGGTGGACGCCGTAGATACTATACTTCGTTAGTTTTACTCAAAATGCAATCGTGGGAATGATCAATGAGTTCTTACAATCTCTGGACTCAGCCACCAGTCGTGAATGTAAATAACATCCTTCGCCATTGAAATCGCACGGCTGACATTCCAAAAGTAGTCTCTTCCATCAACAAGCCATTGTGCGAAACAGTACTGTCTAACTGGCGCAAAACTATCAAATCGATGCTTCTGCGACCAAACAGTCTGATCTGTCATGTATTTGATGCTGTCGTAAAACTGGTTCAACTGTCTCTCATTCTTGGCAAGAAGTTTGATCTTCCGTTCGGAGTTCTTGAGCTTCAACTTATGATGCTGCGGATGGGCCGGATTAGTCGATGCACTTGCAACCGCTTTTGGATTCTTAGGCAAAGAGCGTTTGGCATCGAGTTGGAAATCACTATCGACTAGAATCACATCGTAGATGTTCATTTCCTCCGGCGAATCAACGCAAACAATATAGCTGTGACGAACAAGGAACCATTTCGGACGATGGCCTTTGATGATACTTCCCGGTGCCCACCCACGGCGGAATTCAGACCCCTTCGAGGATTGGATGATTAGATATCCCTCCTTTCCGTGGTAACTGTTTTCAGCCGCGAGACGGATACCAAGAGATGAAAGTTCGAGGAACTTGCACAGTCGGTTAGAGTCAGGGCGGAATATCATGATGCGAATGAGCTCCTGAAGATATTTCTCAAGCTTCTTTCGCTGCTTGATAGAGAAACCATCTCGCCGTAAGATAGGGGTGGATGCCACGGCAGCGCCAGCCAAAGTACCGATTCCTAGAGCGATACCGGCACCAATGTTTCCTGGCTCGATAGTCTCGATAGGATGCCCGCCAGTCGAGTTACGACGGACAGGAGGCCGTTTCTTTGCAGAAAACGTTCTTCGAATGGACCCCGCGATACTATTCTTACGGGGCATCTCGTAGTCCTCACTGTCATCATCGTAGGTAGGCTGACGAACGGGGGGGCCCGGTCTAGGAACGGCAAGGAGGTTTGAGGAGCCAGCAGTGGCTGTCTGAGCAGAGGAGCTAGGACCGGCAGCACTTGGGTCAACCGCTGCATTTGCAGTGAGGGGGCGTTCCGCAGTGGCACCGGAATTCAGGCGGGTGTTCGTCGCCGTCTCATTTCCACTGTCCTCCGAAGAGTCCTCCAGCCCTCTCCAGCCTTTCAGGTATGGGATCGATGCTCTAGGGAACTTGGGGAGCTGGTGTTTTGCTCCCTCTCCTAGCGAGGTATAGGTATTGCTGAAATCTTGAAGACGATACTTTGTATGTAAATTAAAGAAGTCGCGGAACTCTCGGTGAATGACCCATCTCATCCTAGTCAATCCAGATCCGTATTCCAACTCAATCCTGAACACCGTGTGGTTTCTCGACTTGTTGTTCAACTTGGAGTCCGTGATCTTGATCTTCAATTGTTCCAAAATGATTGGGATCCTCTTGTTTCCATGCTCATCCCTTTGGAACATGCTAGCAAAGATCAATGCAGCCGGGATACCGGCCGTCAATTCGGCCACGAGCTCTGCCGACTTTTCACGATCAATTTTCGCTTCCTCCTTTTTCTTTTGCCCGATCATTCGAATACCAGCCTTCAACGCTTTCCATTTGGCAGCACTAGCTCCTCCCCCTCCAGGCGATGGCGCAGTATTGATCTCTGAGCCCTTCCTGCTATGAGCAAAGTCGGTGATTCGACGGAAACTGCTGGGGCGACGAGAGTACGGGTGATGTCTTCCCTTCCCGTCGGTATCAGACCCTTCGGGGACGTCTGTCATAGTAGCTCTTCGACGTAAACGGGGGCTTTTCCCAGCAGCACTTGGGGTCCCAGGGGCGGTGCTAGGTCCTGCTTGTCCAGGATCCGAACTCTCATCCTCCTCCTGGTCAATTGGCGACATAGGGGCGCTACCGCCAGCTCCACCCTCAGCATCACTAGCTCCATGACCTGAAAGGGTCCTCGTATGTTGAGCAGCTGAATGGGAGAAGGCCCTCAGTTTCGAAAATAGGCTAGGCCTTGCCCCATCATCGTCCAACGTCTTTGCTTCTTCCTCCCCTTCGCGTGAATATTCCCCGGATTTCTTACTAAATTTAAAGATCCCACTGTGCCGTTTAGGGGTGCCGGGTGCCGTATTCCCTCCACGGGGTGTTTGTTCCCCTTCCGTATCCTCATCGCCAAAGTACTCATTCTGCGAAGCGAACTGGACATCGCGCGTTCTCGGCGAGGGGTCTCGAGATTCAGATGTCCCTCTTCCAAGCCGTTCTTTGCTCCTATCTGGCTGAGTACCGGAACCTTGTGGTCCCGGACGTATTTCGTCCAAAAGAAATGCAGGCCGTGGGGGTTGCAATGGTTCTTCTGGAGCGGTTGTAGCAGCTTTCGCAGGCTCCTCGGATTTCAGCTTTCCCTTTCCCTTTTCCTCGGGCGTAATTGGTGCTTCGGTGTTGGAAGCATTGGAGTTCCCTCCACCAATTGCCTTCAGAATTGGACTTCCAGGTATCGCGGTCTTGAGGGCACTACGGACGGCATCCCCAATGGCTCCTAACTTGGGAGAGCTGGTGGAGCCATTGGCCTTTTCGGTTTCGGTTGCTGGTACCTGAGTACCAGACAGCTCCGAGGGTGCCATTGGCTGGTTTGGGGACGCGGACGGGTAGACGCTGTACGGCTATGATGTAGGGGGAAGGTCAAGGCCTCCAGGTGGCTGGGGCGTCGGAACCAACAGCAGCAAGTCGCTGCAGGGCAGGGCAGTTGTGTAACGTCTGGAACTACCAGGAAAGAAGTATTGTCAGCATAGATTCGACATCCACCGATAACATGAAATTGGGGCAGGAATACGAACTTTTGAGTGAAGCTCCAGAGATCTCTGGTAAGAGAGCTGCGATGATGAAGCCGTGGAGAAGCGTGAAGGGGTCCAGGCGATGAAGCTGGACAGTGTGTCAAGCTAGATTGAATTCAAGCCGGCTGTCAACACAACACGCTCAATTGGAGCACTGGTAATTTCAAGGTGATGCAAGGGAACCCCTTCGACTTC
The DNA here is from genome assembly GCA_036971715.1 of Arthrobotrys musiformis. Taxonomy (NCBI): domain Eukaryota; kingdom Fungi; phylum Ascomycota; class Orbiliomycetes; order Orbiliales; family Orbiliaceae; genus Arthrobotrys; species Arthrobotrys musiformis. The sequence goes on from JAVHJL010000007.1 coordinate 2,571,819, forward strand.
AACCTCAACTTCGACCTCACTTACAGAACTACTTGTTGCGACGACTCCTCGACGATGATGGACGCAGGATGAAGGGCACCTCAGGAGACTCCCAAATTAAAGATCAAATACAATAAAAGAAAAAATAGACTCCAGATGGCTGGCGAGTCAGGAGAAGCTATCAACAGAAGGAAAGGGAGAACTGCCCACTGCACTGCAACTGAACTGCAGCTGGGACTGCAACCTCAGGAAACCTCTCACGCCAGTGCTGGTGCAAAGTGCTGTTCTTCACGCCGGCCGGGGGCTGCTTGCTGGGTTAGATTGGGCAACTAGCTCGGCTGGACAACCGAAAACCGAAACAAAATTACCACCCTCGAAGCTGCTGGAGGAGCTGCTGGTCGATGCATATGCATCTGGATCTGGTAGTGGAATATGGGAAAACTCGAATCGAGAGTATGGTATTGATATCCCACCAGCGTGGACGGTGATATAATGTTGGGGAAGCAAATATCAAAAATGGACGGAGGTTTCTTATTTCCATTAATAACAGAACAGGTCCGTCTCATCTCACCAGCCAGCCCCTCGGGGGGCATGTTCTGGGTCCCATAGCTAAAGCATAGCTCCATCCGGAACATGATGTCCCAAGCACCCGCTGCCCAGAGTTATAGCCAACCTCGTGGCATGGGGGAACCACTTCCACGCTCATCTGGATTTGGGCAGATGCATGGAATCCCAAGCAAAGCGAGTACTCAAGACGAAAGGGGATGCAAAGAAACGAGAGAGAAACGTTATGGATCCCTGGTCATTGGAAAAGTTGGGGTTGCCATATGGCTCGGATGACGTCTGCTCCTTAGTTTCCGGTCTCAAAGGTTGCAAAGTGAACTGCTGCTTGAATTTGTAGACGGAAGTCAGGCGGAGACATTCGACATATTCTCGTTTGCTCAGGTGCCAGATGCTACCCAGCGATACAGAAGTAGCTTCAACGAAACGTGGGAGCCTCGACGGACATATCCTGGATAATCCTTCGGTCCTTAAGCTTGATCGTGTCCAGATGACCAGTCCCAGTGGTCGGCGGGCGGTTCCTTCGGATCCAACTGCAGCCAAGACAATGAAGTGAGATAAAAGGTACTCGAATTCGTGAAAGGTCACAATAGGGACATACTTGGTTAAGTACCCCAGCCCTCCCATAACCTTGAACGATACCAACCACAGTCAAGCGGGGATCTCCAGCCCGTATCTCGTATCAGCTCAACTGCAATTGTGCAGTGAGCAAGCTGGGTCGTTTATTCTTTCCCTCCGAACCAGCGCCACAGCTGCAACTCCACGATTCCAATTCGGTCCGGCCTGCGATATTACTGTTGCACAACGTTGATGCGGCTCATCCTATCGAGATACGTACCCATTGCACGTTACCGTGAGCATAGTGCGAGTTTATAATTCGATTCGATTGTGACTATCGCATCGTTTAGATTCATGGCATGATATAACAATGCGCGGTCCAAACGTGAATCCGTGATACCGCGACCCAATACCAATAAGCTTACCGTCAAGCTTAGGCTCAAGGTCTCCACTTGAGTTCATGATATCGGTCACGACCTTGTACTCTAGTTAAAGTACAGAAGTATCTACATTCAAGATGCCCCCATTCGTGAATCCACTCAACCACCTAGCCAATTACAAGAAAATCCATACGCGGCGCGTCGATGACGAAGTCGTAGCGCTAGCTATCACAACGTCCATGACTCAGTCAAAAACGCAGTCAGCCTCGCCATAACCCCCGCCATGCATCGACCTCAAAAAGGCGCCCATTTCCCCAACCCATAAAACTATAAAATTACATCCCATGAATTCATCCAAAAGTCTGGTCAAGAGACTGATCTAATTCACCCGTACCCTTATTCACATGTAAACCATCTACAATATCAACCATGGCAGACGAAATGGATCTCACACCCGACTCCTCCTGGTCCCTCCCCTCAGCTCCAATCCTCACCCCCTCCCAATCCAGCGCCGTAATAATCTCCCCCCTCAACCACAACCCCTCCTCACAAGATGTCAGCCAGCGAATGCTCAATCTCGGCCGATCGATGAACATCATCGGCCCCAAACTAATTTCCCGTCACAGATACGAATCAGAATCCCTCGGCAGCGGTGCCAAATTCGAAGTCTTCGCCCACAAACTCCCCGAAGGACGAGATGTGGAGGATGGAATGATATGGGAGGGGATAGATGTTCGAAGACTTGCTTTCAAACGGGGGAAAACCTCGTTGAAGAAACCGGTTGAATTGAACGATCCTTCGACTTCGTGGGTTCATGTTGTGTCTGAAAGTCAGGATGGCGTTGGGGATGTTAGAGAAGACGAGAAGAAGGCGAAGCAACTTGAGCAGGTTGCTGCTGTTGTTCGAGAAATGGTACGTTACTTGCTACCTCTCTATCAGAATCATAGTGGTTAATGAAAGTAATTAGAAAGCACTTGCTCGAGAAAATCTACGACACCATCGAAATATCGTCAAGTTATTCGCATGGGGGTTTGACATGGAGGACTTCAACAGCGAGTCTCTAATGACACCAATTCTAGTCGAAGAGAGGGCCTGGGGAACCTTCAGCGAGCTCCTCGCAACAGAGAAACTAGGCGCCGTCGAGCGATTCAACCTCTGCCATAATGCCCTCCAAGGCCTCACAGCTCTACATGGAGACGGCCTGTACCACGGTGATATAAATCCCAAGAACATTCTCGTCTACCAGGAGCAGGAATGCATAGTCGCAAAGATCAGTGACTTCAGCCATTGCGGTTTCTTCCCAACAGAGACAGGGGATATGGTCTGGTACCAGGGAACAAAAGGATGGCAGGCCCCCGAAGTTGGCGATACCCTCCCGGCTTCGAAGGCGGATATCGTGGCTCTTGAATCATACTCCTTCGGCCTTGTCCTCTGGTCAGCAATTGGTCTATCGGGCAGGTCTCCGCTGGCCAAGAGCCCCGTGACTAGCTCTTCACTTCCAAACTTTGCTCGCGCTTGTCTTGAGAATTATAATCTCCCTTCAAGTGTCTTGGAGAGGGTTGGGGATGCTATCCCGCGGCTGCTACACCATGAACCTGACCGTCGATTCTGGGTTACTGCTGATATGTTGGAACATCAGCTCCCGGTGCAAGGGTGAGTTCTGGATCCTCAAAATTCATATTAAAGAATACGAAATTAACCAATCTTAAACAGTCGTCGGCTTGTTTTACAGACGTCCACGCCAATAAACCTGTCAATGGATGAAAGCTTCCAGTACCTCGACGCATTGTAAGCCCCTTCTATATTCTTCGCAGTGTCTAGTCCGAGATCATTTTATATACAATATAACTAACACTCACCAGCATCCGGAAGCGCACCAAGAAAACCCAGCAGCAAAACCCCAAAGCAACGGACGGAATCCCAGTCAACCCATTCTTACGATTAATGGTCCAAGAAGCCTACATCCGCAGTATAGACTGGAGACTCGCCGGCACACCAATTCTCCCCGGTTTCAACATCCCAGCTTACAAAGCCCCAGATCCGTCAGAATACCGCCCCCCAGTCGCAAGACCTTTACAGGCATACAAATTCATGGATCTCCACGAGCTGGAAGAAATCGATCGAGAACGTAAGGGGGGTGAATTCTCCACCCTCGCAGCCGGAGAACTTTTTGATATTGCCATTGGATTCTACTCGTATGATTCGGAGAGAGGGTTATTGTATCTCCTACAAGCCGCCAGCATCGGCGATGTCAGGGCTCAAGCGTTATATGAAATGCTCGCGGTCAAAAAATCACCACGCGCGGTTCCGGCAGATACCCTCCAACAATGGGCCTTCGATGCCGTCGCAACGGGATTCACGATTTCCCCGTCTTCATCTCCAACGCTTTCCGCACGATTGGCCGGGACGCAGTTTAGAGGAAACTCGGGGTATAACTCTTACTCCTACGCCAAAGAGAACGGCATGCGAAACGTACAATGCTTCCGTATGGATCTAGAACCGATGAAAGACTACCTCCGTCTCAAAAAGTTCAAAAACATCGAAGGCCAGATCCAACTCGATGGTCACGAGCGTAATACCCTCCTCCATCTGGCAGCATTATCCGGGGATATAGAAATGATGAAAGAGTTCATAACTCGCTTCGAGGGTAGACCGTGGGTTTTGAACCCCATGAATGAGCGTAATGAAACCCCATTGCTCATCGCCTTCCGTGCTGGGAATGCGGAGATGGTGAAGATACTCCTGGAAGCCGGGGCGTCTGCAAATACCCGTGATGGGAACGAATCACCGCTTCATTGGTTATTCGCCCTACCTGCTGAGGAGATGGACGGGATATGTACTCTTGCTGTGGCTGGAAGGGCGAGGTTGAATGCTATAGCGCCGGAGATTCCAACCCTTCATTTCCCATTCTACCTTCCGAAGGGAACTCCGCTCGCATGGGCGGTATCAACTAGTTCCCTCCCGGCCGTTCGGGCACTCTCTTCAGCTATAGTCACAAACCCAGATCTTACGAGTGAAGAGAAGGAGGCGTGTTTCGCGGGGGCGATACGCTTGGCCATGATACGCCACGAGGCAGAAATAATGAAAACCATGCTCGAGGCCGCAAAGTCTCACGGTGTGAACCTCGCCAGCGTTGCCTCTGAAGCGTTCGACTGGTCCGTCATCGATGTCCCCGAGGATTCCTCGGATATCCCTATCGCCGCGACACCTCTATCCGGCGACTGGAAAGATGAAATCGTCAGAACGATCCGTCACGGTAACGACCCGAGAAAACTACGAGAAACCCTCATCCACTTGAACTCCCTCCAAACCAGCCGTGTGGTCGACGCAGAGGATGATGTATCAACCAACATCGCCGCCAGCTTCACCTGTAAGTCCCCTACCTACAAAAAATACGCATAAAAGATTATACTAACCAAACGAACAGATCTAAAGAAAGTAATCCTCCAACACGACTCCCTCTCCACCACCCGTCTCCTCCAACGCTACGGACCCCTCTACTCCAAATCCGACCTGGGGACCGCCTTATTCCTCAACCTATCCCACAACTGGTCCCTCCCATCCTCCCCGCGCTTCCCAATCTTCATGGACATCTTCCGCGGCCTAATCACCGCCGGCGCAGATGTGAACATGCCCAACCCCCTCCCCGGCGGCCTGGGTAACACCCTCATGCACATCATAATCCGCAAATACACCGACGAACCCTCCACCGCCCAAATCTCAGAAATAAGAGGGTTAGTCATCATGTTGCTAAAAGTACTAAATAGCTGCGGCGCGGAGGTTAATAGGAAGAATACGGTGGGTATGACGGTGATGGATTATGCGTTGCATAATGTTAGGGATTTTAAGCTGGACGAGGGGTTGGTTGATTTACTGCATGGGTGGGGGGTTAGGAGTACGTTCCGGTTATTGTCGGGGGCGGTTGAGGAGAGGATTGGGGATTGGAGTAAGAGGCAATTGGAGTGGAGGATGCCTGAGGAGGGGAGGGTTGATATCAGAAAGACGGGGTTGGCGATTAGATGGGGGGGTGAGGAGGATATTGTTGAGGGGATGGGAAGGGTGGGGATTTAGATATTCGTTGGATTTTTCAACTGGCATGGATTGTATTATAGGGTGGTTTTAGCGGGTTCAATTGGCCTTGAAGCGGGCTTGTATATTGTTGTCTAATATTAGGTAATATACTTATAGATGTGAGGATTAATTGCGATCAATCTTATCCATATCCATATCCCTGGCAAAAAAGTCCTTGACGATGAAATAGTACCGTCCGATGCCCTCCATGCCGCCGTCGGTGCTGAGCCCCATCTCCTCCATACTCGTCCTGCCCAGAACCTTCATCACCCTGCCCCTCTCCAACGTCCTCTTCCCGTCAACAACCTCCTCCCTTAATTCTAAAAACACGAAGACATGGTTTTCGGGCTCGAATTCACCGGTATCCGGGGTCGGTATCTGGGAGAACGGGTGTCGGCTTAGGACTTTCAATGCGACCTGTGACATTGTTGTCTCCGGTGGGATCGAGAAGCGGTTATACAGCGGCTGGGGTGTCGGTGGGAATCCTCGGGGGAGTTTGAAGGGGGCGTAGAACGTCAGATGTACCTTTTTTGGGAATTTATTCTTCGAGTAACCGTTGGGACTTGTTGAGCGGGGGATTTTCCAGGGTTTTTGGAAGGGTTTCGAGGCAGGGGTTGGATCGCGGGGGGTGTATTGCGGTCTTTCGGGTCTCTGCCAGCGCGGGGTGGGTTTTGAGGGGGGTGGTTGGAAGGTGGAGTTTGAGCCCCAGTCCGAGGTTGTGAAGCTGTTGGTGCCCCAGTTTTCGGATTGGGAGGAGGAGGATGGGATGGGGCCTGTGGCGTCCCAGTCGTTTGTGGGTTCTTGGTTTGCGGTGGTGGTGTCCCAGGAGGCCCATTCGGGGTCTCCTGCGGGTTTTGGGGCCCATTCGGGGCCGCCTGCGGGTTTGGAGGGGGGGGATGAGGGTTGTTCTTTTATTTCGTCTTGCTTTTGGGGGGGTGGGGGAGCTGGTTCTTCCTCCTTCTCCTCTTCGAGTTCCTCTTCTTCCTCCGGTTGGGGGATAGGGTATTTTGTCGGTTTGGTCTCCTCGATATTCCTAACCTCTTCCTTCACGTCGTCCTCCTTCGCAGTATTTTCTATAGGAGTTCTATTGGTGGCGGCGGGGTCAACCCGCTCGCTCTCCCTCTTGACGGAACCGAGGGTATCGACCACAATCTGCGCGCCGGCACCGAGTAGATCCTCCCAGTCTTGTATTCTGATAATTAACCCGGCTTCATCGAGGATTCTCCACGTCCCGTCTTCGAGATATGTCTTTATCTTGTCTGTGGGGGTGCGGGCTTCGGGCAGGGTTGATATTACTTTTGTGAAGTCCTAATAAACATTAATACAATTTCTTATACAATATATATACATATATATAGTGTATATATATATAGAGGGAGATATACTTACATCTACGGTCCTAACCTTCGAGAAGGGGAGGACGTAAGGCCTCGCATATGGCAATATCTGGAGGGTGATGCATTTCCGCTCGATGCGTTGGTAGTGCGCCAGCGAGCCCGAGGTCTGTTGTATTTCCCATTTTAGCCTGAAAATTTCCACTTTCGAAGAGGGGGGAACGTACGGTGGGGTTGCCCTGCGGCTGGAAGTCTATCAGGTGGTTCTCGAGCGACATCTTCTGTCCTCTATCCTACCCGTATACGTATACGTACTACGTATATATATATATTTATTTAAATATAAACTCGAGGTTTGGAGAATTGCGGGGAGGAGGTTACGTGTACACGAAACCTTTTTTTCTTTTCAAACGAATTTCCCGACAGGCAAGCCTAGGGCAAAGCACGCGCCCCGTGCAGAAAAAATCTAAATGGTGAATGCGAAAAGGCATGATTTAAATTTAGTGGGCTGGGTTTGAATGTGTACTAGTGCGTCTCTTGAAGGTCCCGGGCCGGCTGGCGGGGTGGCATCTGCCGACGTGGATTGTTCTGCAGCCAAGATTTATACGGCAGGCGTTTGATTCATGCATTAAAACATATATTGTCGGCATGATATAATATAATATTGTGTGATGCTTCGATTTTGAGGTGTTCTATATGTTTCTATATATTATATACATTGGAAGAGTTCGCAGCCGTGTGTATGGTTGGTTTGTAGTTCGGCCGCGGGTTGGACGCAGGCGGAAGATTATATGTATATACTTATATATAAGCTTACTTTTTTCATATTTTGATTTGGCGGAATCGCGGGGATAATACTGAATAGAAGGAACAAAATCGTTCATCTCGCCCCGTTACGGTTGTTATAAACGGTAATTATTTATTTATACAGCGTCTTGAGAGTACGTCTTGCGCTATAGGCCAGGCGTTTTACTTAAGGTATGTATTGTGTAGAAATTTCAATAAATAGCTGAATATTAATTAACTAGGCCTCGAATTCATTCGAAAATGGTTGGGTTTATATTAGGGTGAAGACTCAAGTTGATTAGTATGTTCGTATCTCACACGGAATTCAAGGTTGTAAACCCAGTCCGCCAATTCACGGCGATATAATTACAATCCAGTATCTTTTGGAATTCAGGTAAAGACTTTGTACTTAGTACTACGCCAGGGGAGGGAGTAATATAATCCGGATTGTACAACGGGTTTCTGCTGTCGATACGAGTACTGTTGCAGTATACTAATAATGTATTATGGCCACAATACCGTATTGATACCGTATCAACAAGCCCCTTTCGAATGCTTCGTATACTACTCGCTCCAGAATTGATATTCATTGAAATTACCGTGCCGACTAACTAACGTTATAACAACTACACTCGAGCGTATGTCGTATACGTATGCCGTATATAGGTATATAATACTATCAGCTTAATACCTCCTAGCCGAATCGACGAATAGAGCGTCTTGAATTTCTATCCATTTCGCCCCCCCTGTTTTGCGATAGGTCGTAACTCGAACTGACTCGATTGGAGTGATCCACTTCTTGAAGTTCTCGCTATTATCACGGGACCGTTTATATCAAATATGTATACACCGCTGTTCCGCTGGTATTTATATTTTATATAGGTATATTATTAGATCTTTCCGTGACAGTGGTGCCGTTTGTATTATCAGACAGTGATAAGCTTAGGATAGACGGCGTGGGGGTCTCGAGTCTAGCTCGGTATCTGATAGAATTAAAATTATATATAGAATTCTAATTACAATTATATAATTATAAGGATCTGGTGGGTTTTTGAGGGTCCTCTTGTGTCTTAAAGACTCTTCCCGCCCAAGCTAGGTTAGTAAATATTAAATACGGACCTTCGAGCCTCTCCGAGCTAACTTATCAATACAGTAAATTATATCGCGCAGGTTGCAACGTTGAAGGGATATAATATATTATCGGGCCAAGATGCTCCGGCCCGTGTGACACAAACCCCGTTCGGGCGAAACTATCGTCCGGGCCGTTTTTTCTATTTTAGCTTCGATCACGATCCGTGTTTGGTATACTATTCGGGACAGCCGAGGCCCGCCCTGTTTTGGAAAATGGTACGATGGGAGATATGATCCGGACCCCCTGCTTCGGTCTGGATTTAGCTCTTCGTGTGAGAAATTTTGCAAGCTAGCTGTGTCTACCTGTAATGAACCACGGTAAGCTGTGTCGCCGTTCGAGACATGTATAAACTAGCTGGATTGGTGGATCGACCAGACGTCAGTGTCTGTGCTTATATCATGGCAATTATAAATTTATATAACGAGCCCACTGTCCATTATATATAAGTAATAGTATATATAAACCTCCTCGATCGGGTCGGATGGAAAGGCCGCCTTGAGTTATATTATATTCCGCAGCAGCAGGTCTAAGCAGGCTAAATAGCTGGCCCGTACAGCAGCTAAGCTAGACGACGTCATATTCCCACCCCTTGTACTTTTCCTCACCTCGAAGAAGCCGCGCGATATATTACTCTCCTAGAGTACAAGGCTGCTATTTGGTCAGGAGTATAGTATATAAAACAGCCCGCGGGGCCCGAACACTTACTCGGTCGTATAGTATACAATTGTACACGGTGCCACAGCCAATCAAAGTTGTATTTGTGTATACGTAAGTGAGGACTCCGCCGCAGTCGAAGAGTCTGGGCACTTTCTCCCTAACGTTACCATCTGTGCTCTCGAACGGGTACTATAAGTAGGTACTTAAGTAGGTATATAATGTCCCCCCGTCCGAGGCATAAATTATAATTATACTGCTGAGGCTAAGTTGGGTATCTCAGAATCGGGACTGCCGTTATCCGAGCAAACCTCCAAACACCATTATATCCTCTCGCCATTGCACTGCATGCCTCTGGATACTTAGGTGTATACACATCTAGACATACATCTACAGCTTCAATTGGCCAATCTCCCAGTCTTGCCTACCAATTTCCGACCCGCCGGCATTTTAGTGAGAGAGAGTAAAGTGGCCGAAGGCGCACCCCGCATTGTACGAGAAAGGCGACGCGGTTCGTTCGCGATACCACACTTCTGACCACCAATCTAAAATCTCACCCGGAGCACTCAATTGACTCGACTCTTCCTCCTCCAACCTCCTCTTTACCATCTCCATCTCCATCTCCACCTTCATCTTCAACCTCACTTTCAGACCTGCACCCAATCGCATACCGTTGTTTTGGTAATTGCATGGGATTCGCATAGAGGCCGTCTCTCTTACCAGGTTCCACGCTGTTCAGTTCCCCTCGGTTCTCGACAAACCTGCCAAGATGGCGATGGAACAGCTCGAAATCCACAGCCGGGTCAGTTCCCTCCATATATATACCTAGGTACCTGATATATGTAATATTGGCTAACGGAGGTTATATTTTAGTCGTATCTGATCCGATACGTCAATGTCGCCGGCGACCATGTCATTTCCTGGAGCATCCAGCCGCACAAGAAGTCCATGTACCTCCCCCCCTCTCCCTCATAAACTTATCCTCATAAATACATAACTAATTGCGCAGAAACTTCGGTCTCTTCAAGCATATAAAGCCCGCCGGAGGCACTACCCCCCAGTTCTCCAGCTCCACCGTCGGTGCCCCCTCCGTCTCTTCCGCTGCTTCCGTTCTCCAGCCGGACGAAAACCAAGACCGTCCCCGCACCCAACGGGCCAACTCCACCGAAGCCGAGACCATCCAGAAACTCGAGGCATCGGGTCTCCGTCAGGTCCAATGGTACGGCAAAATCGAGGCCGAAAAGGTCACCACCGGCAAGTTCGACGTGCCCACCGGTCAGGGCGGTGCCTGGGCTTTGGTCTTCGATAACACTTTCTCCAAGCAAACCAGCAAAACCGCCACCCTCGTCCTTCTCACATACCCCTCCAGCAATCCCGCCCCGGCCAGCCATCATATGCACCATTTCGACTCGCCCGCTGCCTCTACACTGTCTCTACCACCTGTCATCGGTAGCAGTCCCCAAATCTCCCAAACCATCGTCAACGCCTCCACCGACTCCGTCGTCGCCGAAACAAACAGTGGTGTAGGGACATCAACCGGCTTCTACACTGGAATTCTAAAAAAGAGAAAAAGAAAGAAGGGACAGGGTTTCGCTCGTCGATTCTTCTCATTGGATTTCACATCTTCCACGCTATCCTACTACCTCAACAAGGATTCTTCCTCGCTGAGAGGTGCCATCCCGCTCGGCCTGGCAGAGCTGAGCGCCAACGAAAAGAACTTCGAGATCACCGTCGACTCCGGCGCCGAAGTATGGATTCTACGTGCAGCATCACTGAACGAATGGCAAGGTTGGAAAGATGCCTTGAACAGAGCATCGCAGAAGGCTCAGAAGCGGACCGAAGTTGGCATGGGACGCGATGAACCCCGCGGACTGGGAAGCCAAAGCCATCTACCCAGTTCTGCGGCCTACCAGAGCGCAGAAGACGAAGGATGGGCTGCCGTCGAATCGCTGATGGGCAGGATCTCAGGCATCAGAGATGCCACCCGTCGGTTGACGACCATGTCCGCTTCCGCTTCCAATATCAAACGGGGCAGTTTGGCAAGTCTTGGATCCGAGCTCGGGGCCGGAACAATAGCTACTTCCGGACCCACGCCAACAACAGACGAAAAACGCCCGTTTTGGAAGCGAAAGGCGAGCGGTGGGAATACCCCGTCGATGGCTAATAATCCCGTCGCCGTCGCCGGCAGGGAGAAGAGAGGCAAGTCTCTATCGGCAGGAGTCGGAATGACCGCTGCGCATATGGTTGCGACGGGGCTACCAATCCCACCCGTCCCCCCACTACCAAATCTCAACGCAGACATCACACCCCATTTGAACGAACTTCTCTCGGATCTGGATGCCTTCGTCGCCGATATCACACAAATCGTGCAAGAAGCCAAGCATAGACGCTATCTCCACCGCAAGCCCTCGGCCAATGGCGTCCTCAGTTCCGCCGCCTCCCGCAAGAGCATGGAATCAGTCGACGACCAGGAATTCTTCGACGCAAACGATGGAGACACCGCCACCGTTAACGAGGGCAGGATCGTTATCGTCGACAACGACAGCGAAGAAGGAGGGCACAGCGAGACATATGCGACTGACGACGAGGGAAGCGGGGATTCAGAGGACGAACAGAGCTTCAGCGGCATGTCCGGCAGCTTTAATGCATTCCCGCCGAAAGCGTCGGATCTTAGTCCTCTACCATTGGAAGCCGTCTCTAGAAGAACTACGGTGAAGGGTACCACGGTCCTACCGCCTAGCTTGATCGCCTTCTTTAGGAAAAATGTAGCTACCCCCCCTTTTCTCCCCTCCACTATGATGAGATATTGATATGTAAAAAACAGGTTGGCAAAGATCTCAGCACAATCGCGATGCCGGTATCCGCAAACGAACCTCTCAGCGCCCTCCAAAAGATCGCAGAACAACTAGAATACTCGGAGCTACTAGACTATGCCGCCGACGCACCGGACACAAATAGCGAGCGACTCCTGTACATCGCCGCCTTCGCGATTAGTAACTTCTCGAACACCAGAGCTAAAGAACGTGCGATCCGTAAACCATTCAATCCCTTACTCGGAGAAACATACGAATTAGTCCGCGAAGACAAAGGTTGTCCCCTCCTTTCTCCCTCTATTTGAATCTTACTAAATAAATACACCAGGCTACCGCTTCCTTGCCGAAAAAGTGTGTCATCGCCCATTAATCATGGCCGCGCAAGCCGACTCCCCGAACTGGACGTTCACGCAGTCGCCGCAACCTAGCCAGAAGTTCTGGGGCAAGTCGGCAGAAATCAATACCACGGGACGGGTACGCATAACCTTGCACAAAACGGGGGATAACTACAGTTTCGCCCCGGCGACGACGTTTTTACGAAACATCATAGCCGGGGAGAAGTACGTGGAACCCGTGGGGACGATGACGATCTACCATGAGAACACCGGGGAGCGAGCACAGGTGACGTTTAAAGTCAAGGGGATGTTTTCGGGAAGAAGCGAGGATGTGAGCGTGCAGGTATTCGATAAGGATGGAAAGGTTGGGAAGTATAGTTTACACGGGAAGTGGACGGGGTCGTTGGTGATATTTGATGAGGCGGAGAGTATGGTGAAGCAGCTTTGGCAGGTTGGAGAGTTGGTACCTGACTCGGCTAAGAAATATGGGTTTACGAATTTTGCGGCGCAACTTAATGAGGTTACACCCATTGAGGAAGGGAAGATGGCGGCGACGGATACGAGGTTGAGGCCTGATCAACGGTTATGCGAGGAAGGGAGGTTGGATGAAGCTGAGGATGTGAAGTTGGAGTTGGAGGAGAAGCAGAGGGGGAGGAGGAGGGTTATGGATGAGGAAGGGAAAGTGCATGTGCCGAAGTGGTTTATGAAGGTTAGGGAGACGGCTGATGAGGAGGTTTGGGGGATGAAGAGTGGGAAGGAAGGGTATTGGGGGCGGAGGAAGAGGGGGGAGTGGGGGGATATGGTTGAGTTGTATAAGTGAAGTTAGAGGGAGCATGGATTTTGGGAGCGTTAAGGCCTTGAGGCTGGTGTTAATTACTGAATGGGATGGAATGGGATTAGTTTTTTTTTTGAGGTCATTGGTTACGTCTTTGAGCCCTGTGACTTGTTGCTGTGCCGTGGTATTTTGAAGGTACTATGGATCATAAACTCCGTATAGCACTATAATATACAGACTTAATACCTAGGTACCTCAAACACTTTAGCGATCTGGGTACGAGACGTCGACGACTTGGGTGAAAAACTTTTTTGTTTTTTTTTCTCCTGGAATGCCTTTCGGCCTCGTGCGATGGCGACATCCATGCCTGCGTGCATTGTATTGCATTTTATGACGGCAAGCAAAGCTTTGACCAACCCAACCGTCTTGGGGATCTCAGAATACCGATATCCGATATGGGAAATACTACTATCGATATCGCGATACGCAATGCATGGAGCGGCTAAACTATATTAATAACAGGAACGAATTCGGGTTCGTATATACACTCCCCTCGTAAAATGTATTAACCTCGTTTCCCCTCCTGTTTCATGTGCCATCTTTCAAGTCGCAAAGCTTTGAACCTGAATGTTTGCTTTGATGTTACAAACGCGCAAGCGCGGCACAGATTGTAGGGTCCTAGTTAGTAGACCGGTTAATATCGATATGATACTGTACTATCATGATATCACTGCATGGTTGGAGAGGCGGTGGTCTCTTGTGGTAGCGGTGGGGTGGTGTAGGCTAAACGGAAGGGATTAATGTTCCGATCCTTGTATAATTGTATATCTTGCATGGGTTTATCATCTTTGCGATGTTTTTTTTTTTAACGGTTGGTAGCTGGATATATACCCGGAGACGGTCATCCCATATTGTTTATATTTCGTAGTAGCCTTTGAGAATTAAACAAAAAAAAAAAAAAAAAAAAAAAGGGGGGGATAGAGGAAAGATGACATAGAATAAAGGCGGTCTGGTCAAATATCATTGGGGATGCTTTATAGCATCTGTGCCTGTAATTTAGTATCTTAAACCATTATACCTAGCTAGTATACAACGAAACCCACAATAAATTTATAAAAGAATACCGAATCTCACGAAAGAGCTAAATGGTAATTGAAGGCATGTCTTTCAATAGTGTGTAGCCTCCCTTTCCCAAACTCAGAAAACCTACACAGATTGCTCCGTAACATATAATCTCCAGGATCAATAACAGGGTCCACACGCATTGCATGCGTCACAGCCTTTGATCTTGAATACAACGTGGCCATGGGGGTAGTCCGGATCTTTCGATCGCGGGGATATCTAGTCTTGGGTTGTATCCGGGTATTTGGCCGTTTGCGTTAGTATGTTCTTATCATCGTGGGGAAATACATCTCTGGAGCGATGTATGCGTGGTTGTATATTATCGATGGTATGATATATCTGTACCCCTTCTTAATGTCTGGGATGTCTGGATACGAGGGTTTATGATATTGCATCCTATTCCTGCCGCGCGAATGCATTGATGCATTAGACGGACGTTTAAACGGTTATAGCACATCGTATTTTCGTCGATTTCAATGTTTGATATAGTACGCATATATTTTTTTGAAATTGTTTCCCGGATTCTAGGTAGCTAATCTGGTGTGTTATATCCCCGTTCAACAGTAAATTTCCCCTTGTGAATTGGTTCGAACGATTTCTGAGGTCGATTCAGTCCACGGAACCCCATATCAAAGCCGAGAGTATATGACAAGGGTAACCTCGACGCAACATGGGTTATTCCAGTAAGCCCATTTAAACGAGGAATAATAATCTCCGTTCACCCGCTTAAAAATACCACTCCTAACGATAGAGAATGGATTATAACGGCTTATACCTTCGGAAACGAAGCGCGGTGGCGGTAGGTTAGCCGTTTGGTGTGGAGTATAAGATGTCGGCTTACTACGGCGGGGGCGTACTGCCTTAGGCTAAACTTCCAAAGTTCGGAAAAAACAAAAGCTGGATGAGAGGGGTATGCTGGGTGGGATATACTGGTGCAGCTGGTGGTACCTAGTATATATGTGTGAACATATCCTGGAATATGCTTAAGGCAAACCTCGTGGAGTTGAGAAGGGTCGATGTTTCATCCTGGATACGACTTGCAGCGCTGCAGGTCGAGGCTGGATACGATATATTTTTCCGTTTTTTGCTTTGCTTGGTTCTCGAGGCGAGGGATGGGGGGGTTCCTGGTATTTTGTTCCTGAGGGTAATTTACGGAGCGGTATACCGATACCATGGAGGGCCTAGCTTCGGATTTGCGAGTATAAATACTTCCATTCAGAACCCTCTAGATCTATTCCGATTCAATATCTACGAATAAAAGATATCGCAAACACAGACATTAGTTCAATCTAACTTTACAGCACCCACCGATTCCAAACCCAAGCAGGCTCCCCACCGCATATCATACAGCATACGAAACCCCAATCCACAAAAAATGAAACTCTCCTCCGTCGCCATCCTCGCCCTCGGCATCCCCCTAGCCCACGCCGGCGGCTTCGCCAGCAGCTGCGCAAACATCTTCCTCGGTGGCACCTGGATCAATGCCCTCTGCAGGAATTCGGCGGGGACATACATCCCCACCGCGAAGGACCTAAATGCCGAAATCGGAAATGCGAACGGATTGCTCGTCCGACATTCGTATGTATTCCATTCCTATCTGATGGAGGGGTTGTGTTGATTATGATGTTAGGTCCGGATACGCGAATACGTGTAGGGATTGTTCGTTGACTACGGCTGGGGTGTTTAAATGCTCCTGTCCGCGGTTGAATCGGTATCAGTCGGTTTCTATTAATCTTAGTAAGGGCGTCCTCCTTGCTAGTGGGTGTGGATTGATACTGACTTCGTGTTGTTTGTTATGTGAAATAGATAACTTTTTGAGTAATCAAAATGGAGTTTTGGCTTGGGATTGATCTCGGGGGCCTGGGGTAATATAAGCCTTGTTTTCAGGTTTTCCATGATATACATGAGTTTACGGTAGTCCCGACACTATGTTTACGGGGGGTTGTATTAGTTAGTGGGTTGATTACGTTGAGGGATAGCTGGACGTTAGTTTTCGCTCTTTTGTTATATTTATTCTAAAGGTGGAATGTACTTTATGATCACAGTTTGGTTACGAGACTGCTTTATGATTTCCTTTTGGATTACTATTTCTCATCATTTGTTCCTACATCTTTAACTGCGTACATTGCATTGGGCTTCGAAGGGGCAAGCTGAAAGATACCTTATAAACCTTCGGTTCGGTGCGCACATGCGGCCCTACAATAATATTGCACAATCCGAAAATATTTATATCATCGGGAATGTATTTGACTAAAAACGCCACTTAATCTACATTCTTGCTTGCGGCATCGAGCGCTACCCTCGTCTATTTCAACGAAGGACTGGTTACTAGATATAATGTATACATTCTAAATACCAGCTGATCACGACCTGGACCAATCGCCTTGTAAGCGACTTAAATATAGACAAAATCGCCAACAAGTTAACGGTACAAAGGAACAGACCGCTTATATATAATTATACTTTCTTTAGAAACCCAAGGTTCCCTTCGTTTAGAAGACCGACATGCATGCATGCAGGTTTCCATATCAGTAAAATGCCGCTTGATCGTCAACTCTCCACCGGCCTAGCTATAGGCTGGATGTGTCCGTGGTCTTGGGACCCACCGATGCGGGTCTATCCCCCGACCTGCAATAATTCTCCAAGAATAGATGGCTTTGTATATAATTATAATCATACCAGGCAGATGCTTTAGATAGGTTGTTAGACTTGCTGGTTGCCTTGGCACAACTTGCAGGAAGCTTCGGTCGGTTCAACGAGACCGATCGGTTCCCATTTTTGTGTTGTCTCTGTAAAATTACCACACATTACACAGTTCGAAGGACTTGGTGGTACCTCGTTCCCGTCTGCAACCTTCCGTTTGGCCTGCTTATGATATAAGTATATACATGATTCGTCTGTTCGAAAATGTCTTAAAATAAGGGTAAGAGCTCGCGGGTTACCGTTGTGGTAGATGATGAAAAAGGCTAACTGGTGAGGCAGTCTCTTTATATCACGAGTTTCGACACCATTGTTTTCGACTGTTTTCACATGTTTCAGCCAGTCCAAGGCCAAGGCTCGAGATCTCGAGATCTTGAGAGGAGGCTACAGAGGTGCAAGAAGGCCAGGGACAAACCTTTCTTCCCCGGTACACAGAAAAAGCTTGTGACCATAACGATGGATGTCTCCAGATCGGCTGTGCTAAAGATAGAACACCTTTTCGAAAAACTCTTATTCCTTCACGATGGATAGCCTCTGCCAGGCACCCAAACTATTCTACGTGGAATATCCTGGAGAGGGAGTTTCGACGAAAGCCAGTCCGGCTCGTCCCGTCAGTTTGCGTTGTGTGGAATTGAATAATATGGAGATGGGATAGGGCTAGTGTGGGTCGTTTATATCAGACGGGCAGGTTCATAATCCTGGTCTCGTAAACGAGCAAGAGGGCTCCGCAGGAGTCGCCTTGGACTTAGGCAGCGAAACCGCCTAAGCTGCAAAAAAAAAAAGGTGCTACCCTCAAGATCGAGAGAGATCTCTTCGAAGGAACTCCACGAGGCCTGCATCGACGGGACTGCTGCTTAATATCATCATCACGAACATGGTTCGGAATATATGCACATACATCTGTCGAACGGAAAGATATATGTTCAGTGATGGGGCACCCTTGAGGGCTTAGACAAGGCCGATTTCCTTGCAGCAACAAGTTTGTCAGCAGGCTTATAACTACTACATGAGCATGCAAGCCAACCTTCGGCTACTTTGTGGGTAACCGACAGGTACTGCGAGGGGCCAGCTTCAAAAGTGTGGGCCAGCTACAACCATACCGCGAAGCAAGCGGTTTCACAAAGGGTCTGACCGACGGAACTGACCCCACCCGGACCAATATACGACGGCCGGATATTGGGCGGCGATGTCGCCTGTATGCACCACCGCCCTAGGGTCTTTGGATTATTGATCATAAAATGCCCTAACCGGCCCTGCGGCTTACTGCGAAGCAACGGAAGGATGTGGGTTAGTTTCCGGATACAGGGAAAGAGATCGCCCAGTGCTCGCTCTCGCTCTCTTATCAAGGTCCTGAGGTTTTTGACTGTGCATAACATACATACAACCTTTCGAGCAGGTGTAACGTTGGAAAAACCTGGAGGCTGTGCCCACCACCTACATGATCTAGTACATGCTTCCAACAAAACCGACACAGAGGAGAGAAGAAAAAAAAAAAAAAAATCTCGTTTGGAAGAAAAGAGCTTTCGATAGTTGCAACAATTGCGAGAGCGAGCCCCACTTGTCCTAGAACAGTTGTTTCCCTAGGCCGATATCACCCAACCATATCGTGAGCACTACTACATCGAGCTGGCAAGCTTACACCCAAGAACCTTGATTTTTGAAACGGGATATTGCAAACTTCAACGAAATAGCCAATGTTTCAATAATGGGAGACACTACATGGCCTTTCCCCCCAGCTCAAGCATCTTCCTGCGAATTTTGTCCAAATACAAGATTTTGATGACGAGTCGTTAGGGATTCTAGTAGTCCTAGCGGAAGCTACAATCTCCAGGATTTGCAAAAAGTACCATTTCAGGTAGCGTTACGCAGACTCCGCTCGCGCCACCGCAAACGTTTTCCTCCTTTGGTACTTAACGGCGAGGAGGTCTTTGACAGGTACCTGGATCATGAACTGAACCATCGAAGAACACCAGCAACCTTCTCTGCAGGTGAGTAAATTTAGATGTTCCCGTCCAGTTGCTTTAGCCGAACTGGGGCAAAACAGAAGGCGTCGGCGGAGCTACATGGGGGGAAGCCTTCTAATTCGCCAGCGATGAACTCCTGGTAGTGTGTCAGAAGTCCAAGTACAAATCTCAAGAGCCACCCACATTTGGCCGCCCGGATTTCGATTGAACGGGAATCCTCATAAAAATAGTGGTCGCAGGATTTGTTTCGGCATCGTTGTCCCTCGTGTCACAGACTGACTGCTCTCCAAAACAATTTCATCCTATCGAAAGAAAGATTTGAATTTTTTTGAAAACCCCCCCTTCGATCCCCGCCTCGATCGGTCATTCCAGAGCTTCTTCGATATGCGCTTGTGCCTCGAATGAATGGCCATTTTTTCCCTTTCACGACACTATATCCCAGCAAACCTGCCAAATACCTTCCTGTTAGCTCGATGATCCTCTTACCGGCAGTTCGGCCATAGTTTCTCACTCTACCAACTTTTGTTGGATCAAACTAACAAATTTTCTCAGCCATTATCTCGATGACTTCCATATCATAACAACCAACCTCGACAATAGATAGAAAAAAGAGCGTCATCGTATATATAAAACCGTCGTACTCACAAGGGTCTTTCTGGCCCTCTTTAGGAAATCCCTCAGCCCTTTTCGGGGAGGTATTTTATATATAACGGCCACGGGTCTCCTAGCTTGGCTTGCATCAGACAACGTTTGAAAGGAGGCCAGGGCCAACAACACTTCATCCTTCAGCCTGTGTAATCCAACATCGATATATCTATATCTACAGCTTTAAAAAAAAAAAAAAAAAAAAAAAAAAAAAAAAGATACTGACGATGCATCGCCGGAAAATATTTTCGACAATATTGAGCGCAGGCTTGCTCTTAATACCTTCGGTGTGCGGTCAATTTCCAGGAAAGAATACGAATGGCGAAGGATCTGGGGTGGAGTTGGAGGCGACTGGGACTCGAGAATCCACACCAACTCAAACCTCGATACCGGTTGCAGCTTCGATATCGGGTTCTTGCAATAGTCCCGTTCAGCTTATCGGATTGGCGAATAGTGGTGCATATATCCCCATTACTATCGAGGGCCTTACCTACAACTTTGCAATTTCTTTCGAGGAGGAAGGGACATATGTTTTCTCGACAAAATTCTGCAAGAATGTCTTAAGACTGAGCGGCGATGACCTCCAAGGCTGCTTTTATGCGGGTACTGCAACCGAGCTGGGTACCGATGACGAGGAAAACACCGTCAATAGCAGCGAGGGCGGGTTCGAATTGGAATACGTCACTCTACCCTCGACGGCGAGCATAGGTGAAGGGTCAAATAACGTCGTTTTTGATAATTATCCGATTAGAGTCGTCACCGATGTTGATTCTGATGACAAGTTTACATACCAATTGCTGCGGTCTCGATTCGGACCAGACGACAAAGGGGGCATCTTTGGAATTATCGGGCTCAAGAGCAGTGGGGATTTCATCAAAAGCCTCTCTTCGGCTTGCGGACAGTCGGGCTGGGGGATCCATCTACAACCCGGATCCTTCTTCTCGTTTGGAGGAATCGACACTAGAGCCAGTGCGATAGGAACAAATGACACCGATAGCGTGGTGGATTTCGCAAGCAGCTATGTTGCTGAGGTTCAGCCAATGACGACCGGATTTACCAGCACTCCGGGGACTGGATTTACCAAGGATGTTCGACTGGACCCAATGGCTCCATACAACATTATCCCAGAGGATATTAGAGTTGCCGTCGAAGGCGAGTTTACAGGCGGTTCCAGCGTGGATATCAAAATTGCCGGTGTCACGTTCAACGTCCCGTGGACATCTCTCGTTCATTCCGATTCTGGAACTACCAGTAAGGATGGCACGATGATACTCGGAACGCCGTTTTTGCAACATATATATGCTGCTGTCCTCCCGGGCGGACGACAGAACGTAGTCTTTGCTCGGGATAAAGGCGTGGGTATCGCGGAATTCGAACCTTTCTCTGATATTATAACGAACCTTCCTACGCAAACCCAATCAACCAACATACAGGCCACCAGCACTGCAAGCAGCACGAACGTCCCAGATAAAAAAGTTGACAGTTCCACTGAAGACAAACCAAAGGCATCGGATATCATGGCCGCAAAATCTAGTAGCAATAATATCGGCGCTATTGTGGGAGGAGTCGTCGGCGGCGTCGTCGGACTTCTCATCATCTTCCTCGCGGTCTGCTGTTTCTACCGCCGCCGTAAGCTCATGAGAGGTAACAACCGCGGCGTCGAGAAGGAATACGAAGCGGAATTCGATGCCGAAATCGGCCATCATGACGGATTCCTCCCTCAATTCAAAGAATCGGGATATGCTACCCTTCCAACCCCACCGCCACCGCCAGGACAACAGTCAAGACCCCAAATCCCATCATTGATATTGGGATCACCTATAAATCTTCAATACGACAGCCAGACAGAATACACCCCAAGTCTCCACCCATATCATGACGAATCGCCGTCCAGATCCCTCAGTGTCACACCTCTCCCACCACCATCTCAAACCCCCATATTAACAATCCCCCCAGTGCCAGAACGACGACTATCCATAACCCCATCTCTCTCGATCGAACCACCCTCGCCTCTCTCTCGGAACGTCAGCGCAGCCTCGCGCCAAAACTTCCCGAGTATAACACAACTACAGCGCAATAGATCAAACGTCCGCGCTGTACCCGAAGAGGATGATTACGACGTCGTCAGCATGGCTTCCGGGCCGACATATAATCCGATAATGGCATCACAGGAAGCATCATCATCAGCTCCGCGGTTACCATTTACGCATCGACCGGAAAGCGATGGAGCTATGAGGATGACGGATAGAGGCGCAGGCCTATAATTTTCTCAAATACTCTTTTACCTATCTTCCTTCCTTTTTCGGCTGATATTTTTTTTTGGCAAAATATATGATGATGACTATCAAAAAGCAAAAAGGGAGAATTATTTCAAATTCTATTAATGACATCGGATCATAGCCTAACGTTCACTCGTTCTGGCGGGGGGGATATTGAATAATTGCTCTCTCTTCTTTTATACTCCCTTCTTACGAAAGAAAAATAGGAGGTCATATTCTGGGGACTTAACTATCTGGCGTTCGGAACTCTTCATCCTTTTTTTATGTATATCCCATTTTTTCCCGCTTTTAAACCTCCTTCACTCTAAACTTTTTCTATCTGTAAATATTTTTTCAGGGTGTTTTCCATCAGACTCCAAGGAAAACCCTTGTTCCATCATCCCTTTTGTGGTTCTCAGTTTATAATGTTTTATGTTTTTATGATATCAAATGGGGGGGTTCGTCACCAAGCGCTCGTTTTTTGAATTATTTGCAAGATACCCGGCGGGGCACGTTTCCTCTCGCTACATAACCATATTTCTTCATATTTACTTTTTATCAGAAATTCGTAACGCTCA
This sequence comes from Arthrobotrys musiformis, assembly GCA_036971715.1. Lineage (NCBI taxonomy): Eukaryota > Fungi > Ascomycota > Orbiliomycetes > Orbiliales > Orbiliaceae > Arthrobotrys > Arthrobotrys musiformis. The sequence continues at coordinate 2,594,464 of JAVHJL010000007.1, forward strand.
TCCGATGTATTCGATCAAAAATATGAATAATTTATATTTTTTATATCAAAGTACTCCCGTCAGTTTTTCTGGCCGGCTCCTCGGTGTATCGAACGGTATGTTTCGAAACCGGGCAGCCGACACTTTCAGGCAAGCTTACAAGGTTCCAGGGTACCCTACAAAACCAAAAACGGTCTAATATGGTCTCGTAGTCTAACATATAATCCCGCAAAATATTACCGTCATGTCATAAGCCATAGCTGTAGCTGTAGCAATGCATTACCACCCTCGAACGGCACAGCAGTCAAGTTACGTATACCTACGACGAACACGTCGCAAACAGCGCCAATTCTTCGAGAGCAAACACCGATTCCTTTACCATAACCATATACGAACCCTCGAAAAAATCTAGTGCCCCAATTGGATCTTTTACAAGTGTGGATAGCGTCGACGTTGGCAGTGAGCTGAAAGGATGGGGTTTTAGCTAGCTCGCGAGGCTGTACAATTGCGATACCCGTCGCTGAGACGATACGTAGAAAGCTGGAGCAGGATATGCATGTATATGCGAACCGGGGTATTATTCTACCAAATCGGGACAAAGAAGACTATGAGACCACAAAAAAACACACATAGATTGGCAAGCGGCTGAGATTCGTGATAAAAAAAGGAAATGGCTCGAAAGCAACAAAAGGTTGTCCTCGACTATCGTAGAATATGAATACAACAGGAGAGAGATAGAAAAGAGGCGGGGGACAGAGGGAGGATTTCGACCAGATATGTTTCAAAAAGTAAAAGAGGGCAGTCAGTCCCCTGCTCCTGCGGCGGGTGATGACAAATAGACGATTGAGTTGGTGAAAAAGAAAGCTGTAATGCAGGTTGGAGTTCTGTTTTTTCTCTTTCTCCATGCAACAAAGATGTATGCAATATTTGAGCTGTGATATCGAAAAGGTCCCGTCCCCACCACTACCACGGCTTTCCTAAGCGTCCTTTTTTGCAATTGGCCATTGGTCTTTTTTTTTTGGTTACCGTCTTTTACTCAGATCACGAGAATTTCGTGTGAATAATCTCGGGGTTCTCATGCCAATCATCTATGCTAACCCACATCTGTATAAGTATTCCCAAATTAGCATATCTGCACCTGTCGCTTCGCTAACTATCAAACCTCGCATGGAGGCATGTCTTGCAAGCTTGCACTTCGAAAACACTCCACAGCCGAGATGCAGCAACCAAAAAATGAACGCCACAAAAACATGGTATGCGGGTTGCGTTTCCTGCAAACGCATAATAAAAGAGGAGACGAGGCGGGGATGGGGAAGGAATGTATATATTACCTTTCTGAAAGTACTCAGCCCGGCTAAGATACTTCCACCTATCCACGTGCTGTATTTCCTTTCTGGTGGTGCTGTTATTCTGATCTTCATATCCTTGACTGCGAGACGGCGTATCTCAGTTAGAAGACGTTCACCGAAGCCTAGACAGTTTATTTTAGTTAATTTCGGTCCCATGTTTCTTTTTGCGGTTTTGGGTATAAAGTTTTGATATACGGGATACTAGCACAAGTGCATGCGGAGCACGAACCTTTCGTCAATGTTGATCCACCAGACAGGATGATATTTCCGAATAGAGCTTTCCTGAGATCCATGTCTGTTCGCGATATCGCATCCACCAAAATCTGGTGGATACCCTGATACTCGAGCCCGATAATTTCTGGGTCGAAAAGGATTTCGGGCGCCCTGAATCGTTCGGCCCCAAGCTTTCGAAGGAAAACATGTCAATTGAACATCCTAGCCTCCCGGGCACGGAGCACAGGATTCAGCCATACCTTCAGAATATTCCCATCTGGTAGCTTGTAGTCCTCGATCTTGCCGACACCGCCACCAGCCCACTCCTTCTCTTCCTTCTTCGGATCCGGGGCAATGTAACTCGACTTCTCTTTGATCTGCCTCACAACCTCCTTTTCAGCGGATGTATGGAAGACAGCTCCGGACTTCCTTAATAATGTTTGCAAGTGCTCTGTGACGTCTCTTCCCGCAACATCTATCCTTCTGACGGCCGAGGGGACCGCGAAGCCTTCGTATACCGGGACGGCGTGGGAGACTCCATCGCCGGAGTCAAGGACTATACCGGTTGTACGACCAGAGGCGTATCTATTGATCAAGAAATTTTTCATCAGTTAGCGCTTACTCGTTCCGTTATGTAGATGATCAAAAGAGTGGTGTCCTTACAATGACAAAACGGCCTGAACACTGGTGAATAGCGCAGGAACATTGAACGTCTCGAAGAATATCTGCGCCGCCATATCTCTGTTCGCGCGCGGATTCAGCGGCGCCTCCGTGAGCAGTACTGGATGCTTAAACAACTCTAATCAGCCACCTTTCCCATCCTCCCAAACATATCGAAAACCCGCCACCATAAACCCCCCCTCACGGATAAAACCCCCGTAGAAGCCCCCAGGAAGAATTTCAAAATTGCAATGTAAAGATCCCCTACCTCCTCCGATAAAGTCTTCAGCTCATCGCTGTACACGTACTGCCATATCCGTTCCATATCGTCCCAATCCGTAACAATCCCATGTTCGAGTGGGTACTTGATCTTTAACAGGCCGCGTAGATCCTGTGCGCGAGAACCGATGAATACGTCGCCTTCGAGGGCGCCGGCGAGTACGCGTGGGTGTTTGGGACGGCCGACGAAGGAGTTGAAGTAACATTTCGGCGTATCTTCGCCTGCGAATCCGGCCTTAATGGTGCCGGATCCGTTGTCGATGACCACCGGCTGGTTGAGGAGGGAGTCGAGCACCATGATGGGCGCGGGCGAGGGATTGAAGCAATTGGTGGGTATTGGAGGGTCGATGGAGGGGGTGAGGTTATCTACTGTGGCAGAGCTTGGAGGCAGTTGGAGCTTCGAGCTTGCCTGTTTGCTAGCAAAGTGGAGCTCCACGTTTCCAACATTATCTCAACACAAAGGCTACAACGGAAAAGGGACTACGTGGGGGCAGGACCGAGTATGGAAATTTCAGAGGGTATATTTCTATCTGTCTTATTCGAGGAGGGCTAATTTAAGGATCTAAACTTATTATCATTCATGTTCTGTAGGCGCTTTTAAAGAGGGCGCTGTTCAGAGAAGTGCTGGGTAGTAGTATGATACACGGCAGGGCGCTAGAAGTCAGAGAACCACAGGTGTTATACAAAGCTATTGAATTGCGGAAAACAAGGAATAATGCTTTCCAGATAGGAAATATGTTTAGGAAAGGCAGCGCGATCACGGCACGCAGTATGCACCGCTATGTTGGGGTAACTATGGGCCTGGGAGTGCGGTTCATGGAACAGGACGGACTGAGTATCAAGCCTCTAGAAAACTAGTGTTTACCTCCTCGTTTGCCTCTGAAGAAGCCTCTACCCCTACCTCCCCTCCCAGAGTTCCTACGATGAGGTGGAGGTGGAGGAGGCAGTTCAAGAGGTGGAGGAGGCCCTGGTGGCAGAGGTGGCTGGTTGGAACTTTGCACACTACGCTGGACCGATCCCGGCAAGCTCCATCCGCCGCTCTGCTGGCCATAGTAATTCTGGGGTGCTTGTTGCTGCTGCTGTGGCGGTGGAACAGCATGGTAGCCTTGGTTTCCATGATGGGGCGGCTGGTGTCCTTGCCCACGTGGAAAATCTTGGGAACGATCCCTATAGTTCCCTCTATCCTGGGCATAGCCACTAACACGATCACTAAAACTCGGCCTTCTCGGACTACGGCTTCGTTCACGGCGAGAGTGATCAGGTCGGTAATGTTGGTCATTTCGGCCACCAGCTCGGTCCCCAAAACGTCCACCAGGCGGCGGCCCTTGGTAGCGAGTAAAGCTAGGGCCGCCCCGATCATCTCGAACATCTTGTCCGGGTAAATTACGAGGGAGATTCATCTGGATATGCGGTCTAGGGTTCCCACTAGGGCGAGATGGTGCTCCATACCTATGTTGCTCAAGATAGTCCCTTTTGACATCAGAATCGGGTATGGCCGCTTTCGCTGCCTGCAACCTAGCTTCAAACCAACCGGGCTCATCGTCGTCATCATTAGTAGTGTCAGCCTTTGCCTTGCCATTTCGTATGTACTTAGAGTCCATGTTCATGGTTGTCCAGTTGGACGCGGCTTTCGCATTCCAAATTGAAGTAGTGGGAATGCTTGATCTGTTTTTTCCAAAGCTGGGGCAATCGTCGCCGAAATGGTTATCATCACCGCATTCATAGCACGCCATTGGTATCTTTGATGCCTTTTTAATAGGCTTCCTAGACTGTGGTGGCATGATACGCCATATTTCGAAGTCCTTCTGGCCGACCGGAACATTGAAAATGGGCAAGTCAGAAACCTTTTTATGGTTTGACGACTTATACGGGCAATTGAAGCTAAAATGCGAGTTCGAAGCTTCGCAAACGTCGCACTATGAACCGTTAGTCAAGGATTTGATCTCTTGGATTAATGAATACATACCCTGAGCTTGTCACATTGTTCGGTAGGGTGTGGTTCCATACAAATGTCGCAGATCTTTCGCTTCTTAGCCTGTTCCTGGGATTGAATGTCTGCTAGAGCTTTTTGCGTCGCAGCTGAACCCGATATATCGGGGGTGAAGAGCTGACGGTAATCCTCGTGGAGCAATGGCGGGATTGGCTGCCTCACATAGTATTTTTGCTGGTATGACCAGATTTCTGTATCAACAGATGAGACAGACTCGCCGTCAGAGACAGCGCCATCTTCATCGTTGACATCATCATCATCATCACCTTCGTCGCCAACATCCTCACCATCAGAAGCACTTTCACCTTCATCACTGTAGTCATCTGCGCCGTCTCTAGCGACTGGACGGGTGGGTTTCTTGGTGTCTGCCGTTGTCGCTTCGTCTGTTGGGTCAACCGGATCACTCAAGAGATCGATAACCTCAATCTCACCATTTTTAGATGGCTGTTTAGATGGCAACGTTGGACTGACACCCTTCAAAGCTTGAGCATCCGTAGATGCAGCTTGGCCAAGCCCGGGAATTGAATAATCGACAATTTCGATTTGGCCTGCATTGATAGACTCGATCAATGGTCTGCGCGTGACCTTCGCAACTCCAACTACCGATCTGGCGGATTTCCCCAGCTTTAGGCCAGCTGACACCGCGATCGCGCCGTTGGATCTCGAGGCATCTGGACGTTCTACAGCAGCGCCATTGAAGGGTTCTGGGGCTTTCTGCTTCTTTGACCTCCCCTTAGTTATAGATTCTTCATCAGAAGACGAATCGATAGTGATGACTTGGGGTTCGTCCTCATCTTCAATATCCTCATCTCTGGCATCGTCTTGGAGGTTCAACGTAATCCCTGAATCATCCATCATGTCACTGTCGTCGTCGCTATCGCTGGAACCATCATCCGGATACGCTCGCTTTTTGGGCCCCTTTTCCTCTTGTACCGAAGCCTCCACATACTCTTTCGGAACATCCTGAACCTCTTGGGCTTCAAGAGGCTGTTGTTCAACCGGTTGTTCCTCAAGCGACTGTGGTTCGGGCAGGCCTGGGATGGTTTCCGTTGGAGGGGCATCGCCATCGCCGGTTAGATCCATAATCTCAGGTGGGCCACCATCCGTACGCGTTTGTCCGTCGTTTTCAATGGTTTCAATTGTTCGGAGCGCTGCTTCTGTTGGCGCGGGCAGTCCAGAGTTCTCAGGGTTTGTCGCGCTGTCATCGCCAGTGTCTGCAGCTGGTTGTGGTTCCTCCATGTTCACTCAAGTAGTTAACAAGTAGTTAATATCTGCTCTGTGTGGTCGCCGGATGATGAGCCTCAGCTACCCATGCTTTTTATGGGTGAATGCGATAGCGGGAGATAGCGATGGTCGGATCGCGGGACGATGAAGGAAGGAGGATGGTCGTGCGAATGAAGGGCGCCCGTCTGGTGTTGTTCTGTATGCAAATGAAATCTTCTGCCGCTGTGTCGTACAATGCGGCGCCCAATCGGATCCAGATGCGGCGCTCAAAATACCACACAACACACTTTCTTTTTATTTTCACCTGATATACGCAAACCAGTCTCAAGTTGCTCTGGTATGTTATGGATTGAAGGATTCGAGTGGTCTCGTACCTGGCTCTCAGAAAGGTCATAATTAGGGGCTAATAAAGTTGATTTACAATTAAACTAGTCTCGTCCCTAGCAATTAAACTATTTTAGAGGGTGGTTTCGTCATTTTGAAATGCCAGGCTCTGCCTACAATCTGCCATGCAGTTGACGTTGTCCACAGCTATTATTAGGTACCTTCCCACTCTCCAAAGCTTCGCCATGCTGCGTCAAGCTTGCCATATCACCTGACAACTTTCAAGCCTAAAATCCTCGGTATTTTGATGTGGTTTTATCGGGAGTTTAGCGTCAGTAGCCTCTCGTCACCCTCAACACACTCATCCGCTCTTTCTTTGCCAGCTATGATTGCCCGCCCCCTCAATCTCCAGCAAAGACATCCCAGACACTGAAGGCCAGAAGTAGCGTATTCATTATCAAATAAGGGTATCACATGACCATTTTGGTCTTCAAAACTCAAAAACTTTTTTGATGTGGTGCGGATATTTAAGTCTCGCATAAAAACCGCCCGCTTTCAACACCTTGACCTCTCATCCAGACGTCTACCATTGTACCGACCCGGAACGAGACTATACCGACCCCACCCCTTTCAAGTACATGGCAATAGAGAGAGCAACCGCAGAATCTTTGGAACGTACTTCTTTCTATCACATGATTACTTTAAGATCTAAAACTGGGGCTCTTTTGTTGTGGTGTTGTCAGATATTGTTTAAGTGGTCTATCCGCGAGACCAGTCTATCATAGTCTCGAGGTCTATCGTAGTCTTGTTCTGGATCTGGTCTTTATGCTTTCATCTGATTTCTAGCCACTCTCCTAGCCTCTTTAAACTCTGAAAATAACTAGTAGATTCTAGGTTTATAATAAGCATCTTATATCTACAGGATAGTAGTATACTAGTACTCTACAGGTTGTCTAGATACCTCTATTGATAAGGATATAACATGAGCTTTTCAACCTTCAAACCCATGCTTTTTGATGTGGTTTTCTCAAATATCAACGTTTAGATAGGTCTCCTGTTCTCAACACCTTCATCTACTGATCATATATAGGGCATGGTTCCCCCCTCTATTCTTAAGTTACTAGCCTCAGGGCCACCCTAGCATTGTCCTAGTCCCTGCTGCAATGTAAAGAGGGCCCATATGCTGCCTTGTAAACCAGACTTTGAGCTCTAAAGTGTCAACACTTTCAATGTGGTTTTATCAGATATTGTCTTGGTGGTTAATCTTCCGGTCTCAACGGCTTCTTCTGCCCGTCAGCCTCATGCCCCCCCTCAAGTCCTGGCTACTCTATCTGTCAGGAGCCATGCGGATAACCTCCGTAAGCTACAAATATCACCTGACCATTTTCAGCTTCAAAACTCTCGGTAATTTGATGTGGTTTTCTCGGATATCTAACGTCACAATTTTCTCCCACTCTCAACACCTGTATCCGATATATATCCGTCCGCCAACTATCATTCCCTCCAATATTATTTGGAGTGATAGAGTAAGCAGGCTCTAGGACCTCACTGTCACATGATCACTTTCAGCTTCAAAACTTCTCAACTTTTTGATATGGTTTTTTATCATATCGGACGGACATTGTTGTGACGGCCCTTCGCTCTTGATATCTTTACCCGACATACGGCCTCCTATTACTCCGCTCAATAAAATGGCAATCCTTCCTAGAGGCCAGGCGTATGCACAGCGCTCTGGGAAGCCTATCACATGATCATTTCCAGCTTCAATACCCCTCAAATTTTTGATGTGGTATTTCATTATCGGATGGATTTGTTGTGATAGTCTCCCCGCTCTTGACGCCTTCACCTGCCAGCCAGCCTCTCAGGTCTCCCAAGAAGATTGTGGTTTTCCTAGAGGCTAGAAGTAAGAAGTACTTTGTGAAGTGCTATCACATGATCATTTTCAGCTTCAAAACCTCCTGACTTTTTGATGTGGTTTTTGCTTTCAGGATCCGATGGACGTCGATTGTTGTGCCCAGTCTCCCGCTCTTAACATCTTCACCAGCTAATCAGCCAGGCTCCTAGCAATATCTCAAGAGGATCGTGGTCTCTTCTGGAAACGCTCTGTGAAAGAATATCACCTGACAACTTTGAGCTTCAAAACCAGAAATCTTTTTTGATGTGGTACGGTGTCCAGCCACGGAGAGTTTTTACAACACGATCAATAACGTGTGCTTTCTGATAATATCTCGGGTGGGATATCATGCTCCAATTCTGGGAACGAGACTACTCCAATCGAGGGGAAAGACCTCTGGTTTACGAGACAAGGAAAGACTAGGTAGTCTCGTCCCTAGACAGCTACAGAAAAGACTGTAGCAACCTTCCAGCCTTAAACTTCAAGTGCCTACCGGTATCTCAGTGGTATTAATACTTCATCGCTTAGAGCATTCTCCATTTAGGGTTGGGAATATTGCGCCCCAATGAAGGTGCAACAATTGAAAGGTTCGGAGAAGGAATAGCCGCTAAGATGGTGTATAGGCCAAGTTTAAAGCTAAAGTCCTGAATACTACTTCCAGCTCGTTACGTAGACGACCTAATGGAAAGTAACGCAGACTCCGGGATGGCCCGTCGACGTTCCTGTTTTTAAGGCCTAGCATTCCGTGCTATCAACAGGAAGGCCGGATTCCGACACTGCTCACTGACCCTAGCGAATTGCATTTTTAAAAAATTCCCTCGTTACGAAATATATTAGCTGACGGGTGCCGTCGTATTAGAATATTCGTACCTCCTCAATTAAAACATGCTTATTCGAAATTGCATGGCGAATGTTTACCTCATATTACATATACAGTACACAACCTTAAAGTCATAGTAACTGCCAGCATGATTTCATTGCCTTGTCACATTAGCTAATGGCCCAGCCATAGTCAGCCGACATCACCATTTAAGTTCAAAAACCGGGATATATTTAGATATTACATGTGCGAAGTATATTAATCAACCGGGTTCGGTAGAATCGGCAAACTCGCCCCGTGCTATGGAAATGCGGGGAACCGCCGCCCTTCCTCTGAAGCTCAACTTTTTTCCCTTGCAAATTTTGCATCAGCGAGAATTAGAGCTACGAGACATCCGGAATCCCGAGCTAGCAGCGCGGCATCACAAGGTGGTGCGTTTGTCACCTTTAATTTCGCAGTTGGCCAGTGCCAGTCTCCAAACGGCCGGTGCTGCGTATGCGTGAGCGTCGCACACAACCCGGAAAAAAAAAAAAAACAACGAAGGACGTGTTGCATGTTGGTCCTGCGCCCAGCACCGGACTGATCTCATTTCAGCGGCGAATGATATAATTTCCCGCCAAGATCAGGCCACTTGATGTTCTTCATTAGATAATGTCATCGACGAATTACATATTCACTTTGTCTACGATTCACATAAGAGCATAAGGATCAAGTTTTTTTGGTTTGAGAAGAGTGTGGAATATTGTTCAATTCTCCAACAGAAAATAGATAGCTAGCTAGTACAAGACCTGAATCAAATAGTATGGTTGGATGAAAACGCCAATGGGGACATGCTAGAAATACTTCATAAGACAAAAAATAAAATTCAGATCGAGAAAAAAAGTGTATTATAGAAAAAAAACTCCAATCCCCAAGCCAAGTGATCCAAGCAAACATGTGACTCCCCGAACTTTTTTGTGATTTTCAGCCGTGATAAACAAAAGAAACGCCGATGGTAAGGTAGTAGTTGATTTTTTTTGGTGACATTTGTCCAGGAGTCGTGAATCGAGACCGTTAAACCCCCCCTTCTTCTCCTTGAAGATCAAGTTCGAAAGCGGGGTATCCAATGCAGTATTAAAAAACAGTGTATATGAACGCCTGTTGTTCTCCCCATGAAAGTGAAAAAGTAATTGTCTTCGGGTATAAGATGTCGGATCGATCGAAAGATATGAAGCATTAAAGACCCTCCTCCATCTAATTCGAATTCAAATATTTAATGTCGGCCAAAGTTTCGGATCTTGTTGACGATTCTGTCGGCATTGGAAGCAATAGACCGGCTCGAGTAGCCGCTGTGATTCGAGCTTTCCGATACCCTTCGGACTGATCCTTCCAGGCTGACTCTGTCCTCCTCAGCTTCGCTGTCGTGACCTTCCTCCTCGTGAGGAACGATGTTTCCGGCGCCACCACGGCCAACGGTGTACATTGGAGCGATGGAGTCGCGTCTTAGCTTGTCGCGCTGAAGCTCTTCGTCGAAGGAGAACATGGCACGCTCCGAAGCTGCATGAGCGTTACCGACACCACCGCGACCACCGTAGAATGGACGAGCTTGTGGCTTGATGTCGTGGGACTTTGCCTTAGGAGCCGCAACTTCAGCAGAGGTAAGCTTGCGGTAGTTTCCGGCGCCGCCAATGCCGGTGTGGTAGTAGGCGGTGTGTGGAGCTGGTTCGTAGGTGGTGAAGCCCATTGTTGATATTGTTATAAAGTTATGTGGGATAGATGCTTGATTGGAATAGAGCTATGAAACTATTAAGCTTTTAACTGTCGATGAGGATGTTTTGTTCTCGTAAGAGATATTGAATTCTTGTTGGAAGCTAGATTGATAATCTTGAAGATGCTGATGATGATAAGAAAGAAAGACCAGGTATGTCCACCAGGAACCCGCTGCTTATATACCAATTTCCATTCCAAGACACCTGGGCTCGATGGCGAGTCCGAAAGTTCATTGCTATGACACATTACTTCATCGAAATAGCTAGATCGTTAATAATGGGAATGCAAAGAGGGTAGAGGGGCATACGGGAAGAAGCAAAGAAACAAGGCATGACCCTGTCCTAGCGCGCATTTCCCCAGATTTTCACAGCGGATGTGGCCCGAATGAATTGCTGGTGTGCAGCCTGTCCAACCAGAGTGCCAGAATCCTGCCATGAGCCCCAGCTTTTTTAGCTTTTGTGGTTTGTTCTTTTTCCTCTCGCTCTTCGCCCTCCCCCTGCGGTTCGGGAAAAAGCAAAAGTCCCAAGGTACAAAATTTTTTTCTTTCTCATGCGGATTTTTTTTTTTGAAGAGCGCACCACCGCGCAGGTGATCCAACCTTAACGCTGGGCTGGCACCATTCGGACCGTCTTTGCTTTTGGTGCCAGCTAAATTGGGGATGCCGTGTGATGTCGTCTTTGGGCGTCTCAATGATGTATGTTGCAGCCCCGTGGCCTCCTCTTTTGTCTGAGGTAAAAAAAAATTTTCCTCGGGGTTCCTCTGGGATGAGCAAAAGCTTCCTTCGGTAAGCAGTCCCAACAGCCTGGAATGGAAGTATTATGTAAAGCTCTCACTTCACAGTTATTACCCGGGAACGAGCTTCTCGTTTCTGACTGGCCTGTCGACCGTCTCTGGGCGTAATAGACGATGAGAATTTGCTGCTATATTTGCGGTTCTTGAGCGGTAGCTGCCCGGCCGTCAACCGGAGAGGGGCACGTGGTGCCTGACCTCACACAATTTTTTTTCTCGAACAAACGACGACTCCGGTTTTGTTCTTTTTGTGTGTGTTTCTGTTCTGCTGGAGCTCAATAGTCCAGAATCGTTGAAGCCCGAAAGACATCGATTCACGATGCAACAGTCCGGCCGGGTGAAACGGACCAAAGTTTGTACGTAGGAGTCACCCGCTTAGCAGACGTCAACCACGCAAAAAATTAAAAACGCGGTTTTTTCAATCGGAGATGCTGTGAACCCATTCCTGTCGACACTATGCCCAGCCGTCGACAAGACAATGCGAGAGCTCAAGGGGAGAGTGGTTACGCAAAAACCCCGAATTCACCGCCTCAGTCGAAAGAGGGATCCACGAATTCCAATTTCCCGTGGAGTTGGGAGTCGTTTCATGTCTAAGTGGTACAAAAATATAATACTTTCAGCATACCGAAACGTAACAGTAATATCGCCATTCCTTGACGCAATACGAAGGTGTTTCCTCATCATGAACGCATATGTCTACGGGCAAAGCAAGGCAAGGCAAAGGCAAGGCAGGGCAAAGAAGGTATGGTTAGAGTAAGAAATAAAGCTGTTGTAGATGCCTTTCCCGGGGAATATTACGTTATACCTTCGCATGGAATTTGCTCCCCCCGGCAGCCTCCGACTGAGCCGATGCCGTGTCAGGGGGAGGGCCCCTTCGTAAGCTTCGAAAGGAATGGCCAATGGACACGGTCAGGTGGTTCTAGACGCAATCCGAAAAGATGTCCTCTTACCTAAAAATTGGCTAAAAACAACCCAGAAACAGTGGTACTCATTCGAGACGCCGATTCTTGGAACCAGCTTCCCTCCTGGCCCAGCTGGCCCTACGGCTGCGTAACCACTTTTTCCCAGCCCAGCCCAAGCTTTCTGGTGGTTTGTGTGAGTGGAGCCGTCTCCGCGGAGTCTGATTGGGGCACAAGCTGTGGAACGAAGAGAGCTCGCCTGGTTAGCTTACACAGACCAGAAAAAAATAGGCATTTCTATTACCCCCATTTTATCAAATCGTAATTGACATAAAGACCGTAAATTGCCCCCTTTTTGGTTGTCTCTTGCCAGGCCTTTCGACCGCTTTCTTGGTAAATTCCTCAAGTTTTCCCCCTCATTCTTTTTGGAAAAGGAAAAAAAGAACTCTGGCCGGGTTTGGGTGATCAGAATAGAAATTAACGACCCCCCGAAACACGGAATTCGAATCGAATCATGTCACGATGGGGTAATTGTTTTCAAGGGCTTTAAATTTCTTAATTCTTACGAGCCAACCAGCGTCGAGGCTGCCGCTGTCCGTTCCAATGGCGATATTTCACTGGTGCATTTCGACAACAGGTGCAACACATCGCCTCCAATGAGCTCCCGCCACCAAACCCGTTTCATATATCTGGCTTAGATCTATACTATAGACGTGGTTCCGTATATTGACCTGACTCCTCGTCCTTTGTAACACTGACCCCATGCGTGTCCTCCATCTACACGGTTAAAATACAAAACCTCCGAAGGCCGAGATCACATCACATCACATCTCACTCCTCGATTTATGCATATTTTGTTTTATTTTTTTTCGGGCTAGCGTTTAATTGCGCATTTGCATCGATTTGCCGTGATCGTATTCGTGTCGGCTTTGACGCTCGGTATATCTATAGATCTATAGACGGTACGTATCCGTATGGCTATGAAATATGCAACAAGCATTGCTTTCGATCCTTGAGACTGTTCTCGGATATCTATTACTTGAGAAATAACTCAACCCCATCGGCCATCATGCTCTCGATCGAATGGTAGTTATTACCATCGACCCCAATGTAAACTAATTCGTAACCCCGCTGGAATTCTTGTGCTTGCACGATCGTCATCACATATTGCGGCATCAATTTGTTTTTCTGAAAACAAAATCTTCCAGAATTCCACTCAAAACTCCGGTCCGGAACCCTGGGAGGAACAAACAATGTAAATCGTGAATCCAAAACTCTTGGTGTTTCTCCACATTTCTTTCCCAAAAAAATTATTCTCGAAATGAAAAAAGATCCACAAATTCTGCTGTCAGTAAAAATGCATCGGCGTGATCCCGTCGCATTAGCTCAAAAAGGTCCGACATCGACGCGAAACAGTTTAAACTCATGGTGCTCCACTTGGTTGAAAAAAAAAGTTTTTGGCGCAGCTCCGCCAGAGGTAAGGCTAACCCTAATCAGGGCGTTTCCCCAGATTCTTTTTCCACGGGTGGATCCATGGGATCAAATTCCCCCTTTTACGGACCTGTCGTTCTATTCTTCTCGACGGTGATGACTTTCTTTTTTTCCCTTGGAGACGATGGGCAGCTGAGCGCTCTTCTTTTCGGTTAAACGCTGCGCTGGAAGGGCTGTCAGATCCCATCCACCAGCTCACGCAGCCGCGGCGTAAGGCCAAAAAAGAGGCAGCAGCGCAACCGGTTAGTCTGCCAACCACCAGCGAGACTTCTTGGAAGCGAGTAAAAGGTAAACGTAAACCCCGAACCCTCTTTTAAATTTTTTTAAAACTTCCCAAATTAAAGAGAACAATCGCCGAACAAATCCTTCTCCCTCCAGAAAAATTTCCATATTTCGCGGATGAGAGCTCCAAAAACTCAAGATGATGCTCATGATGAAAAATTTTGAACCTCATGACCAAAATGACAGCCTCAGAGGAGCATTATGATCTCACCGAGCGCGACAGAATGATGACTTTCGAAACTGAATGCGATGGGAAATTTTCCAAAATATCACCTTGGCGGCGCCTTTGGGCCCTTTCGTAATTTTAGGCCGACAATGCCATATGCCATCCGGTAAAATATAGCATTATGATCACAGGGAAATTTTTTCTTAACAATAAGAAAACAAAAAAAAAAACAAGTCATCATCGTCTCACTTTGCGTGATCACTACACATCAATAAATGTCTATGGTTCGGAATATCTCCACCGGACACACCGGCTACAATACCATTACTCGTAATCCAATCACTTACCCACATTCACCACAGAAACTTCAAAAAAGTCATCAGATCCACATGGTGTGAAAACATGCATGGATTACACTATTTCATCGATTCCCCTTTTTGGCTGTTTAACCGTCCGAAACCACATTCGTGTCACTCGGTCTGGACGTCCAGCGAAGCAATGCTTTAGTTAACGCCATAGCACGATATCGATACGAGATGTGATAATGCAAAATACGCTGCAGGGTGCATTACCCCAGAATTTCACAACCCTTCCTCCTCCTCCTCCTCCTTCCTCCCGAAAAAATTCACATTTTAACTAAACTACCTACAGTTTAGTTACTTTTATAATATACTTCTCCTGACTCGGATCCCGTTGGCAGTTTAGCTTTTTACTACTCCGGTTTACTTACACCGAACAAACAAGTTTAACCTCGCTAAAACTGAAGCTTTTTGGATAATCACATCTTCAAAACGGACATACCGCGGTGCTGTGACCCTATACCGCAACAACAGCGCGGAGAGCCCTCTTAGCTCAATCGGAAGAGCGCCAGACTTTTAACCAGGATAATCTGGCGGTCGTGAGTTCGAGCCTCACAGAGGGCGTAAGCGTCTTGAAGTTGTGAAGTTTCGGATCGGAAACGATACGGAACTTGTATTTTTTTTTTTTTTTTGGTTTTGGGAAGGTGGTGTTAAGTGGGGATGTTAACATGTTGGGTGTTAGTCATTGTTGGGGATTTTCAATTGAGCTAACGGATATCCTAATTTTTTTTATACAAATCCGGATGGGTAGGCACTAGGGACTAAGGTCGTATCTGCCTTAGATCGTGGATTATATCTGTTTCGTAATATACGGGTTCGAAATCTGGGGAACCATGAGCATCTACACATCCCTAGCTATAGGTTTCCAGGCAGCTACTCGAGCACTCGTATCCATCCACGAGGGATAAAAAGCTTAGCAATCCCAATCAAGAAAACCATCTCCTTTAAGCAGGTAACAAATCCATCTCCCTGACCGATCTACAGGAGAATTGAACCAAACATGCGGCTGGATATCGTACCCAAGGCAAATGCAAAGCTCCAGCCTTAAGCCTGCATTGGACGGAATATACCAAACCAATCCCCGATTCTAACCACCCCTCCCGCTTCCGCTGTCTTTCGAGTAATCCTTACCTAACAGATTCCCATGGATTCCCGTCCGTATATGCATGTACGAAAGCTTAGCACGGGTCAGCTGGGCGGACTCACTTTCGAATTGGGAGCTGCAAGCAGACGCGGCTAGCTGGCTGCAAGGACGGTTCGAAAATCAAAATACCACAGATCGCAACGCGGAGCTTTCTAGCACTTTGATTGTTTGTGTGACGTGGATATTGAGCCTGGGTTATCGAGTTGGTTACACATGTAGGATTCTTCATCTGGGTAGTTACCTATCTAGGAACTAAGCCTCTAGCAATGCCTTGCATATATGAGCTATAAGGTACTTACTGTATAGGATATAAATCAACTTCAATTGAATATCGATTGGCTGCCCGACATCGATCCGATGCTAGAATATAAACACAGGTAATAAATTTAATTTCTAACGAGGCCAGTGTATCCTGTGCTATCTCTTGAACCGTACATACCCTTACATTTGCAAACCAAATTAAAAGCTAGGTTATCTGTAAAAATTTATTAATACCGCTTCATAGCCAATAGTACCCGTATACCCTCATATTACCTCCGCTCCGGTTTTCAACGGAGCCTATCGGGGGGCTCAACCAATTGTCGCAATCGGTACAAATCCCGAAATATACTTTTTGTAAAAAGCGGCTCTGGCGCAGTGCACATATAAACCAGGTCGGAAAGGAATATTCGAACCCTTGGTATACCATCATGATGTCTATTTTAATGCTGTACATATCAAATCCATATCTTCTGCAAGGGTTCAAAAATCCTTTGTACCCGTTTTAGACAGCCTGTCGGCTGCACTTTTGGCCGGGCCCCAAGACGCGTCTACAGCTACAGCGCGTGGTAATGCCATATATAATCTCTAACCCGAATTCTACAACTCCGATGGTAGTTACACATCCACGTTTGTCTCAGACCAAACGCCGCGAAGTTCGTTGAAATATATCGATACATCTCTAAAAACGAGACTACGCATATCTAACAATCGAAGGTGGCATAACCCCCCCAATAACCCCTAAAGAATGTCCGACCTCTCAAGCCCCTCATACCCCCACCCCCTCTGCTCCACATGCCGTCCCCCGCAACTCCCCTACCACGACCTCATCCTCCGCCGCTTCACAGAATCAATCCGTAACCGAAAGAACTGGACAAAACTCCTCAAAAACCGTCGTAGGATGTCAAAGCTCATCCAAAAGGCAGCGTATGAAGATGCCTGTGCATTTTCTCGGGGAAGTGCTATGGATATCATATGCCCCGTCTGGGATGGCGAGGATGTGAGATTTGTAATTGAGGAGTTGGAAGGGTGCGCGGGGTATGTTGAAATGTTAAGGGAGGGGGGGTGTCTTATTGAACCGGATGTTGAGGGGGTTTGGAGGTGCGATGGGGTTGATGAAGAGCTGAGGAGGAGACTCGAAGAAGGTTGGTGGTAATATAATATAATCATATCCTCACAGATTGGTAATGACTTCATGAAGCAATCTCCATGCTGGAAGACGAGTCCAACAAAGATACCGTCCAAGACCCCGTCCACCCTTCCTGGTGGCCAATAATCTACAACCACACCCTCACCAACACCGGTTCACCCATCAAAGCACCCCGACAAACCTCATCAAACTCGTCAATCAATTTCTGCTGGCTGCCCTCAGAATTCACCGTCGCGGCAGATGGTAAAACCAAAATCTCATCGTACATAAATAATCTCTCCCGTCCCGAGGAAAAGGAAAGGCTGTATCCGTTGATCGAAGAAATCTTCACGGCTTTCGTACCTCTGTTCAACCACGTTCTCGCGGAGTTAGTAAGACCTGATGTTATCAAAACCACCGCTGGGGTTTCGGAGCCGGACTACGGACCGGATCATGGGGATCAGTTCAGCCACGTTTCCCGTCTCCCTATGAAGGAATTTAAACGAACCTGGCGGGGCATTATCAAAACCTACGAGAATGGTGAAGAGATACCGAGTGGGTTTAGGGGTGGGATGGAATACAATGGTATAAAGCCGTGCGAGGGTGACGGTGACGCGAGCGATGGTGGGTTCGGGAGCTGTAATTACTCAGAAGAAGAAGAAGAAGAAGAAGAAGAAGAAGAAGAAGAAGAAGAAGAAGAAGAAGAAGAAGAAGAAGAAGGAGAAGAAGGAGAAGAAGGAGAAGAAGGAGAAGAAGGAGAAGAAGGAGAAGAAGAAGAATGGGGTATATTCACCCACCCACCCGGCATTCTCGATCACAAAACCTGCGATATCCGGGACATCGGATCTGTCATCCCCTCTAACAAATGGCTCCCTCCAACCATAACCCCCCAAATAAGCCTCCACAGCAAAACCATCAACGTCATCATGAAAATAACCAGTATATTCCTCACGCCCGAGCACCCCGTATTCCCACCTAGTGACCGCGCACCCTTCCCTGGCGGTGTCGATTGGCGGTGTAGTGGACGAAGGGTCCATACATCCAAATCCTAATCGATGAAATACCAAAGCTAAAAATACCCCAGAACGAACGTATCGTTGCAACAGGAATATACATTTACTCCCAACAAAACCTCACAGAAACCTCCCTCCCCTTCGCCCGTCACGTCTTTCCACGAAACAATTACAGACCCTTCCAAAAGATCGGTGAAACGGTACTAAAGCAAAACCGCCTGATAGTTTACCCAAACGCCCACTTCCACACCCAACCCCGTCTACGCCTGAAAGACCCCTCCCTCTCCGGCCACCAAAAGTTCATAACCTTCCACCTCTGCGACCCTTCCCATTCAATCCCCACCACGAGGACAGTAGCACCGCAACAACCCCACCACCGCGCTGACGTTGAAGAAGCACTCAAGGAGGGGATATGGGGTACCCTTCCGGTTGAGATCTTTGAATTGATATTGAGCCACCTGCCGGAAGCAATCAGTGTCAAGAAGGCGGAAGAGTACAAAAGCGTCATGTTTCGGTGGGAGTGGTATGAATTTAAGAGGGAGTGAAGTCATTTTGACGGGCATGATTGTAAGTTTGTATAGACCGCCTATTAATTCACTAATACATATACTGGTCTCGAGTGTAGTAATTGATCGTTTTTATTTTCGAACTTGATATTCAAGACGTTCAATGATTATGAAATTAACTGAGCAGTAATGGTAAGGTAAGGTAAGGTAATGGTAAAGTAATATACACTATCCAAGTAAAAGCGCCCTCGCGCAGCAAAAAGAAGACTCGTGATCCTCCATCCCATCTCCATCAATCAGACGGACCTAACGTCTTCTCGCATCAAGTTGGTTCTTAAGATAAACGAGACCTAAATATTCAAAATTAGCATATCCCCGTACCGCCTCATGTCAATATAAATAAATATAAGAAAATATAACAAAGGAAACCCACCCCCACCATCCACTCAAAGCCACTAAGAAAGAAAGGAAAAAGGAAATAAATAAACTCGAAGGAAAAATACCATACCAAGTACAGTCGCAACATACTTCACAACCACAGTCTTCCTATCCCCGCCTCCGAGGGTCAGTAACCATCCAAACCAACTAACCCTCGCCTTCCCATCTCGGCTAAAACTCGGTTTCTTCTCGAGTAGCATACGATACTGCGAGAGTTTGCTGGGGAGGTATGGGGGATAACGGGCATCGAGGATGGCTTCGAACCAGCCGCCGGCTTGGCGGACTGTGGTTCTGTGGTGGGAAAAGGCGTCGAAGCCGAATTTATCTTTTTTTATCTATTAGTTATGTTTTGTTAAAAGAAAGGAGGGGGAGAGGTACCTCTGTAGTTGCCCATGCCGGACTCGCCGACACCACCGAAGGCGAGCTTGTGGGATGCGCCGTGCCAGATGGTGCTACTCATGTCAGTTTATTACTTTGATAGATGATTAATATGATAAGACTTACTCGTTGACCGTTGCACCACCCGACCTCGTATGACCCAAGACTAATCCAACCGTCAGCACATCTCACCTACTATCATAATCACTAAAAAGTGACATAAGAAAACGGTTAACTTACTATAATCCGCCTCCTTCTTATCCGTTGTAAACGTATACAACGCCAACGGCGTGTCACTAACCCGATTCACAAACTCAATCGCCTCCTCCAAATCATCGATAACAATATACGGCAGCACCGGTCCAAAAATCTCATCCTTCATCAAAGCATCATGCTCATCTTTAACTTTAACCACCGTCAACCCGATGAACTTCTCCGACGCATCGGTTTCCCCTCCAATCTTGATTTCTCCGGAAGAAGACTCGATAAGCGATTTTATTCGCTGGAAGTGGCGGTCGTTGACGATTCTTGGGTAATCCGGCGAGGCCTTGATTCCGTTTGGGTAGAATTTTTGCCAGGTGGATTGGAGGGTGGAGATGAATTCTGCCTCCTTGGAGGAGGGGACGATGACGTAGTCGGGACTCAAACAGACTTGTCCGGCGTTCAAGGCTTTGCCCCAGCAGATGCGGCGAGCGGCGATTTTGATATCCGCGTTCTTGGTGATGACGACGGGGTTCAGTCCTCCTCTGTCCATCCATTAGTATTTAATCCCGAAAAATGTATAATAATGTATACAATATAGAGGGAATATGGACATACAGCTCGAGAATGGTAGGCGTCAAATGCTTGGCCGCAGCAGTAGCCACAATCCTGCCAACAACACCATTGCCCGTATAACAGATCTTGTCAAACTTCTGTTCTAACAGGGTGGTGGTCTCGGGGATGGCACCGTTGATGACGGCGAATGCATCCGGATCGAGGGAGTCCTGAATGATCTTTGTGAGGACTGTGGCCGAGGCCGTTGAGATCTCCGAGGGCTTTATGACCACGCAGTTACCCGCAGCGATGGCGCCGAGGAGCGGGCCGATTGTGAGCTGGAAGGGGTAGTTGTACGCCCTTTATCACCATCATTAGCATATGATATATGATATATAAAATAGTATAGAGGGGGGTATGAGGGTACCCAATGATGAGGACAACGCCAAGAGGCTCCTTGCGAATGGTCGGGCTGCCGGCCTTGCTCAGCAGGTCGGCCGTAACGGGGACCTCCTTCACCCAGCTGTCGATATCCCCCAAAGCATCGATGATGGCGTTCTTCAGCCAGATGCCGTCGCTCTGCAGAGCCTCGTGTTCGGACTTGTGCAGGTCCTGCCACAGGGCAGCGGCGATGGAGGCCTCGTTGTCGTGGAGCCCCCACCACAGCTTGCGAAGCTGCTGTTTGCGCCATTCGACGGGGCGGGTTTTGTGCGACTGGAAGGTTTTGCGGAGGGCGGCGATGGTGGTTGGGATGGCAGCGACGGCGGTTGCTGGGGGGGCGGGGATTGTTTTCGACATTTTGGTATTCTTTCCTATTACGACTGTTTCCTCCTACTTTTGATTGTTGATATGGGGACCGGGGGACTATGTGTATATACTTGTATATCCCAGCGACGGAGGTTGAGTGGCGTTGATGATTAATATAATACACAGACAGCCTATACGCACAGGAGGAAGAGAGAGAGAGGGAGGGAGAGGAAGAAGAAGGAAGGGATGACGATGATATAAGTATTAGCTCAGAGTTAGGTAGGTACTTAGTTTCCCCGGATACGCAATTAATATGTATTATATGAGATAAGATAAACTCTGATTAGTGACAGCGGTGCCAGGAATGTAACCATGCAGGCGGTTTAAACCGAGGCTTCTGTCGACGTTACACAGCTCCTTCCTCTTCCAACTGACGACTGCCACTCGGTCAACGCGGTTTTCTTTGGTATTTTATATCTCAGAAAGAATCACCCGCCGGACACGGCCCCTTTCTATCCCCGCCCACAATTTGTATTCAAAGCGGCCCGAGTGGCCAGCGGGGGCGGTGGAGTTTAGGTTTAGGCCGATTACTCTACCTGATACTCTATGCCATATTATACGAGCGAATGGAGGCGGGTTTGCGAACGTCTGGAGCGAACGGGGATGATATTGGGGTTAGCGCCATCACATGCCTGAGAATCGCCCCAGTTTCCCGTCTTAGCGAACGAACCCGGTTTGGTTGGACTGTTGGTTTGTTCCGTTCGTATGCCTTGTCCCCAATCGGTCCCAATACGATATTTGGCCTATATGCGGGGATGCTAGCATACGCTGGCATGACTAGTGATCGCGCCGTGTGGAGTACTTATATGCATGCATATGAACCCTCTTGTCGTCGTCAGCGGCCGAATATACGGATAATATATAATTCGATTCTAATCAATCGCTGCTTGTGTTTGCTGACTACGCCGTGCTGACTGTTGTCTCGCTGCGACCGAGGTCTAGAACGTCCATGTCGTATCATATCATATCATATCACATCATCATATCGTACACCACAACTACTATCTCCGTAGACGGACTAAAATATTATATTATGACAGACGTCGCTTGGCGAGAGCAGCCGCAACGACCCGCTTGCCAGCCTCACCGTCGCCTCCCCATTCCACCCCCTGTAAAAACTCCTCCAGCGCAGCTTCATACCCCAACTCCACCATCTCTTCGTCAACTTTAACCCCGCCCTTCGCCAGTGCCGCAATTACACACGCGATCCTGGCAATCTCCCCCCTCGTCTCCGGCGATATCTCCTCGTTCACGTTCGAGTATATAGCTTCCGACGCCTCCTCTTCCAATCTTGTGATGCTTACGCTTTTCCCTTCCGTTGTTGATTCCGTTAGTGGCGTTGTGTGTTTTGCTATGTAGATATATCCGTTTACGCCGAGGTAAATGTCGACGTCTCCGCCGCCGTTGGACGTGGGGAGGGTTAAAACGTGGGATTTCATCCGTCGGACCATTCCTGCATCGATGGTCATGAACACCCCGTTCCGGAGTTTCCCATACTTCAAACTGCGGGTGTGTAAACTTGCCAACCCATCGTTCGACAGCGTCTGGACTTCGGCAACCAACAGATCACCTTCTGAGAAAAAAGTACGGATTTGTAGTTCATCTGTAGACGTTCTCTTGCGTAGAATACCACCTGGTAGATTTATGGATGATAAAAGGAGAGTGGCGGAGTGAGGTGCTGCGATGTCGACCCGCCAGCGTTTGGTCTGGACTTCGAGGATGCGACCGACGACGAGGTCGCCGATTTCGGGGATGTACCGGAATTTGAGGGCGCGGATGGAGAGGAGTTTGTTGGTTTTGGAGATGGTGCCGGCGAGGGAGGAGATTATGGATTGCCCGGAGGTTGCGGGCGAGAGATAAGTTCCGTGGCCTCTGTCGCCATCATCAGTCTCACCATTTTGTATATTTTGTAGATGTAGATGTAGAGTAGAGGAATACCGCATCCACTGGGGGTCATCGGTGACCACCTCACCAGGCGTCACGATCCCACCCGCCTGTCCTCCCGCCCGTCGCGGAGCTTCGTCCATGAGCACATCCCCATCATTATCGAAGTCGAGCCTGACGCCGCCTTCGTGTTCCTCGTCGTAGTCGTCGGCGGCGGTGACGAACGGCGCAGGTGATATTATCTGTATCGGCATTTTGGTGGTCGTTGGTTGTTTTCAGTTGGAGGTTTTGGTGTCGCGGAATAAATTTGTTGATGCCGCATTTGGTGCGGCGATGGAATTTAGCTTGGCGGGGGAAATTCTATCCAGCTTCGAGCTTCACCACTTTTACCGGCCCCTCGAGACTATCGAACATCCACAACCACAAACTGCTATAAAAAGGGCAAAGATGACGCTGAAGGACCACCTCCACCTGCGCTCCTCGGTCTCCCACCACCCGGACGACGATAAAGACAAGGAAAAGGAAAAGGAGGACGAGTCCACGGCGAGGAAGCTGTTCCGTCGCCTCAAATCCGGTGGGAAATCGGACGACGAAAGCGATAATGAGTCCCCAAAACTCCGCTCGGACTCTGAGGCCGAAGTCGTGATCGAATTGCCCCCGGCCGCGGACTTTCATGTTCATTTGAGGGATGGGTCCATGATGGAGACTGTGACGCCGACGATTGAGAACGGCGGGGTGAATTTGGTTTATGTCATGGTACTCCTCCCCCTCCTCATACCCCCCTTATAGTACTATAAACCGTTCTAATATAAGTGTATGAATACAGCCAAACCTCGTACCCCCACTTACAGACCCAGCCGCTGCCATTGCCTACATGTCCCGTCTCCAACCCCTCTCCCCATCCACCACCTTCCTCCCAACCCTCTACCTCCACCCCTCCATCACCCCGGCCACAATCGCCACCGCAGCCTCAATGGGCATCGTAGGCGTAAAATCCTACCCGCGAGGATTAACCACCAACTCCGACTCCGGCGTCCTCTCATACGAACAATTCTACCCCGTTTTCCAAGCCATGTCCGACCACGACATAGTCCTAAACCTCCACGGCGAATGCCCCTCAACCCCATCCGAAGACGTAGCAGGAATAGAAGACGAGGACATAACAATCCTAAACGCCGAATCCAAATTCCTCCCCACCCTCCTCTCAATCCACAAGGCGTTTCCAAAACTGCGTATAGTATTGGAACACTGCACCACCGCCGCCGCAGTCGAGGCCGTCAGATCCTGCGGTCCAACCGTCGCGGGGACGATTACGGCGCATCATTTATTTTTGACGATAGATAATTGGGCCGACGACCCATTCTGCTTTTGTAAACCTGTTGCGAAGCTTCCGGCTGATAGAGCGGCGTTGTTGGCCGCTGCTACGTCGGGTGATACGAAGTTCTTTTTAGGCACGGATTCCGCGCCGCATCCCAAACCCGCCAAACAAGGTCGCTCGGGGAAAACTGTCGCTGGGGTCTTCACGCAACCTTATGCGGTGCAATTGGTAGCAGAGGCGTTCGATAAAGTTGGAAAGGCGGATAAAGAAACCCTCGAAGGATTCTGCTGTAAATTCGGCCGAGACTTTTATAAAGTCAAGGAAAAGGGGATAGAGAATGGGCAGGATAAGAGGAGGATCGTGTTGATGAGGGGTCTCGGGGAGAAGGTTGTTAAGGAAGTTGGGGGTGGGGAGGGGGCAGTGGTGCCGTTCAGAGCTGGCGAGGGGGTGTGGAGTTTGAAGTGGATCGAATAATACCTATATTCTATATTCTTCATTAGGTATTATCAGGCTTTGTCTTGGACTGGGTTGGATTGGGTTGGATTGGGAATTTGGGAATTTGGAAGCCATGTTTCTATTTTTATAGTATGAAAAGTCTCTGCTTTTGTTCTGTATCGGTCTATACTGTGAGGCCTGGACCACCCTGAGGCTGGGAACGAGACCAGTGAGCCCTAAGTTTCCTAGCTATCTAGTGGATAGTATAGAAGGCTTCCTCGCCTCCTGTGTCTATACATGACTCAACGAAGCACTTATATTGGTACTTGGGATATATACTTAAGTATATTATGTGATACATGGTTTACTCAGGCATGCCCGCACACTTTATAGTATAGTATAGTATTATATTACTAATCTGTCTCTTAGGATACCTCTTTGCCCCTATAATACTGTAATACCGTAGTCACTGCCTTCCATGACATTCTCTGTCCAATATACCTAGGTAGTGGGGTGCCTCTTGAAGGAGTGTGGTATATTGGCCACCTCCGCGTTGGCCACCAGCCACAAACCGTGGCGCAGCAGCCGCTAAAAAAATTTACACAGCACAACAAAGCTCTTATCAGCTCCACTGACTCAACCTCAAAGAAGACCACTCACCAACTTCCACCAACCTATCACTCCCACCTCCCGCTATCTACCCCCCATCCCCTACCTCCCCATCAATTGCACCTCCATCCCCTACGACCCCCCACATCGAAATAGCTCCAAGCTCATCGGTTCACAATGTCTGAAGAAGAGGTAGGACAGCTCTCCCCACAATCCATAGCTTGAGCTAATTGTTCCGATCAGCAGAAGAAGTCAGTCGCCTTTGGCGAAACCACAGATCTCGAGAATGGTGAAAAGGTCGAGACGAACGAAGCTACCACCGCAGAAGGACACTCCGTCGCTGGTAAAACCCCCCTTTCCATACCTACCCCTCCATCATGATATAGGAATTGGTTTCTTATGCTTTCCTGTCTTTTTTGGTGGAAATAGGCACAAACATCAGTGCTGACGAGATGACCTCCCGCGTACCATTAGAAAACGGCGAAGAAGCACCTGCCACATTCGACCCATCTGCCATGAAGAAGAAGAAGAAGCCAAAGAAGGAGAAGGAGACCGAAAATGGTGATGAAGCGCCGAAAGAAAACGGGGAGGAAGGATTCGATCCCAAGCTTTTGAAGAAGAAGAGGTCGAAGAAGGCTAAGGCTGAAGAAGGAGAGGGTGACGCTGATGGCGAATTCGATCCTACGAAGCTGGTTAAGAAGCCGAAGAAGTCGACTAAGAAGAAGCCAACGGGCGACGACGACGATTTCCAGAAACGTCTCGAGGAACTCGGGTTGGAAGACAAGAAGGACGAACCCGCCGCCCCACAAACTCAAGAAGAAGTCGAGGCGGAGCTGGCACAGGGTACCGGCGTTTGGGCGCAAGATAACGCCACCCCGTTCAAGTACTCCCAGCTCTTGAAGCGATTCTACATCAACCTCTACGAAGACCATCCTGAACTTTCTGGAGACGGTCGGTTGAAGAATTACAAGATCCCCCCGCCGCAGGTCGCCCGTGAAGGTAACAAGAAATCCATCTTCGCCAATCTCCCCGAAATCGCGAAGAAGATGAAGAGAAACCCGGACCATATCATTCAATTCATTTTCGCCGAGTTGGGTACCAACGGTTCCGTCGACGGTGCGGGAAGATTGGTCATCAAAGGTCGTTTCCAGCAGAAACAGTTGGAGAGCGTTTTGAGACGCTATATTGTCGAGTACTTGACCTGCGGTACTTGCAAGAGCCCGAATACTACTTTGATGAAGGAGAATCGTCTCTTCTTCGTCAACTGCAATATCTGCGGATCCAGGAAATCCGTCTCGTATGTCCCCCCCATCCTTTTGCTATCTGACATATTTGGAGAGTGTGCTAATGTAATGATGACAGTGCTATCAAAACTGGTTTCCAGGCTGTCGTGGGCAAGAGAAAGAAGCAGCAAGCTTAAATTCACTCCAAGCTCTCTCTTCTTCTTTCTTTCTTTACTCGTTGGGGAACATTATCTACGCGCTTTTTCGGGTTTCTATGCTGGGGTTTCTTTCATCTTACCGGGATAATTCATTCTCCTACGCATTTCTACTAACACACATACCCTGTACGCTCGTCACTGTAATGGCAGACTGACTTCCACCTCTCTCTCTCTCCTTCCACCTCTTTATACCACCCGCTACCATTCTTCTCTGAATTCTTACACCCTCTCCATCATCGCCATAACCATCATATCATCATCATATTATCGGGTGTTATACTGCCTTTTTACCCGTCTCCTTATCTTTCTGTTCCTGCTAGTTGTTCATCTCCGGTCTCTTTTCTGAGCATTTTGATGAATGGATGGGTCGTGGTTTCCTCTTTTTTTGTTTCCTTTGTATCGTTTCTCTGATGAGTATGGGTCCAATGACTTTAATGCCGCGTTTTGTTGTTCCTTTTCCCGCTCTTTTCCTTTGTCAATATTACTCCTTTTTTTTTTTACTCCGATTCCCTTACGCTGGCGATGATAAGATCAGGATGAGGATGGATGATTCCCTGTAGTTTTTAACTTTATGCTTTTGGGGTTTCTTTTTATTCCTTAGGTGGGGGAGGGGGTTTCTTTTCGTGGTCGTATAAATAAAAGTCGGTAGATGAGGATCAAAAATGAGATGTTGAGATTGCTTTTATATTACCCTTCCCTCTTTTTTTAAAATTCTTTTTAGATTTGTTCATTTTTAGATTTTGGTTAAGGCTTTTTATACTTGGTTTGTTTAGAGGTAGAGGATCGTGGGGCTTATTTTACCTTGATAGAATTGTTTTGGGAATCAGGTTGGTCGCACATGTGGTGGTTGTGCGACGATAACGTTATGGATTTTTTTTTTCGAACTTCGGACTGACTCGAACCCGGTTGGGTCTGCCTAACCTCGATCCCCTGCCCCACATTCTCTTGAAGGAGGCTTTGTGAGCAGGGAGTTTGAAGCACGATAGCGGCTGAAAAAGTGGTGTTCCGATATATGTATTATGTACGTGGGCGGCGGGAAGTTCCTTCCAAAGATGGGTAGGGAAAGTTTTCCTGACATCCAGATCCACATCTCGACCGGGGGAGCTCCGATTTACCCATTAGAACTGCTTTATTTACGAGGGGTTTAAGAGCGCCCTGGAGGTTGAGTGATAGACGTATGATTCTTTCTTTCCCTCTTTTTTATTTTTTATTTTTTATCTATTATATCGATTGTAATTTGGGAGGTTTGATAGGACTGGAAGTCGAGACCTGTTCGTCCCGTATGCAAAACCACGGCCATGCAGGCGGTTGACAAACAACAGTCTCCCGTCCTCTGCAGCAAAAAAAGAAGCTTATCCGACCCCGCCTGAGCTTGTTCCTGTAAAAGTATATGTATGTCTCTTTTTCGAAGGATTTTTAACACCGTTTAAGCAATGGCGCTAGACAGGGGTAGCTTGCTTCCCTTACAAACATCCAAAGCTTGGTTGGGGCCCCTCCGCGCGAGAAAAAACCGCTCCACAGCCTCAATCTGAAGATGACCCATGATTTGCAATTGATCCCTTGTTAACAGCTTGAAACGGTAGCTATAGATGGGGAGGTCGATGAAGCTTGATCGAGGGCTGAGGCTGGAAACTCTCTTTTTTGCCATTTTGGACAATTTTTTATATAATGATGTAGCTCGCCCCGCTGGATTATATATAAATGGGGCTACGACGTCAGGATTTTCAGAGAGTCTTGGATCTTTCTCGGAAGCTTTTACGATCATTTCCCTCGTTCGGTGCTTCGAGGTCTTGGAGCTTATTGTTACCTGTTGGAGGAGTCTTTTGGTTCGAGGTTTGTTCTTTACTATTCTATTGGTCCCCTGTTTATCACATAACATAAGCGCCGTGCTTGGTTCCTGTTTTCCCTGGTTCCTGCCCCTCTTTTTGAACTTGATAGAACAAAGGTTCTGTTAATAGTTTACGAAACAGCTTAGCTGTCGGCAGACCAGATCCATTTCTATTTGCTCTGGGCGCGCATGTTTTAAAAGTCGGCTTTTCCGAGTTTTAAAACCGCCTTTTTCTTTCCCTTTCTCTTTTGTTTCTTTACCACCGCGCAACGTAACTGTCTGCATCGCCGAAATTATTCGTTTTCGCACCCCGCAAGAAAAGGTTATTATAGAAATATAGAATAGAGGCTGGAAGTCCCGCGATCAATCTAGGTCCTGGGGATCTTTAATAAAATCCTACCCCGAGTTTTCCTTTTTCCCTTCCCTAATATTTTATTTATTTTTATTCTTTCAGCCTCACCGTTGTGGTTCGTGAAGATAGCTAACCGCCTCCCTCCCTCAATCCCGTGGAGTAGTAGATATATAGAAATCCAACAGCTGAACCCGCTCCAGCTGAAACCGCACGCATACGTACACGGCTCGGGAGATTTAACCTGAGATAAAAAGAACTCCAAAAAAAAAGGAAAAAGGAAGTTAGGCATTCGCGCGAGAGAAGAAGATGTCTCATTTCCAGGGATCGCCGCCACCACCGCAGGGTGGTTATTATCCTCGTGAGTAACATTTTCTATTCTGGTGGTGATGGTAGAGGGGGGGTTGTAGACGGCATGACGGATAGACGAGTTATGTTGGATTTGTTAGGGGGGTTACCGGATGCATACTGTGGCGAGCGTCGAGGCCCGGTGGGACTTCGATTGGATATTGATATGCTAACATGACCCAGCGCCCCCGGAGAAAGGAAACTACCCACCCCCCTCCGGCGCCCCTCCAGGCGGGCAATCATTCGCCCCACCACCGACGCAACAAACATTTGCCCCACCACCGCAACAATCCTTCGCTCCGCCACCAAATCAGTTCAGCCCTCCGCCTCAGGACCAACGGGGTTCGCAGCAATACTTCTCCCCGCCGCCCCAGAACTTCGCTCCTCCGTCCGGTCCGCCGCCGCCGCAGCAGACCCCGCCGCAGCAGCAGTTCCAGGGTGCCCCGCAGGCTGGACCATCCGCCCCGGTTGCACAAATCGGCGGAGCTATCAGTCAGGAATTGGTGGGACAGTTCAATGGAGGGAGTTATAGAATCGACCATAGAGATTCCAATACCATCCTAACCATGAACCTGGCGCACGGGTGTCCCATCACCGCCAAGCCAGGTATGAAAAACTCCCTCCCAAACCTCCAACATCGAAAGAAACGATACTAACAAATCATGGAATACAGGCGCAATGGTAGCAATGGCCGCAACAGTAACCCTAAAAGGCTCCGTCAAAGTCTCCCTCAAAAAACTCATCAGCGGCGGCGAACTAGCCCACTCAACCTTCACCGGTCCGGGAGAAGTAATCCTCGCCCCGGCGTCCTTGGGCGATGTAGTCCCCATCCGTCTCGACGGTAATCAACAATGGACGATGGGCAAAGACGCCTGGCTGGCGAATACCCAGGGCATCGTCCGCGACTATAAATCCCAAGGAATCGGTAGCGCCATGTTCTCCGGCGAAGGATTGTTCGTGTATAAAATCACGGGTCAGGGCGTGTTATTCGTCACCAGTTTGGGGGCGATTATTCAAAAGAATTTGGCGCCGAATGAGCAGTATATTGTTGATAACGGACGTATGTTCCCCCCTTTTCTTTCCACAAATCTAAATGAAAATAAGCTAATGAAAAACCAGATCTGGTCGCCTGGAACTGTAAATACGTAATCGAACGTATCGCAAGCGGCGGCATCATCAGCGCCCTCTCTTCGAACGAAGGTCTCGTCTGTCGCTTCACCGGCCCAGGAACGGTGTTCATCCAAACCAGGAATCCATCCGAATTCGGATCTTGGATCAGATCCCATGTGCCAACAGGTGGGGGTGGAGGCGGTTCCCTCCTTTCCTTCTAAATCCCCCGTTTTTCTACCATGTCGGAGGGGTTTTTTACCTCCGTTTTTTTTGTTGATTTTTGGGGAGGGGTTGATGAAGGTAGTATTAGCCTTTTATTGTGTATGGTGTGACTAATGTTTTTTTTCGTGTGATGTGTTTGAGAATAGGTCGGTGAGCAAGTCTGATGTTTATATATATGGTTTTTTCGTGTCGACAGGAGCGGATTGTCTCTACTTTTGTTTATTATGGATTGGTGGGGGTTACGATATTATGATGGAGGGATTTGGATAATGGGATTTTCATAGTTTAAGACGTGACGAAGGACGTAGATCGTAGACTACTGCATAACCCTTCTTATAAAGAAACAAAAGGGGGGCATAAGAACGTGAAAAACTTCAGGCGCTATTACGGCGTATGGTTCAAATCCATTTGTGGAGATGTAGTATTATATATAAGTGCTCGATATTCAGAATGTAAACTACCTTTCCGTGGTTTTGGATGACAAAAACCCTCGAAATTTCTACCCAATGAAAACGCAGGACCTAAAGTAGATATACCTGGCCCCGTATACCGTCAACATGTTGGTAGATGGTATAAAAATACAACTGTAGCCTGCCTCCCGCTATCGATATCCTGGGGTCGATTCGCTATGCATGCACAAAGGTGGTAAATTAACACATTTGTGTGGAAAAATTGTGTTGGATTTGCAGCTAAATCTCATACCACTTGCGGCTTGAGGATATAGAAATATTTTTCATTTCAGAGGGAGTTTTTGAACCATTTTTTACTACCGGGATGTGAATGTTGGATAATTGGGCGTGAATTGTTGTATTTTCGTTTTTATGTTGGTTATAATTCTAGCGTCGACGCTGCCGCATCACACGGAGTCGATAACGTTATGGCACACATGCACAGGGGAATCTTGACCGAGTTTCCCGAATTCCGGAACGGGAACGGGAAATATTATCCGTTGAATTAATTCTTGATATAAAAATTATTACGGGAGAAGTTTCAAATAGACACAGTAGCATCTGGTTTACGAGATAAGTTTCAAAATATGTTTCTCGTGATTAATTGTTCAGAAGATTATTTGATAAGTTCGAATATTCAGGATCTACTAGATACGTAGTAGACACTCCAGCCGTATACGCATACGCAATATCTTAAAATTTGTCTAAAAATCGATATCTTGCCGCGCTGGATTAGCCCAATCTATGGGCCTAGATGGGATTTAAAACTTCATTACTAAACATTGAATTTCAAAGTGTTCTTCGTTGACTTGAGCACTCAAGTTCAACCATGATTAGGTGCAAGACGAACGATGAATGTCGAAAAGCCTACAAGTACGCTTGTCTCATTGCCAGATAAACCTGATTTCGTACGTATACTCAAACGTCACAAAAGGAAAGCTGTCAAAATGTAAAATTCGGATTTTACCCCTCTAGATGAAGTAGTTTAGGTTGATTACGGCTTAAAGGCATCCTGTCAATTTCATCTCGATTGGAATTATATCAAATATATTGAACGCAGCTGCAACATGACGATTGAAGGTTACAATCTCGTAACAAGGCCTGTCATTGCAAAAAAGCTAACTTGGAAAAAGAAAAAGGATATCGACGATAAGAGACGAAGATAGGAAGAGGCCGAGACGTATATGTTAATATCTATCGAACAAGCAATCCCCTTGTCGCAGCCGGCCGGCCGGCCGCTCCCTTGATTCAGGTACGGATTCTTCATGATTCGTCGATTCATTACAATTGTCTCAGTGCCTGAATATCTCCCCCGGACCATGAAGCCTATCGGACCCCCATCGTCCGAATGCGTATGTTAGATTTGATGAGGATCTAGACCGTCGGTCAAAGGTCTGGGGTTCGCATACGGTTGCGTAGACGGGTACCGGGTAATAGTATTTTCAAGGTTATCCTCGAGCGGGGTCCGTATGCGCATAGACTCCACCATGGGCTTTGATTGCTGTGATGATGTAAGAGAGAAGAAGTAATTCTTTTGATTCGGATGATAGGATATATTAGTTGTCTCGTACCCTGGACCACGGGGTGCTCAAATCGATTAGGAACTGAAGCTCAGCCACCTTATTTTCCCTTTATGATATCTGGATACGAAATCCGTTAGTTGTTATGGTCACTAGTTGATTGTAGTTACGCTAGTTTGTAAAATAAAACTGTTAGAATTAGTTGTATACTAGCTGAGAGTTATGAATTCGGAATATGTGGTAAACTAATCTGACTTCATGAACATTGACAAGTATAAGCCACATTGCATAGTCTGAACGCCGGTGTCTTGCAATGAGACAGATTTGTACAACATCAGTGCTTCATTGATCATTTGATATTCCTTGAATGCCCCTCGTGTCCCAAGCCGAGCTCAAATGCTCCGGGGGTGTTATTCCATTTTTTGTTTTTTTCTTGTTGAAAACTGGTTTGGGGGTTACTCTTGCTTGAGAGGTAATTTTGCGGCCGCTGCTTTTGGCGATAGCTTGTGTCACTGCGGAGGGCCGCAGAGGAGAGGGGGCCGGTAACAGGTACCCGTAGTCTTGGCTGAGCTAGGTGGCTGAAAATGGCCTGGTATTTTTCAGGGGAGTCTTTCGAAAAACCCCCAAGTTCATTGCTTAGCCTGCTGAGATACCTTGGTATTGACGTATGTTATTCTTTGGTAAAAAATCAATGCACGATCGAAATCATGATATCACAAGATCTTTAGCATTTCCGCAAGTTGCACCGGATAACTTTTGAGCCGGGCGGTTGCTGTTGAGGCTAGTTTTGCTTAACTTTTTAACTATCACGACGTATGCACGGAATTCTGAATCATTCAGGTACGGCGGTCCAGATTCGATTGCCAATTGCGGGAGATCTGATTATCAAAGTGAAGCGATCAAGGAACGGTGTTTAGGGAGGACAAGAAACCGGTATATGCATGAATAGGATATTTGGTAATGTAAATGCAAGATGCGGACTTTGAAGAGGCCACATGTTCGACAATCGCCAGCTGATGGAAGACATTTCGGCGGCGTGCATGATTAGGTTCTTCAAGTCGGTATATATCTTTTCTGCATAACGTTATAGATTCAATTTTCGGCCATGATGGGCAGTCATGCGGCCGACGACCATCGACTGTCTACAACACAAGGGTTCCTGAATTTTGACGTTGAAATAAATTTTTTGCCAGGGGAAAGCCACACGGGTAGGATCGAAGAAGGGAGAGGGGGGGGTTCGAGATCGATCACTTAGCTACCTAGACTAGGATTTCTGGTACCTGACTAGTACAGATCAATGCGATTGTTTGAGAGCGGTCTAACCTTGGTTTGTGGAGATAAAAAAAAACATATCGACTTACCGGTCAAAGCGTTTTATTCGCATTTAGATGTATATTTTTTTTTTCTGTAATAAAAATGCGATTGAAACCGATCTCTTGCATTGCCATCTGCGGCTGAGGGTTGTAGACAGGAAACGGCTCCCCGGTATGCATATCAGTAGTTAGTCGAAAAGGCTTCTAAGAATTTTTTTTTTTTTACCCCTGACAAGACCCGGGCCAATCTCATCGCGAAGCAAGCGAGAGTCAAATGCACGATTCGTGAGAAGTGCATTGTTCTTCATGCGGCGGGAAGTGCCCTTTGTTTGAGCTCGGGCCCTGGGGGACTGTGGTGAACCGGAGATATGATATAAATGTTTGGAGGTCTTTAGAACGAATATCGAGGTTGGTATAATGGGAAAGATGAACCGAAAGGGTTCGAGGGTGCATGTGCCAGGTTATGCGAGATTAGCGGGCTGTCTGTGTCCAGCTGACGAACGCCCCCCGATCTTCGAGGCTTTCGGTTGGATTTGAAAGCCGCTGTCATTGGATTGGCGAGCCTGGTCTTCCTCTTTGTAAGTGATCGAATTTGTGAAGATTCAATATGGATTTCGATACATTCCATCACGATCAAAATACGAGACAAATTCGAAGATGTCTACTCCTTCGAAACAGTGAACAAGATGGCCAAAGTTCAAAAACATGAAAAGCTTGTCTCCCTTGCCGAAATCACAGCGTCCTGCTTGGCGACCAACTGTTTGAGGCAGGATATCGCGAGATGGAGTTAGGTTGGTGGAACTTGCTGGTTCGTTCTTGCTAACTAACTAACGGCAGTTGGCTTGGTTTCGTTCTGTTGTCCGTGAGGTGTTTTGTTGGCCATGGTCGCACACTTTGTACGAGCGCACGAACACACCCACACCCAATCTCTGCTTTTCCCCGGGCCGCACTTAATTTTTTCTCTCTTCCCTTTTTATTCCCCTAATTCATTCTCTCATCAGTCGGCTACGGAATCGATTTAGGCGCAAAAAAGGAGGGGCACAGGCCTTGCGCAAGCAGGGAGTTAAGATCAGCGAGAGACATAACTTACGAAACGACGAACAGCGATTGGCTTATACGCGTTATCTGCGAGAAGTTACCTGTTGGAAGATGTTCCCCACGACGGGAACATTTGGAGGAGGGGGGATAACAACACGACGACCAAAAAGCAGGATCAACTAGTAACTTGAAGATTGTAGACGTTAAACGGGTACAATCTAAGGGGCTTAACATGTTTCAGCTCGGAAAGACGGCCACAACGGAAGTCAAAGTCGGAAGCGATAACTTTGATCCTGGAAATCCTGCTGTGTGTGTCTCAGGAGGGGGTACTGAGAAATGCGAAAAGCGATGGCATCGATGGTGCAAGAGGTGTGAGGTGTCCTTAGTTGGGAAGGGCCGCTGAGTCCGCTGGGTACCGGCCGCGGCCGCAGGACGGAAATCTAGGCCTGCTCGAGCCGCATTGTGAGCAACAACAGTTTGAAAGGTGCCCAAGCTGGGTTGCATATGCATCGGGGGACTCGGGCATACGCCCTTATCTCGTACGGGGACAGTGAATCATTGTCTTGGATATTGGAGGGATATGTTTCCTTTCTTTTTTCCCTTAATATGACAGTCTTCAAGGTAAGTAGCATAAGAGAG
This sequence comes from Arthrobotrys musiformis, assembly GCA_036971715.1. Lineage (NCBI taxonomy): Eukaryota > Fungi > Ascomycota > Orbiliomycetes > Orbiliales > Orbiliaceae > Arthrobotrys > Arthrobotrys musiformis. Next base: position 2,629,863 of record JAVHJL010000007.1, read on the forward strand.
AGAAAAAATCTTCCCTGCTTCTATATTGAGGCCCAATTGTCAAAGTGTCTCCAAGACATCTGGGGATGCTAGGTCGTGCATAAGCGAGAGCGGTGCTGATATTTGACCGATCACCAGATCTTGCATTAGGAGACGTTCGGAGCTGAGTCTGTCGGAGAAATTGTGCGGTCTTTCCCAGATCTGGGCCAGTTCCTTCCAGGGTTGCGGAGTTTTAGGAGGAAAGGCTTTTGCTCAGCCTCTACCAAGACTGACTCGGCACTGAGGGCTTGCAAGATTTGGGGATGGCTCCGGTCGCTTTTGAACTGTGGCCTAGCACTATGTGTGGCTAGAACGGAGGTCTTTGACAGGTTTCTGCGAGACATACCCGCTGAAGGCGTTATTTAGTCGGAGGGAACAGGAAAATCCTGCTGCGGATGTCTGAAACGAAATCTTGGTCCAAGTCCTCGCAAAACGACTGGGAACGATCCCTCGTGGGTGCGAGTGAAAGACTTGACTGGACCACACAGTCTGAGCGCACACAAATCCTTTTCGTGGGTGCAAATAACAATGTGGACAAACGGAAAATTCGGGTTATCAGCTGCCAAAGGTTCCTTGTGGACCTCCCTGCAGATGGGAGCACCCGTTGAAGCCTTGGTTGCCGAATCCCCGCCGGATAAGTTTGCTCCTCCAGGAATGGAGCGTCGGTTAGCGAAAGATTCGGTGGCTGTCGATATCATGGCTATGGGATTGAGATAACTTCGCCAAGAGAACTTCTTCTGGCTAGAGGCAAGACATGGCTTGGAATGTTGATCATAAGCGACATTTGATACTCCGTCGGCGGTTCTCGGCCAAGTTCTTTGGACATCATGACTTTCCAGGCAAGGCGTCAAAGATGTTTTATGCCTCTTTCATCGATTGACTCGAAGTTTCACGATTCGAAGACAGTTCCCCGTTATCCAAGACGCTTATGATTGTTTAGGACGAGGAAAACATCTCGCTCTCGCTTCGACGGGACTTCCCATATGCAAGGTGGTGGTGGTGGAAGATTCAATTCTCATAACTCCGTCAGTAGGATCGTGACAAAAATCTGTTCACTACCAGAACCGGCGGTCACAGTCAGGGCACCCGCAGTTCGAGCATTGGAATGACGGGATATTACGACTAGCATATTTCTGGGATGATGCTTCGATGCCTTCGATAGGCATCATGGCCAGCAAGTATCGACTCTCGTGTCCAATTGCTGAGCGCCTGGCAATCCGAGAATTTTGACATACGACAAACGTGCCTCCCAGATCTGCACGACGACACGAGCGAGAAAGAGACGGAACGTTGAACCATGAACCTCTTGTTTGGATAAGCCAGGCTGCGTTTTAGTTGGTCGTGTTTCTCTTTCGTATGCAACTGCTGAACCAAATAGAAGAGCCGGTATGGTGGTGGTTGGGATCCAACAAGGTGACCAAGTTGGACTGGCGAGCTACCGTACGGATACGGTATCGCCGCCGTCCTTAACTTGGAAGTATGAAGTGCTTTAGGCGGCGATCAAAAAAAGGAAAGAAAGAAAGAAATCGCCTGAAAGCCCGGTAAAACTTGACAGTTGGCACAGGCGACCTGCAAGGCCAAGTACTCCATTCTATCCTGAATGGCCGGCTTTTGCGGTATCTTCCAATGGTCCCCGGACCAGACTATGGCCAAGATTTTCCCTATCGATGGACCCATATCTGCATTAGCGTATAATGAGATTTGGGGTGCAAAGACTCCTCCTGCATTATCTGGCGGTGGACATCAGGAGAATGCATTTATGTCGCACAGCTAGCGAGATAGTGCATCGTATTTTTTGCCCTAATTCAGCCAACGGTGTTGCTATCTGTGCGAGAGCGAACTCTTCAGCGAAATGAGAAGGCTATACCGGGCCAACTTGAGGCCTTGCTGGGAGGGTTAGGTGCGGCATACCGTGACCGCTAGGCTATAGGCCTTGTCGAACATCTCCGCTACCCTATTATTCAGCGGCAGGCCATTGACGTGATCCGTGCGACCAGATCAGTCCTTTCCGAGTAGCGAACGCCGTTATCCATATGCGTCGACGCTTCTCCCTTCATGATCGAAGATTGAAATGTTAGTTTGGGGGCCTAGTTGACGTGTGAGGCCTTTGCAATGGTTCTCGGGCTCGGGTTTTCTTGCTGTGAAGTCGAAATTTCCCCCCCGGTCTGACTAGCCCAGGCATTTCCACAACCGTCTACCAACCCGAATACCAGCGCTCGCCAGCTCCCCAGTACTAATTTCGTGTGATCTGCTTCGTTAGCTAGCTGGCTTTCCGGGGCCAGTCGAGGCCGAGGCAGATGTTTCATTTGGACCAACCAATGTCGTTGGAATTTGTCGTGTTGTGGTGTTGCATCCAACATGGCAGCAAGCGAATCGGTGCACGCTGTGACAGTAGCAAATATGAACGATCATATAGCTCTCAAAATGATATCGACGGTTTCAGCTTTACGGCTTCCAAATGCAAACCTCGGAAGATTGCTGGGAATTCGGGCCATCGATCGAGTCTTTTAAAGTTGCTTCGGAATCGTACGAAACGGTATGCCCTTGTTCCTGGCTCGTTAGCGAGCTTCGCGTGGCGGCATCTTATACCTTCGCGAGCCAGAAAGAGGGGGTGTTGGAGCAACTTCAAATCAACATTCCAGCCAGAGTTTAATCTCAATTTCAACATATATGGACATATCTGGATGCTCGGTAGACTTCATCCAAGAATTCCAGTGAATATTTGTGAATGTTTTCGGTTGAAATTGCTTGAAATTGCACAGGTATGTTATTGCTACTCCACCGGCCACTTCACTTGATGCGATGCCTGGGCCCATCTGCATATCTTAATCATTACTCTAGGCCGTGCTTCATCGACGCTGACGCTTTTGTACAGACCACGCTCTTTTTTCTCCCATCGGCTAAAATGAACGAACGAGCCAAAGATAAAAGAAAAGAAAAGAGAGAAAAACAAATCTACGAAGATGATCGATTCTTGATACTTTGGACGCTAATTGCTATTCCTTGCTGGTAGCTGGTCCTGTCGTGCGCGCAATTCTCAATGTTGCCTCGAAGATTGCTTTGTTCTTTGCATGGTTCGAAATATTGTTTTTTGAGCGCACGAAGAAAGAAACAAAAGACAACGGCTTTTTACCAATTATAGACGCATGGTCTGCGTAATTGATACCAAAAAAGAATATCATATATTTCCAAATTTCGGCTCGATTCCCTCCACAGAAGGAAACCATGGGTGACGAATGCGTCCTGGTAAAACTGGGATAGGAATGCATTCCTTCGGTTCTTTTTTCTTCCCATTACATCAACTTGATGCATATGACTTCCCCACTGGCACTAGACGCTTCTATCACAAGGCGTCCATACCTGTCAGAGAAATTCCTGGCTATTGCAGGTGGCCCCCCCAGGGAAAAGCAACTATCAGCTGACATGCACAAGGTCCCTCCCCTGCTCCATGCCGCCTGTCCACAAGCCCAGGTAGCGCCCGTATCCTAGACATCCAGATTATCAGGCGCCTTCTGTGTCGATTCCCCGGATAGGAAATTTCGCTGCATCGGTCCACGTTCCTCAGCGTGGCGCGTTGGCAACGACAGTTGAATGAATGCTTTAACAATTTGGATCGATACGAAACCTTCTCGGTCACCGGGTTACCTCATCATCAATATTCGAGAGACAATGGAATCCTCAATGTCATTAAGGACCATGACAATCAATGAAGGATTTCAGAACGACCGCAAATTTGCTAACGATCCGATGAGAGGCTGGATGCCCCAGATACAATGCTATCATGATTTGTTAATGCCTTCATGAGACGGTTGGCGATTCTCATAAATCAGAGTGAATCTCGAACTGTAGAAGTTCTCTTTTGTTTTCGTCATTGCATGTTGGCTTCTTCTGTGAGCTTCGTCTATACGCGGTTCTCGATAGCCATCGTCAAACGATTACACCACTCTCGTTTCATCTACAAACCACACTCGTTTTTTCTTTCTTTCGTTCTTTCTTTGCTTTCTTTAGTTACACTCGTTTTGCAGATTCTGATCAGGAAAGGACCGACTTCGATCCTTCAATTCTTACCAAGCAGAGTTTATCGTTTTTGGGTTTTCGTTGGGATCACTCACACCATCAAGAAGAATCGTCCTCCAACAACCTCAAAAAGTATCTCGCGCGCACACCTGGCCATTCTAGACCACCCCACGAGCTACACATAAAGTCCAAAAAAACTTTACTGTATTAACTCGAGGAGTAACCTAAAGGGCAAGATCTGCGTCTGCACGGCCTTGAGGACGGTGGAGCAAGTTTTAGGTGTGTTGTCGTCACGGTCTTCGACGTATCGCTCCGGGTCCGAAAGAGAGAGAGAGAGAGAGAGAGAGAGAGAGAGCCATATTCTTTGTCTCCGCGGAAGGCACTTCTAATCAAAGAGGGGAGAACGAATTATATTGGTTCGAAAGTTGAACTAAGGAAGAAAAAAAGAATATCGTCACCGGGTCCTCTATAACTTGGGGGACTGATAGAGGGGCCTTGGTTCCTTTTTTTTCCCGTTTCGACTTGACACATTCCTGGGAGGTATTCCGGGCGACTTGAGTTCAGATGTGGAAGCAAGACGAGAGTAAGGATGCCTACGTTTCCGAAAACGGGGTCCAGTCTGAATCATGGTGGTCGAAGGCCTCTTCCTGCAGCACTGTAGGAGCGGTCGCACCTGGTGAGCAAATGGATTCTTTGTTCGCAGAATACTTGCATGCGCAGTCGACCACCGAGGCAGGATCTGAGGGAAAAGCAAGTGCAGAGGACCAGACCGGGCCCCTCAGGGCAAGGTTCGAGCATCCGCACTCGATTGGATCTTACATACCACCCCAAGTCCCCGGGATCGAGGTTACCATGAGTGAAGGCCGCCACCACCCTACCCCATCGTGGGCTAGACAAGACGGCTTTGAGACAAGCGGAACACCGGATATCCTTGACGGTGGTAGCGGCAGTCTTAAAAATTTCAGGGACGAGAATGGGAGCGAGAATGAGAACGCAGGCGAGGACGCTGTTGCAGTTGCAGTTGCAGTTGCGGAGGGAAAGTACCAAGGACGGGGAGGAGGGGGAGAAGAGGCTGGTGGTGATATCAATGCTAGACTCGATCAAACCCCAGTTGGACTCACCCTTGCCATTTCAGCAGCAGCAGCAGCAGCAGCAGCGGGAGCAGCAGTTGATGGTGTGGACAGCAGCAGCATTATCACTAGCACTTACAGGCATTATAATTCAGATGCCAGTGCTGGTATTGGTGCCAGTGCCAGTTCCAAAAAGGATGGAGAGCTAGAGCGAACCCTAAGCCCGTTAACGTTGGACTCGACTGCGGACCTTAATAAGCCCAAGGCCGACCAATTGCAATCGACGTCTGCTTCACCTCTGCCCGGCTCCTTCTCCTTAGTGAAACCCGAAGGTCCTAATAAACAGGGCTCCTCACCCTCATCGTCCTCTCCTGTGAATATATCTTCTCCCATTGCCTCTCAACATCAACCTCATCTTTCTCTCCCTTATGCTCCAACTCCAACTCTGCCATCAAACTCCCCCTCCCCCTGTGCTACTACTAGTACTAGACTCAAGCCGGGCTATTTGACGAACTCAACCGCAAGACGTTCCCTGTCTGCAGTGCAACAGTACCGCCTCTTAGACGAGCGTCAGGCTAAAAGAGCTCCACTCTGGAGACGACGAGTTAATTATAAAAGCTCATTATCCGACCCCGAAGAAATGCTCGCAACAGCTCGAACTCCCCAGGCTTATGACATAGCAAGCCCTAATACAATGACCGAATCCATGAGGTATCAGGCCCATTTGGAGCCCTCACATTTTCTACACGGCAGCAGCAGAGAGCAGTCTGCAACAGATCACGGAGATTTGTTCCCGCTTTCCCCGCCACTATCTAGTGCCCGCTCGAGCTTTTTGTGCCCGAACAACAATGTTGCACCTCACATAAACGGCAACTATAACCTGTCCACCGAATCTCTCCCTTCCAACGTCGAGGCAAACGCTATTAACTTGCTCTCTCGACCTCACAGCATGCCACAACTTCAAGAGCAAATAGAAAACCCCTACAGCACCGCTCAGGGGCGCCAGTATCTTCATCACTCCCCAAGCAATGAATATCTCTCACCGGGGAATTCTTTTGAGGACCCAATGATGAAGCCTCAGCCACCTGTAAGCGCCTATTCTGGTCTTAACGCCTCATGTCCCGTCACGGAGCCTTTCGACCTGGAAGATGCTGAGGGATCATCATCCTCCGCCCAAGGATCTTCACCTCAAGCCTGGTGGGGTCAGGGTGCTGGTCTGGAGCTCGCACAGGATGGAGCTTCTATGATCTATCCTGCCAGTTCTACCCCTTCTGCCACTCCAAGCGCGTTCACAACTTTACCGAACATGTCGCCCAAGCGTCGGTTCAATCAAACACCCTCAAGCGACAACCTCCACAACCAGCTTTTGATGCTCCAACACCAGCAACAGCCTCGTTCACCGATGCTTGAACAGGACCGGATATATGCATTCATGAACGGGCAACAGACTCACTCTGCTATGCCTTCTCCTCCAGGATCTCCTGGCTATTATTTTGGTCCGCAGATTACGAGCGATAGTTTTTGCTCCCCAACGAATCCGACGGGTGTCAATTTCATCGACCCATTCAACAACTCAGGGCATCATCAGCCACAGCATCAACAATTCAACACCTTTCCAAGACGGACTCCGCTCTCAAAGTCAATGCTAGGATACGATACCCCAGTACAGTCTACTCCACCAATGCCCATCCGAACTGTTCCATCTCACGCCAGCCATTCCAATGGCATCATAACAAGGTCTTCATATCTACGAAAGTCTGGCAGCCTCGGCAGGTCCGCACGCATGCCACCAATTGGAAAGAACGATCCAAAAGAAGTCTCCTTTGTCAATTTTACCCCTCACGATGCTACCAAAATCCTAAGTGGAGTTGCACCAAGTGGCAGTTCCAAAACCAAGGCACGAAGAGAGCGGGAAGCCCAAGAGAAGAGGCGAAAGCTGTCAGAGGCAGCAGCAGCCGCCGTTTTGGCTGCTGGTGGTGACCCTTCGGCTATCGAAAATATTGGTTTCTGACCTCTCGCCACGGGCTCGGATGACTCAAAATGCCTTGCCCATTTACCAATCTGTCCTACATAGGTGTCTTGGAATCTTCAAAATCTTTGTGGTATCTTTTCCTTTTTCTTTTTTTATTTTCTGCCTTGCTTTCGTCGGTGTTCTGTATACCCTTTTGCGAATATCAAAAACTTGGGAAGATTTATTTAGTTGGGCTTCTTTTTTTACTCCTTTCTTAGGTTCAGGGATTTTCATTTGGGTGTTCCACGTTCCACAGCGGTAAACGGGGTTCGATATTGGTATTCGGGATCAGACTGGGCTCTTCTTTTTTGGTATTATCGAATTATTCTGATTTTATTCGTTTCGCTATTGTATTCAAATTTCGGAGATAGCCCCCTGGGGTGTACATGTGATCCTACTACAGCTACTACAGCATTGGAACTCTTTCCTTTTACCACAAATTTTATCTCCTTGTACGATGCCTCGACCGCTATGCGCTGACAAGCTAGAAGGATCTCTACTAAATTTCGCTCTACGTGCGAAGTTTCAAGCATGTGCCACACGACTTTCATGTTTTTCCCCTTCTTTTCCCCTTTCGTGGCGACTTCCGTGCCGAAACGATAACGACTGAGAGCATTTTGGGACCGAAGACGACGACTACTGCCTCACGCTTTCCTCCCGTGGCACCCATCCGTTTACCTCGAGCCGGTTCTCGCCAATCTCGTTTTCCACGCCTCAAAACCCGGCTTACCGAGAAGCGTGTCATCTTCGTGGCCTCGTTTCTTTTCTCACTCTCCCTCACAAACTATGTTTAATCACTCATTCAACCGCTTTCCACGCCTTCCTTCTAGCGTTTTACTTGTTCTTACCGATACATCCTTTCCACAGTTTTCCTTTCCTCATTGTTATTGCTTCCGATACACTTATTTTTTGCCTCACGCGAGGAAAGTCTATATCCTTTCATCCTTCTAAGACACTTTTTCTCTATAAATTCTATTGTAATAGGCTTTACAGCCACAAACCCACTTTTCTTCTTCTTAAAGGCTAAAGGCCAGCCTTTGGTCAATTATTTTATTTTCTTATTCTCTACTTCGTGTCCACACTACCAACTTGGCATTTGACTTTATTTTCTTATTTTCGAGTACATATCGCCCTGTTTCCTTGGACTTCCTTCAGTTCTGTTTCTTGATTGCGAATTTAGCAAGATGGTTGTAACGGCTTGTTTCCACTTTTCCTTACCAAAATAACGTTGGACTGTGTATACATAAGTATTCTAGCCACTGGAATCTAGCTTTTGGATATAAATCTAAAAAAAATGAAAAAATTATTTTATAACCGAAGGTGCACGAGATATCCCGTGTAAAAGGATCGACGATAGATATTGTACGTAACTCGATATCTAACCCCAGGGTTACAGAGAAGTGGGGTTCTTTAATCTTCGAGGTCAGGAAGACATTCCTCTCTAATTGGGCGGGTTCGAAACCCTCTTCCTGTGGAGCTGGAGACTTTGGTGAACGCTAATGCACTCCTAGACGGTCAGAGAAAAATTCTTTCCTGTCTGAACAATAGGTATAGTGGCCTCGTAACCGGTATTCGTCAACTAGTGGACAATGAGACAATGGGTGAGAATTGTAGCGCCACGTTCTATCTGACAATGGGTTTATGCTGGGAGGATCCTAGAAAATAGTGAGGTTTAAGAAGGTAGCGTGAGACGGTACCCACGGTACTTTTGAACCGTAGGTTAGGGCTAGTTGATTGTACTTCGGATTAGCCGATCGGTGAATGGCGGGATTTCAATAGGAGGGGGTCTCAGAGAGAGAATAGGCTAGACCCAAGATAGTCTGGAGGGTTGACAGTGACTGATAGTGATAGGACGATACTACCGTTTACCCCTCACATCACTAAGGTATCTGAGGTACCCCCTCCTAACGCTATATTCGTACGATTTAGAGTCTTGGATTCATAATAATGTGACTGCAGTTCGTAAAGAGAAACATCCAAATTGTCCGACTCAGTCCATTGCGATTTTGATATACTGACCCCATAGGGGGTGTGTCTAACCATCATTCCTTGCTATGCGAGCGAGCGCCACCATCCAGGCCAAGGCTTCCTATGACAGACACTAATGCAATCCACTGCCTCAGGCTTTGTATTACCCGCTGGAAAAGCAGCCTCCTCTCCACGGTCCCACCCGGAAGCTAATACAGGAGGCAGATTTTGTGGATATTTGACATCCACACATCGGCTGTAGAGAGCCCAGAATTTTTTTTTTTTAGGAATAAACGGTCTAGATTATTGGTACAAATATCAAGGCCCCCCATGTCACTATATGTTTCTCCGGGCCGTGAAAGACCTTCGCCTCTGCCGGCTCTATCCAAGACGAAGCTAGGGAACCTTGGAGGGGGGTGATCTGCAAAAAATCTTCTAGTATGTCAACCGACACAGTGTGACTTTTGAAGATATTTTCCGATTACACTCCGCAATTGCTCCTACATGCTGCAACAGCCTGGGCCTTCTCTTGGTGGGAGTCTATTCCAATGAATGGCATTCACTCAGTACAAATAAATATTATAAAGATCGATCCGCTAGCACGCGAACGTTTCATCAGAATGGGAGTTGGAATGTTGAAGATCCTGCGCACGGGACTTCCCAACTCTCCGATATATTTTGTTTTAAAAAAATTTCTTTCCTTTTGTTCTTTTTAGAAGAGGAATCTTTGATGCCGCATGGTTTCTGCTGATCTTTGATCGCGATTAGATTGTGAAACTTTCTCTGTGCTTTCTCTCCCTCTCTCTTACGGGTTTTGGCTTTGGTGGATTTGTTGGGATTTGTTGGAAAAGGTTCACTTTTTTTTTTTTTTTTGCAGCGAAATTTCGAAACATACCGAGGCGCAATTTGGGGGGATCCCAAGGAAGAACCCATGCCTCATCTGCGTTGGAAGGTTCACATGTGTGTGTTGAAGGTGAGGTTGCTTAACTCCGAAGCGCTGCTGTGGCTATCGTACTTATTGCATTCAGATTGGAGGGTCTTTCCTTTTTCCTATTCGTCTCTGGAGTGGAGCTTTGACACTAGTGGATTGAGTAACATATGCAGCGTAGTACTTCCAATAACTTGCCACAGCTCGCAGATACCGCCTAAAGGTCTAAGAAATTTAATTATCAACTATCGGCATTAGCTGCTGTTGGAATAATTTCTCTTATTGAAGAGAATTTTTTTTTATCTCCATCCGCTTCTTTCCCCTTTTATCGGTCGTGGAAATTTAAACACCCCAAGCGATAAGCCATTCCGTGCGGCCGTGTATGAATTCAAGCCATGGCGCAATATGCGAGATCTAGAGTGCATTAATGTGGGGCAAAGGGTCTGTGCAACATCGGTTGACCTCGCCAAAAAAAACACATACAAAAAGCTGAGGGCTAGAGGCGGCTGGGAGGTGGAGAGTTTATTGATTAGGTTCCCAAGTTGGCCCATGAGATGGAAACGCGACGATCAAGTTGCTATAGGTTAACAGAAAAGAAAAAAAAAGAGTTCTTACCAGAGCGATGTAGATCTAGAGCGGAGCGGGTCGTTCGAGCGATCCCAAACGGCTAAATCAAGCTCATCTTTAATGTTCTGTTAACCGTTGGGATAAGAGAGAGAAGAAAAAATATTAGTTATGAACTTATCCAGCTCCACCGGGTGTTACGGTACTGCAGTACCCAAGTTTCACGTGTGCGTACCACGGTTGTCTAGGACCTCTTGTCATATCGTCTTGAAATCTCGCGAATCGGTGGAACTAGCTGCTGTCAAAGTGTAATCAGGATCCCATGTTGTACCGCGGTTGAATTCAAACCTAAAATACAATACCATGTAGTATCTAAAGTCCCATCGTATTTTTAAATCCCATGAAATGGGATGTTTCTCAGTAGACCTGAGGAAAGGAGTAGCTCGCTTGAGAGGCCCATTAGACGGGACGCAAGCACGGACTTTGGGAAGGATTGCTTATAAGGTTTGCTGGGTTTATTTGGGTATTTTAAAGTTTTCCTTTCGTACGAGCTTGGTGATGTTTAAAACTCGGGGTCCTGCGAAAACAACCTTTGAAGCTCTTTGAGTTGAGCCAATTGATATAATGTGAGGGGGGGTTCGATAGGATCAATGTATTGGAAGACTAGGAGTTAAATGATAGGGTTTCATGAACTTAAGAGCTAAATAGACGTCAGGTAAGTCTCGATCGATTTGCAAGTCAACTGGATGTTACATTATGGAACGTTAAGTACTTTATAAGTTTGATTTGTATCAGGCCCATGGAAATATGTGGTGATTATGGGCAAACTCTCGAGGCCTCTTGGAGTCCTCAGTCCAAAATTCTTGTCATCTAAAAATCTAAAGTAGTGATTTTAATTGAAAGAATTTATTTCCCATGTGCTCCTAAGTTCGCGAATCATTTCTTTGGTTGTAGTTCTAAAAATTCGAGCGCTTGGGGTAGTCTATACAAAAGGTTTCGGGTTCGGACTCCGACGTCGGGTAAGTCCATGTGCGTTGACTTTGTGGCATTTCTCCGTTGCCTCAAACCAGATCGAGGGCCAGCCAAGCTAAGCTTGAGCCGACCATGAGTCGGGCGAGCTAGCTGTAGCCGATATTTCCCCTGTGCTAAAACTCAGTGACAGCGGGGAGAGTTTGAGGTTTTTCTGGAATCGAATTTAGTAAAAATTTGGAGACGATGTTTAGTCTCGTGCAGACTGTCCTTTGGAAAGCTTATACGTATCAGAGTCTATGTTCAGCTACACGTATATACTACTACACCGCTTCTAGGATTCTGCAGCGCACTATTCTCGAGTTCTTCGCCTGTTTGATATATATATGTGACATACGGAGTTAACCCTGACATATAGTTCAATCAGGCAGCTCAGCTCCTTACTGCTTAGAACCGAATAGCTCTCGGGAAGGAAAATCGGCTTTCCCTTCGGCTATCTGATTTATCCATCTCGAGCCTACTTCCCGATTCAAGATGGATCACAATCCGTAGCTTGGATTGAATGCAGGTTCTTGTTAGCTCGAAATGCAACAAAGGCAAACACAATCTGGCCGTTTGCCGGCTTTCAAAGCTAGAGAATAGCAATTACCAAATTCATTTAGCTACTTATATATATATAGTGGGCGTAAATTCGGCGAGGGGTCCAGCGGATCAGCGAATTCCTTTCATTTGTTTTCGTATTGGGGAGAGATTTAGGATTTAAGGGTCGAGTCTCGGACGTCAGGGACATAAATCTTTTCCAGCGGCAAAAAGTACAAATATATATGCATAGATTCAAACTTTCACCTAATGGAATCGGCAGGAGGGACCAAAGGGCGTAGATATACAGATGTACCGCTTCTGATATACAAGAGCAGATCCATATGGAATGCTCTAAATGAAAGTATATTGCTTGTCTATGGATTCCCAACTTCTGCCCCCCCGACCCGAGTACCCACCGAAAACCCCATGACCCGGCTCCGCATTAAACTAGTTAGGACAGGTATGAGAACTTTATATTGACGTTGCGTCGAGTCCTTAGCAATTCTTTGCTTGAAAATGAAAAACGTTATTTTATTCGCGCAAGATACGTATACGTAGGCCCGGGAGGCTGCAACCAGGGAACAAGTTGTCAACGCTTGCGAGAGATCGCTTCGGCGACATTAACGATCGATTGTATTTTATCGGACACCAACTAGTTCGCCCCTCTAGAACAGGGTTGAGGGCATGCAACGTTAGTCATATCCAAGATGGAACGGAATCTACCTGACTACGGGACTAGCTACGGGGCAGATCCATAGTCGGATTTCACCACTGGCAAACAGATATATGGATAACGTTATAACCAAGCAGGAAGAATTAACGCACCTCACTCCTTTGGAGCCCCTTGCCGCATCTCCGCATGTCTTACGACATCAGTCACTTGGATCCACATACACGTCTGTACATACCGGGGCTTTTCCGTGCTGCCCATGTCGAGCTTGCCCCCGGGCTTCGAAGGCAGCATTGCTCCTAGCACTATTTTCACGACTGAGAGTGACGTATGCGTGCTCCCGGGCCCGTGAATTGTGTCTAGGGGATATTAATACACACGGGCTGTTTCTTCCAACAGCAAGCTTCGAAGGGGTATTCTGTAATCAAACCCAATTTAGAATCATTGAAATAGCTACCCCCGTGTGGATTTATATTCAGTATTCTATAAGGGATATAATATGTGGGAGGCTGGGTACGAGACCAATATGTCGTCAACGGACCAGAAATGGAAATCTTGCATTCCCATCCGGGGTTGATGCATTTAGGTCTTGTGGTAATAGAGTAATCATTCACCATCTAGCTAGAACTCGATGTTATATTGAATAAATCGATATAAGATACACCTTACAAGCTTCTAGCTTCTAGCCAGGGGGGCACAAGAGCAGGGGCCGCGGGAGCTAGGACCGAAAGAGCGATCAAACCTAATTAAGCGGTAGCGGTATCTACGTATATACGCTCCGTATAGAGAATTGATCTTGAACAGCAGGCAGGCAGGCAACGTGCTGGATTTATTATTTTATAAAAAAGGTTATAATTATATAACCCGAGAAGGATTTGTCGCTTCTACGGTTGCATATGAAAATATGGGTAGTGGCATGACCAGTGTAATTATAACACTACACACCTATCAGCGTCGACGTCGTTATGCACCATATAACAATAATGTTAGATATCGGTATCTCTCAGGCTGGGGCCTATTTTAAAAAAATCGATATAAATCACGATATCGTGCCCATATAAAAATACGTTCTCACATAATACTCCTATGGCGTTGCAATTTAACATTAATTTAGACATTTACTAAAGCTAAACCTTTATCTCAAAATCTCTTCTCAAGCTGGGCCCGTCTCCAAATTTATATATTTAGAACACTCCACTTTAGCCCCCAGAATTTTGGAAGTAACTCAAGACCTTGGTATGCAGCCCTATAGCCCTATAGCCCTACAGCCACGCGGCTCGGTTTAGATCTGCGGGAAACGGCTGGCTAGGATCTTAGGATATCTTGGCGCTTCATTGGTTTCGATCGACTGATTCTGAACACTCATCCCTGCTGATCCCAGAATAAGTCCAATGACACCTTCCGTTAGTCTCTAGGAGCATAACGTTATTTATGTACTAGTTCGCTTGAGCGCTTTTTGGGGGAGATGTAAACCCCAAGATTGGGCCCGGGTGCCACTGCCTACGCTTTAAATCCTCTCGCAGGGCTATAGAACTGTACGAATCGTGGGAATCGACCGGGCTTCAGCGCACGTGGGCAACTGATCAGATTTAGTTGTACGCAACGTTGTAATATTTGTTAGTTAGTTGCATCCACCCCGGTCGCAAGTTGCTACAAGATACCCAAATTCGAATGGTATGCAAGTACGTCGGCAATCCCGGTCGTTCCTCGGGGACCCCGAAGCCCACCTGCATGTACCATGCGCACACAGCAAGAATAAACCCCGACTCTTGATATCTGGTATAAAAGTATACTGGTCGAGGCCTCTAATAGGAGAATATCGAAAGGCAGTAAGTTAAACATGCCGTGGCGCCAAGCGGTAATTGGCGTTAGCCAAAACATCATCATGCCCTACGAAGCTAACCGCTTCGAGGGATGAGAGCTGCGGACCTCATGTTAAGCATCCAAATTGATGGTTCCGCTCTTAATCAAGATCTTCGGCGCCTGTGCAAAGGTCTCACAATACCACCGGCATCAGGGAAACCTGGAGATGGTTGTCTAAGTCATTCCAAGGCTCAGTCTAAACTAGGCTTCAGAAACATATTACAACGTGGATAATTAGAAATATATAGCTTCAATTCGTTTAGATAATAAACAACTGCGAGTGGCGTGATTGTAATTAACTAACGGTATTTCCCGACTCTTTGGCTCTATATTTCCGATATTGAGACCTTTTGAAAGTTTTTGCAGACTCAGCCCTCCTAGAAGTTGATCCTAGTTCTAATTTCCTGATTTGGGAAATCATCGGCACAGCGCTGGCAGTTAGATTTGTGCATGACCTCGGATTATTATTCCGTTCAAATACTTCGTCTTAGCTTAGATATTACGAACTTTAGTCTACGAGCAAAAAATATATTCTAGACCTGGATCTGACAATGAAGTAATCTGATCCAACAACATACTATGTAACCACTATAGGTCTAGAGAAATATAATCTAGAATTAGGCGGCGGAAGGTCATTGCATTGATATCCCTATGACGTTTTCATTCCCTTTACATGCCAGTCCGCCGGTTGGAGTAAGGCTTCTATCTCAAAACTTACATGTCGATTCAATAGGTATATTCCTTCGAAAAAATAAAATGACCAGCTATCGGCCCATGAATTACAATCCACTATATTACTTAAAAAATTGCCTCCAGTAAAGTCTGACTCCGAATTAACCCTATAAGAACCAGACAATACAGTGCCCCTTCCTCCCTTCAATTTTTGCGTGAAGAAAATCAGTGGGAAATACCACAAAAACAACACTATGTTTAAAAAACCTCGACAGGCCGTATCGGGACGAATCTAGCGAACCAGGGTCGTAGACACATCAATGAACAACTAAAGGCAATCTATTACTAACAGGACTGGCTTTAGATAGTATTTAATGCGATTGATAAAGCAGAAGCTTCGCTCCCAGCGTCAGAGCCAGCGCGCCACATCCAAAGGTTAAATAAATAAATAAGATGACACCAAATCGATATCTGCGGCCAAAGCATAAGGAAAATAGGGTATCCCGTTCGCTCTGCCTTACTCAAGCCCTATAGCGATGGATTAGTAGTATAGTCGGTGACGATATGCGAATCCCCATTGCCGCAGATTCAATTTCATTTTTTGAATTTTTGCCGGTTTGGCGGTTCTTTTGGTTATTTTTTTGCGCTTTTTGGATGATGTTTTTGGTAGCCTTATCTGCGGAACGACTTCTAGGGAACTGTTTTGGTTCCATAGAGCATTTCGTCACGAGGTGGCTCAAGATTATTGGGATCCTCGTCGCCGTGGTGAAAAATTTTGATAGGACCCTTGTTCGCATACGTGAGGATGCAGAAGGAAGGTTGTGATTCTGTGCGCTAAACCGGATCTGGCGCTCTTGGCGCAGAAGCGAAAAACCTGGGATTGGAGTGAACGAAACATGCAGTATTACAAAGTGATGCGAATGGTATTGCGCAGAAGCTAGATCACTTTGGCATACCAAAAGGGCTGTGGTGCAAAGGGTATCTTGAGCACAGTTCTGCTTGAGCAAAGGTCCATTTGTTCTATAGCTATGTGGCTTTTCAGATGCAGGACTAGCTTGCTCGAATTGAAAGTTCCAAGTATGTACACTGGCATATATCTACAAAAAAATCTGAAAATATTTACGATTCAAACAGCCTCTTTGGTTTCGCGGCAGGTTTCGGCTTGGCAAGCTTCAACTTCAACCTACCCAGCAAGCTCTCCTGCGCCGCCAACCTCTCAGCCTCCTTCTCCGCCGTCATCTCCCTCCCTTCGACCATGTCCGAGCTATCGATGATCATACCCCTAACCCCAGCCCAATGTCTCAACATCTCCCACTCCCATCCGCTCTCCAAACCCCTCTTATGCGGCTCTTGATACCCCCAGGCCATAGCCACACGATCCGTCAACATTCTCTGCTCCTCCATAAACCATCTCTCCCTCATATACACCCCAGGAATCCAATTAACCCTGATCATATGATCATTCCACGTCAGCAGCGCGATCATGCCCAAACTCCCCGTGCAGATGTAGTACGTCATAAACCCAATAAACGCATACGCCATAGCCTTCTCGTGCAACCACTGTTCCTGGAACTGAGCCAACCAATCCGACAGTTTCCACAGACACACTGGGATCGCGCCGACCACGCTACCGAAGGGGATTAGTTTTGTGTAGAGTTTGTGTCTGCACCAGGCGGTTGTGCTCATGCTGTTATCGATTATGTCGAGCGCCATGGGCATGTTTTTCGCGGCGATGGCGACTTGGAGGGCTTCCTTGGCGGTTTGGAATGATATTGAGTTTTTGGCGGCGTTGGGGTTTGGCTTTGAGGGGGGTTTTGAGGGGTCGTAGATTGTGGGTTTGTTGGCGTAGAGTTTGAAGATTGAGGGGAGGGTGGAGGGGTCTTTGAGGATTGATGCTAGTTTTACGTATTCGGTTAGAACTTTGGGGGAGATGAAGATGTATGGGTGGATGGCTATGTGGTACGCCATGTCCATCAGAGGGTGGACTGGTGCATTCAGCCTGGCTTCCTTCTCGGCTTCGACTGTATCCGGGGATTGGGAGACCGGCTCTGGCGGTAAGTCCTTGTTAGGACCCGGGGTAGTATTAGCCCCCGGAGACCCCGCGAGCGAGAGGATGGCATCGTTTAGGTTGGGATTCGCCTTGGAGACTTTGGCAGCTTGCGGTCTCGGGGCGGAATAGTTTGCAGCAAGTCGTTGGAGTGCCTTGAAGGCCAGGACCACCTCTGTTTCACGAGGGACCGTTGGGTTATCGCCGACGGTTTGTGAGAAGAGCTTTTCGTTTACGGCTTTGAACAGCCTGTCGTATGACTTGGTGTCATCTGGGGAGTATAATGACGATGGCGCGTCCGCCTGGGCCGTCGAGGACTTGTACCGGAGGGCCTGGCCGAGCGGGCGAAGGATCGGTAGGACCGGTCTCCGGGCAATTGGCCTCGGGAGAGATCGCAAGGACAGAGCCCGCGCGGACGAGTGAACGCCCCGGAAGGAGCAGAAGAGACACAGCGCCTTCGCGGCCGGTCTTCGAGTGGCGAGCTGCATTGTTCGTGTAGCTGTCGAGGTTGACATTTGGTTGGCTTGAAATTGGACGTTGTATTCTTCAGCGGTCAACACAAAAATTAAGAAAAGGTTCGATTCAGGCGAAGAAGCTGGCTAAGGAGTAATATTACATGAAGCGTGAACAATATCCACATTCTTCTATTCGAGATAACATCTACCTGGGATATATTCCCTTTCTTAACCTTCGGCACCAAGTCTCTTCAAATCGCCGTTTACGAAGGCATCTGCGTTCATTAGGTCTGTGCTGCCGTATACGACCCGTCTTTTGACTGCTGAACCTCCGCTACCTCCTACGAGGCCGCCGCTTCCTCCCTGGGTCTGGTTCCGCTTAGACCATTCGACCAAGTTGCCGAACTCTTCCATGTTTCCACCACCAACGGTAAAGACAATCGCGTCTGTGAACCCTTGCCTCCTCTGTCCAAATGTGGCAGTAGTTCCAGGTGCTGGGGCTCCAGGAGCTCTTCCCGATCTCGCGGAACTCGATCTGGGGTCAAAGAACAAATAATCTTCGGTCTTGGCTATGGCCGAAGATGAGGCGCCTGCCGGGTCCATAATCGATTCGACAATTTTAGTAATCGTAAGGTCTTTATTGACTGGCAGGAAATTCTTGACGTTGGATATCAAATTCTCGAAACCACCCGAGAGGGCGTTATCCCTGAATTTATCCGTGAGCTGTGTAGATTAAATGTCAGTGCGGCGTCCCTAAAACTAGTGGGCCTGGGGGTACTGACTCTATTACTTATTGAAGTGAAACCACGGAAGAGCTCTCCGCTGGCGCTTGATTGTGCCGGCTGGCTGGGCGCCGAAGTCATCATTGTCATTCGTGTGATCTCTCGAACCCTTTACATGCCGTTAGTTTAGGCTGGTTAGATCATTCGGAGAGTTGTTCCTTACTTTTTCAAATACGCCAATGGCTCCAATTCGCATCCAGCTTTCTCTAGAGCAGCCTCGTACTCCGCCATATCGCCTCGCGTGACGTCTTGCTCGGAACTTAGATACCAAATTGCAAACAATCGCAATTTATCGCCTGGGTTCTTTCGTTCTGGGTCATTAATAACCTCCAGTAGCTGTGCTTTCGTCTGCTTTGTGATGTTTTCTTCCGCTTGGAAGAAGTTATCCAGCTGGCGGTCTTTGATACCCTTCAACAAGGCCGTAGCAATGTTCATATGCATGTCCAACAGAGCCTTTCGTTCTCTCAGTTCGGGCAAGAGGGTAATTGCCGCTTTGAGATGCTGTGCGCTTGCGCTTGCATCACTGTAATCGCGTTAGCACGCTCCACTCTAGACTCAAAAGTAGACTAACGGTACACATACGTTGAGATATCCTCCAAACTATTAGCACCGGTTTTCCGTGTAATGTCCGCTGCATCCTCCTTATACCTCGTCAACTCATTGTCGATGTCCTCGGCAACCTGTGGGAAAGGCACGCCGGCGTTTCTCGCCCAGAAGAAATCACTGCTTGTCAAATCATAAGCCTTTTTCGAAGTCCTCCCATCGTCCTCTACGGTTTCAACCGTGATACGGTTCAACCTCATGTTCAAAACATCATGCACCAACGCCTGGTAAGTCCATGAATGCGACAACATAGGTACCAGGTCAACATTTCTGTCAAGGATGATGAGGACGGGTCTTTGGGCGGCTTGGCTAGCATGTGGTGGGTATGTCGAAGATGGGCCTGATTGAGGTGCGTTAAAGACATTTTCCTTGTTATTGAGGATGTGGTCGCGGAGTTTTCTATCTAGCTTCTGGGCAATGATTTCCGCGGCACCCCCTTTGGGACATCTGATAATGGGTATCACGCCTTTTGCCAAAAGAACATCATGTTAGTCTATAACCCCTTAAACGGACGAGCGGGCGACCATACCCATCGTCACGACGACCGAGAACAACCCCCCAACAATCTTCTCCACGGTCGCTTCAATCACTGAGTCCGAAGACTTGCTACTGTTCATCGTATAGTAGACATCGCTCAGGTGTAAACTGAACAGATCTGGTTCCGAGACCACGAAGTTGAGATACTGGTCGAAAACCTGTGCGATCTGGGAGCTTGTCTGGGTTTGTGCGGTCAACGCAGCGAATTCCTCCAATAGCAATCTGGGTATCGACGATGTGAAGTTTATGTATGTGGTCTCGTAGAGCTTCGCCTGTAGGTCCTTCGTGATCAACTTGAGGTTTTCGGATGTCGGCTCGACGATATAGATCGCTGGAACATCGGGAATAGGGTGTCGCTGCGAATTGAGATTCCTGCGCACCATACCAGTTAGCCCCTCGATCAAGGGTAAACCACAGATATCGATAATGGGGTCATACAAGTGAATTGTCACCCCGTTCGCTCGTAGGTCATTCACGCGCAAGACGGAGCTGATGACATCCCTCCCCAGATTATCGAACACCAGGACCTTCCATAACGGATCGCCTTCCTCGTCTACTAACGGTGCAGCCGAGACAAAAGAGGTACCGCTGGTCGGGTCGTCCGGATTCTGCTTTGGCTTGTCGGCGTTGAGGTTGAGGATTTTCTCGATGGAAGCTGTTCATCATTAACGATCCGAACGGTTAGCACTAAGGGTCGCGCGAAGAAGAAGAAGGGGAAGCAGCAGAAGCAGCAGCATTCCAAAGGAAATGGATCCCACCAACTTGTCGGTCTCGCAGCGTCGCCATAGCTATGAGATTCCTGAGCTATAAACTATGTAGATTCCGGTACTGGTGGTCTGAAGCTGAATTGAAGCTGTGGAGGGTCGTTCCAGCGGGCGCACTTATACATGCTGAGAAGAGCTGGTTCAACGTGTCTTCAGTCGGTGTTTACGAAGCTCCCGATGTGTTGGGGTGACGTCGTTGGGGGCCGTTTGATATTGTATAATTACTGCTTTAGGATTTGACTCCTGCCTGGAATACAACGTGCCCAACACCATATCCAGAAACTTCGAGTATTCTGTCTTCATTACACTCGTGCTTGACAAGGAGATACAGTATTCTAAGTCACAATTCAAGAGAGAGACGATAGAAGTAAGAGAGGAACAAGATTGGAAAGAGGAACAAGATTGGAAAGAAGAACAAGATTGGAAAGAGAGTGAAGTCCAAGAATTAATTATGTTCAGCACAAAACCTCAAAGTCTGAGAGGCACTTGATATCATAAGACGTCAAGTAGATAGCCTCCCAAGTTGCTGTTTGTTCAAAATAGGTACATGCCTCTGAAGTTGATAACAGAAAGAAACAACTTAGGCAGAATCGCAAACCGGATCGCAAACCTGTGGTTGCTGGTTCTCTTGTGGCTGTTGATTCTCCTGTGGCTTTTGGTCCTCCTGTGGCTGTTGGTTCTCCTGATCCTCACCAAGTTGAGAAGTCTGGTGACCAGACAAATCTTCACCACGTTGAGGTAGGTTAGGAACAGTAAGCCTGTTGCGATTCTGAAAACCATGGGCGACATCCCACGGCCCCCAAATCTTGTCATAGACTTCTCCAACTTCGGGGTCGTCGAGAATATCCTTGGGAACCAAACGGATGAAGTTCTCCAATCCCTCGATGCGTGAAAACGTAAACCCAAGGAGCGACTGAAGAGATCTGATCAAGATCTTTTGGTTGTGGGTCTCTTCCTCCAGGATGGAGATCTTTTGACCGGCTTCGGTGAGCAGGTGGCCGAATGACTGCTCATGATGACGGGGTCCGTAGCATTCTAGAAGATCGTACGGACCCTCTCGAGGAATCAAGTCTTTTGTCAGGTCCCCGATGAGAGTACGACGGGTTCGAGTCGAAGAGTTGGGTCTTCCGCGGACGTATTTGTTTTTCTTGTTGGTAGTCATGGCGGAGGTCTGGAGAGATATTTTCAGATACAGTTGAATGTAAGATAATAGTCCTGCCAGGATCAGTTAATAACCAATGGCAATGGAAGAATCGTCTAGAAACCTACCTCTGACTTTCACGTGGTATTTCCTTGTTCGTTGGAGAGATGGCGGTCGTATGTGAACGGAATTGGTGTTTTTTCACAGGCAAGATAGGACAGAAGGAGGATCAGAAGGAGAAGAGGAAGAAGAAAAAGATTGTCAGTTCTAGAAGAATCTAGGGAGGATGCTCTTGACAGGGTGGGTGAAATGGAGGGTGCTCTTGACAGGGTGGGTGAAATTGAGGATCCTCTTTGGATGGAGGGTTTGTTGATGGCTTTTTGAGATGCTTTCCGTTTGTTTAAATGATGATGATGTTATGATGCATGCATTTTTATATTGTCACATCGTTTCTGAGCTGCGAGCGCAGAGACGGCCTACCTGCGTGCCCCTCTAACGAAATGCCTTCGTAGTCTCGAGACCTTCCACAGCAGTCTTGAGACTATCTATGGTAGTCTCGAGACCGCCCGTAGTCTCGGCGGGCCTTCTTGTGTTGGGTAGTAGTAGTAGTAGTAGTCCTGGGACTCTTCCTAACACAAGGGTCCCGAGACTACCTCCATAGTAGTCTCGGCGACCCTTCTTGTGCTGGCCTCCATAGGGGGTCTAGATGCTTATGGCCTATAACACCATCACATACCATTTTTGCGAACTAGCAAACCTCGCAGCATAAGTGCGAAGCGATCAATCAGAACTTTGTGAGAGTTTTCGAAGTCGAATTAATCGTTATGGTAGTCAGTATTTCTCGCAAGTTTGATATCGATAGATATCTCGGTTCGATTCGAGAACTATTCTCATACTGATAGCCAGCGCCAGTTAATTATACTATATATGTCGATATATAAAATCCAAGGGACTTCTTTCAGTAATATCCCCCCCTAAATACCAAATTATCTTCATTAAGTTGGTTTCTATTTAAGTGTTTAGAAATGCTCTCCTCTATCTTTGTGAATGCGGCTTCAATAGTCTAATGTATCTTGTATGTAAGTGCATATATATGTATATTCGAAGTCATGTAACAACTTAGGCGCGTGCTGGGCCGGAAATAGAGGTCTCCACTGTACTAGTATAAGGATCCCTTTATCCCACGTGTCGATATAACTATAACTTCAAACGTCCAAACCTGCAAGGATAACCATGCGGAATCCGGGACAGGACAACGGCACAGGTGATACGATGCAACAAAATTTGCAACAGTGGCACGAGTGATTTTTATGCGCTAAAATACGATAAAGATCCTGATAGCCAAAAGTCCACGAATCTGACTCGAAATGTCGAGGGACGATGTATACGAATTATGTGAGTCTGGGTTCTACGCATAATCCGCACCCGCCCGGGCTGACTGGTAGCCCTGTCGTCATGATGACTGTGAAACCACACTGCATGAACGTCCACTTCAAAAATGCAACAGGGTTTTCGCGTTGAGCGCACCTCGACGACACATGTCAAAATATATTATTTCGAAAGATTAATATTTGCGAGAAAATGGATTATAAAGGATCTGAATGAGGGAGTATAAATCGATCGCGGGGTCCCGTTGAGGCAGTTGCTCACGAGAGCAAAACACGGATTTTATGGGCTCTGCTTTGCGAGGCGCGGGAACTTGCGTATTTTCATTGGATTGCCAAAATTGGAGCGGGCAGCGCCAAGGCTGCAGGTCACATTGAAATGAGGTGGGAAGAAAAAGCAAGCAAGCAGTTTGTCCTGCTGCTGGGAAATCCTGTCATTTTAAGCTAAACAGCCCCTCGCCCTAAACCAGTCACCGCTTCTTCCCTCCCTTTTCTTCTTCTTTTCTCCGTCAAACACAAGTTGTGGGAAGGGAAAACCCACTGTCAGTTGTCCAAACCAGAACCACTTCTTCTCACCCCCATAATCATCATCATCATCATCGTTATCATCGTCGTCTTCATTGTCGCCTCTTCCTTCGCCGATACATATAACCTCGCGTCAAAACAGGAAGCTAGAGAAATCACGAAGGGGAACATACCGAAGACGAAGAAGAGGAAGACAAGCGGATCGATAGAGTCTTTTTTTTCTTTCTTTTCATTCTTTTTCGTTCGTTAAAAAGAACCACTAACCCTTGAAAGCGAGCATTTTTTTTATTCGTGTCATCGGCAGTGCCCTGAAATCATCGACCAGAAAGAAAGAAAGAAAGAGAGAGATCACGTCAGACTACTCTGTCTTTTTTTCCCCATCCTTCTTCCTTTCCCCCCTTTCAAAAACGCGACTTCAACTACTTTTACACGCAGCAGCTTATTCTCTTGCCCTTCTTTTTCGTCTGCCACAAAATCTTACTATTCGTGATACCTGAAGAACCCAGAGACAGACTTTGGCTCTGCAAGAGGAGAGTCGTCTTCTGCCCAAAGAAAAGAACTTGCTCGTTCCGCTAGAGTTTTTGTTTAAAATACAAAACTTGTGCGGACAAGTTTCCCTGCCCAGCTGGGGAACGAGAGAAGAACAAAGGAAACTTGCTTGTAATCGCAGTAGGCTGTTACCATCTTGTTTCTTTCTAGAGAACCTTTTTTTTTTTTTTTACGAGGAATTGTATTATTTACCCAGATTATATATCTGTGATAAATAATACCCTTGTTTTTACGAAGAGAATATTTGAGTGTCAGAGAACCGACAAGCCGGCGTCTCCTTTTTCTTTGCTGGTCAAGAAGACACCGAGAGAACAGAGAGAAACAACTACTACTACGTGAATTAAAGGTTCGTAGACGTGGGCCGATATTTTTTTCCTTGCGTCTGACGAATTCCCGGGATTCTTGATTCACCGAAAAGTTTGAAGCAAGCAAAGAAAGAAGAGACACAATCACTAGAGAAGCCATACGGAACGGTCTAGAAGAGACAACATTAGAAAAGTCGGAGGAGAAAGATGACCAAACGATCCGACCGTTCCACATTATAGACATCATTATCTGAACACTCAACCTGGGCTATATCGTCTGTTGGTTGGCGCTTGGGGCCTGGAAGGCGTCTTCGCCGGAATAAACCAAAAAAACACACATTTAGGAAGAGTTGGACTTCTTTTTTTCTTCATTAAGGTATTATAAAACTGCTGCAAAGATACACGTTATTATCTAATTCTGCTGCTGCGCCATTGTACTGTTCAGCGCAAGAACAGGGAGTTTCGTACCCTCGACGAGCACATGAGTGATCGATCCAAGAGGCCGGCTCCACATAGACAGACAGCTAGACAGACCATTTTCCGCTACTTGCAGGACGGCTTGGTTGACTTTTTCGGGTGTCTCTGCCAATCCGATGGACAGGGCAGTTTAGGTCCACACACACACACCTCTTTTTTGACCGATCTACTCGACAAACCACCATTTTACCCTAACCTTGTGCTTTCCTTGCTGGCTGTAAACTGTCAAGGTGCTGCTACTTTTCCTCAGGTAAATTCCTTCGCCTCTCCCCCCCAGTTCAGTTATACATGCCACTCGAATTCCCATATGAAACAAACACTACTGTACGAATTCAAGATCTCGCGCGGTAGAAGAACACAAAGAAAGAAGACAAGCCAAAAAAAGAAAAGAAAAAGAAATACATATCGTCCATCTATATCCCGTACCACATAATTGCACGTTAGAGATCCCCGTTCGTGCCTCAAACAAACCAAGAACCAAAGCTTTGTCAGCTCCCATCTTGAAGCAATCTGCGGAACGGGTGGGCGATATTATTCTTGATCTGTCTGGCGGTGGAAAGAACCGGCCGGTTCGAGGGAGTTGCTTTTTCTTTGAAGGACCGCTGTCGTCGTATATGTGAAGCTAAACCGTTTTGCGCGTTGGAATTCCCACAGAATAGGAAATTGTCAAACAGACAAACATGCAGCCTGCCATGTACACTCCAAACCATTATTCACCACAACAACAACAAGCACTAGCCACCACAGCACAACAACAACTCATGCAGCAACAGCAGATGAGACGGACGACACGCTCTTCGCAGCGGTCTCCGGCAGTACCGCCAGCATCTACAACGATGCAGAGCATGCCCCCGCAGGTCGTGCAAGGCCATTCTCACCAGATGCAGTACCAGAGTATCCCTGCTACCCATCTGCAACCAAGTGCTGCCTCCAAGCAGCTGT
The DNA here is from genome assembly GCA_036971715.1 of Arthrobotrys musiformis. Lineage (NCBI taxonomy): Eukaryota > Fungi > Ascomycota > Orbiliomycetes > Orbiliales > Orbiliaceae > Arthrobotrys > Arthrobotrys musiformis. The sequence continues at coordinate 2,655,707 of JAVHJL010000007.1, forward strand.
CATATACTCCACCTTTATATGTTGCTAGTCCCGATCAGCAGATGTTGGCGGGACGACCTGCAAGCGTAAATCCGGCATATAGCACGCCTGAAATCCAGTTCCAATTTCCTACATTCGAGGACATTGAAGACTCCTCGCTCTTGACCACATCTTCCTCTCATCCGTACCAGACACAACTTCAATCTCATTCTCCAGACCATCAACTCCTGCAAGACCTGCAGGGCTCAGTGAACCCTGGCTATAGTCCTGCCGAACTTCAGTTTAGTTTCTCTCAGTTTGAGGACCCTTCGATGATGGCTGCTGCTGGAGGGGCTCCTGCCCATGCTTCCAACCCCTTCCAGGGACAGCTTACTTCGAATTCACCTGACCCAATGCTGGGAGGTGACGCTTTTCGGTATCGTGTAATGCAGGCCAATGGCGCCGGTGGTGATCCGGTTGGCCAAAGGGCCATTTCCCCTCTATATGCTCGACAGCAGCAGCAGCAGCAGCAGCAACAACAACAACAGCAGCAGCATCAGCAACAGGTCGTTCTTAATGCTGGCGTGGGCGTCGGTGCCCCGGGGAAGCAGAATAATGGTATATATTCACAAGACGCCGCTGATTGGCGAGCAGGTGCCAATGGGTTATATGCTCTGGACCAATATCTCGGTGTCCAGGGCCAGTTTCCACCTTCGACGGCGGGTCCTGCTCAATCTCATGTTTCAGTTTCCGGACCTATTCGTCAGATACCCGTAAGTCAGCAACAAGTACAGAGTCCAGGTGTAAGGCAGCAGATGATATCTGTTGGACCATCCGATGATATTGTTGAAACGATACCTCCAAGGCCATTGACTGTTGATGGAGTCAGTGATGGTGATGCTAAGCCAAAGGCTACAAAGAAGAGTAAGAAGCAGCAGCAGAAGAGTGCAGTTGTAGCTTCATCTCCGAAGTTGGTGAACGGGTCGAACCATATGATGATGGATATGGAGCGGTTGATTCTTTTTGACGTGAACTGTAAGTCCAGCTTGCTTTCCTTTCTATATTACGTCCTCTCGGCAGCTCTTCCTCCATTCTTCCTTCTTACCACTTCCTTCCTTCATCCTTCATCCTTCGTCTCAGCACTTTCTTCCTTAAACCTCACTTCACCACAACGCATCCTTTTTGTTTCTTCCAACTTCACTTCCAACAATTTATTTGAAGCTGCACTTCCCTTCCACCTCCCATTTCACTTCTCTTTCATTCCCACCACTTTCATCTAATTTCATCATAACCAATCATTCTGACTAAAGACACAGTGGACGAAGACATTGTGTGTGATCCCACTGGTCCTGTTACTCTATCGTACGAACCAGTTGCTCCCATAACCGCCAAATCACCAAGTTCGACAGACTCTCCTGATCCAGCAACGACAATGGAGACCAACAACAAAAAACCCAAGGTTAAGTCCAAGGCGAAAGCCGTGAAAATTGTACCAAAGGATCCAATTGCCCAAATGAAGAGCCGTATGTTAGACGTGCTCGAGGACGATGATCTTACTTCAATGAAAGTCCTCACAGCTTGTCGAGATGAATTGAAAAACATCTCGGAAGATGACCCTGATGCAAACGAGAAATGTATCGTGTGGTTGAAGACCGTGTTTGACCATGGATTCGAAGACTTGTTCCGTGTGATGACTAATAGTACCGTCATCATTACCAGAATTCGCAAATGGATTGTTGACGCCTGGAAGGCGGACAAGATGAACGCCGTCGTCCTTCACGGCTTGCAAGTTTACCAGAAGCTAGCACTCGATGAGGGCCATCTTGAAAAGTTCAAGCTTCGATCTGTCTTTGCTGTCTTTTCCAAGGGTACCAGAGACGAGAAGGTCAAGCAAGCCTGTGCCCACATTCTGTCAAGAGCTGCAAAGCTCACTGCTAAACAAGAAGCTGAGGCTAAGAAGGCCGAGGCTAAGGCTAAGGCCGAGACGTCGAAGCCTACATCTTCCAAGACTTCAACTGAGAACGTTAAGATTGAAGAAAAGGCTGGTACGGCAAAGCCAGCTACTACGTCGAAGTCAGCAGACAGCGAAGCCATCCTCAAGGACGCTGCGAAGATTGCCAGCTTGGCCAATGAGGACAATAAGTCTGGAAAGCGAAAGCCTGATGTCCTCGACAAGGACCACCCCAGCAAGAGGGTTGCCCCGAACCCACCATCCGACAAGTCGAAAATCCAGCTTCCAATTGCCCCCGATGGGTCCAAGTCTTCTTCTGGATCTGGTGCTAAGACAAAGTCATCAAGCGGAGGCTTCTTCGCTGACATTCAAAAGGCCACAAAGCCCAAGCCTGTTCCGTACGTAAACCCCCACCCTTGATATTATTTTATATACAATGGCTAACATCGATTTCTTATAGAGCTGCCCCTCAGCCTGGTGGTTTCACGTCAATCTTTGACTTGCTCAAAGAACGAGAAGCTGCTAATGCAGCCGCCAAGAGCACAACAACTACTGAGAAGCCTCCACCTCCTGCTAAGAAGAAGAAGACCGTTCGATGGAAGCCCGACGACGAGTTGAACGAGATCAAAGTCTTCCAAACCGAACTCCCAGAGGGAGAGGATGGCTATGACCCAATGGAAGTTGAGGGCGGTATGGACTCTGGCTTGGTCAAGGCCAAAGTCCGTGCTAACCTCAAGGAGGAGGCTCAGGCCTTGAAGGATTTTATGAACAAAACTAAAAACCAGGGATATATCGATTTCGACGACGACCTCGAGATGGAATGGGATACCCTCGTCCCATGTGCAGTTGAGTGGGATGAAGATACAGTTCGTGACGCCTGCACAAAGAGGCTGGGCAACCGCCATCCTGAAAGCCAGGAGGCTAAGGTTCAGCAAGAACGTGAACGAAATGTCCTTGCTGTTCATTACTCGATGTCCCATCCCGCTCCGCCAAATCCATCGGAACTTGCTAGCGCCACGGAGGTCGAACAGCCTAACGGCGGATTCGGTGAGGCTTTCCTCCTCCGCCCACCACCCGGATGGAAGCGTGAGCGCAACTATTTATCGGGCCACTTTTTGCAGAGGGTCCATATGGCCCGTGCTTTCATGCCGCCACCACCCCCTGCTCCCGCCGCTCCGATCGACCTTTCGAGTATTCTCGCGAATCTCGGAGGTCAGTCGGCCCCCGCCCCTGCTCCTGCTCCGCAACCGGCTCCGGCCCCGGCCCCACGAGAAGCTCCTAAGTCAAACCAGCTTGCATCTATCTTGGCTGAGCTTCAGAAATTAGCTCCTCCTACTACACCGGCCCCGGCTCCCACCCCGGTTGTTCAGGCCCCCCAGCCTGCCTCGACTCCAACACCCGCCCCCGCCCAGGTCAATCCTCTCCAGGCCAACCCACTTCAGGCCAACCCACTTCAGAGCAACCCACTTTTGGCTTTCCTCGGTCTCCAAGCCCAAGCCCAAGCTCCACAACCGCAGGCTCCGGCTCAACCGCAATTAGACATCGCCAAAGCCTTGCAGCAATTGGTTCAACAGCAGCAGCAGCAGCAGCAGTCACAACAACAAACACAGCAGCAGCCGCAGCCGCAGCAACAACAACAGCAAGCGCAGCAGCAGCCGCAGCAACCACAGCAGCAACAACAACAACAACAGGTCCAAGCAAACCCATTTGCCCATCTCCAGTTCCCGTTCATGTTGCCCCCTCAGCAACCCGGTCAACCTCCTGCCTTCCCTTTCAACATGCCTTTCCCGCCGCCACTTATCCCTGGTCAGAACCCATTGGAAATCATGGCGATGTATCAGGCAATGGCCCAAACCGCTCAGCAACCACAGGCTGCTGCGGCTCCTCAATTTGGGCAACCTGCTGCGGATACCCTCCCGAATGTCCGCAACGCTGCGACCTCACAAGCCACCGATGTTAAGATGAACGATGATAGTGACGGTTATCAGCCTCCTGAGCAAACCCAAACCGAAAGGAGCTACCGAGACAACGACCACGGCCAAAACGGTGGCAGCGGCGGCCACAAGGAAGGGAAGGGTAGCTGGGCCAAATTTGGCAAGAAGAAGAAGCATACCTACCAAGACCAGCCCCCATACAAGAAGAACAAGGGCGACTCTGGCCACGGCGGGAAGCGCGTCTGCGCTTTCTGGCAAGCCGGTAATTGCCTGAAGAAAGACGACTGTCAATACTCTCACGACGGTCCCCCAGGACAGGGAGGATCTGAGCAAGCCGATCAGATCCGCCAACACTTGTACGGGAAGGATTCTGGCGATGGTGGACGCGGACACGACAAGAAGCACAAGAAATTCAAGAAGAGAACAGGATATGCCCTTGGCTCTGGTTCGGCAGCTGATACTGCGGTTGCAAGTGCATCGAACGATTGGAACGGTGAGATGGAGTACTAAATGCTCAACTCGCTTATTACGGTATGTTTGGTATTATTAACGATCTCAACGACCTCGACGACCTCCTCTTTTTTTCTTTTATTCTTTTTCGCTCTTAGCGATCTTACGATCTGAAGTGAGACTGTGGCTCTGACTCTTTTCGGACATCTTCGGCCTGCTTTGTTACACATGTAGCCCACTTCTGGTGCAATGGCCTATTGCCATCCCCCATTTTTCTACAGTTGTAAACTAATACTGTTTTCCTTTACTCATGGCCCCTTTTACTTTCCCCATTATCAACTGCTTCGATTCTACAAGACGGCGTTTTTCTATTAGTGGAGTTTACTTCCTCCTTTACACCCTTCATCGCAAGAACCCCCCCTTTATTACAAAATTAATATTACGGCACAAGGTCATACCTTCTGCTGCTTTTATTTCCCAACCTTTGTTTCTCCGTTCTCCCTGTCCACGACCAGCTGCATTGTTCTCCGGCGTTTCTATTAGACGAATCGTTTTTTTCTGTCCCAACTCGCAACTTCTTTTTTTTTGTTTCTAGTGTTTATTATCTGTGTTGCTTTTTATATCTTCTGTAGTCCCGTGTACTACGAAAAATTTCTACTGGATGATAGGTTTTTTCTCTCTCCAGATTCACCTATAGCTTCCTCCCAGTTTATATTAGGGGGACTTTTTAAAATGGATGGCGGATGTATTTTATTCAATGTTACATGTCCGGGGGTGTATTCTACATCTTTTTTTAGATATTTTATGCTCGCTATACCTATACCTTATAGCTTATATGTGAGAGGGGGGATGAATGAAAATGGAATTAGTGAGATAATGTTTTTTCGAGTAGATTGTAGTTTTGTGAATTTGTGAATTTAAATTGTGAATTGTAGATGTTGCGGTAGAGTTCGGACTATACTGCAATATTAATATCGCCGTTTTTTATATATGTGTGTATGATTCAAGTTTACGCTATATACTGTCGTTCGAGTTGATTCGTCATTAATTTTGGCTAATGTGATTAAATTTATAAAGTAAAATTGAGTATCATGAATAGAAGTAAATTTATAAACATGAAAATAAAAAAAAAATAAAGTGCTATATTTTGGCTTGAGTTTTATAATAGGGCCCGCCGCGCGTGGTCTAGGTTTGAGGTGGGGATATCAATATATATATGCCCTCTCAGACCAGACAGCGCAAAGAAAAGAATTAGTAGTATGGGTTAAAAAAAAAAAATTATCAACAGAAGAAATATAAAGATCGAATGCCATGTCTCGTCCTATATTTCAAGGGCGCATTAGGTCGCAATCCAAACGCCGACGCGGGTGGAACGCAAGTTCTATTAAAAAATAAAAAAAATAAAAAGTAAAAAAAAACGAAACAATTTTTTTTTAGAAGCGTACGCATCGACTACTGAAAGTTCAAATACGCCCTATAATCGCAGTAGGTAGCATCGGAAGGTCTAGCATCATCAACAGTAAGCACCAATATCTCCGCCGTAGAACCGGAGAAAATACACAAAGCAAACCCATTATAACCACCAGCGCTCTGCGAGGAATCGAGAATAACTGTATTACGATCCGGGAAGAACCCAATGTATTCCCAACCGTTACTCGCTACCGTGGCTTCTGTTGCGAATTTGAGGGTTACGGGCGTGGAGCCGCTCAGGGTCGGTGCTGTGGCGTACCAATTTGTGGTTGTGCCCGAGTCCGTTATGGGGAAGACGAGACGGCCGGTATCGTCTAGTGTGAATTGACCGGCTGGAGCGGTTGAGACTTCCAGTTCGAAAATACTGTTGGAGATGGTGCCGTCTTCCAGGTATGAAAGACTACCGCTGCCACGACGCCAGCCGAGGGTTCCGCTATAACTCGACGGAGTGGCGACGATGACGCTGGTCGATGTTGACATGTAGAACTCCGTCGTTTCGGTGGTCGTTGTGGTTGTAGTTTCGTCTAGGATTACCGTGGTTGACTCTGAGCCTGTTACGGTTGTTACTTCCTCGATGGTGGATTGGGAAGGGTATGAGACCATTATGTTGCAGCCGGCGGTAATGTTGGATGCAGCGAAGCGGGTTAGTATATCTGGCGTGGAGATTGATTCCTGTCGTGGGATTCGACGACGTGTGCGGCTGGGCCAGGGGACGTATGAAGTTGTCGTTGCGCGGATGACGCCGGTTACGGATGATGTGATTGAGGTTTCTTCCTCGACGATGACGGTGGTGCTAGTTAATGTGGACAGATCGAGGAGGGTGGAGGTGACTTGGATAGTCCTGCTGGCGGCGAAGAGGTTCAGGAAGGAGGAACACCAGCAGGTGTAGAATGCACCGCCGACGGAGATTACATCCCTGACCGCCTCATAGCCGTCACCGGTTATGCTGGCGAAGACGGTGGGGTTTGCGGTATCAGTTGGGCATGAACCCGTGAACGCCGTCGTTGAAGAGCCTGAGGTATCGGTAACGCTCGAGTCCTCGGATGTGGTGGAACCCTCGGCGTCGGTGGTGGCATCTTCGGATGTAGTCTCGCTAGCAGTTTCACTCGAGGCGGTGCCCGTTGTAGATTCGGATTCAGATGTAGTCGTCGTCTGCTGTCTTGAAGAACTCGAGGTATCCACTCCTGTGCTAGAAGAAGAATCCTGCGAGCTCGTCGTCGACGACGCCGCAGAGGAACTACTGGATGAGAACGAAGGAAGGTCATCCTGGATAACAGGCACGACGGTAACACCATCAAACTCAGAACCGGGATCCACGCCCTCGTCCGCAGTGTACAATTGCGTCTCCCCCGTTGTATCCGACTTGTAAAAATTATTTTCAACCCCGTCGACGTTCAGCTGAATAGCCCCCGTGGATCCGAAAGAGAAGTTCCCGGCTTTATCGCTCGACGTCAGGTCCGTTTCATTAATCGATTGGATCTGAGATACCCCATCGGTGGATTGTCGTCTTCCGAATCTACCGGCTCTCGAGCTCGTCCAACTGCCGAGGAATAAAACCAGCGATGGATCGTTATAAACCCGCAGGAAGCCGTTTTCATCGGCGAAAAGAACTGTTGCATTAGTAGAAGCGCTCGCGTCGACGAGCAAAAGTTGTCCGCTGGCAGATAATTCGGCAGCCAACGGGATCCCATCCGATCCAGTTACGGACAGCGTAACCGGCTGACCCACAGAGGGAACAGCCGTCGCCCCCGAAGGTTGCGGACTCGTCAAGGAACCCGCATTTGTTCCAAAATACACAGCACTGCAGAACGGTAACTGGTTAAAACAGTTATAAAAAGAGGTAATGGTACCGCTAGCGCTGACCGTAACAAACGAAGTTACAGTTGAAGTCGCGGACACGGAAACATCCCAAGTATTCAGATTCTGCTCCCCGCAATCCCCGGTCAATGATGTTAATTGACCGCAGGCACGCACTACCAGCCAGGCAAAAATAAAGATCGCAGGCATCATTCTGGTGACCATCTTGTAGCTTGAGTCCCGGTTGGCGCACCACTTTGATTGAGCATGAGAAAGAACTGAAATATTCAGTCTCGATGTGTGATTAAGTGAGTATATAGGTGATCGACGGGCATTCTGACGTCGAAAGTGGGATACGTATCCTATATACTGGTGCCGTCTCGTCTCCAGACACCGCAACTGTGGCTTGTCGACGTCGACCTTGAGCCCTAAAGATTGGCAGTTACACGAACCTAAAATGGGTGTATTCTGACGTCGCGAGATTGTATCAACGTCAGCCCCGACGTAACCAGGTTTTTTGTTGTCTGCGTGGGATCTCGTACAAGACCACGAACCTGCGCAGTTACCCTTAACGGATTGAATATTGATCATCAATCCCCGGTCCTGCCCTCCCCCTAACTTACCATTTAACTTATCTTGACCAGTGATTACCATCTTGTTTAGCAGGATGCACATGGGTATAAGTCATCCATCACATCGTAACTTGACTTGATAGCAATCATTATCCTCCTTTTCCTAGAACTTCTTCGTTTTCCTCACGCAGCGGGTCAATTCGTATTGCAACACTTTGATTTAGAAGAAATCCGCGTTGTGCTGCGATCTGCCAACAGATCTGCACATCGCTCTTTCGGGACGGCGATTGACGATTCCGACGAATAGGATGTCGACGCTAGACGGATCCGGCGGAATGATAGGCAGGGTTTGTTGCATTTTTTGCGTTGTCCGATTCTCGGAGCAAGGCCCCCCAGGCAAGCCGTGGAATTGAATGCAATGAGGTGCTGATAGATCATTATTGCCGCGATATCTGAATACTATTCAGGTCGTTTTAAACATTAGGGGAGTATAGTTGGTGCATTTGATTATGGTACAAGCTTGTTGTCAACTGGCAATTGTAGAATAGAGCCGAGGCTTGCGTCTAGCGTAGATCCAAAGTGTGAACCGCGGCCAGCGTAGATCTAGATACAGAACGAGACAAACGAGCAGTATGTACAAGAGATATTAAAATACAGTAAAAAATCGCAGTCGACGCAATGTACCATGGCAAAAAAAACCTCTTCTAGCTATTTTCGAGGGTGCGAACACCATAAACTATGAATGCGTTCAGAGACTTAATATCCACTCGCGATTCGAATCATGGGAATATTCTCCTGTTTCCCTATCTTTTCCAAAGTCGCCTGTGTTTTGGCTTCACTCCTCGCAATGGCTTCGTCCCATTCCCTGTCCAATTCTCCAAATCGTCGAGCTTGGAGAAAGTACCGGGTCGTTCGTTTGGGGACCCTCCAGCCAAAATACCCGTAGTTGTGACAGATTCTCCAACCGTAGTAGAGGTGTTCTGGTAGTTTTGAGGCCACACGCCTCGCTCTATCCCCCCAAGGGGGCATAATCGCCGTCTCGTCGCGAGGGGCTATAGCGATGTGCGCTTCTAAGTCGTGGAAACTTCCTTGTGTGATATCAATGTCAGCGCTGTTCATTTTCCAAATTCGAAGATCATCTGTTGTGATATCAGGGACTCTGGGTAGATAAATATCGTTTTCCAAGTTGCCAAATTCATCATTGACTTGCATGCGTCGCGGGAGAAGCGAGAAATTTCGAGAATGGCCGACGGTGGTGAGCATGAAGACATTATTGGCGCTCTCTTTCTTCAGGTTCCTTCGCATTTGCCAGTCGTAGAGCTTTCGGGGGGTGTTTCCCGGGGCTAGATATTTCTGTGTAACCTTGGACGACAGGGATTGCGTTTGGATGGCTTTATTGCGCCGGTGGAGTGCCAAGAAGGCTTCATGTTGTCTTTGTCTGGCTTCTGCGCTTCGTCGCTTCTCTGCTTCTACCTTCTTTCGGGCTTCTTGTACTCGTCGTTCTGTTTCTTCTTTTCTTCTTTGGTCTGCTGCCATTCTTTCGGCCTTTCGTTGTTGGACTATTGCCATAGCATCGGCTAACTTGCGTGCTCTCGCGGCGGCAATTCCTTCTGATTGGGCTTGTGCACGCTTTTGAACCGTTTGGGGTCTGATAGAGATACGACGGTTCGGACCTTGGAAGATCGGTGTACCACGTAGCTGAGGTACGGTGGCCGGCTGCGCGCTCCGTAGATTGATTTGTGGGGTGGTGGCTCGGGTTATCGATAGCCTGGATCGAAATAGGCCTCGGGATATCCGTCGGTTGGGTACCCGTCTAAGTAGGGAGACGCGGCGTTGTCCGGTTGATTTACCCTGAGCCTTGATAGCTGCTTCGACTGCTTTTGCTTTCTCTGCTCGTCGTCTGGCGAGAGACCTTCGTTTTCGTTCATGTTCCTTTGCAGCAAGCTCTAATTCCAGTTGTCTCGCTTCATCTTCTTGTCTTTGCCTTTCCTTCTCCTCTAAGGCTCTTTGCTTCTCGCGTTGGCTTTCTTCCCATATCTTTCGGAGGTGTGCACTTTGTTGACGTGCTTTCTCAGCTTGCATCTGCGGATATTTCGCCTTCGGTCGACTGTGACTCCGTTGTTCGTATTCTCCGAACCCATCATCCGGGTTTTCATTCTCCTGGTCACTCCCCGAGGATTCCCAATCTTCATCTAAGCCATCATGCATAGGCACCTCCTTGAAAACCTCAGAAACCAATTTCGTCTCATATTTCACAGCACGTCGAGGCGAGCGGTGTTCCCCACTCGGACTATCCTCAGGCGACACGATCCTCAACTTCGCCAACGGCGACAAAATCTTAAACCGACTCAGGGAATCCCTTCTTTGCCGTCTCGGAGTCGTCGTTTGAGCCGCAGCCTCCATTTCAGCCTGTCGAATCGCAGCTCCGATGCGAACGCTGTAGTCACGGCATAGAACGCCCATATTGTGGAGTATTGCCGTTGGAATCTTTCCTTCCGATGGCATTGATTTGAAGTAGTTGGGTGGTTGGATGACTCTTGGTGGAAGGTATGGTGGTAGGAGGAGTTCCGGGAAGTCCATCCCCTTGGGAGGGGCGCGGAGAGAGCAGGTGAAGTGGTCGCATAGTTCGCAGCGGAGACCACGTGGGTTTCCGTGTTTGCAATGGGATTTGTTCATCATGGTTGGGGTTTGAAGGTAGAGGTATGATTTGAATAAGGTTAGATGATAGAAGATGGATCGATGTGGTAGATGATAGAGAAGGATAGAGATGGTGATGGCATGAGGTGGAAGGTAGGTGGTTGGATGAGGTTTCTTCTGGATATAGAGGAATTGAGAGGGATAAAGTATCCAAGAGCTGTTGACGGAATGGAAACCGTGGATGTGTATATTCCCCTCGCCCAATCTTTTAAGGCTTCCTAGTGCTTGGTAGCACAAGACGCAATGTTGAACACAAGGTCGAGATTAATTACATTCACAAAGGGAGTTTCCGCAGTGACACATTGGAATACCACAAACAAAGAAGAAGAATATAACGGGAGAAAAGATATTCAATTGCAGCTTTGAATATACATGAAAAGGAAGGATCCGGGGCTCTGAAAGGTATGTCTTGAGTATCAAGCCCGCAATGACATAGTCTTAAATTTGCAGGCCCCGGCATCCGACAATACAGGCTGTAACAAACAAATCGAAGAACAAGGAGGAGGCGAACCTGAAACAATTTCAAGTTCGCCATCCGAAACCGTAGGATAGTAACAAATTCTTGAAGCCCTATCATGAAGGGCCAAGAAAGGTTTGAATGGACTCAAGAAAAACCATCAATCGAGAGTTCCGTAATAGTAATGAGGGACTCCCTTGAGAGCCCCGCTCTCGGAGATCCCATGGTAGAAGCGGTAGAGGCTGCTCTCCACCTCCAAATCCCATTGCCTCTCCATGACCCCGAAAAGGAACGCTTGCTCCAGAAGATCGGACGGAGCAGCGGCCTTCAAGGGCGCCTCGGTATAGCCAATGGTGTAGTATTTTAGATAGGCCCTCTTGATAGATTCCGAGGCAAGCCCGTCGAACATACGCTCCAAGCCCTGGCGCCAGGGCTTGGGCGTGCCCCACTTCGGATTACAAACCATATGCTTGTAATCCTCGGCGAGGACGTTGGTCGAGGGCTTGACCGGACTCTTGACGTCCGGATTCTCGAAAGCCGGGTTGAGTGGAGGGATGTCCAGGTCTGGGACTGGGTCCGGGGTCCCAGCCCTGAACATTCCCGTCCATCTCGTATATTGCTTCTTATTGGGAGACCGGTCCGGTGTGATGTAGCCTACCGCCGAGGCATCACGGGCTACTAAAGCCCTACCATAGCGGCGGCTTCGACGGGGAAGTGCTGGTTTGGGGTTTGGGGTGAGCGGTTTGCTCGCCTGCGCCTTTTGCTTGCCTTCGCGGCGAGGCTTCCCTGTGTTGCGGGTCTTTCGTCGGGAATTCATGTTTTGTTCGGTGTCGCCGCCCTGTCTGAGCTGACGAGGAGCGTGCATCTCCCTGGAAGATGGTGGTAGCTCCATGGTGTATTGGTGGGTGGAGGTGGGATTAAGTTGATTGCTTTAAGCTGCTTCAGATGTCCTTAAGTACTCCAATGTTAACTTATGCGTTAGCGTTCCGAGCCTAGCGATTCGGATGAGATGAAGTTACCTTAAAAACAATTTATTTAATGGAAATAGGGATTCGTCCTGATTGTTCTAATACGAACGTGAAGGGGGAGGTGAGTGGGAAGGCGATGGATGGATTCGGTGGGGAGGAAGGTGAAGGTGAAGCAGTTGATATACTGGCAAAACGAACAGAAGCGACAGAAGAAAAGAGAGGGAGATATATGCTCGACTCCACCTGATAACAGTATCCAATGAAAGTATATCTTGCTGCCTCCACTTGAAACTCTTCTGAAAAGTACTAAAACACATGCAAGAGGGAGTAATATGGAAATGCCCAGCGGCTTTGAAGTTAAAAACGTAGCGAACGAAGTAATGGGTGAAGACCTGTGACCGCCGTACCCTCCTATTCTAGTCTATGTTTCCCACGCCAGAATCTAGTAAAACTTTTGAAAGCAAAATGAAAGGAGAAAATAAACAGAGACAATCGAAAGTAAAAGAGACAAGAGTAGTGAAAAATGAAAAACGAAAAAAAAAAAAAGAAAAGAAAAAGATCTAAGCCATGTTCCCGCCATGAAGTAAAACGACCCGAAAACCCTGTCAATAGTAAATCCGTATGCAATAATTGCGGTTCCATATTCGATACTCCTACATCAATTAGTATCTGTTAGCTTAGGATCCGATTATTTGCATAAGTTATGAAGCGGGAACCTGCATTAAATATGTGTTCCTGCACAGCGTCAATTATTCCATCGAAGAAGACCGAACAATCTACCAGTCTTTGTAAGACGAGGTTTGGTCGGACGACAAGGCTTTGAAGTTCCCGTCTTTGTCGACCTCAGTGCCAAAGTACTCCGCGATTTGTTGAAGATGGTCATTGATCTGGCCCGTAGCTTCAGCTGGAATTTGTTGATTGGCAGGGTCGGAGTCCTCCCACAATCGTTCAAGCCGTCCGATTTCATAGGCTCGCCAATATTGACGATCGCTGTTTTCCGGGTACAGCATGCCATGATACCCATGAGCTCGATGAATCATGAAAGACTCATATTCGCCCCGTGACAACTTTTTGACAAGCCGCATGATCTCGCGGGTCCATGGACGTTGCAGGTTCCTGCGCTCGTCAGTTCTCTCTGGACGAGTAGCGGACAAGTTGACCTGGATGGCAAGCTCTGGGGCTTTTTCTTGGTGGCGGGTCTTCCATTTGCGGATTCGCTCTGAGACTTTGTCTTCAACACGAGCAGCAAGGCTGGGATGTTTGGACGAGCAAGCCTCGAAGAGGGTGCTCTCGTCGCTTCCGAGGATATACTCCTTAGATCCGGACATGATGGTGGTATGGAATGATTTTGAGTTTGGAGGGAAGGTGGATTGGAAAGTGGGAGGTATGTGTACTGAGGTTAGATGGTTGCTTGGAGGAGGTTTGTTTGAGGATATTCCGGGTTGATGGGAGGACAGCCTGAGCCAACTCGACCCAACTCCCTTATAAAAAAAATGAAAAAAACGCATCCACTGCTTCGTATACGCACGTACGTCTTCGGAAAGGGACGCAAAGGACTGAAGAATACACGTTGCTGACTATACCTCCCTTATAGATACATATTTTAGAAACCACATTTCTGCTAGTCTAGGATATGTCGTTGTAATATTGCCTTGTGAGGCTGGAAAGGCCTGTTTTGTGGTTTAACGTTTCTCAAAACCCGGCTTGTATATAATACAAGAAAACTGGAAGCAGTAGTTAGCTCACCTACCAGCTTACAGAATGCTTCCCCACTGCTATAGCAGCCCCAGGGGTTATTTTCTATTTAAAAGGCATCGAACATGGGTATCGGTTAGTACTGTAGTCTGGTCCTTCTTCTCCCTCAATTCTATACTTTGTTGCATTTTTCGTGTTGACTTGGATTCCTGCTATAGTAGGTAATATAATATAATGTATTAAAATATAGCTTTGAATTAGAAGTCGCAGGGAAATGTAAGAAGAGGCTAGAGGGTGGGATACGCTCTCATTTTATATAGACATTTGGCTATGCATTCGTCGCTGGGAACGGATTTGCTTACAATAGAAGTGCAATTATAGTAGTCTGGGCCTAGTTCTATGCTAATAGTACTGGACCAGACTGCACGAGACTGGGCTGGACGTGTTTGGTAAGGGACGTCGACGCACACAATAGGGGCTGCGCTGGGTGTGAGACAAGTATTTACGCTGCAATAAGATAAATGTGGGGCCAGTCTTCTGGTTTCTATGTAGGTACCTAGGTAGGTATACAATACATACCTCTAAGGAAGCCTTCCTAGGGCGCCCATTACTAGGCCCATAAACGTGCACGGTGATCAGAATTTGATTTAATTTCTATTTGGCAAATAACCTGGTTGCACAATCTTGTAATGGGGATACATTAGCGTGCATCATACTCGAAATGGTGCTCACAGATACACTAATTAGTAACTACCTAACTATCGACATTTACATTTACCTGTTCCTACTGTTACCTGTTTTCTAGTTCCTTTGCTACAAAGCAAAACATCAACTCTGATTTATATTCTATTCCAATATCTTCCACATTCTTCATTCTTTGATTCGGCAGGGCCGACGCTTCTATCCACCACGGATGCTTCAATCTACTATGCCTAGAGATTAATCGTTTGGGCAGACTCAGGTAGCTTGGTGCCTTCGGCATTGTTCTTGGCTCGATGATAACTGTTAATGGGCTCGACAAATCAGGAGGTATCGCTAGGCTGATATAGATATTTACCGTTTGCTGCCATAGCCACTACCATGTTTTGAGCTGCTGGATAGCTTGCTCGCTTCGTATTCTTCCCCATAGACGCTCTCAAAGCGGCGGGTTTCTGCAGCTCCGAATGGAGCGTCTCCGTACGGTTTGCTGGAGGAACTAGATGAAGAACCAGCGGGGGTATGATTCTGCTTGGAGCTGCTGTGCGTAGATGGCTTGGTTGATGTTCGGGAAGTACTTGATGAGCTGGAGCCCACATGTGCATGTGATGAACGGGATATTTGTCCGGATGAACCGTTCGAATTCGAACCTGATTGAGATGGACCGGGGACTCCTGAGAGTGCGCGTTCAAAGCTGGTGCTTGCAGGAGTATATTGAGAACTTCTTGAGGGGGTATTCCGGGAGCTTTCTGAAGGTGTATGCTGAGAGCTTCGAGATCGGGTGGACTCTTGGGATTGAAGGTGGGCCCTTGAACTGGAGCCTGGTGATTGGTGAACTTCTGATGCTTGACGAGATTGAATTCTGGCGCTAGCAGCCGACTGCTGATGGATAGATTGTGTCCGACTTGGACTCCCCCAGCCCGAAGACTGTTCAAAGCCTGCTGATGCTCGACTCGAGTGTTTTAGGCTGGATACTGATGGGTGCTCTGAGCGGCCTGATGGGATTTGGCTTGCCGTCGACTTTATGCTACTGCCATGGGGTTGTTCAGACCCTGATGCTCGACTCGAGTGTCTCACACTTGCACTAGATGGATGTTCCGTAGAACTGGGTTCCCTACTCGAATGTCTCGAGGCGTTAGAAGACTATTCAACCCCTGATGATAATTTATTTGGGCCTCGGACGGTTGAGTTGGACGAGTGCTCTACGTAACTCGAGGGTCCCTTTTCTGAAGTAACCGGTGCTGTTGAAGGGTGCTCGACTCTCGAAGCTCGACTCGAGTGCTTTACGCTCGATGAAGAGGGGTGTTCCACATAGCTAGCGGGGGCTTTGCCTTTGGGAGACCTTTCGACGCCTGAAGCCTGACTTGAGTGTTTGACACTGGATATAGAAGGATGTTCCGCATAATCTGCCGGGGCTTTGCTCCTAGAAGATTGTAGTTTAGATCCTGTCGATACATGACTTGAGTGTTTTACACTGGATGTGCGGGAAGGAATGTCAATGTAGCTGCGTCGTTCTTCACCGGTAGTAGACCTTTCGATATATAATACTCGACTCGGTTGCTTTACACTAGCCGATGAAGGGTGGGCCGCAGAACTCGATTGAAGTCTGCTCCCAGAAGATTGCCCAACTGGCGCCCGGCTCGAGTGCTTTATAGAGGACATGGAGGGGTGCTCCATAGAACCCGACGGGACCCTGCTTCCGGAAGATTGGTCGACCCCTGATACCCGGCTCGAGTGCTTTACGCTGGACGTAGAAGGGTGCCCTGCGTAACTAATTGGGGTGGCTTTGCTCCCAGATAATGGTCCATATTCCGTCATATTCACCTGCCTTGCGGATTTTATGCTAGCCTCGGAGGGATGTTCAATATAACTTGATGAAGACTTACCCGAACCTCTCGGGCTCAAGCCTGAAGGTTCTTCGCTCACTGATGATAGTCGGCTAACGTGCGCGGGAGAATGAGTGGTTGAATTTACTCGACCTGACGAAGATACCAAACTAGATCTTTGCTGACGGCTCGGTGATTCTCTTGTCGAACCCCCCGAGTGATGACTTGCCGTTCGTGGCTCTAGAAGCTCTTGACCTCGACTTTGTTCCAGGAATTTTTCCCTTAAAGAGCCCGCTCGACTCGGGGTATACGGCTCACTCTCCATCGGGGAACTACTTGGCGCCGGAATAAGATTTGTATGCCTCGGGGACGATCTAGCATTCTTTTCTTCTTCGAGGTGAATGCGTTTAATACCTTCGTTTAACTCCTCGAGCCGGTCGACGGCCCTCCGCATCTCGATTATAGTATCTTGGCTGAATGGGGCCCGCCCCTTGCATCTCCTGTTTGGTATGGACTCGACCGAGAAGTTCTCGGTTCCTTTGTAGATTCCTTTGATTTCTTGGACGAGTTCTGATTTGCTTCGTGGTGTAGCTGGGGGCTGTTTTGATGAAGAAGAACTTGACACCACCCGGTGGCTCGACCCTTGGGAGGGAAGATCGACCTCTACGGTAACCTTCGGCATTGTGTTTAGGTTTTGGCTGTTAAAACTTCAAAAAAACTCAACGCTGCAGGGTATAGGAATTGTAAATCTTCCTGTTGAAAAGATCGATATTGGAACTAAGAATATACGGGCGTGGGATTGGATGAGTTTATACTTATTCGGACTATCCTAGAAGAATCTTTTGAAATAATGGTAGCCAAAATAATTGAAGTCAAGGATACGGGTTCATTTTCGAGATCTCTTTCGTATTTATGAAGCATATAAACTTGAAGCCTTGGGGTCCATTGCATAAATTTCAAAGTCATGTTTCGGAAACGTTTTTCTATGATTTGCGATTTGTAATTAATGTCGAGATACCCATCTCGCACCCCCGTATTGCGAGGTTGAACACAGGGCTAGTTTGGCGTCGGTCTTGGTATTGGCCATGGATCTATGAACGTCTAACTTTGCCATTGATAAAGTCTAATCCCATACAAGGAGGTTTTACTGGGAGTCATGCAACGCGATACAGTATCACTAAGAAAGTATTCAATGCGGTTGCAATCTACCAATGTAATGCCTAGAAACCCTCGATCATGATCAAGTGACCGAGGCCAGATCAACAGCACGCATTACGGTGCGGTATGTCACAGCTGTGTCATGTTAACCAAAGTTACAGAGTTTTCAAGCGCGAGAAGAAGTTGATACTCACTGCGTGCTTTACGCTCCATACACCCATACCTGTACGCCATCTTCAAAAGATTCGGTGTATTTGCAGGAACCTGCAAGCTATGTCCCCCCGCTTCCTCGAAGTATTGAAACAAACTCTTCCACTCGGGGCGGACTTTATCGAAAGCTTCTTTCTTTTCATCTGCCCAAGGAAATGTTGTGCCAAGGGTGGTGTACTGGTAATTTGCGTACCTTGAGAGGTCGGTGTCGAAGCCAGGGTCTTCGAGGTAGCTGAAATCGCTGGGGTTGATACTACGAAGAATTGCATCTCGCCAGAATAAACGCCATGGCATGAACCTGTTAAATGGAACGGCATCTGGGTTTATTTCGCGGAGGCTACTATTCCATAGATCTAGAGCGCCTAAATCACCCGGGCTTACTTCTTGTAGGGTTGGATCTTCCTCCATTCTGCTCGGTGCAGTGTCTCGCGGGGTCAAACTGTGGAATGTGATCTTGGTGGCTAGAGTTATGCTCAACAAGCTCTAGATATCAGTTTAGTTACTTATAGTACTATGTTATTATCTGGTGAAGTTGGCACCCCCTAGGGGTCTTGTTCTTATATTCACATTGTTTCAAAGACGTATACATACACTTGAAATTGGTTTCAGTTCCTTGAAGCTGTTGCATTTTATGCGTTGACCAAACACCCGCGCGTCTAACGCGCCTATGGTCAACAACCGCCCGCTTAGTGCGTTGTGGGGAGAGGGTTGGCTGCCCTAAAACAACACACCGGCGTTGGCTCTCACAAAAATTTCTTGAAGACAACCTAACAAGGGTCTGGCCGTCGACATCTCTATAGCTCTATCATCACCAGCATCACCAATCAAGGGCAAATCCCAACCCCTCCTCCGACTACGGTACGATACCCCCAAGACCGCTGCTACAAAGCCCGGGCTATCTTCCACTCGACATCCCTTTCGCTCGAAAAAAACGACGAATTGATTGCAGGGACAACTTGAAGGCTGACTTGGAGACTTTTCTTCTTTGCGGAAACAACAGAATTATACCTTTGTCAATACAATCCCGACAAAAAAAAATAGCCCAGCATGTCGTCCGAACAAATGATCTTGAGGGGAACCTTGGAGGGTAAATATCACTGCTGGGCGCTGGAATAGCTGGAAATGGGGCAGTTTGGCTGATGGAATTGGATTTGCAGGTCACAGCGGATGGGTTACCTGTCTGGCTACCTCGATGGAGAAGTATGTCGAAAACGCTCCATGATCTGGATTCCAGGATGCTCTGCTCGGAGTGGAGCGGAATCGTTCTCAGTGCCATAAGGAAGAATGTCGAGCTGACAATTGGTGAAACCACGGCAGCCCTAACATGCTCCTCTCTGGCTCCCGTGACAAGTCCCTCATCGTCTGGAACTTGTCTCGCAACAGCGACGACTCGTACGGTACCCCCAAGCGCTCCCTCCACGGCCACTCCCACATCGTCTCCGACTGTGTCATCTCCTCCGACGGTGCCTACGCTCTCTCCTCCTCCTGGGACAAGACCCTCCGCCTCTGGGAGCTCGCCACTGGCAACACCACCCGCACTTTCGTTGGCCACACCAACGACATTCTCTCCGTCAGCTTCTCTGCCGACAACAGACAGATTGTTTCCGGTTCTCGTGATCGATCGATAAAGTTGTGGAACACCCTTGGTGACTGCAAGTATACCATCACTGAGAAGGGACACACCGACTGGGTTTCGTGTGTTAGGTTCTCACCAAACCCTCAGAATCCGGTGATTGTCTCTTCCGGATGGGACAAGCTTGTCAAGGTGAGTTTGAATTTCTTGCCTTTTTTTCCTCCCTTGTGCTATGTGCAGCAGCAAATCTTGCAGGATTTCAACGAGTATTCTCTCAAATACTCGATCCAATGATGTTTTACATTTTCAAATGTATTTGCTACTTCAGAGGCCCCATCTAGGCCTATGAGACAAAAATCACCATTCAATGCCCTGAGTTCATTGAAATCTGCATTTTGCTGTTGCACTTCGAATAGCACTTGAAGCTCAGTTTGAGTACGAAAATGCTGACAAATTTCTGCCCGAAAAAAGGTCTGGGGCCTCCAAACTTGCCGTATCCAAACCGACCACATCGGTCACTCCGGCTACATCAACACCGTCACCATCTCCCCCGACGGTTCCCTCTGCGCTTCCGGCGGTAAGGATGGTACTACCATGCTTTGGGACTTGAACGAATCCAAGCACCTCTACTCCCTCAGCGCCGGCGACGAGATCCACGCTCTCGTCTTCTCCCCCAACCGCTACTGGCTCTGCGCCGCCACCTCCTCGTCGATCGTCATCTTCGACTTGGAGAAGAAGAGCAGAGTTGATGAGCTCAAGCCAGAGTTCCCATCCAACAGCCTCAACCCAGAGAAGAAGAAGAGCAGAGACCCAGAGTGCGTCTCGCTCGCATGGAGCGCCGATGGTCAGACTTTGTTCGCTGGTACGTGAAAGCCCTTTAATATCCCATCTTCTTCACCATAAATACAAAAAATGATTAACATGATGCAATTTACAGGTTACACCGATAACAAGATCAGAGCCTGGGGTGTCATGTCGAGAGCATAAACGAAAAAAAACTTAATTCATATAAAAGCAAAATCCCCCCACCTTTAGGACAGAAGCCAAACTTTTAATGAATTCTCTTTTTTTGTCTATGCCTCTCTCGCTTTTTTCTTGTTTACATTTATTTCCTTGTCACCATTTTTTTCTTTTTTTTTTCTTTTTTTTTTTTGTCGCGTTTTACGGGAGTCTCTCTTCAATGTTCTCTTTTTGAAATCCGGCCATACACGCTTTCCGACACTTGTATCTTACTATTACACTACCATTACTACTACCACTAAAAAAACGACCCCCCCAACATCGACACGGACATCCTGATCGCAGAGACGACCCTATATACCCCCCACCTACCCACCACCCCCCTTCTCTCTTCATTACATGTGCATACGATGCCCCCTTCAGTGGCGGACTTTATGGCCTAAATAGATGAATATATCCGTAATCGGCAGAATCAATAAACTGCATCCCTCGTAGACGTATCCCAAAACCTTTAATCCCAGATCTGGATGGTCTCGTTCCCAGCCTCGCCCGGGGTGGTCCAGATCCTGGGCGTATCAATATGTAAAATGACACACGAATAGGCTACGGGGTTTGTGAGGAGATATATATACTCTCATAAGCGCTCGATTACACTCCTGCATACCCACCCGATTTGGCAGTTTCCTCTTCGAAGAACGGGAGGCGTCTGGATATATACGTAGTCGTATCACCTACGGGTATTATAAACCCGTACTAACAAAAAATGCCAGTTCTACGTAACGACCTCGTTCCACATAGACCACCAAACAAAACCACGACTACGACGGGGGGAAGCACCGAAGAATAATAACCGTAAATAATAATAAAAAAAGAATATTTCCATTGGCCCGTAATTTGCACCGATTCCGATCCCATCCACCCCCTTCCCAACCCTTTCGAAACAATATAAAAGAACAAAACATGAGCTGATCCAGTCTGCACTCCACCCTTTCCATCCTAAAATCCCTGCCCGTATTCTCCATGTCCCAAGATCCACACACCCCCACTTTAAAACACTCCCTGAAAACAGAAACGATTCGTTGTAGAGGACTTTGCCTGTTGATAGTGCCCGCTGAGCAAGGGCTGTGTCCTGAACGGTGTTTTTTTTCAAAAAGAGATAGGGAAACGAAAGGGAAAAAACAAGCTTAACCAGTAAAAAAAGCAGACCGATCCTGCGCCGGTGTACATGACGTTTTTTGTCGACAATAAGGAAAAGAAGTAATAAAGCAGAACCGTAGGAAGATTAGACTTAACGTTTCAAGGAAAGAGAAGGAAGAAGCAAATGAACAAAAGTAAACCCGTAAAACCACAAGGTATTTTAAAAAAAAGAGAAAACTAAGCAAAATTTAGTGTGAGAAACAGAGCCACAGGATATTTGAGTTTATTTGTTATCCTGATGGGCAGCAATTTCTCCAGTTTAGATATCTCCAGCAGTGGCAACCAAAGCCGCAAAAACACCGACACCACCAATAAGGGCGCCGGCCATGGCGGTGGCGATAGTAGACCCCCACGTAGCCCCGGCATTTTGGACACGAGGACGCTTAGACTCTGGTCCGGTTGCTTCGAGCTCGCTTTTCCATTCGCTAGCGAGGGCGAGGAGTTCCTTGCGCTCTTCTTCCTTCTGGGCTTGAGCCAGGTTGCTGTTCTGGCCACTGCGGGCCAAGAAACGTTGAGGAAGAGGAGCAATCTTTCGTGGTGAAGAGATCTCCAAAGCCTCAAGCTCGGAGGCGACGGCATGATGCGGGCATACCTCGATTTCTTTGCTTTCGGAGCGCTTGCGTTTCTTGTTGGCAGGTGGAAGAAGGTCAGCATCTCGATCGACCATGTCAGTATCCGCAACATCATTTGGTTCTCCGATTTCAAGGTCGGCCTGTGCATTAAAAAGCTCGTCGATTTCAGAGTTCCAACGCTTGACAATCTCATCCTCATGGGAGGAACGGACCTCCTCTTCATCCTTTGGCGAGAAGAAGTTTTCCATGGACATAGCACTCTTGACAGAGTTTTGGGCGACGGAAGCCCGAACGGCTTTAGCAGCATCCTCAACGATATCATCGTCTGATGGGTTCGATTCGGTATCATGACCATCGTCATAGCAGTCGAAGTCCATGAGATCTTCGTCATCCACGTCATCTTCTTCGTCGTAGTCACCATCTCCTGCGGACGAGAGTTCGTCGGCCACTTGCAGAGGGTTTTCCTCACAATCTGAACCGTCCTCTGAATCGTCATTATCACTGACACTAGAATCAGAAGAGGAGTAACGCCGATCGTCGGACAAGTAATCATCGATGTCATTGTCGGTGCGCCTCTCCTCCTCCCGCTCTTGCTCGTCGTCATCATCCTCGTCCTCATCGCTATCTTCATCATCCGATACTTCGAATTTACCGGCCATTTTTAGAACGGATGATGGGGAGCGAGTCTCTGAACGATTTGAGAAAGACTCTGGAACATCAGCTCCTAACGCGGGCAAAGGACTTTCAACACGACGATCTTCGGCGTCCGGCTCTCCGTTGTTATCCGATCTCGCCCCCTGATTGAAATTTCGGACCCATAATGGAATGGATGGATTTGGTTTCGCTGGACCTTCGTTCGTAGGGGCCTTTAGTGCAGGAGAGTTGATTTCTGGTTCCTTAATCGGTTGGACACAACGAGATGTTTGCATATCAATTCTTGACCGGAAGAACTCTTGGGCGCGATCTCTCAGCGCTTCAGCTCTGCGAACTTGCTCCATTGCTAATTTAGTACGGTTGGCTAAATTAGTGATAGAGTCCCGAGATAGATTCAACGAAGTAGTCACGTCGAGAGGCTTACTCTCAGATGCAGACGAAGCACCGCCTGGATAGACATGTGAGAGGTATGGAGCAGCAGTCCAGGTGCTATTCCATGCCTTCTGAACCTCAGGTGGAACGATTTCGTTGACAAGGGCTGGCATGGAAGTTTGCATGGATGGCTGCATGGATGGTTGCATAGACGGTTGCATGGATGGCAATGAAGGAGGGGCAGCCGGGGAAGTCTTGGCTAATTCCGGTGAGAAGGGAGACGTTGGGAGGGACTCAGAAGTGGCTTCTAGATCGGAATTGCTATCCTCATCCATGGAATCTTCTTCATAATCCTCAACTGATTGGGTATCAGATTCGGCACCAACCGAGCTCGCAGCAGCTTGTTCATTCGAAAAGGGTTGGTTGCGAATAGGTGTTTGAGAGGATCGTCTGGACTGCTCCTGGCGCTCTTGGGCAAGGAGATCGGGAATAGATATTCGGGCCCCTGAGAGCTTATTTGGCTGTGAGACGGGTGCCTCAGCGGTCAGGTCCACAACAGTATCCTGGATAGTAGGAGGCACGTCAAGATCGATATAAACAGGCTCACGGATTGCTTCTCGAACGATGGTGATTGGTTGCTCTGATGGTGGTTCTTCGGACCAGGAGCTGCCTAGCCAGCCTCTAGCCTTGGACCTTCCAGACCATTCCGACTCGTTCCAATGGCCAGGTACTCTGTTCTGAGGTCTTTCTTCCTCCCAGTCGCTACCGTTATCGGAACCAGAGGTTAAGTCCACTGTGTTAATTGGATTGACTCTAGTGATCATGACGTCGTCCTCGTCCTCTTCTTCCTCTTCGCTGGAGTCATAAGGGCTGTCTGGAAGAATTAGTTCATCGCTGGTGATGCCGTATCCGTGCTGGATTTCAGCCATCCTGCTATTTTGAACAACTTTAACGTTGAAAGCTTTTGGGGCGTATACTTCTATGGGACAATCAGCAGGTGTAGGGAGAATAGCGTTCGAATGGGGAGCCATACCAGGGCCTCGAGTCACAGAGCTTCCAAACCTGACCTGGGAGCCGTTTTCGAGAGGGACAAATAGTTTTGGTTCGAGACGTTTATCGTCGAGATATGTACCGTGCATGGAACCGGCGTCGGAAATGAGAACCTGAGTTTTTTTATATTTTAGTATATATTGTAGCATACTGTGGAAGAAAGAGTTGGTTGTGGGGAGCCGGTGATCAACAGCATCATAAGTAGAGGCAGTTATGCCGATTTTGGGTTGTGTGTCATGGCCGTCTGTGGGAGCAGCAGCACTGTGGGAGAAGCGAGCCAAACGAGGCTCAAGCTCAAGAGCGTAACATACCTTTCCACCGTCGTCACACTTGATCCACGAATGCAACCGGCTCATAACTGGAGAGTCAAAGTAGGCATTATTATGACTAGGTTGTAGGTTCTTGGTTTTGTTTCTGCTAGCCCGACCGACAGTAATAAGGGATTCCCTCCTGGTGATAGGGATGGACCGAGTTCCAACCGAGTCCGAGACGGTACCGGTTGGAGTGAGGATGACCTCAGCGATATCTGCACGAGACATTTGATATTTAGTATTTCCACGTAATGCAGAGATATCCCGAAAGGACAGAGAAGGAAGGGATATATATAAGAAGAGGAGATCTGGTGTGAGAGGCCGTAGGATGAGGCCGGAACGCGGTGACTCGGAAGTTAGGCGGGGTGCTGGGGCAGAGGATGGTTCCAACTCACTCTCGAGAGGCATGGAAGACGCCATATGCTGCTGCTACCGACCCAGAGCTACGTCTGGATAGCAAGAAAACCACAAGGAGAAGAGTGTCCTGCAGCTTGAGAGCAGATGTGGGAGAGGCTGCGGTGAAGCTTTTGGGGGTGAGGTGGAGATAGTATTTTGAGGTGGTTGAAGGGAGAAGGGGAGGTGAGATAGATGTATCTGAGAGGGCTCTTGGAGGGGTTGTGATATGGCGGAGGAATGTGTTGGAGTCAATTAACTGCCTACAGGACTGGTACCCCGGTAACTCAGTAAACCTCAGGTTTCTGAAATGCTGCCAATCTGCTCAAAACGACTGACCAACGAACAGGCTACTCTGCTCCACCGAGCTCTGCTCTTTGCTCTCCGCTCTCGCGGAAGGCTCCGTCTTTGTGTCCTTGTGTCCTTGTGTCCTATTCGTCCAGGCCAGAGACAGGTTGATCTGGCAGGCAGCGTCCACGGGAGAATACGGGTTTTTACTGTGTGCAAGTGCAGGAGCAGGTGCAAGTGCTACGAGGCTAGCTGCCGGCTGAGGGTTCAATATCAATATCCTCAGCCGGATGACAGAGCAGAATATAGAATTATTATATACTCGGCCGGCAGCCATGGCGCGAGGATCCAACGCTACAGCTTGTAGTCATACGTACTACACATGCACATATATATACCCAATAACGCCGGCCCACATAGTCGGGTAGCTCAGAACTATAGCTTACGAACTGATCTCTGGCAGATACTAATAACGCTGTTTTATATCGAGGAATGACATGTCTTTGGCGTGCCCAGAGCTGGACTGATATTGATATTAACCCGCGTCCTCACCCGCGACGTCAAACAGCTGCTGCATCTCGAACTAACACAGGTTCCAAGCAATTGTTCCGATATCACGCCGTTTACCTTTTACCTATCAGAGATACCCCGCCAACCAGACCAAGTTAGTGAATCACGAGAGCCAGCATGGTGCAGCTAGCTCGCACTCTCGTTCAATCACTTTGCCTGTTCCAGCCTAATGCAAAACAGCCCTTGTTGCAGGATCCAAGATCGAGGTTCCAATGGGCCCGCCCCGTAACAGGCAATTTACATCCGACAAACAATGAAATCCAACATCTCCAACACGAACCCATCCCGTCAAGGTTACTCAGAGCCTGCCGGAGTCCGTCTTGCTTGAATAAACAGCTGAAAGGAACGGCCTAAAGATTCATTCCACCCCTTATTTTGGTATGCAAGTGCCCGAATGCTTTGGAGTCAGCCAGAAACTACCCGTGCACCAAAAATAAAATGAAAATTAAGAGGGAAACTTAAAATCTGGAGAGATGTGGCTGATAGTATCATTGAAAGTGCCCTTCTGTTTCGTAAAATGCATAAAACCGAAACCTTTGCGAAAGGGAGTCCAGAGGTCAAGCTAGAGGCTAGCACCCGCCAGAATACATGGATCCATGGATTCTTTCTCCCATTCAAAAAAAAATTGAGATATCCATCCCCTGTTGCACCTGTTGTGTGACCTTAGAGCATCGAGCAGAAGACTCAACTCAAAGCATATATGATAGGGCGTGGATCCATGGATCCATGGATCCGAGGTAGTCTACAAACTAAGGCAGTATCGCCGACACCAGAATAAAGTAAAGTTGCGCAACGGATATCATCATTCAATGCGATGCAAATTATATTCCACTCTGATAAATCGCATGGTGATCCTGTCATAATCCCTCGAAGCGAAACTTTTCTGAATTGAATAGGGGTACGTTGAAATTTTAGACGGCTCTACCCCGCACGGGGCTGAATATATCCACGGAGCCGCAGCGCGGAATAGGGCCACCGGACCCTCAAAAAAGTATGCAACGGCATATTCACACGTGTATATTATCTTGTAAACCAAATGCCACCGTGTCTGCGTGTATATGGTCTGGAGCGAAACGTATATAAGTATACGCATTTTCTCCATTCGGATTGGCCGCCTGGCATCAAGGCTACTAATTTTCGCAAAAATAATTGCATCTCGTCGATAATCTACAGTCCTCAACTTCCTAATAAGCATATAACAATATATTCATCTGACTCAAATTAAATTTCCCTAGCCTAAACGCCACTGTATACGCAGACGCCCCTTTTAAATTTTGTGACGTCTAGGAACGGGACCAACGGTAGTCAATCTCAGAAGTCATCCACCTACATAGACTGCGAGGAACTCCTTGACGATATTGAGCCGTACTTGTATGGGCTTACTCCCACATGCAAAGGGCTTTCTTCCAGCTATCCCGAATTTTCAGAGTCCTAGTAGTCTTTTACAATGTCTCGATTCGGAGCCCAGTGGTCTTCGAGAACTCTCGCTCTCATTTCGACGGCGATTCTAAAGACGGGAGCGAGCCCGTTATGAGCGGCCGGAAAGCTAAGGGAAGCAGGCGCTACCATATTCGTATGTCTCTTCACTGAATCTGAAATCGGCAAACCGCGAAAACCGCTAGGGCCCACAAATTTCGACCCAAATTGGCAAGACGCCGCTCGTGCCATGTTCGAAATGGCAAGCACCGTCTCCTACAAATCTACCGCAGTACAAGCCCCCCGTCGTCAAGTGCAAATGAACAACCCCATGATAACCGAGGAGCTCACAACAGCTTCTCGCAACCTAGGTAACAGTGCAGACGCCCTCTCAGAACTTATAGGTAAGATCTCTCTTGATCTTCTCACCAAAATGGTCGCAGTGACTGCTGGGCGCACGCAACTGCCAGTGTCATCTATCTTGCTTTGTCGCGTATCGTCGGCCGTCGACGCGAGAGGTCCTTTCAAGGAGACGTAGAATCGATTAAATCGGAACTCTTGAGAGCCTTCGGCAACGATGATAAAGGAAGAAACACAAGTATTGTTCTCAGGACCACTTGCCCGCAGTACAGGCTTCACTGTGAGAGAGTCGACGAAGCCGGGGCTAGAGCTGCGATATATGCCCGTCGCCCGGTCCTAGCAACTTTTGCGCTTGATGATAGCCGCTGGTCCCTGTTCATGAATTCAAAACCTTCTACGAAAACTCACCTAAAGGTACCCTTACCGGGAAAGAGATGCAGGGGGAACGGGGTGGCAGTATAGAGGTCCACGCTGTAGTCCTAGTCCGCTGCGACGATGCATCTCTAGCCTTTATGGGCTCTTGGTCCGCTACCTGGGCCGATCAAGGGTTTTTTGCCATTGATAAGCCGTCAACGCTCGAGATTTCTGACGGTTCTAAAATGCAACTCTTCGACGTCTATTGGCACACCAGTGATCTCCTTGAGGAAGAAAAGGAAGCCTGGAAGCGATATCAGAAGGAGGAAGGGAATGAATACCTAGGCAATCTGCCTAGTAGTTCCCGCAACTTACCCATTCAATGCCCCAATTGCTTGAATCTCGCAAAGGCTAACCAATACACCAGATCCTGGAACGAAGCCCAATGCGGGAAGTGTCAAAGGACCTTCCATCCAACCGTAGGAGCCTTGATTAGGACCCTTTACGAGAGCAACTTTGATTGATTCAGCTCAGCTTGATACAAAAGTTCACGTGGACCAATTGACGGGGATATCTTGTCTCGTATACCAGAGCTGGCCGAAGGGGATATCCCGCGACAAAAAAAAGATTAGGAAATTAAAAAGAAAAGAAAAATGACGTATTCTTATTCGAGGTATTTATCTGGAATGCAAGATTTGGAGGTTTGACGACAAGATCTCGAGACAACAATGAGCTGGTCAACACAAAGCTAACGAAAATCCAACAGCCACCATCCCTGCCGCCACCTCCGTCTACGGAGCGAGTCACACAAGCTAAGATACCAAACAGGCAGGCAAAACGCCAGGATTTGAAGAGCTCACAAGAAACAACCCAAATTCGAACTAAAAAAAAGACAAAAAAAGAAGATTGGAAGGATTTCCTGAATAGCATCGAACAGTTTCGATCTGTTGGCCTCCGGGTTATGAGCCCGGCGCGCTTCCACTGCGCCACGATGCTTTGGATTTGATGAAGAGTAGTATTTGGAAATGGACTATTTCACTCAGCGAGATCTCGTATTTTATTTTAGTGGGTTTAGCTTTGATAACGTAATTTATGATCAACTGCGCATATGTATTTACTCGGATCCTGAAAAAAAATCGAAAGGGATACACATTACGGAATACGTCCCAACAGAGGCCAAATTAACGAGTTAACCTCTTCTTTAGCTACAGTCTCATTGGTTCTGAGACTGGTATACGCTCAAGCACAACCCTCAAAACACAACATATGATCGATCTGTTTACTGTTATTGCTAGCATATGGCCGTTTTTCATATTGTCAACCTTTTGGTAAATCACATACTTTAGCGTTCTAGTACCACACATCCTGATTGTGCCCTATTCCTTCCTATTCACCTATGTGGGCTCGGATATATACCACCCTCATTTTCGGTTTTCTGAACAATTATTTCCACAGCATGAGCTCCGTCTCGATACCCACGAAGCTATTCTGAAAATTTGTTCGCTAGGAGATCGAGGGTGCTTAGCGAGCGTTCGGTTTTTTTCTTCTGGCTACGAAGCTAACTCCTTTCATCGTAAAGAGGAATGTCGTGCTTTTTATAATATATTGTTGGCACCTAAATTAGGCGGGTATTAAATAGCGCTGTGTCTTATTGCGTGAGCTATCCCATATCCACGTGCACCGTACCACCATACGCAGTTCCCGTCTTGCTCTTTAAGACTCCCATTGCATAGCCAAGCG
Source organism: Arthrobotrys musiformis (assembly GCA_036971715.1). Lineage (NCBI taxonomy): Eukaryota > Fungi > Ascomycota > Orbiliomycetes > Orbiliales > Orbiliaceae > Arthrobotrys > Arthrobotrys musiformis. The sequence goes on from JAVHJL010000007.1 coordinate 2,685,356, forward strand.
GCTTGTTCGATACCAAAGCCTTCATACGAATATTGTGTATTCATATGGGCTACGTAAGTGGTCAACCCAAGATTCGTAACTAGCGATCCCCAATTCTTCGATCTGTACCCCCAAATAGCAATACTAACGAGTCGGCGCCCCATGACTCCAAACCCATGGACGAGGCTCGCTCGGAATATTGTAAATATATCGCAAATATTTGGGGGGGGGTTTCATACGACGCTTAGGCTTGAGAGCTGAACATTTCTTCGCTTGAGTCCGATCTGTTCGAGCCCGACACTGGTGGATCTGAATTGCCTAGTAGAGTCATTCTCTCTTTCGAGGGCTCCAAGATGTCGTATTAGCATAAATTCAATCTATCGATCGCATGCCCAGCTCTATGGACAAGGTATATATTTTACAAATAGGCGAAAATATATATAATTAATAAACAGCCTAGGACTGCCATATATTGGTTATATGTCGAGTCAGTCATATAGACAAACACGCGAGTGGAAATCCATGTGGGCAAAGGCACTGGTGGTCCCTCCAGCATCGTCTTCGGCTCCCTTTTCTATATTTGTCATCATCATTCCGCTCAAACTAGCAACATCTCCACCCTGGTCCCTACCAAGCATGAAATTAAGGTCATTTATAGAATAAAAAACACCAAGTTTAAAGTCTCAACGATCGTTTGCGTCCGCAGTTTCTCGTCGAGACGGGATTCCGGGCGCTATTATTAATACGCCTTGTGAAGATGCTCTATAGATCTATGGCTCTGAACTATGCTAACTTAAGACCGCGTTGCATATCTGACTTATTTTCACCCTTCTCCACAATTTTCTAGGAGCTCTCCGATTTAAATATTTGTGAGTAAAGTCATATATCTCGCCCGGGCGGGCTGGGAGCGAGACAACCATATATCAGGAAAAGGAGATTAGGTAGTGCTATAATCAGGAGCACCTGGGTTATCATCCCATTGAATGTTGCGTCCTTCGCTCGTTGTACATAAAACCATTAGCCTGGCCGATGATTGTGATGATCGAATAATATTGCCGACGTTTTTACATTTACGACCCGAGCAGCACGTAGAGAGCTAGTTATCTTATATATTCATAGCTACAACCTTGTCCGAGGGGTCTGTCAAACCTCCTTTATTATAATAGGAGGACATTTTGTTGCGGTTTGAAACAATGAGGTCATAGTGAAGATAGCTCGAGCTTTGATTTCTTTCGCTATTTCTCTTGACAGAGGCTCTTGGCTGCCTTAAAGGACCGAGTTTCGTGTCTCATCTTTGTTAGTGCATCGTCTGCGGATTTGTGGAGGTCATCGCCCGGGCCTGGCCGGAAAGTTGTACCAGGGCGCCTTTCGAAATACATCTATCAATTCGATGCATTCCGGCTTTCGTATTACCGGTTGTGTTTCATGCCTAGATATTGAGCTAGCGACTCTAGATATATCAGGCCTCATTTTCGAGCCGCTTTTCCAGTAGGGCCTCAAACATGGGGTCATTGGCTAGTATATGCTTAGCTTGGGAAATAAATCTTCGCATACACCAACGGAAACGTGGGACTGAGTAGATAGATATATAACATGTTTAGGTTAGCGATTGTAGGCCATAGGTGCGTGTGAGAAGATCGAAGATCCTACCATCTGGCAATAATGTATTCTATCCTTTCAACATTTTTAACGTTCAAATACGCGATCTAGTTATATTTCATTGCATAATCTCTCTTGATAATACTTTCGCATGAATATTCAAGTCATAGCCTCTATAGATCTACGATACCATGCTGTTGAATTCTACGATGTTTTGAACCAAAAACCCAGGAACTGAATTCGTGTCATTTCAAGTCAGCGACCCCTCCGCAAATAATATCGACGGGTCCACATCTTGCTAAGCTAATCCTCAGATTTATCGAACCCAGTTTATCACGGCACGAAGTATATATTTAGGTATATAAGATATTGGATGCGCATGCACCTGCACGAAACAGCTATGCAGTAAAAGTACGCTGACTCGTTGATATCGGTCTAAGTATCTGCATCTGGAATCTCATAGCAAAACTCTCATTGAAGAAGAGACAAAGTTCGGACATCCAGAAGTTTATAGAGTTCAAACCTCAAACTTGGTACAAATCGAAGATTTGCTTCTTCATTCGAGAAGCTCTCTGTCCGATGATTCGAGATATATGTGGTTGTATTGGACACAGGATCGATAGGAAATTGCCTTAGTCCCAGATCTACAATTTGCAGCGAAAGATAATTTATATGTCGACTGGCTCCACGGTCACATCAGGTTTGGATGGATCGACTGGTGTACGCGCCGTAATGTGAGTCAAGTAGTTATCGAATAAACCCAGTGCGCCAACCCGTAATTGCGTGAGCTCCAAATCTATATATTTCCCAGGTAAACCATGACTAACTCACTCCCAACCTGAACTTTCCCAATATTAATTGAGCAATGAAATGTGCCACCTCCTCGGATGACCATTAAATTTGGGCTGTTCATGAATCCATCTTGATCAAAGATATATATTCCATAGTCCAAAATATTCGACAGCGGAATTGGAGAGATCCGTAGCCCAATACTCCATGGCCGACTTCTAAGTTTGGTCCAGTGAATTACTTATAAACCCATTCCAGATATATGCATATTAATGCGAGTGTAATTTCCTCAAATAGAGCTATGCCCATCAAGATTCCAGAGGGTAAGATCTGGATAATATATATAAAAAATATTATAATCATGGCCCATCCTGTGAATGCGATAAACTCTAGCATATCCATTTTTTAAGAACGCTTATTTCAAGACATACATCAAGCGCCCTATCTGGTGCCAAATATGCCGATTTCAGCTAATTACATAGATATTTTCAGTCTAAGGGGTTCCAGAAAGCTGCCGAAAAGCATAATCGTTGCAGGATAGTATCTCATCCCCTAGTAGCCATTCCGTACGTTTTTTAATATTTAAAGGCTGAAGCGTCATGTAACGCCTTTCGTTGGCCGCATTGGTATGCATGTCATGCTTCCGTTATAGCGCGTGGGTACCCCGCTACCCCGCTACTAGAACTTACCATGTAGACTTTTTATAGTATCCCCAATTATTGACTCGCTGCTGTCATCTTTTAATGCGGTTTTGAGGTTTGAAAATACATACCTTCAACAAAACCCTTGGATGATTTGTAGAATTATGTGGGCTCTGAAGATTCCCAAACCTTTTTTTTTTGACGTAGTTGGATTTTCTCGGATTTGCGGGTAGCTCATTTTAAATGGTTCGCTTGAGTTTTAATATTATTGGGTGGACGATATCAAAAATTTCTCTGCTGTATGTGGGTGTCTGGTGCACCGGTGGGTCTCGCCATATTTCCTCTGTGGATGCCTGGAATATATATCTCTACACCTCGTCCCAAAACTCCGTATATATCGATATATCTATACCTCCCAATATAAAACACTCCATCCGTCGGGCCCACCTCTTGGCGCCGATCCGTATCATCTGTGAGCGAAGTGTTTTACATATACTCATGAATTGCCTGGAAGGGTACTGTCCAAAGGTACTTTCAATCACTGCATGAGACCTGTTGATAAGCCTCCCCCAGAAGTGAGATCACCACTGGCATATTATCTTGATAATTGGGTGCGCTAACAAGGTCAAAGAATCTAGTCCATGTAGTTCACACGCTTGTGCTATCATATCTCGATTTTTTAGATCTGGAGTACGATATATATAGTACATCAGGATGCAGGACGGCCTGTTTCATTATCCCTTCAGAAGCTTTGGGCTGCCTTTTGTGGCCATAATCCAGGAAGCGTACCCATATTCCGAATTCGAGCTCCTGCCGAACCCTATATAGCTCTACAGAGCCATCACAATGTTAACCAAACCTCAGGAGCAAAGTGTAGTAACAGCCGTGGTGTGAATATGTGATATGGTGCTAGGACATCCATGGCACGAATAGCCCTAGTGTTTGTGAAACCTCTGTGCGAGCCCGGTGGAGATCATATTTGGGCAAGAAATTGATCTGAAATACCATATCTCAGCTGGTCTCGCGGTGCCAGACAACACGAAGTTCAATCTCAGCTTAAATTTCTGCCCAAAGCCACCGGATTATTTTCCCGCCCATTGAATAGAGCTAGATAGATAGAGCTACCTAGATAGAGCCCGGCACATCCCGCCAGAAGAAAAGGGGTTTACCTTTTCGATAGAATATTGGGAGATGGTTTTTATAAATTTATCATAGAGCGAGGACTCATATCGATATATCTTGAGTGCGAAGTCAGAAAATAGCATCTGTTTCTTTCGACTGCTTGAAATACGGTTGCTATATTTATATTTTGGGCCCTAAAATATCGATGGCCTTCGCAGCCTATTAATATAATCAAACATTGGATCCGTTTTAGACCTGGGAACCAGATCGTTGTAGTTCTTCTAGCTGGGGACGAGACCAGCTTTCATTGAGAACTCCCTCGACATCTAACGCCATGCATAGTGGGGGGAGCTGTGCCTCAGCTATCAAATACATTTCTCGAGACCTCCGCAAGAAGCTTAAAGTCTGTAATAAAACTTCTGTATCGCGCTTTCTCCATCGGTTTATTTTACATGGTCTTATATTGTAGCAATGTCAACGCGTATTGTAGGAGGTTTGGCGAATACCATATTAATATATTCAAATATTAAATATCAAAACATTGCGATCCTGTTATGGCGCGGAGTATATATACCTACTTGGGTATATAGAGTATATCCAGATATCAAGCGACATGTCATCCGGATTGGTTGCTAGACCGTACGCGCTCCTACCCGCCGCAACCATATACCAGGCGGTACTTGCAAATCGCCAGACTACAATGTGATGTCATAGTTTCCCACACACCACAAACCAACATCGTGCGGGCCTTCGATCTTTCCGTTGTGCCATAGGTACCTCACCATTTGCTTGGCTACCTGAACACCCAGCATAATCTCTACAGTCTCGATGGCACCCACGGGTGTTGAGGTTCGAGAACTTATATATACCCACAGCTATATCACATCTAGTGGCCATGTTTCCGTCGACGAAGCGAAGTCTGCGGCTCATATTATTTCCCCGCTTGTGAATTTTCCCTTTTCCTCCGTCATCTTTTTCGAGCGTTAATCTCGATCTCTGTGCTGGGTCATAGGTTGCGGTGCAGAGAATGTGATTATGACGATATATATAAAACCGTGAGATAAAGTGCGAAGCCCTGCCCTCAAGTGACAGCCCACTGCCACTTGCAGTGTATGACAATATATCCAGGTAGTTATAAATATATAAAATTACCCCAGCGGAATAAAGTTCCAGGAGGTAGGTTCAAGAGGTGCTGTACTTCAGAAAAAGTAGGATGGTGAAAAAGAAAGAAAGAAAAGAGAAAAGCAATGGTAGGGAGAAGGGTTTATATACCCCCTCCCACAGAACACCCAGAATCCCTCAGAAAAGCTTCAGAGTTTGAGGAGGAATCTTCCATTATGAACATGGTATTTCCAGCATATTCCCCAAACACACTCTGGAACGAAACACCACGCCCCCATGCTTCTAGAAAACCGTAGAGCGGCCAGCTATACTTCCTTAGTACTAAAAAGTACCCAAATCTAAGCTTTTACTATAGAGCGACTGTACGCACGGTCAAGCTTAAGAAACAATACCCCGCGATAATACTATTCACCATACCCAGAAGGAGAAGTGCGCAACTTAAGACTGCCCGGAACCACGATCCCAGCTTGCCCAAGTAACCCAACCCGACTTGCAAACGTTGCATTCCCACCCCCTGCAGCAACCACGGCAGCGAGGTCCGCGCATGCAGCCCGAGATACATCCCTTCTCGAGCTCCACGGCCCGTCTACATCCCGAGACCGGAATACCTCATGCAACCTAAATGCACCCCAATACCGCCGGTCGAACACCCCGGCGGTCTGGGTACGAGACAACGGTCGAACCGGGAAGCGTACAAAGTTCCCGAATAGCCACCGGAATGGAATAAAAGCGTCCCGGTGATAGCAAGTAACATGCAGTTAAAAGTTCACGAGCAATCAATCACTAGGACACCTTGATCTCTTCTTCCTGACAATACGTATACCTTCACATCTACGACAAAAAATGTGTTTAAACACTAAAACCCCCATCAATAAACCATGCAATTTTATAATTCCCCATAACACCATATATTATAAACAAGAAGTAAAAAGCAAAGAAAAAGACAATATTAGAAGTCCATAGTCAATAACAATCAAAGAAAACATGGTTTCTAATGCATCATGATGCCATATGGGGCAACAGAGAACAGAGAACAGGGTATTTTGTAATGTAAGCGAGAAGTTTTGCTACCAGGTGTAATAGGGATACGGAAAAAAAAAAAGAGAACAGTTTATGATGTCCTGCAGGAGAATCGTGGGTTCCGGGGAAAGGACCATGCAGGAACGGTAGCAGAAAAACCATGCGAATATTTCGAGGAAACCATAACGTCCACCCCAGAACAAAAAAACAATAATAAAACCTCAGCCTTAGATATCGTTAAAATCGATATCAAACTGCAAGTCCATACTAGCGATAGCGGCATCGATGCCCTTATTCTGCGGCACCTTAACCTGCGGAACCTTACTATCAGTCTTCCCCAGTCCGGCACCACCACTGGCCCCGTTCTTCTCCTTCTCCTTACCACCATCATCCTCGAACAAATCATCAACATCACCCTCTTTATCCTTCGGCTTCTCATTGTGATAAATCTTAGCGTAAGTCTTGACACGAGCGAAGGGGTCCATGAAGCTGGAATCCCCATTCTCGGCCGCCATACGAGCTGCTATCTCGTTGCGCTTCTTCTCCTCGATCTGGGCTTTGCGGATATCCTGACGATTGGTTTCGCGATTACGCTTGTTGATCTGCCCCAAGATGTCGAGTTGAGTCGGCCGACTTCTAGCTGCGGTGATAGATCTGGGTGGAGCGCGCCATTCGAGCTCACGGTCGATACGGAGGATCTCAGTTTCATCACCTTCGTCGACGAGTTGTTGACGGCGGCGTTGGAGGGATGGAAGGTCGAGATTGGGGAGAATTGGGTCATCGGGGTAGTAGGACATCCTCATGCGTCTCATGACGTCGAAATCCTCGTTAGTGAGCTGGTGCGTGATAAGGGACCTGACGTCCTTGCGCTTGTGTTCAACGAAGGCCACATCTGGACGCTTGAGCTTAGCAACCTCCATAGAGCCAGCGTACCAACGCCACTCATCCTGAACAATGGGAATTAGTTGGACGCAATCAAATCAAGGATAATGGAGGATGGGGCCTACCTCGGTCGGCTGGCTATCGGAAATGACGTCCACACGCGTAGGCTTCTCAGAGGCACCTGTAACAATGATAGCATTGCGTCTAAACTTAATAGTACGGTCACCACTCGAGATTTCGTAGATGGACTTCGAGTCCTGCCAATCTATTCATTCAAAAACTTCGGGTTAGTACAGATATAAACTTTAGAAATAAATATGGCGGGGTTAATGACGCACCTTTGATCTGGCACAGGCGATAGACAAGCTTGCCAGTATCAGGATGGTTGCCGATGGAAACCCGCACGAAACACCCGGAGGTAGCTTTCTCGAAGTTCGGATAGAACCAATACTTCGTGATGGTATTTCGCGTAACCATCAGCAACTTGATATCGTCAAAAGTCGCCTCTTCGCTCCCCTTTCTAGTGGGAGCAGATGGCTTCTCCTGCGATGCCGCCCACTGGGTATCGTCGTGTTCGTTGTCGCTTTCCTCATCCTCGCCTTCCGAGACGGGTTCGCGACGTTTCTTGGAGCGGTCAGTGTCACCGCCACCGACCTTGCGAGCGTGCTTCTCGTCACGCTTCTGGCGCAATGCCGACAGAGAAGCATTCTTCTTCGAGTCAGCAGACTTCTTGGCAGAAGAATCGCCACGGGTGGAGCGACGAGCTCCGGCGGAAGCGTGGAGGGAGTCGTCGTAGTCGTCGTCCTCGGCAGCCCTCTTCTTCTTCTTGGCCAAAGCCAACTTCTTACGACGAGCCAGATTCACCATCTGCTCGTTCTCGCGGTATTTGTCCACCTCCTCCTTTCGTTCGGCGATGAACTGCTCCCTCTGGAGCTGGTTGAAGTTCTCAACCTGGGCCTTCTCGGCCGCCGACTTGTAGATCCCATCGTAGGGATACAAGTCGGCGGGCGAGTCAGCCATCTCGTCGTCACTCGAAATTGGCTCGCTGGCGATGGCCGAGGATGGGGCGTCCGAGACAGACCTGCGTTTTCGAGGAGGCATGTTAGCTAGCAGTCGATGGATAACAGGAGACAGCCAGTGGTAGATGATCGAGATTGATGAGGCTGGTGATGTCGGTGAATGGAGCAGAAGAAGGTGACGCGAAGTGAAGTGGAGAGAGGATGGAGAGATGCAGCAGATAGAAGGCCGTGGACGTAGACGTCGACGTATTTCACACAGCACGCTCATCTGCCCGTCCTCAATATAATCCCTCCTTCCAACCTCCAATGCGATCCTCCTCCATCGCCAAACCATCCACTCGATCCAACCAGTACACAATGCTCAAGAGAGCAGGGAAGGGAAGACTTACCCGTCATCGTCCTCATCATCACTCCCCCGTCTCTTCTTCCCCTTCCTCCCACCGCCCGCCGGTCCCTTCGCCCTCTTCTTCGGCGGACTCCCCTCGTCCTCGCCAGGGGAAGGCCTCTTCCTCCCTCCAGCTCCTCCCTTCCCACTAACACCACCACCAACCTCCCCATCATCATCGTCGTCATCCCCCCTCGGCGGCGAAGGGGAGGTCACCACCGTCGTCACCTTCCTCTTCCGACTCTGACTCCCCACGGTGCTATCGCTAATAGCACCCTCCGACTCGTCGCCAGAAAGATCCCCTTCCCCATCCCCACCGCCGCCGGAAGACGCCTGTTTCGCCGCCGGCTTAGATTCGGAATCGGAGTGGTGGCCGTCGTCGGAGCCGTCCGAGGCATTGCCTCCGCCGAGCCCCAGGAGTTCGTCGTCGAGATCGTCGAAGCCGTCCGACATTGTTCGAGTTTTTATACCAGGATTTTATTAGAATTCGGAGTTCTAGCTGCTGCTGGACGAATGAATTGATTTCTACGGGCCAGAAAATGCTGGTTCAATGTAGAAGAGAAGAGAAGAAAGAAAAACAAGGAGCAATCCGGGGGGAATTTAAAGATCCGCTCGGATAAGAATACAAAAAAAAAAGTGAACAGCTAAGAAAAAACGCGTCTGGAGCTGTTACTTTCGACAAGTACCCAGCCGATCCGCTACTATCAATTCCACGACCGTTTGATTTTCGCCCTCAGGGAAAGAAAAACAAACACCACAGGCGGCAATGACCAGCTGAGATCGACTCCAAGAGGGAATAACGAATCGGAAAAGGGCGATTGTTTCGGAGGTTTCGACCGGCGGGAATTGTACGGGTTACGTATGGGCGAAAAGGAGAGAGTAAATTACTTGAGTGAGGCTTCTCACAAAAACAAGGGCGAGAAAAAAGGACACAAAGGACGTCAGTTCCAAGCGGGTTATCGGCTGCGACGACCCACCAATGGCCAGCCGGCCAGCGCGCATGGGAGGCCACCAGAACGAGAAGCTTAAATTCTACGGCTCGCAGGGGTCGTTTCCAGGTTGACACTGCTTGATTCCAAGAGACGTGCAGGTGCGTCAATAGACATAAAGAACATTTTGGGGGTTTGCCTCAGTACGAGGGAGTCACTGGCCTCGTGCCCAGACCGCACAAAAGGATATCTGAAGTCACAGGATTCACATGTATCTTCTATGTATCCGTATGCTATACTATCATGTATATGTATAGCAAATACATAGTATACCCCAAAGTTATGCTAGTCTTCATAAACTTCTTCCATTTGTGTTCGCAAAGCGGCACTAGGCCTCTTAGCTTGCCGGATATCAGCATAATAACATACAACAGACAAGCGGTTGTCTCACAGTTAGTTAGCCAACTATTGTAGGTACCAACGACCCCAAGGACTAACAAAAAAAAAATTATAGGAAAAAAGAGAAGTAACCGTGAACATTTCTCCCATCTACAAAGCAAGGCTTTAGGAGCATCGCCTGAAACAAAACATTCGAAAAACACGACGAGTGTAAACAGATAAGCTAGCGTCGGAATCGTATAACTCAAATAAAAGCCCAGAACCTAGCCCAGAACCTAATGGTACGCATGCCGTCCATCCAATCCACCCGCCAACTCGGCCTCGAGCGCCGCATTCCCATCATAAGTCCCCGCCTCATGCGGTCTCGGCGCCTGATCACCGTACTGTCCGGTAGTCTGCCTGTCCGGAATTCCGAGACTGATATTATCAGACCCGGCCTGTCCGGCCGGTTTCCTAACCGTATGACGGAAAGTAACAACCTCATCCAAAATCATCTTCTTCATCTCGTGGATCTCCTCCACAACCTCGAATCCGAACTGGAATTCGGCGGGACAGGTGGGCTCATCGGATGGATCGTGCCAGATCTGGAGGTAGCGGTGCTCGAGCGCCTTTTCGACGGTGATGCGTTCGGATGGATCGAAGGCAAGCATCTTGTCGAGAAGGTCGAGGGCGTCTGGGTTGGCGTTGGGGAATAGTCTGTTGAATGCGATCTTGGGCATGAATGGGAGGTTTCGGACGTATTCCTGGGCACGTGGCGATCCTATGCGGCACAGTGTCTCTTCGTTGGGAGTTCCGAGGTAGTGAAGAATCTGGTTGAGCTGGTCGACGTAATCGCGGCCCTTGAAGAAAGGACGACCTCCGAGAAGCTCCGCGAGAATACATCCGACCGACCAGACGTCGACTATAAGACAACAATCAACATTAGCCTTCTATTAAAGGGGGTAGGTCAGAACTTAGAATGTGAGACATCACACATACTAGCTTTAGTGTAGCTCTGGAAGCTCAACATGATTTCCGGCGCACGGTACCATCTGGTAGCCACGTACTCGGTCATGTAGCCCGCATTCTCCTCAGGGTCGACAGAGAATCCTCTAGCGAGACCGAAATCACAGATCTTGAGTTCACAGTCCGCGTTGACGAGCAAGTTTCCGGGCTTGAGATCTCGGTGCAGGACGTTGGCCGAGTGGATGTACTTGAGACCGCAGAGGATTTGGTAAATGAAGGATTGGAAGTGGGCGTCGGTCAATGGCTGACCACTATTATATTATCGCCGTCCCGGTCAGCACAGCTACTAATAGATATCGAGTAGGAGGATAAATATTACCTCCGAATGATAGCGGCAAGATCGCACTCCATCAATTCTGCACCCCCGTCAGTTAAATACCACCCCTCTATCAATATCAATATATCCTCGACATACCCTCATAAAGGTAAACCTCATTGAAGCTATCCGGCTTCGGGATATCCATATCATACAGACATGTAATCTGCAAACCCAATCAGCAACTACTCCTCCAAACCAATATCAACAGCAACATGAATACTCACATTCCTGTGCCCTCTGAAGTGCTGCAGGAGCTTGATCTCTCTCAAAGCCCTCTTGGCCAAAATCTTCTTCGAGAAGACATTGGTGACCTTCTTTATCGCAATACCCTCGCTGGTAGCTTGATTCTGAGCAGCACTATACACCCCCACCACCAATCACCCAAACCACCGCCGCTCAATTAGCCATCCAATTCCCACCAAAGCAGAATCTCCGAGTATTACACAAAAAGAATAACAAATCCCCGAATAGAACGATATCCAAAATGCCGAGTCAAGCACAAATCAGACACCCGGCGGCGAATCCCCCTCACCCACGACAATTCGCGTGATCCCGGTTCGGCCTCGCTCACTCCCACAGGATCGCACACACATGGCGGGGTAAAAAAACCAACGAAACTAACTCGCAATAAAAGCACCAAAAGATAGCAGACAAAAAGGGAAAAAAAAGGACTTACCAAACGATACCGTAAGCACCCTGTCCGAGTTCTTTGGTTACGGTATACCGATCATCGACGATGAAGTCCTGATTGAAGACTCTGAACAACTTGCGGTGCTGAAGGGGATCCATCGCGTTTTCCTTTGATCTCAGTCTCAGAGGTCTGGTAACCGTTTTCGAAGGGAGGATTAATCGAAGGGTGGTTTTTCGGTTCGGGAAAACGAGGGGATTTATTAGCAAGAAAATGTGTTGCCGGGTCTATGGTATCTAATATAATCGACGACAGAATATAATATATTATGCATAAGATACTCTCGAATGACGAAATAAAGAAGAGGGAAAGGGGATGATGGCGATAACAGAACAACAAGATAATGAAGAGGCGGAGGAAATAAGTAAGTAACTAAAAGGGGGGCGTCGCTGAAACGGTCTCGTTGGCTAGTTCCAGATGCGAGCGCTAAGCGGTCGAGTCGAGCTGCTGAGGGGCTGCCTGCTAGCTGCTGGGCTGCGGCGGGGGAGCTATATAATGGAGGCCGGTGATATTAACGGCCGCTTCGAGCAGGAACACCCGACAAACCCTTCTTACTCGATATCTGTTCCTATTCTATAAGAATCTATACCACGGTACCGTACTGAGGTCAAAGCCAAAGCGGGGCGGACGAGCTATAGCTTAGCCTCGTGCAGCTGCGTGCAGGCCGGTTCAGCCTTAGCTGGCCAGGCTGCTTCAGTGAGGGGCAATTGGTCCTCTGTATTACATTACATGACATTACATTATGGATACTGACAAATGCGCCTTGGAAAAGCTGATACGATATGAATATTACACCACCAGTGATTACTGTCAGATACTAGCCTTCCGCCCGGATTGGACATACTGTCCGGCTTATGCCCAGGGCCATGGCCCTGGCTGAAGCTGTCTGACTAGCCACAATCGAGTATGGCTGTGGCTGGAGATCTCACCAAATTGCAACAGCTCAACGACAGAAGTCAAAGGCAAGTCTTTAAATCTTTTATAAAATTTAAACTAAACGTTATAAGACCACAAAATGATGATATCTAAACATCGGAAATGTAATAAACGCCCTGATCTATTCAACTTTAAATCGCAATTCCGCCATGCTATTCTCACGTCGATACAGTCTTCAAGTTAAGTTCGCGGGTTGAAGAAGTCGCTAGCGGTGTAAATATCGATGATCCAATTCACCTTCATCCGAGCCGTTATAAACCAGCCCGTTAGTGTGTACGTCACCCCCTGTATCATCACACCCTTCGTCCGAGTCATAGAAATATTCCCCATCCTCATTACCATATTCATATTCATAATCCTGGCCGTACGTTCTTATTCTTCTTCTCCTCATGTGCTGGCGATAACCCTCTGGTCTAGATCTAGACCTGGGATTTTGGGGCGCGGGGCTCTCCGCTCTGGGTACGTCCAGATCTTCAGATCCAATCATATTTAATAACTCCTTCGCGTACGCTGCCGCCCTCCTCGCCGCATACTGCTGGAACTTGTCGTTCTCATGCGAATCACAATAGTTAGAAACGCATCTTATGACCAGAGAATCCTGAAAGCCCCCCAACCCAGCCCCCTCCGTCTCAAAACACAAAACACTCTGTCTCCCCAGCCGCGCATTTATTCCGTCCCTCGTTTTGGGATCTTTGATGACTGTATTCCCGGACCCTACTCTTCCGTAATGAATCGTAGGCCGAGATACCCCTCTGTGACGTCTGGGAACAAGACCAGGCCGATGGCGGCTTCGAATTATTTGATATTCTCTTTCGGATCCGTCGCAGTTGGAATCGGAGCCCTCTTGATGCGGATAATCCGCCCAAAACAAAATATCCTCGGCATCTAAGTCGTCGGAACCCAGTGATTCCCCCCCAAATCCTGTTGGACATCCAAAGTGCTCGGAGCCCCATTTAGACCTAAACCGATCAATGGCCTTCAGCACAAACTCCGGTGGTAGAATGGGAACTTCAAAGATCTCCAGTCCATTCGGGGTGATCTCCCCCAGGTCATATTGCACCACTCCTTTGGAGCCAACGACTATATCCCCAATCCTTACATCTACAGCACCTGGAGCACCACCTGCAGTGCCAACCATCAGAACAAGCCGGATGGAATCAAATTTCATTACCATCAACTGGACTGTGATGGCCGCAGATACGATGCCGGGCCTGTCTTCCGGCAAGCAGGCAACGACAACATCGTGCTCTCCCATACGACCGAAATGGTAGCCGACCTGATTGGTTTCATAAACAGAATCGGTAGATGAGGATTCGTAGCGCCTGCGGCTGTCGAGAGCTTCAAGAATGGCATTAAGTTCTACTTCTCGCGCGCATACGATTCCGATCTTGGTACGGCTCTCGAAACCAGTCCTGGTGTCCTCCTCGTGATCGTGAGTTGGATACCCAATTTCCTCCTCCTCCCACTCGAGGTCTGGCTCATCTCGATCTCTACCGTATCTGTATCTTGCGAGCGCCATATCTCAAACAATATCTTAACAATAAAGTCTTTTGCCAAAAAGAAAAAGAGAAGAATAGAATAGCCGTACCAGGTATGAAATTACAGCTAAATCTTTTGGACCGCGAAATGAACTTCTTGTGGATTCGATACTTCAATCTAGACGTTCTTAAGACCTCTTTTTATACACCTACAGCGGCACCTATCTACGCAGCCCCGCCAAGTAGAAATCCCCCCGTCGCATCATCACCTGCGTTCGCGTTCCAATTCGCGTTTCATGCAGCCGCGCAGACGCAAGGCCCGTCGTCGGTGCTGCCCTCTAGCTAACTCTCGCTACATCAAGCTCTTCTTATCCACTAACGAGCTAATACTTTAGTCATACGTAATCGTAGCACGGGTGAAGACGGGTGAAGAATTTAGTCATACCTAACACCGGACGAGGCTTACACGCATTATCACCCCAAAAATACCACGCGATTCGTTCATTCAGCCTTGCTTTATAAGTTTCAGAAGCTAGACGTCTACCTAAACAAAGCTGTTTCGACGCGCCCTATTTCTTTTATGACCCACGTGCCGGTATGTACCAACGGGAGGGCGTGCCGAGTCTACGAATCCTCCCGGGCTTTAAAGAGCCATCGATGATATCCATTAATTTGATCCAACGCAAGGAATTTGGCCCGCTCCCTCCGGGCTATTACATGCATATACATGCATAGGTATATACCCGCAGAAAACAGTAGCCTCGAATCTAGAATTCGAAACGATGAAGGATTAAGTCCTACCCGATATTGTTCGCTACAAGTAGTCACAGGGTTTGGTCTATAGGTCGAGCCGTGCCGCACGGGAGCATATATGGAATGAATACAATAAGGCCAATAGAAGAATATTCTACATATAGAACAACTGTAACCGTACAAAAAGGTATCGGTGAAGGCCGTGGTGCAAATCGGGCAATATATTAATAAAAGGGTCTAGGTGGCCTCGTACTTACCCAAACCGCACAAAGAGTAACCGCATCTAGGTACAGATATCGCTGCCTCTGTGTATATAGGCGTATATACACAGGTGGAGATATACCGGTTTCGTTACAAAACGCCAGAAAGCGGGCGTGTATACAGTGTGCTTAAGGGGCCGTTATCGGTTTTCAGTAATTGCGATAGCCACCCGACCAACCTGGACGGGGTTCGACCCAGCATGTGTATTTGAAATGTCCCCATCTCCCGCCTATATGTACACCCGATAGTCCAAATCGGTGGGCACCTAGGGGTCAGCAATCTTGATTGATGAAATATAATACCGTCGTAAATTGAACCAAGTGGATGTATTAATATTAATAGATGAGCTTCGCTCTCGGACAATGATACTTACAGTTATCGCAAAACCCATCCCGCCGGTTGCAATCGGCTGCTATATGGCCGGGCGTATCACCTATATTGTCCACATGTAGGCTGTTAGTTCTCGCCATAAATTTACTAGCGTCGGATATCGATAATTGTAATTAACGAATATATATACCGAGGTACATATATAAGTAACAGAGCTATAGAGATACTCACACTTAAAACATATGACTTCGTAGTCCTCACTCATCCCACGCCCAGGCCGCCGCGCTGGACTTTCATAAAAGTCGCCATATTCGACTCTATCCCGGCCTCGACCACGAGGCCGGTCCCAACCCTCAAAACTCGACACGCTGCGAATGTTTTCAGCCTCACGACGGCTCGTCTGGGGCCTCCCCCGTGTATTTCTAGAACTTCCAGGCTCGGTTGACGTTGATGCTCCAGAATTTGGCATGTTCACAACTATGTTTAGATCTCGCCCCGAGAAATTCGGCGTTACAAAGTTTTGTGGCGAGCCGACAGCTGCAGAATTCGAAACGTTGAGGCCAGAACCGATAGAATTGGATGAAATAGGAGGCGGTAACTCGTAGTTTGTATAAGGTAGTCGACCGGTAGCGCCTACTCTACCTGCAGCTCTAGGATTAACCGCTTCCTCTGTCGGCGCCGGTGGAAGCCTCGAGACAGTTGCAGACGCCGGCAGTATGGTTAGTACCTCCTTCGCATACGCTGCTGCCATCCCCGCCGCATATTTCTGCCAACCTTTATTCTTGTGCGAGTCAGCATAGTCGCAAATGCCTCTTATAACCAGACATTGTAAAGCAATCATTAGGCCAGCTGCTTCCATCTCGAAGCACAATACTCGTTTCAATTCTGCGCTTATTCTGTCTCTTTCCGTAGCGTCCCTCATAAGATGATCGCCAGATGCTACCGTTCCATAGTGAACCTTGGCCTGCTCACGTTGCGGTCGGGGCACTTGCATCGTTTTATCGCACCCATGGCAGGTATCTCCTCCTGCATGCTGATAGTCCGCCCTAAATAGGACATCTTCCCCTCTAATACTCATTTTCGTAAAACTATGCAACCTTATATCATCTTCGAACTTTTTCGCATATTCCAAAATTTTGACTTCCAACGCAGCATGTCTCGCCCGGATATTCTGAACAACCTGTAATAAACGCTCTGGCGGGGGAGGAAGAGATCCAGTTCGTTCGAATCGACCCGGATGTACCTTCCCAGCACCGTACTGCACTACCCCAGGATTCAAACCCTCCGGGACGCTTACAACGACATCACCAAGCCTTATATCCACATCTCCGCCCGGAACACCACCCGCCACTCCTACCATCAAGAAAAATCGAATACCAGGGAAAGAAAGCTGCATCCGCGTGGCGACTATAGCGGCATACCCGGTTCCAATTTGACCCGCCGGCAAGCACGCTGTAACGACATTATGGTCCCGGATTCGTCCGAAATTGTAGACATTCCCATCATCTACGAGAAGTTCAGGCATTCCGTGCCTTTCGTCGAACATAGCTCGAGCGGTCGTGAGTTCGATGTAGATGGCGCATACCCATCCGATCGTATACGCTTCGCGGGGAAGGGAGCGCAATGGAGTATTTTGCGACATTCCTAAGGTCGTAAGATAGTTAGGAGGTACGTTCTATGAGACCTTCCACGCCGCAATCACGCCAGTTGTATCTGTATGTGAGCACACACTATCAGCCAAAGGATATCCTAATTAGCCCTGTACCACGAGCTGCGGTAGATATGTGTATTACAATTAAAAGGAAGCTTTGCAGGGTAGAGCGATCAGTGACATCAAAGCTAGGCCTTCAAATTAACCCCAACAATTGTACGTGTACACACCTTATCATGCATGAGCCTTAAAAACAATTCGATTCTCTAATTATAAGGATCGGTGATTGTCAGCCTCGTGGGTGCGTTGGTCGACTTATCGGTGGGAACAAGGCTATTCTCTGCCCGATCGTAAAACCGTACGAACAACAAGACAAAAAGGGGGCCGCTGGACTACAGACTTGTTGATCTAAATCTCAGGCGGATAAGCTAGAGTGAGGCAAGGCTAACCGATTGTGTGTGGATTAAGCAATATTATCGAGACCGAGATACAAGTTCTGTAAGGTAGAGGGAACTTCCCGCTCGAGGGATAAATTCGAAAGACCAACACCCATATATGTATGTGGGACCCAAGGATTGAAAGTCGCTACATACGGCCCTCGTGCATGTCGATTGCGAAAACTTGGGAGGGGCGTGCCTTAACTGTGCCACGCACCAGCGCCAGCTCTGAAACCGAGTGGTTTGACGAGCAAGGGCGAAAGTTAGGTACCGCGAGAAAACCGGTCAAACTTGCATACTTAGTAGGGTTTATATTGGCTACTTTGAATGAAAAATCCAATTGAGCCTTATGAGCCTTAGTTTCATAATCGATTCTAGAGGTCTCTAAACGGGTAATTTTTTTACAATATAATGGGGGCCTGGGGACTAGACCAATGGGGCTATGAAAGCAAGCTGGAGTTACATGATTTTGAGGCGTGTTGATCTGTGGTATCTTGATCTTGGTGCCTGTGCGACTAGATCTCTTGGAAAATGTCTAACCTTATATCAACCAACTAATGCGCGAAGTAGCTAGGAATAGTCTAGAGAGCTAACTAGTAGAGAGCGTCCCCCAGACTAAGCTAGTAGCTAAGCTACTAGACCGCACAAAAGGTGACTGGGGTTATTCAGTTCAGCGTAGAATCTATACACACTTGTTCTTGCGCCCGCAAATTAGGTAAATGAGTACAGAGCCTAGGTCCCTAGTATACTTTATGCGATCTAGGTACAAGACCTACGCAAGTGCGTGCATACCTATGCGCATATGCGTTAACGTTATCTGCCTATATCTTATACAGTAGGTATCTCAGAGCTTCAGCTAACATTAATAATCTTGACACCTGTCTCGTACCCAACCCACCCGGGTTGTATCTTGACATTACATTGGCCGCATTACACGTGCACACTGATCGATATCTCAACCTAAGTACGTTACACAAGATCTATAGAAATCTACCTAAAGTACACCAGCCCGTCTTGTTCTTCCTTCGTTAAAATTTGTCGTCCGGCTCCGACTTGGCATTTCTAGTGGGTTCCGCCGCGGCCCCTTCTTCCACGTCGACAGCCTCTTCGTCCTCCTAATTTAGACGGCCGTACATTCCTAGTTCCTGCAAAGGTGCTGTCAATACTACCAATCTTCGTCGGCCTCAGAGCCGGGGGAGTCTGGGAGAGTCCCATAATAAGGGGGGCTCAGGTCAGCCTCACCGAATCCATGGCGATGATCGGAGCCAGAGGAGTAGGCATATGGAGTATAGCACCGCCACAGAGTTCCGCCGGTCCTAACGTCTACACTACCCGGAGACAGCGTTCCGGCGTTTTTCTCGAGAAACAATTCGCGTACCCACTTTTCCATCTTCAATGCTATCACCTTAGTTGGTCGTTGATCCTCGAAGTAATAATCCTCAATCTGCCTGATCGATAGGGCGCACTTGAAACTTTCGAGCGATCCGCTCGTCACTTCCGCGATCATGGAATAATCTCTATATTGCATCTCGCAGTTCGATAACTCTAGCCGCTTAAGTGACCACTTTGGGGCACCGTCGAGCGGGTAACCTCTGATCTTCCCCCAACTCGTCACAGCCTCAAGTTTGAGATATTCAAGCCGTGGCAGCAATAGGATCTTTATAACATTGCTGTACGGCCACGTAATGTCCTTCCTCCCGGTGGTTTCGTCATGAGTTCCGTGGGAGAACTCCTTTATGTTCAATAGCCCCGGCGGGAGGGGGTTTAAGTCGAAGGCGGTATAAACCCACAATAGGTGCTGCGGTGACTTCCCGCTATGCCAGGTATCCATTTCTGACATCTGGGTAATATGCCAGTCGGTCCCCATGATGTATTCCCCGCGCTCTTCGGTTTCGGACGGATTTTCGGGGTCCCATTCGTAATTCGTCCCCATGCAGGCGTTATATATCTCATAAAGCTTCGTCGGTTCAAGACCAGTTTCCCGATAGCAAGGTATCACCCCGGGCAGTACGTCTCCCAAATCCAGGGCCTCCAAGTTCGGTGTGAAACACAGTAAAAGCACCAACAGCGATTCGGAGTCCAGCCCTTTCTCGATGACGGGATATACTGAGTCAGTAATCCCGAATTTCTCACACATATCATGGATTTTCGTCAATTCATCTTGCGTCCAATCCCATTTCTTGGTCCAGGTGTCCTCGTAGAACTGGCTCCGGCGGTGCCATGTCAGTGAGATTCTTTGAAACCTTTCCGCTATTCGCGAGTTGAGCAGAAGACATCTGATCAGTCTCCAAGATGATTGAGAGGGATGGTCGACTTGGAAGTCATAGTTTATTTTGAAATATGAGGATATGAGACTTTGAAGCTTGGCGCATGTTACAGACCAGCGGATGAGATCGAGGGAATCGAGACATTCTTCTTCGAAGATTTGGATTAGAAGTTCGGTGGGGAGGGAGGCCAACGAAGCCATACTATCTCAGGTTTTGGTCGAAAAAATGAGATTTTCTCGTCGCGTTTGAATGTTTCCAATTGTAATTCGGTTTGAGACAGTTGGGATAGCAAAGACAGCCGGAGATGGCTCTGGCAGCTCCCACGAAATGGTTTCACGGCGTGTTTATATAAGATGGTCCCGTACCCAGGTCGCACGAAGAATGGCCGAACTACCAGAGTGTCACATAAACGGATGTTCTGAATGGATCCTTCACACAAATGCCTTCAATTCGAATATGCATATGGCCTAGTACATACCTAACCGGTGCGTCGCCGCAAATATTAAACGCCAGTTTCTCAGGTTTTCGAGAATTGTCTGTCTGGAAAGGTCTGTTCGGCCGGGCCTGAAGCGTGAGTCTTCGTTGGCCAAGCTTGGCGATGCAACACGACGCCAGCTCACAAGTAAATCGAGTTGGAGAATTTACCGTGTCAACGGATCTGAAGAATATGTAGATTGCAGGAGGAAACTCGAGGGTGAACAATCTGGAAGGCTATAATTGTATAATCGTCACATCTAGAGATATCTATAGACGCGCGCTGGCGTTCGAATTGCAGTGCTCATATGATCAGCCATGGCCATCTTGATACTGCTCATCGAGCAAAGAGCTCTGCAATTCCCACCCAGGTTCCCCATCAATCCTCCTCACAGAAAACACAATCTGTATATCAACCCAACCAGACTTGACAGTTGGCGATATCCTCGCGCCGCTGAAAGTCACCACCTCCAACTTTTCTAACCCCGATCCCAACCAACTATTCACAAAAGCCTCGAGATCGGCCGGCTCCAGGGATCCATACGCATACTGCCCGCCCATCGGCCAGGGTAACTGCAAACTCCTGAGGTTCTGGAGTGTACAGATGGATTCGTAATACTCCGAGTTCGTCAGAGGTCGGTAATTCGGATTGAAGGATTTTATATGGAATTCCTCTAGGTTCGGAAACATAGATACTATCTTTCCCAACGTTACTATGGTTTGCCATGGCAGCTCCCGTCTTACGACCGTCAGGCTCCGTACACTCTCTAACCGGGTTGGCAGTATTTCTATGGGCACGCTGCTCCCTTGATCTATTGAATGATAGCAGCCCGGACCGCAGAAATCGTATTCCCTGGTCTCGAGAGTTAGTGTTTTCAATTTGGGAGAGTTGAGGACCGGATGGTAGTAATATATTTCGGTCCGCAAACAGTTCGGATTCCTCTCCCACGGAAGCACAAGGCCGTTGATCGAAATCCTCGCAACCTCCAAAGAAGGCATTGGTTTCGCCGGTGGCTTTGAAATCTCTCGAATATTGAAATCTGTTCCAGTATCGGTAGCTCCCACGACATCTTGATAGCCCTGCCAGGTCACCTTCCTTACATCAAGAAGAATAGTAACTTCTAATGTCTTCAACTTCTCGTAGAAGGGTTGTTCTTCAATAGCCGCGAACACTGTTGTGGCTACCTTGATCTCATATGGTTCGGGTATCCTGTAATTGATGCATAGATTTGTGATGTTTGGGAAGTGATCCAGCGATAGTAGTGAATCTTTCAGCAGAGCTGTAGGGGTAATGCCTTTGGATTTGGCCCGAAGATTGCGGTAATGAGCCTGCGTGGTGGTCAACCAGTCCCAGTGCTTTTCGAACTGAAGAGATCTATACCTACACGTCAGCGCCATACCTAAATTAAATCGACCGACCGAACCCTCACGAGACCAGGTAGAAAATACTTACCGTATAGGTATGTGTGAATATACCCCATCACGTCCAAAAAGCTCGATCGCAGCTTGCGTCGGGGCGATAACCTTCTCGCGTATACGAAGGGGGCAAACAATTCTATAAAATGGCTTGGAACACCACGAAAGGTTCCTTTGGCACTCGTCGGGCAGTTTGCGAGCGATGAGGGTGACTAGTTCTATCGGTAAGGCATCTAGATACGACCGTTTGCTGCCGGCCTCACTGGTTTGGTCCATGGCTGAGATGTGGTATAGATTATAGTCACAGCAGCACAGGATTATAAGGATCCTCGAGGAAGTTGACGAAGGTTTGCACGTTTAAAGTCTTGAGTCGCACAGGCGAGCCCTGTCTTGTCACTGGAGGGCACGCCAGCCAGGCCGTGGACCATCACACCTCCGCTGTCTCGCGCACAGTACATACATGCATACCACTATACATCTACGGCGGCGCAAATCAAATGTCCCCACTAGACATAAAGAGTATACTACCCAGGTTATTAGAAATTATGACAATAGAAAACGAATATTTGTAAAACGGGAGAGCAATGCTTGCTAATGCTTAAAGTCGACATCATGTGCCGATGATGAAGGCGACGAATAATGTTGATGCATGACCAAACGACGATGAAATGCATAAAAGACCCCGGTTGGACACCCGCTCGCCGAAATAGACAGGAATACAAAAACGCCAAAATAGTGCGTTTACAGAGCATGCAGTATCTTTATGGCCCTAGATTATCAATCCCTCTTTGTCCTCGGAGCCCCATCGACGCCGTAATGGTATTCGTCGTCTCCGAGGCCTCCACGAACCCAGCCGCTTCCTCTGAAAACTTCCAGTCGTCCAGCCATTGCATCTACTAATGCCTGCCTGACCTTTCTCGTCTGCGTGCTATTCAAGAACAATCCAACGTTGACCTCTTGGTTGGTGGCCCAACTAGCCCGGTCGAAGTTTCCGGACCCTAGTACCATAACTTCTTCGTCCACCACCAAACATTTGACATGGCTCTTTTCGAACCATGTCATCTTGAAATTATCTTCGGGTCGTTTGATATAAGGGAGGAGCGGAGGTCTTTGTCTGACATTGTACCGATAAATCCACAGTCCTCCCGTCGTGGGAGCCGATTCTTCATCCAATGTTGCCTTCCAGCGCCCTAATTCGCCCACCATCTTGGCTAGGCATTTTTCTGTCGTAGTTCCTGCCGTAACAAGCTGTTCCCACTTCATCATTCCAATAGATGTAACAACCTCCACTGTGACGCCTCGTTTGACAGCTCTCATCAAAGCATCCATCAATGGCTTAGCCGTAACATTCGGCGTATGCACGTAGATAGATTTCTCTGCCTCATCGATGGCTGCCATCCAGAATGCATTTTGCGGGTTGCCGAGGTAGTCCTCGTCCCTGCCGCCGTTTTCGAACACCACACCCATCAATCTTCTGATGACCTTCCAGATAGCCTCAACCTCTCCGATCGGCCAAATAGGCGGGAAGCTCCCACTTTCGGGATGCGGCAAAAACACCGTCGGTACGAATCCCTCCCAACCAGCTCTGTCGATAGCTAGACCTCTCGGCCTCTCCAATACGATCGACCCACCACCTTCGTTAGGCATTACTGCCGGAAACCTCTCCGCCACCATATCGAATTTGTCTGGTCCGGGTTCCTCGCCATGTCTCCAGACACTCTCCCAATACTCCACAAATCTTCTAACAACGCAATCCTCCCTGTCGTCCGGATACCTAAGATATGTCGTCGCGCCTTCCAGCCATTCTTCCCAGCTTAGATTGGAGCTAGGAACCACCAAAATCCTACGATCCACAATCATATATTTTCCGTGTAGTAGTCCGACAGGTCGTACGAAAATGCTCTTGACCGTCAAGTCTATCTTTCCCTTCAAGTAGCTCGGATCCCCAAGCCCTAGCTTCTTCCACTCTTTTTGCTTCCACACCCTCCCATTAGGACTTTTCGTATGTAGGATTTTCTGCAAAAATCCGCTAGATGAGAAACAGATGTGCACTTTCAAAGTACTGTCCGAACCCCTCCTAACATTCTTCAACACTTGCCGTGTCGCTAAGATTTCGATCGTCCGGCTGAGGTTTTTAACAGAGTCGGAGGTGGGATTTAGGAAACCAGTGACGATAATAACTTCATGTTCGGCCTCCAGCATCTTCGTACATTGTAAATTGGTCAGGGATTCCCCGGTGCCGACGGTATAATCTTCTATATAAGAAGCGCTAAGCAAGTCCTCAATAGGATGCGTCCCCGAAGACGGATTATCGAGTCGAGAGAGCCGTAATCGTTCCAGATTCGACATAAACTTATGTTTTGATGAATGCGCATCCTGGGAATGTGATGAGAGCGTCCTGCAGAATGTGTCTGCAATCCGTTTGTGTGTTGGGGTGAGTTTGCGTTGGCTGAACCATGATGCTAGTTTCGGCGTGATCTCGCGCTCGATGGTAGGCGATATATTAGAGGTTGATGGTAATGAAACGCTCGCGGGAGCCCGTGGATTGCGAAGCGGTATCGATGAAGAGAGGATTTCGTCCTCTGCGGAAGAGCTCCGGGTGGTAGAACCCGTGGTAATGGTTGTGGTGGCCATCGTCGACGCGGGGGGAAGGTGGTTGAAAGGGGTAAGGCCTGGTGATTTTAGGCTGGGGTGTGCAGCTATTTATGGGGGGTAAGCTAGGCGAGCCAACAAGACGTCAATTGCAACGGCCACGACCTCAAGATCGAGAGGCTGTAAGAGACGGAATTCATAACTGCAAGCAGCCAACGCCGCATTTTATGTAACAGCAAACGGAGTCATCCGATCCACGGTAAAAGGAATCCAGCAGCCCAATCAATTACTCTGCTCTATCATACAATAACGACTTCATAACCCTGCAGTACCCATGTAACCACCCGCCGTGAATATTATACAGGGTACAAGTATTAATATATACATACACTCGCGGATGCCTGTGCATCGCATCCATGCCCTCGTCTTTGTCCGGACGGTATCTTGAATTCCAAAGCGTTTATCAAGAGAACTTGACAGACTTGATGAGCTTCGTTCTGATACCGGTCGCTTCACCGCTATAAGCCCCTGTAGGTGCCTTATAGACTGCCTTCTTGCTGCCCAACTTCTTCTTCGCTGCCTCAAACTTCTTGCGTTTCTTCACCCTTGGATTCCTGACATCTTTCTTACGGTGTGGAGTCAGACCCTTGTTCTTCTCGATTGTGTATCCGATTGCACGTTTGCCGGTCTCTGGATCGATGGTCTCGGTCTCTACCACCCGATCCTTCGTTTGCGCAGCCTCCTTCTGTAGTTTCTTCTTCATCTTGTCCATAATAGACTTTGATGCGACAGCGTTGTAATAATCCAGTGCATCTTGGTCTCCAGCCAGTCCATCGTCTTCAATTTGTGCCTTCAAAGCGCGTGCGCTGGTAAGATCGTTGTCGTCGTAGTCACTGTCTCCACCCAAGTCAGATCCAAGTTCTCCGCCCAATCCACGCTTCCGAGCATCAGCGTTGAGTCGCTCTTGACGCTCCTTGTTCCTCTCCTTTCTGGGTAAATCGGCATCACCACCAGCGTCGCGGCCAGCGAGGGCTCGCTTGTTGGATTTCTGGTGGATTTGGGCTGTGTAGAAACGTAGCGACTTCTTGCGCTTAGCCTTTTCGTCGGCATCAGAGGAGTACAAGACGTCCTGGTCGCCGAAGTCGTCGGAAGTACGGAATTGGACAGCGGCTTTGGGGTTCTTGGGTTTCTGGCGGTTGGTAGCAGTTGAAGGTAGAAGGGAGTCAAGGTCGGCGAGGCTGGCATCGGATTTGGCAAGCCGTTTGGCTTCTTTCGAGGATATTGATGAAGGCTTGGTCTTCTTCGACTTTTCTTCTGTACTGTTGACTTCTTTCTTCGACTTGGTCTTGACAGGTGCCTGAACTATGGGTTCATCCGCGCTCATGTCTTCATCCTCGCTCTCTTCCTCATCATCTTCCTCCTCGTCATCGATGCTCATATCTCCCAACGATCTCTCAACTGCCTCTGGTTCTGGTGTCTGGCCCTCCTCCTCACCCTCGATCTTCAACCACTCCAGTCTCCACTTCAAAATAACTTCCATAATTTCGTGATCCCTCAGCTCCACCACTGTACCCTCCTCTCTTGGCTGATTCAGGAACGCGAAGTACATACTCAGCACCCCAAGATATGCGGACAAAACAATCCATTTCCTCCTCGCTAGAGATGCTCTATTTGTCTTTTCCTGACCTTTTGCCATAACTTCGTCGTATGTCGGGGCTAGACGGAGAAATTCTTGACGTAGTGGTTCGAATTCAGGATGTAGCAGGTTTAATAACTCGAGTCTATCCTTTTCCGAAGTGGGGATTGTGATCTTTTTCGCCTTGCCGACATTGTCTAGGTCGAGATCGTCCAGAACCGGCGCGCTTCGCTTCTCCTTTGTCTTTCCGCCTGTCGCACCAGAGGCAGACGTCCCATTCCAGTCGTCTTCGTCAACTCCAAAGTCCTTAGCGGACATAGATTGGAGTTGCTTCTGCTGGATCCGTCGTGCCTCAGCCTCTTCCATCTCTGCGTCCTCGTCATTTTCGAAGTCATTGGCACCGTAGTAGTTTTTTTTAGATTGGCCCCAATCGGCATATTCGTCCTCATCCTCCTCTTCGCTATCTTCATCGTCATCATCCGACAGGCCGGCACCATTGGCTCGACCGACTGCTTCCTCTTCCTCTTCTTCATCATCGTCATCATCCGAGTCCTCGTCAGAAGGCAGACCTTCAATGTCCATCTCTTCTTCGTCGCTGTCAAATGCAGCATCGCGATTTAATCTCCTGCGCTTCGCAGCCGGATCTTCATCGAATGCGATGCGATCTTGGTTCAGATAGAACTCATCTTCAGAGTCGGCGACATCTTCGTATGTCGTCAGCTTTTTCCCTAATTTCGCATCAGACGGGTCGACTGGTCGGGGACCTGACGGCTTCGACGCCCCGCTATGGGAGCGCTTAGATTTCTTTGCCATCTTCGGTGACAATGTTGCTTGATAGTGGTGTGGTGGTCGATGGACAGCCGTAGTTTTTCGCAAAGATCTTTTTTTTTTGTAGGCGAAATTTTTTTTTAGGTTGGACGAAACGAGAGAATGCCAAGACTCGACATCCCAGAGCTCAAGCGGAACCAATTACGCAGCAGCACAAGTCGTCCACAAACGAGCATTACCGATATACCGACGTTTACGAAGAGCCGCAACTAGCCCCAGACACGCATACAATAAGACACGAATACGAACATGCGATCTAACTACTAAGCAGCCATCTCAAGTTTATATCTGGCTGCCCACGGAACGGTTATCACCATCACTATCGTCTATTCTGTCATCGCGAGTCGTCAAACATGTCGGCCGATCTGTCTCAGAGCCAGACAAGCTCATACCTCGGTGTTTCTACTGATTACGACCACGACGTCGCGTCCATCGCCTCAGAAAGCACGGAACGAGATGAGTCAGACGCAGAACTTGAGTGGCAGGAGTCGATCAAGCAGCTGGAGATGCTGTTGACCATGGTTGTTGTGCCCTTTGCAGGGAAATGGTTGGGGAGACGTTGTGCCTTTTGGGGTAAGGATTTCTATCAGCTCCTCTCAGCCAAACGAACTTGAGATAGAGGGAGGGAGCAAGGGAACGGGTTTAGGATTCTGATTGTTGATTGCTAATCTATGGGGGCTCTTTCTAGTCTGGGGGAAGGCTATGGAGTGGAAGTATCCTGTCGATGTAGTCATAACATCGAAGGCCGAGTTTGCAGCTGGCGGCGTTGGGGCTGTGATTGCAGCTTCGGCACCGATATGAAGGAAGTGGGACAGCCTCCAAGAAGAGAAGGGATCCCGACCGACCGAGCTCTCCCAAAGATAGGAAATTCGGACCGAAAGGTCAAAATTCAGTGGCCCGAGCAGCCGTCGGGATCCAGAGAGCAGCTGCACGGGAACTTTTTGAGCCGAGCTGGAGGAGCAGGATAGGTATCTACATCATACAATGCATAGACGGTACCCCAGGATGACTGTTTATACGCTTACATACAACAAACAACCCCAACCCCTCATCATTCATATATCTGGCGTTTTAGTGGTTGTCTTCTTTTGCTGTCATTTATCTTACCCAATTGGTTACATCATATTGTACATATATACTACGCGCCAACTATAGCCGTGTGAGTCGGAGCTCATGGTTTGACGGCACCCTGATGCCGTGCCCTTTTTTCGTTCAAAAGCTCCCCCACAGCTCAGAAGAGAACCCGATTCTCGGCCTTCATGCGTGTCGGTAAATGAATGATCGGCCCGGTTAATTAAATTCTCGTCTACAGACATTCCGAAACAGACGGCTCGAACTTACACCCGTTCTTGTGGCTCTCAGGCTAGTTGTGACCCCTCACTTGCCTACAAACCAATTAACCGAATAGACCGAGATTTGAGGAACTCCGAACACCAGGCCACCTTCCGACCCTGGTATGACTTGCACAAGCTTAAAGAACGTTAAAATGTCACCCAGTATAAACTCGGCATGTGCCGTTCCAACATGTTGAGGGACGAAAAACGCACCGACAGCAAGATGTCTGCAGGGTGCATCGTCGATTTGGAGGGTCCAAACGAGCTACCCACTTCCCCGCCCTCATAATTGCCATGATATGCATGGCCCAATTGCAGCTGAGAAAGAAAACTATAGCGGTCCGCGCGGCCAGCCACGGGATATGTTTTTATCGAAGCAATCAAAGTTTTTTTTTTTTTGTCCTTGAGACAATGCGCGCGCCCAATGGATAACGAGATCAAAACCAGAATGAGCTCCATGGGCATCCAGCGACCCCCAAGCTAGCGAACTTAGCTAAAGGGAAGCTAGGAAACAACCAATTCAACGGTACCAACTTAGTACCTGCAGCATGGGGTAGTTGGGAACATACGTAAACAATAAACAATCAGATGAACCATTGATTCAACAAAATTCCGCCATAGGTCCAATCTCCTGTTGCCCGAGATCCCATGCATGCATGCATTAGGCCATAGGATGTAGATTCTCGAGCGGCGTCGCTGTCACATTCGATGCGACTGAAGGTTGGAAGACATGCTGTACTTCGTACCACCGCACCCTCGAAGGGACCCCTCTCCGGCCATCGACCTATCACGGCCAAAGCTCACAAATTTTAAAGTTATCGCACACCACCACTTTGCAACCGCATTACCGCCGCCCCCACTAACAAAGTACCCAGGAAAATCTACGACACTCGCCAGGGCAGCGTGACCGAGTATTCCAGTGTGAAAAAAATCTCTTCCCCACTGTCCTGGTACACGGATTTTAAGACTTGGGTGAGAAAAAAACTCGCTACCCCATGCTCTACCATTTAAACTCCTGCGCGCTAGAATTTTTTTATAAATTCCATTGAAGATCTTCCTTTCCTTCCATCCGAATCTTCCAAGCTCCTCTTTCTGTCGCATATGCCTCTCCTCGTTTTCGATTGTAACTAGAAAACCCGTTCTAAAAGAAAGGCAAAATGGGAACTTCAGCAGATGATCCAAAGGCGTTCGACGAGCCTGTCAATGTCCGCGACTCAATTTTCAAAGATATCGGCAACGATGCAGAAATTGGTGTCAACAGTGTCTCCGCCGCTGAAGTGGATCGAGTTTACAGGTAATATTCGAGCCATTTTGAGTTTCAAAGCCCTCCTGCTGTTTTTGTAAATGCAACAGACGCCAACACACTTACTTGTGTTGTTTTCCCTCGAATATGTGGTATAATCTTGGGAAGAATCAGTCGTGCTAATGGTTATGGTGTAACAGAAAGCTTGATAGAAGAATAATCCCTGGTATATATCCCCCTGGCTTACAGTTCGCGCAAAAAATTAACAAGGATACTAAACAATACCGCAATCATCAGCATTATGGGTTCTGTACTTCCTCTGCGCCGCCATCCGTTCGAACGTCGGACTCGCCCTCACAATGAATTTCTCCACTGGAGACTCGCTGGGTCAGAAACTTGGCCTTAACGGCCACCAAATTAGCACCGGTCTAGCGCTCTTCTACGTTTGCTACGTGATATTCGATTTCCCATCAAACCTCATCATGTCGAAGCTCTCCCCGCACGTCTGGCTCAGCCGTATCGTTTTCTGCGTCGGCGTTGTGGGAGCCTGTCACGCAGCACTGAACGCTGCCTGGAACTTTTAGTAAGCGCGGATATTTCTTCCACAGTAGTTTGCTTTAATTGTGATGCTAATAGCATGTTGTTAGTCTCATCCGTATCCTCTTGGGTATTGTCATCGCTGGAATGTGGCCTGGCATGTCCTACTATCTAACTCTCTTCTACCCACCAAACCGCACTGGAAAGAGAATAGGATACTACTTCACTGCAGCCCAAGTCTCTGCCGCAGTGGTTTCCCTCGTCTCTGCCGGTTTCCAAAAGTTGAACGGCTACGGTGGGCTCACCGGATTCGAATGGATGTTCATGCTTTACGGTATCATCACCGTCATCGATGCCATTCTACTCCTTTGGTGGCTCCCTGATCGCCCTTACCCACCTGGGGAAAGCCGAAAGCTCCGATGGTATTATAAATACCTCCCCCGTCAAGTCCCAGCCTTTAGCACAGAGCGAGACCAAAAGATCCACTACGAGGAAATGAAGAAGGTCTACCATGCCCCTGCGTGGACAGTAAAGGACCTAGGAAGCGTAATGATCGATTGGCGTCTCTGGCCACTCACGCTGATGTACTTCGGTGTCGTTGGTGTTGGTATCGGTGTACAAAACTACGGCACCTTGATCATCAAATCCACAAACTCTACTTTGACACCAGTCCAGATTAGTTTGTTGTTCGCACCGATTTGGGTGTGTGACTTGATCGCTATTTTGATTGCTATGCCGTTGTCCGATCGGTTTAATAGCAAGAGGGCGTATATCTTCTCCTTTGGATGCGTTTTGCAAATCGTGGGGTTGTCGATGACGACTTTTTCGACGAAGCCGTGGACGAGATATGGTGGATTGCTGGTAGTGGGTTTTGGTTTAGGACCTACGACCCCTAACGTCATGACTTGGACTAAGTTTGTGGCCTCCCCGTATCGTGATTCTTCCGTGGTATATATACTGACGATTGGAACAATAGTGAAATCTTCGCAAGAAGACACGGAGAAGTCGGAGTCGCCGCGGCTACCGCTTTGGTTTCGGGGTTGGGTAATCTGGGATCCGTAACAACTGTAAGTACACTGAACTAGTTTGACTTTGAGGTTTATAAGATGAAGAATTTGCTAACACCCTGTCTCAAAGACGTACGCCCTCTACACCGGCTGGGCATCTGACGCAGTCTCGGGCCCCCGACAATTCCGAAAGAGCAATATCGTCATGATGGGGATCCTCGGTATGAGCATCGTAAGCAGCATCGTGTTGAAATTGCTCCTACACTTCTTCGATGGGAAGAAGAAGGGAGGCGAGGAGCGAGTTGAAACGGTTGCGGTTCAACAAGCCGATCCAAAATAGACGGTGTTACCGAATCTCAACGGTATACATAAATACGAATTTTCCTTTTTCAACATTTGAGCGGGATTGGTACATTCGGTTCCATAACGGGGCTATATATAGTATAATGGGCGGTATAATTTTACTTCATGATTCATACAAGAATTTAGCTATCTTCTTGCCAATAAAAATAATTTTAATTCACCAACGCGGGATTTCGAAAGTGCAGTGCCTGCTTCGAACAGCGCTAGTATACTAGTAGGCCGTCGGCAAAATAAGATATAATGATTACCTAGGGATACGAAGAACCAACCCTTATTTTTATATGCAAACCATTGTCTCGCACGTTCTAGGGGCCCTGGATTGTACGCGCGCTTGTTTATGGACTCGTGTTCCAAAAGCACTATACCTATTTGGCAGAGCCATCATTATTTACGAGATTCACTCCAGACCAATTTACGAGTACTGTGCCACATACAAGTTCGAACGGAGATGTTAACTTACTAACAACCATTAATACTGCCATTCGGATTCTCCAGCCGCCACCCCCAAGGTAATTGTTGTGGAGTGGTTTTGAATACGACCGATTCGGTCGCGTGATAATCGCCATTCGCGAACCAGATCCGTTTAGTCCAATATTATAGTTAGAGTGTCAGCATTACATTATAGCCCAGCCGCGAATAATAATACCACGCTACGGTGGCGCGACACCCGCTCTTATAGTTTTACAAAGACCCTCAAAATTTAAAATCAAAGCACAATATCTAAACTAAAGCTATAAAACGGTGGCAGGGATTCTAACTAGCTGCGTTCTAGGATGAGGTGAATTTCTAACGCGGGGCTGAGAAAATGAGGGCCGGGCGCGAGAGGGTCGGAGCAGTATCAAGTCGATCGCTTACTCCGTAACGTGGAAAGGTATTGGAAAGAGAGCTAGAGAGCGTCTTATTAGCTAGCTTGTCGGGTAGGGAAGACACCGCCGCGAGACCGAGGGATACTATATCATAGATATCTACAGAAGGCAGACCGATGCGCATATGCCCGCGTAAAGCAGTGGCGTGAGGCACACCGAACTAGCGACTTCAATCGATTGAACGAGCTGCTTCGCCCAAGGGGGGGGGGGGATGTTAGCTATAAGGGCACCTCGGTAGATATGTACGGATTGCCTAGTCTAGTCTTGTTGCCCTATCTGTAGCTAGACCGGCTCATATATATGATCATCCTTAAACGTTATAAACATATATGTAATGATCGCAAAACATACCCCTGTTTTGTCTCGTTCCCAGGCCGCCCGGGCGCCCTGTTGGATAGTTTACGATATCGCTGGTCCCGCGTCGCCATAGATATCGATATACCTCATTGGCCTAGTTCTTTCGTAACCACACATCAATTGATCAAGTAGAAAGATTTCCAGTCGTTAATGTTAAGGCCCGCATTCGACCAGCTCTCGTGTACGAGACAAACACACCCACATGCAAATTAAAGCTAATAAATTATAATTATAAATTGAGAAACCGATAATAAAGATACATTCCCTCATAAACCAAATATTAATGCTGCTGCGGATGAAGATACACCAATATAACCGACTTTAACACAACCCGGTGTTGAGGCCACGCCTAGCACCCGTTCTGCTTCTAGACTAATACAATTTGACCGATATAAGATAATAAATGAGTCGTGATTTTCAAAGCAAGTGTAGGATACTTGGAAAGAGAATCATCACCCCGATTCAACCCCAATGCCCACACATACTCAACCACCGATGGAACTCCATGTCTTGACTGAAACATAACCCAAACCATAATCAGATCTTAAGGTGTTAGGAGGCAGTACCAACATAGACATAGATAAAATCCCGTGTACGTACGGGTAACCGTTGTATACGTATATATACGTTATTCACTCTTAGCTCTTAACTTTAAAACCCTCCTGCGCATCCGATAAAGCGTTCCCGCGTTTGAAGATGTCGATGTTGTCCTCATCATCCGTATGGGAAGTTGTCTCAAGGGATCTTTTGGAAGGTTTGCTGCCTCCCGTGAACTCCCATCCGCTAACGTATCCAAAAGGCGGTACCTCGGCGTATTCATCATGCATATTTAGGTCCCTATGCAGCTGGTCCAAGTCGTAATTTAAATCTAAACCATGAAAGTCTACCTCCCCATCGCCCAAATCTAGGCCTGGCGCTGGTGGCTGATCATCCGGTCTCGGCATAAATGGATTTGGCCCAGCCGGGAGCCAGACAGTACCACCCGAAGCCCTGCTAGTTCGCCGTCGTGGAAATGGGTTTTCATTGTAGCGCGACAGACCATATATGTCCCAAGTGAACCTCGGATTCTGCGCTCTCACCCATCCGGGTATATTGTTAAAAGCGTCAAGAATAGACTGAGGATTCTGGTGTTCGGGAGCTAATGTTCTCAACCTCGCAGAAGCGGGGTTCTGGAGTCCCATAAAGCAATAACATCCTACGAGATTTGAAATTCTAGATCAGTAATTGAGAATAACTGGGAGGCATATTTGAAAACTAATTTCATAGCTGCATGTAGAAGAAAGACTATTCCCGCTCCAGCTCGCCTGACTAGCCATTGTACGCCTCCGTTCGTATTGATTTTATCGTATATTCCCCGTTACACTTAGGAACCTTCAACACTGCCTGAATTTGCTAATGTTTTGTGGCTTCAAAGAACGTGCAAGGGCAATATAAATAAACCTGGCGGCATGAATATAATACTTACGAAGAAGAATAGTACATACCAAGGCCCGGTGCGGGCGGCACCAAGGTGACGCCGAGGCACCCACCCGCAGTTCCCCGGTCACTTCGTCGCACCTACAATTCCCTTTACAAGAATGAATCCAACGTTCCATATTGCGGAGTTTTTCTTCTTTCGTGGTCGACGGGTCTATTCTCCAATTCCATTCCGGGTCGTCCAGATGTTGATTGATCTCGGGAGGGGGAGCCGCTTCTAAATTCTCCTCCGGATCCATACAACGACGATCCATGGTATTCGCATAGAAAATGTCGTGACTGGGCGTGGTCCGTTTCTTTGCTTTTAGGTCCTCTGGTTCTGATGGGCTTTTTGGTGCGGCCGTGTTAATGTAATTAACGTCCGTGGTATGTTGGGCGGAAGTTACTTGTGCCCTGGTAATTTCATATTTTGGAGGGGCTCCTAGCACGGCAATGCATTTGAGGGAGTACATGAGCAATAAGACGTGGTACGGACGAAAAAAGAAGTAGGATAGATGGATTATGCCCAAGCTATGTGCTCTAGACCTCCTGTAGTTGACGAGCAACATTCTGGACGTATGGCTGGTCAGCTGCTGCGTAATCGTAAAATTTACAATGACTTATACTCGACTTAGTTTAATTAACTCAGACGTGCAAAGATACTAAATTATGTCGGTAGTTTTATGAGAATGCACAGATTAAAGCCTCTGAAAGAAGATCGATAGTCCAAAGGATTTCTGATACATGAAGTCTGAACACTAAAATTGAAAAATAAATATAGGGTGAGGATAAAATGGGTTCGGAATTGAAATATGGCCAGTCTCGTTTTGCAAAATTGAAAAAGCTGAGGCCCATGGGGCAGTCTGTTTACCCGAAACGGAGGCCTTTAATACACTGGAAAGGGACGTCTTCATGAATCTATGGGGCAAGGTCTGTTCATATGTTCAAAATTTTGGCGTATATTATTGCTGCTTAGTCTCGTTCCCTGGCTCACTCAGGGTGGTCCATCGCTACTGGTGTGCCCGCCCCCCAACTTGTGCGCCTGGTTGGTATAGTATATGTTGCTATTCCCAAACAAAGACGGCACTGCTTCTTAACGGGGGCACATAGTTCGATCCTTCAGTCAAAGGATGTGAATTACAAGAAGGCGTAGCAGTTGCAATCCGTGGATATATGTAGATCCCCTTCGGGACAGTTGGAGTTTTATCCGTGCGAATTGTGCATTATTCGACCACCTCCAACACGGAATTTAAAGAAGGAAGTTACGGCTACTGACCGGGAAAGTGCTTGCTCATTACGTAGTGTAGGTTGGTGTTTTACACGTTTCATTTGGGTTTGTTGCGGCACTTGATCAGCTTAGTGGGCGCCGTAACGTCCAGCTAATTATTGTTGTACGGCGTTATGCGCATATGCATATGGTTCAGTTTTTTTGGGCCGTATTTGCCTCAAACTGGACGACTGGCTTGAGTGAGGCGAACAACGTCGAGGCTAACTTTGGGTAACTAAATTAATGATAGTGCAAACCAGATCTGGGGTTGCGAACAAGTCTATCGGTACTCAGTCTCCCATAAGTTGCCCCAGCGTTGCCACCTCTTTGTTATAACACACCACAACCACAACCATGGTTATAGCGGAAGCTTCTAGATTCGAGAGGAGGGTCTGGTTATGTAGTTATAGTTATGCCCAACTGAAAAGGAGGGTACTAAACTTCCCTATCTGTCTGATCCGCCCCCTTTTCAGCAAAAAGCCAGCAGGGAACCTCAATTTCCTGTATAAAAAGTATGTTGTTTTTCCTAGCGCTGAGATACTGAGCGGTTTTACCAGTCTCGTAACCAACAGTTTTACTAACTCGGTTAACCTTGGCTGGCACCAGGAGACCAGTCAATCTCGTTTTTAGATTTTAGGCTATTGAGGGCTGGTTGAATAGATTTTACTATTAATTGAGCGAGTTTTGAAAAATTATAAATGAAATATGTATAACACTTAATCGGAAGGTCATTAAAAAAAGAGTATCGATTTTGTTGTAATCCGTAGAGGACTTCCGCAGACTTGGGAGCCGGCTTAGAGGTGACTTGAAGGGTCTATAGCAGACTTGAAGGCCTTAGTCTAACTAAAATAGGGCCGCAAACCGAACTACGTCTTCCGCGTCAACTCGTAAGTCTGACTGTTAAGTGACCGTTAGTTTCAATGGTCTCGCGGTGCCAGCCGACACGCTCTGCCACTAACACATAACGTTTCATTAGAGGTCGTTTTACAGGTCGTACGGCATTTAAGTATTGTGTGGTTTGTGAGGCAACCTCTAGTGAAACGTTATGTATTAGCGGCACCGAGAACGCTAGAGCTTGGGCCTGTTGACACCGCGAGACCACCGGCGCTTGTTGTTGGAGTTTGCTGACCTTTGCGTTGTTTGGATTGTAGCAGCTGTAGTGGTCTCGTTCCCAGAGCTGCTGCAGTATATAATAATATTGACGCTTGCAGCATCTCGCTACTATACCGGTGGTGGTAGAATCTGGGGACAAGTGTTTAAAATTTGCTCCGCACCGTTATAATTATGGGCGAGGTTTCTTTTTCCATCCGTCATTTGGGAGCTCGATCTAAGCCCGCCAGGCCGAACGCCTCTGAAGAGCTAGCTGTACTTTAAAATTAGCGATGAAACTAGAGAATTTGAAGGATGCGACGTTATATATATATAATTATATAGGTAAATACCGTTCTATGTTGTATACAAGGGGTTGGCCTCGATGACGAAAGGTTTGGGAAGGCGAAATTCTGATTAGCGGGTTTTTTCGGGGGCCTTTTTGGTAAACTAAGGGCTGATAAGCATCCGGATATCCTACATTGTTGGGGGCTTCCCGAGCCTAAACCTCGAGACCTCAAAAAGAAAGAATTTTGGACCAAATGGAAAAGAGAAGTTGCTAAGGATCGGGTATGAATGTTCTCGCAGGATACGAAACGGGACGTCGAGAAAGGTTGTCTGACGGGACAATTTTGGCGCCGCGGCGGCTTGGGCTCTCTATTTGGAGATTTGGAAGGATTAACATGGGTTCAATATTGGAGTTTCGTCAACTGCGCTACGTTGAGGGTGGACTAGGCAGCCAATACTTGCCTTGAGTCGATATCGTCTATGGTTTTGCATTGAGACGGTTCCCAGGTTCAGGTTTGATGCGCGTATGTGTGAGTAGGCGGTTGATTAAACACCACCTGCGACAGATGGTGTCGACCTGCTTTCGTCCTTTTGACTAGAGAACGCCTTCAATATAGTTAATTACGTTAAGCGTGAAAGTGCTTTGCAACGTGACCGCGACTCCAGTCGTTGTTGCGGCAAGATCGATTTGTGGAGTACTCGAGTTTAGATCATTCATTGTCGCGTATGATATAACTGTTAGTAGAGGCCATTAGCCTTGGTGTTAGGCTGTCCCGTGGTGTACCTCCAGTTGGAATAATTAAGAAGACGATAAAATCCAATCAAGGATATGGGGTAGGATAGCGGTAAAGGCCATAGTATCCGGAAAACAGAACATCTCTATCGATGGGATTGAAGTCGTGTTTTGTTTTAGTTGAGAAAGAATAAATTCAAGAATCTGAGCTGTTGCTTTTCGGGGTAGTGGCAGTACTGCGGCCCAAGGATCCGTGAAGGGTCGCGATTTGAGACTCCATGATTAAAGCCGGGGCCATGTGAATTCGAATAGATGGTGTAGCCTCGAATACAAGGTATGGATTAAGTAGAAAGCAAGCGGGAACATGCGGCGGATATCTGCACGCATGTGGAAGTGTAAACAGGAACTGATGTTGACTGATTTACGTCAAGAACAAGAAGGAGAAGGAGAAGAAGGAGAAGCGCTCGAGCCCTTGGGGCCTTCAGAAGGGAGGGAGACTAGATTTGACGAAAAGTTGCCGACTATCTCGAGATCTCCAGTCCTCGATTTGTGTGTAAAAACGAAGAACCCTTTAGTGAATTAAGTTCAGAGGAGTCTATGGCCTAAACAAAGTGTGGTCAGAGGTTTAATAGCGGGGCTTCTCGTGACACCATCCGTGGCAAGTTGTCGTTAGAAAACGAGGACGTGTAGACGAAGTATCGGTGGATTCGAGAGTGACGGGCTCAGGAAAGGGGGGTGAAAAAGATATTTATTGGCCACGGAAGAGGCTGAATTTAAGATAGAGTTCCGAGTATATATTGAAAATAGGAAATCCACGGATCCATTTTAGAAAAGTTTTCCGTTTAATTGGTGAATTGAAAGGTGCGGCCAAAGAAACGATCATATCGTATTACGAGGCTGCCATTGTTGGATTTAAAGGGTAAGGCTTGATTTTGTTTTGGTAGACCGTCCTAATCCGAGGGCAGAAACCAGGTTCGAATTAATTCGCGAAGGGAGACAAGAAATGCGTAACGGTACACCGAGCATCTTTTCCCAAAACCTTTCAAATTCCACCCAATTCCTCTAGCTATGTTATATATACTGATAGGTATATCGGTTTATAATGACTAATACCGGATGCTTCAAGAGATGGGGTGTATTATGTGAACTAGCTTGATAAATTAATTAAGTACTCCATAGGTGTCAATAGATATTGTAAATTCTACTAGAGTGAGGTCGCGTCGGCAGGCCAGGCCGCAGCCCCCCCATGCGAGGCTTGTGGAATTTACGACAGCTCGGTCCAGAGAAAGCGTTGAGGAATAAAGTTTAAAAGAACAAGAGAACTCGAGCATCGTTTCGAAAAAGCCACCGGAAAGCTACAATGATGATTCGGAAAGTTGATCTATTGTCGAGGTAGTGATGCATATCATATACCCGTGAATTCATGAAGCCTCTCGAAAGGATCCGGAGTCAAAACCGTTGCATGTAAGAACGTCAAATTTGTGTGTGTGTGCGGAAATCCGAGGCTGTTGAGGCTTGTTTGGCAGTTGCTGTCGTATTGCTGAATATAGTTAACTTCCGGCGTTTGGCTTGAAAACAAGGAGGCAGGAGGCAGTTGAAGTCTGCGGATCCTACAGGTTTGACATGCGGTGCATCTGCTCGCTGGCAAGATCCGAATTAATCCCCATGGGCCTAGCTAAACCTCCTCATTTGACACATATCTATCCCCCCTTAGACGTGCATCAAATAAGAAATGAGGAAAAGGATCGATTTTTATAAAAATTGAAATTGTCTTTGTCGACAATTTGGCATCGGTAGACAAGGAAAATAGCACCGTACGTTGACTATTTCAAATGATCTGATTTAACAGAAACATTTTGACTCATGGAAAAAGCGAATTTCGGCGCGGCTAATTCCAGCAGTCAGAGGTGTCGCCATTTGGGAACTCGAAATCTAAGCTTGAAACACGGCGCCTACGGCGGCGTAAGGATGTTAAAATTAATTGAGAAGGGAATTCCTAGAAAACATCCGAAATCCGAGGCAAGCATTATATAAGTAGGTCATTACTGTCTCTGCCACGACGAAATTTCGAAATGCCTCTTTTGAAGTTACCTGCTTGATTCTCAAAGGATTTGCTCCTTTTTCCTTCTGTTTATGGATTTTCTACAAGGGGTTTTCAATAGAAGCTCGTATTCGACCGACGTCGACGGGCTTGTTCAGGATGATTGCATGTAACAGACAAGGCTAAGCGAATGTACCTACATGGTTCCTGGACAATAGAAAAAAAAGACTTAGGAAATCCTAAAAGCGAAGAAAGGTGGTTATTCATGTGGCACAGCAGTGTTTGCTCACCCATAATCTCTTTTAATTCTTATTGTTCGAAATTTGTGGTTGGGTATATGTATCCGGTCCGATTTAGATAACTTAGTTTCAGGCAACATGAAGGATCAGAAGCAGTCAACCCCGCTTTTGATGACTTTGAAGAGGCAAGGAAAAGAAAAAGGGAAAACAAGAATTGGGTTCAGGAGGGAAATTTTATGTGGTGCTTGTTTTTTCGACGTTTTACTGCTCGGAACTTGGTTTAGAACTGGTTAACTAGGCTACCTTCGCATGTATGCCTGCATTAATATTGCTCATTTGAAGAAGTCGTATACACCTCAAGCTCCATCCATGTGTGCCGAGACGCCTGATGATAATTTCACTTTTTTTCAGGAAGGAAATCCTTTTTTAAAAATTCAAGAGGATAAAGTACTTAAGTGAGGTATGAAATATTTCGAGGGAAATATTAGGAAATACTTTCAGGGGTGCTTTGGCCAGAAGGCTCAAGTATCGCACCCCGAATCGAAGTAGAGATGAATCAAATAGAAAAGAGATATGAAGCTTGAGAGTAAATGCTGAGATCTTTCCGCGCTTCTTCGTAGCCAAACCTAGCTAGTATCAAGATATACACTAGCTCAGACGATTCCGCCGGATTAAGTGCTAGTGGAATCTTTTATCGACGGATCCGGCCAATACCCAACTATTGAGGCAGCCTAATTAAACTCACTTCAGATACGTTATCTCTTCATGATCACTAATTTTCGAGGAATGTGGAGTTGAAATCTATAACTTCAGGTCCATTAGCCGCGAATATCATTCAGAACAAGTTCGTGAATATTCGATTTTTTGTAGGTGTATATGACTGATATCTTTCGTTCAATACGATTCCTTCCAAAGGACCTTCCGTAGGCTCTCATATTGGAGGATGGCCTGCAGTCGCAGAGAAAACATGTGCTTCGTAGTCCTACGGTAGACCGTTTGCCCGCTCCCCTGTTTAACGGCGTCTAAATAACAAGGATATCGCGAACAGTTGTACAAGACGCCTCAGTCTTGAACTTGGTGTGCCAGCCCTCCTTGTTATGGGTCTGCTTACCCTTGGATTAATTGCTCCAGCCCTTTCCTGACTATTGTTCTTCTTCTGTCGATGTACATACATACCTCCTCCCCCAGTGTTTTGCAAATTTGCCTGTCCTATACGTATTTCCTCGACTGGATCGAACCCCCTTTCCTCCTTAACATTCTCGAGGGACCTAATATTTTGCCCGAGAGTAGAATAATTACCTCTTAGTATCTTTTTTCCCTTCAGCACTTTACACTATATTTCGGAAGACAGGCTACGAGTCAGCCAGCCGACCAGGAGCCCATATTTTTCGGACGAAACTACGCGTACCCAACAGTCGAGATACCACGGAAAGCCTCCACCATGCTCTAGTTTGAGTCCCTCAGGCATAAAAAGTATATTTGACTCTTTGCTCTAACGGAGAAAGTCATTTCCTGTCTGGCGAAACGTATTTATCGGTCGATCGATTCAAGACCTCGGCCCAATATGCGTCGGTGGTTACTTCAGCCTCTTTAATCACAGCGAAAATATCTACGAGCGCTTCAAAAAGACACCAGTACCTGGGGCCCGCCTACAGCATATTCGGACTGATACCATGCGGCTCCTATCGTAACTAGTCGCCTTGTTGTGTGACCAGCTCGCGAACCCGACAGAATCTTAGGATTACGTTACGGTCGGTACAACCAGGCCAAAAATCACAAAGTCCTAAACTTCGATGTGAGCTGCCCTCTCCAAGTTAACACGGACAGTTCACGTGAATTAGGTTTAATGGACATCGAATTTTCTAGCGGCAAAACTTAAGCATGAAGACATCATATGCGTCTTTCGCTCTCGACATCTCGATGCCGGCCGTAGCCTAACCGTCGACGCCGCAAAAAATGTGTTGTTTGACCCAATCGGTCGTTCCAACACTTGGACAGTCTCGATCAGTCGAATCACAGTGCACGGGATAGCGCTGCACTGGACGGTACATCAGTTACTTCATCGTGCGATACATCAACGTTAGCCGTGGGTTGGCTGTACTGGGGCTAGCATTGGACAGATACCAGATGCAGGGCCCGGGACCAGTCGACACCTCCGATCTTGGGCTACGTAGCAGAATGTCTACGTTACGTGACGTCTGCACAGCTGTTCGTACCACCCATCGCGTTGTTTCTACG
The DNA here is from genome assembly GCA_036971715.1 of Arthrobotrys musiformis. NCBI lineage: Eukaryota > Fungi > Ascomycota > Orbiliomycetes > Orbiliales > Orbiliaceae > Arthrobotrys > Arthrobotrys musiformis. Next base: position 2,727,370 of record JAVHJL010000007.1, read on the forward strand.
TTATGGGGAGCGAATGATATTATATATTATGCGAGACAGTCATTCGCGTGCTATGTGCGTATGATTGTGTCGGCCTGTATGGGAGTTCCAGTCGCTAGCTCTTCCAATAGCCTCAACTTCTGGTGGTGAATGGGGCGTCGACAAGTCTGCAGTGAACACCAGCGCCCCGAAGTCGTCTCGGATCCTATCGAGAATAGTTGATCGCCCCTTTAAGATGGTATTCCTGGCGCGATAAGATGAGATTCAAACTATATCCGTCGGCCCGTCCCGTATCATATTTGACGCAATCGGCTTCATCAAGTTAATTCCCGAAGCCCTAATATCAATGCTCGGCTCAGGTGATACCGGGCCGATCGCCCCGGGCGGGTTTGTACCAGAGTTCACCGATTTAGCACCAAAGCCTGCCTTTCAGGCGACAGGCAGCATTCACTTCAGGTGGTACGGGACATCCGACGACCCTAGACAGATCTCCCTTTGTAACTCCGGGTATTCGACATGATGTATACATATATACATGCCAGACTTCGGACCACAAAACATGTCTTCGAACAACGGCTACCGGGCTGGGTGGCGTGCCGGTGGAAGCACTGGGAGGGTGGCAATAAGGTTTCTCAGAGAGATTTGAAGCTAAGGGAGCCCCTGCCGCAGCTAGCCCGCCCCGCCCTGTCAGCTGTCCCGATCGCGATGAGATGATAGTCCTGATCGGGTTAATTACGTTAAGGCCTTCAACACAGAATTCTGTTGCATTTCCGGAGGCAGCTGGTAGGTCCTAGTCTCGTTCCCAGTGCATTCGAATATTTACCAGTGCAGCCGCTCGATCGAGATACACCCATATGCATACATTACGATACGACAGAAATCGAAAAGTGTTCTTTCGTTCGGGCGCGAAAAACCTTCTCGCTCGAGGGACCCGACAGTCTGGATCTCGAGTCCCGTGGTCCACGCCACACATTTCCCAATTTCCTGCGACCCACAGTTAACAGGCATAGACTATCGATGGTGAGCCGTCCACCCGACAAGCTTGCAAAGGCCAGTCAGTTCCAATGCAACGCTAAAAGGAACGTCCACCAACTTGCAACCTCTAGCAAGACGGCACACAGCATCCACCACCCTTTCTTGGCCCCACAGACGATTCCGAGAGACTGGTGCGCGGTGCAAATAATTCAAGGCTGCTAGTTTGTTGGCCCAGCCAGGGGATCTTCCCCACACACCTCGAACGCCTATTGTATCATAAATTAGATGATAAGTGCTGAATTTCTTCACTTCTTCCTCAACATCATTTTTGGTCCTTTTTGGAGGCAGAAAGCAGAAGGCGAGTAGGATTTGAACGCTTGGCAAGCCACTGGAAGCAAACCAAGAGCCCGACCATTCGGACCATAAGATGATTTGTTGGTCGGTTGTGAAAGAAAGTTTTGTGGTGACCCAGAATAATGGAATCCAGATGCCCCCAAAGTGTCAACTAGCGAATCAGAACCGTTCTCATTATAGACGCTATAATTGTTTTTCTCGTGTGATATCAAGCTACATGAACGCTTTCTGTTCGAACCACAAGTCAGATCAGCACACCCGCTGGGTTACGAGGCAGAGCTAGAGTACTATAGTTTTTGTATTATTCCTTGGCCCTACCGATCTTTTGACCGCCTTGATTTGGTGGAAAGTAGGCAAATATTTCTTTAAGTCCGTTGTAATGGCAGCCGTTGGTTAGCACGGGCCCAAAAATGGCGCTGGATGAGATCGAACCGCCGTCAGGCACTAGCTGTCAACCAAGAAAAAAGAAACCAACCAACCTCTCAACGGCCTTCGAATAGAAAATCGGAACTTCTAGCAATGTTCTCCTCCAGGTCCCCCAAAAAGGAGAGTCGAGCAAACTATGATTCAGCGGGGAAGGGGTCTATCTTACCCGGTACTGGTATCGATGCTGCATGTGCCGATATGCAAGTCTATCACATATTTAATAATATTGATCTGCACGTTTTCAACGCCACACATAGCTGGTAATGTACCAAAACCACTATTCTATCGATTGAATGGACTTTCTTCAACCTTCTATACATTTCTGCAGATCCTGTGATCATGAGGTTGTGAACCAATTTTTAGTATACTAAGAGCTGGCCGCATATATTCACGCGATCGATTGTGATAAAATTGGAAAGACCGCATATAGTTCCTGGGTTGTCCTTGCTTTGGTGTGGTCCCATGGGCGGCCCATTGATGCACGCCGTGGTCGATGTCAATTTCAAAGGACCCGCGATAGCTCGATCCATCGAGCAATCAGCTATATAGCTATATTACAGCACTTTAGCAGGCAATAGGACACGGCAACGTCCCGATGCGCCCCGCTGAACTTCCACTCTGTATTAGCACAAGTTTAGGGGAAGGTCTGGCTCCAGCACTGCTTCCAACAGGACCGGTCAACCAAGGGTTAAACGATCTCCCAGATGTTAATGATATCAATTCGCACTAGCTAAAAAAAAAAAAAAAAAAAAAAACCCAAACACCACTTGCACCTAGCCTCGAATCAAGGCACCTGATAGGTCTATAAGGACTCGCACACAACTTTCTCGGCATGCACGTCTCTAGCTCTGCTCGGTTTGGCTTTTCCTTGACTGCGAAGTCCTATCTCGCAGCCCAGAGGGGCGTTTCGTAGTAAAAAGGTTGCAACCGTTGACACGTACATGGAGCAAGTCATGAAATGTTGAGATACCAAAAGGGGGGGGGCTTGATTACCTCGCGGCCTCCCTCTGGCCTCAAGATGAACTTGAGCCCTGATTTTAGGAATGGGGAAGCCTATAAAATGGCAGCCAGCCCCCGTGCAGTGTCGACAGAGAATCCCTCAACCCACAAGTCCTAACAGCTTCCTTTACACTGCACTTATATTCAAAATTCCAAGCACTAGTTTTCTTATAAGTTTTATTGATATCTACTCTTCAACCGTTGTCGAAGTACTCCTACTACCTATATCAACGCCAATATGTCATCCCCAGACGGTAATCACATCGAGCAAGACTCCCATGCACACCAGGTGGGGGAGGGAAGGCCAATTGGTCCGATGCTCACCGGCCCTCCAGCGGACAAAGAGAACCCAATCGACCCCAAACACCCTAAGGTGCGCCATAGCCGTTGCTAAACCTACCAGATATTTTTATATATAAGTTGACCAAACGGAAGTACCCTAAGCTAACATCGACAACGGTGTATAGGATGACGACAATCGCTCACCAACCACGAAATCTTCTCGAACTAAGGCGAGGGCATCGGGCAGCCCATCCGATGCAAAGGGTGAGAATGCGTTTCCTCACGGAGGTTAGATTCAATTGGTAAGCTTCACTTAACTCAAGCATATAGTCGCACGTGGAACAAGTGATTCCCAGCGACCTTGCGTGTTGAAAATATTAATGAGAAGTTCCATTTAGAGAGATTTGCACCGCCGGTTTAGGACAGAAGCTAGAAGCCAAAACTTCAGAATTCAAAATGAAAACCTACCTGTTACTTCGGAAGGAAGACCTATAGTTCAATGGGGACTAAGACTGCATTTATCTTTTCTTTTTTTTTGTTATTGAATTCAATAGGCTATAGCTTTATCTTGTAGAACAAACGCTGCTCGATAACTATTCAACTTCGTCAACTTCGTGGACTTTTTTGTAGTTCGTCCATACATTACACCGACGCCTCTTGTGGCGCATCTTGGCCCTGTCCTGGCAGCACCGCGAGACCAGCCCTGTCTCGATGTGGACGCCGCTTCAACCACACCTTAAAGTAGGCCCTTCCAAATAAGGGATTTTTCAACCCCTTTGTTGTCCCATGCTCTACCATATCATCAATCTTTGATCGTTCTTCGTATCTTTCCCCACTCTTGTAGATCATTTTTCGCCTATTAGTATCATCTGCCTATGATTGACGTAAAGAACCATTGACATATCAACATCAATACTTCGTACAATGACCTATCGGAGCTTCAAAATTCAATCGCAGTGAAGGGCTACTACGAAGATCTATGCCTAGGAGTGATATCTCACGCCCCTTCGAATCCGCTCACTTTCCCCGCATAACGCGTGAGGAGGATTGTCCAGTCTCGTACTGCAAGTGAATTTAATTTTTTGTAGACGGAGCTTTGGCCAATAAAAGTGGTGGCTAGGAAGCTCCCACCCATGACCCTGCTGTGTTAAAAGCAAAAACAAATTTACGACCAGTTCGCGGGAAAACAAGAAAACGGCAACAGGAAAAGCGGCAGGAAAAAAGAAAAATAGGTGTCAATGGTGGTTAGGACTTAACTCTCGTGATAGGAGAGGGATGGGATGGAATGTAGGAGAAACTTCCGCTTCATATATTTGCAAAGTACCTCGCGTAGAAGCTTACACATTTCGATCCCTGTCCCGATCCCGGTCCCGGAGGACGAGCCGGGGAAGTATGTCTCAGAAAGGAACACTAGCGTCTGCCCGGCGCTCGCTCGTCCCAGTTAATAAACTTCCCGGATCCCGCGCTCCCGATACTAGTATCCAAGGGTGGAGCCGTTAATTGCAAATACTGGGAAACTGGGCAAGCCACGTTGGATTTGGCGGATTTGATCCCGGTCTAGAACACGAATGCAGCATTCAGTGGTATTCCTAATTGCAATTTCGTGAATCGATGAATTGATAAATGAAGCCAATATTGTGAGGAAAGGAAGATACGGGGTCATTAATCGGCCGATTTTTATCTCCGGCAACTGAACCTATCTAATAACACTCTCTGAAGTCCCAAGCCAGAAGCCTGATCCTAATTAAGTTGTAATGAAATCGGATTCTCGCCCCCCTAGAGTCCGATTTCTGGAGATTTGTTGGGGCTGAAGGCAAAGTGCAAAACTGCGAGGTTCAAATTCAAAAGCTTCGCTAAGTATGTGGTTATGGACCCACCCTTGATACTTCATCTAGTGCTACAGCTTGATCGGCGGACCAGATTGTGTCAACCAGTTCGATTCAGTATAGTACAATTCTCTAAATTAGTTATGAATGAATTCGAAATCCCTCCTCAGAGCGTCTTGCGTCCGAGCGTGAAACCTGCTGCGGATGAGTAACTCCGACGGCGGTGGTTTCTTTTTCGAAAGCTTTCTTGGCGAGATCAGACCTCGATTATCATCACAATCGATACCTGAGGCTCGCGAGAACAGTCAGTGCGATTTGACCTTCTGAGCAGAGCTTCGTCTCTTGCATTTGCCCCTTAAAGTACGCCAAATCCCAATCCCTCCATGATCCAGGGCCCGAAATCGGACGATCAATTTCGAGACCGGAACGACTGCCCATTCGTGGATTTCACACCCAAATGGTGGGGAAACCTTCTTGGGTTCAATATATATTGAGACCTGAGGCAAACAGTACGCTAGTTTCGAATCCACTATACAGCTGTACACATATTCTGGACCCCGGCTGAACGCCATATGGCCATCGAAGCGTTAGTTGGGATGAATTGGCCAAGACCATTATATACCATACATCAGAGTTCTCGTACGATACGATTACCTAGTTGTCAACAGCAGACGAAACCTACCATGATACTATAGGTTCCCGATGACAGATATTCCTACTGAAATGCAAACATCTCCGTTCCCGTCTGGGATCTTCATTTCTCTAAAGGGTTTACGAGGTATCATTGATTCCACAGATTGGCCGTTTTACTCAACTCGATATATATATCCTCGACGGGACCTCTAAATGTGTTTGAGCCATAGGCATCTGATATCAGCTGATTGTTAACATATTGACCCCGATAAAGTATTTGAAAGGAAGGTACATAATCACGAAATTTTCCCGAGGTTACGAGATAAGAGCTCAGCCAGCTAGAAGTTGCAGCTGGCTTATGCACGGTGCACTTTGGTTTCGACGGCTATACATCATGAAGATGGGAGACAAAATTGCATTGGTGATCTCATATAGCTATCTATATATATATAAGATACTTTCTCTTCGTTTGTGTAACGTTTATTACGCCTTCATAATAGCGTAATGTTTCCCAACGCGGAATCTTCTGGGTCGATCGGCTACGGACGGTCATTGCTTCGGTTCAGCTGCTATAGCTAGGCGAATAGTCACGACGTACGACTAGAGATACCTACAACTTCTACCCTATCTTTAAACTGTACCTTTACGCTTTATGATTTAGCTGAACCAAACCAAATACCGCTCTGGAATTCTGGTCGGTGACATAACTTAGCCAGAATAGCAGGGGAAATTCATAAAGGTTTCCAGGTCTCGATCGATCGCAGGTTACGGGAGGCATCAGATTGTCAGTGGTTCCGGATGTTCCCCGAAACACATGCACACTAGGTCCACTCGAAGCTGTCCCACCGGCACCCGGGAGACTAGTTAGGCTAATAGGTTCAGTTAGCAAAACAGGGTGCCATACCCACCTATCGATTTCATACCTGTGATCGATCAGGTGCCTAAGCCAAGACTTGTAGCTGATTTCGAAAGACGTCTAGACTAGGCTCTGCCGTCTCGAGTTTGCAACGTCCCAGTTCCACTAGCTTGAAATAAAGAACAAGCATGCGCCTAAAGGCCTAAATTGGTGATTTTTTGGCTCCAAGAAGCTTAAGTTCGAAAGGTCCGAGCTGTGTCTCAGTTAGCACCACTTCCTCAGATGTGAGATCAATTCGAAGAATGCCATGATTTGAGACTTCAGAAGGGTACATTTGTCTATACACGGGTTCCCGATTCTTGAAATCCCGATTGTGCGGGCGATTTCCGATCCCCAAGTCTAACCATAAGAGAAGAAGAAAAGCCAAACCAGCCTTCCTTTTTATTTTTTTCTTTCCTATCAGTTGATATCGTAAGGCAACCGGACCGGGGAGTTAGCAAATGTTTTGCAACCCCACACTAGCTCTTTTTATTGGAGTGGTGAGCTATTCAGCTAGGTAAGAGTACCAAGATTTGAAGAAAGTGAGCGAGACAAATCAGCCTTACTTGGTAGCCAAACATCAGTCAAGGGGTCGATTCGAGCCTCGAAACATCGGGAAAGCCTCTCAAACCGAGATTCCACAAATGCACACTCCCTCCTAATAACTTCCATATACTGCGATCCGCGTTTTCTACACAGGACCCCTGAAAAATTTGACACGTGGCTATGCATGAAGAAATCAAACTTTGATTAATTATACATGTAGGAGGCTCCAAGGGTGAAGAATGGACCACAGCACCCATCGGAACACACTTTTCGGAAGAAGTTTCTACGACCCCAGTAGGCAGGTTCGTAAAATGAAATAAAGAAAGAAAGAGGAATACTTTGACGGAGGTATTCTATAGAATTTAGGTTTCGATAATACGCCGATGGGCAGCTTGAATACGTTCATGTTTAGCTCTAAATCTACCCTAGCTAGACCCCCTTCGGGGACATTTATCTGTGATAATTTTCATAATTATACTAATGAAGTTAGCTGGTAACTTTTTTAGCACTTATCTACCGATTTAGGTAGCCGATTAAATTTTATAATTACGGCGACTTCTTCCCAACGTCGGATACAAAGCCATCTAGATTCTGCGAAGCAACCATTGAATATTACAAGGTTGACGTCGGGGATTGCATATTGACATTTGGGGACCACGAGCTGACCAGGAGTGCATGGCGAATCATCGGCCAGGCGCTAATATTAACGTTCCGGACCCCGTCGCCCCAGCTTAGGCCTGTCAACGTATATTAAACCTGTGGGATCCTAGAATATGGGTGATATGAAGAACATTCCTACCGAAGCCGGTCACTCTTTGTGCGGTCTGGGTACGAGACCAACCGAAGCGTCTTGTTTTTGCTAAAGGTTATGGGCACAAAACATGGTAATATGTCTTAATACATCAAATTAAAACCGGTTTGCCAGGGGTGCCTAGCGTTTGCGATATTCGGCAGGTTTTGACGACATTCTGTCATGCATAGGTCAGGTCCAAGCACATCGTCTGGCCTCGAGGCTGGGGCAGGTCTAGAACACCTGAAATGTAGCAACCACAATCGCAATAGCCACCTATCCGAGATAGCATGTATTAAACCAGATTCAATATTATGGAACATGTCCTAAATTTAACAACGCAAAAGTTTCTTAGTGAACTCACCGTCTTGCTTTACCAGACTAGGTTCATACTACTAGCTGGGATATACACCGAACCTTTAGCTAAGGCGATATTAGTAAAAAGTGATATTAATTACCACCATATCCCTTGCATGTGGTATTAAGCGAAGTTCTGTTCAACAAATGCAGTCTTTTAATCCCTCAAATCATGGCCTAGCCAGCAGCTATGGTTAGTTGCATCAAGCTCTAGATCTATAGATTCGACGACGGAACTCGTTGTATCAATTCAAGCTCTGGTATTAGCGAAAACATAAGCATGGAGCGGCTAAACCCACGGCGACATGCCTTCTCCTACCTACGCAGGTATGGGAACAAAGGAACAAGCCAGGTCAGGTAGAAACATGCGACTATCGCTGCCTAGACAATTAAGAGAAAATTGAGTAACAAAGTCGGGGTGAGAATGACGTATTACTCTGCAAGCTAAATATCTGCCGTTTGTAGGATAACAATGAGTAGCCTCCTATCCAATGCCTTGTCTGATCAGCAGGCGGTGTTATATGCTACGAGCGCGAGGCGGTCGATGTGCATAAGCTGTGACCTTCTTGGTGATGCTGACCATGCTGTTGCTGTGATATCAACTATATCTATGGAAGTGTTGCCTGTGTTACATACGTTCCAGACCCGTTGCTGCATGGGCCTAGCTAATCTTGAGTATTATTCGAGTCCTGCCTGAGCTAAGCTATGAATCGAAGCGGCATGTGACAGGGCTCCAAACCGTGCATCTCAATGTGCCATCAAGGCAGTCAACGTGCATAACTTTGATGTATGCACAACATCGCCGAGAACCACAAGTGTATGCGGCCGACGGTAGAGGTACCTCCAGTTTGGCGGCCGCAAGTCCCCTGCACGACGGTCTAGAATTACCACAAGGCTTATATGTTGTACCCACGAACACAATCAATTCAAATCTTGGAACGGGCGAAACCTTGAGGCTTCAACATGAGAGGTTGAATCTTTGGTAGTTTTTGGAGGCATGCATTGCGCTGGAATACTCCAACCGCATGCGAATATTAGTATACCGTCCCCTAGCCTGCGCTCGTCGGTGTCAGATTTGGAGAGGCCTGCCAAAATCGAGTTGTTCCGGGTATTCCTGGAAATGTGATAGGCCAGCTGAAGCGGGTCAACATGTCATTCGAATTCCAGGCTAAAATTTTGGAGCACTCGAGCTTCAATCAAGCCAATTATACCTTGTCTCGTACCTAGCTCAGCCGGACCATGCATATCTATGCCCCTCAAATTGCAACTTTAGAGAGTAAGATCAACTTGTTTCATACCCATCTGGAAGATCAACCCCTTGAGATGCCCCTCATTGAAGGTTGTCGGTTGGTTCAGGAATCTGGAATGTGCATATGCGCATATGTACCACAAAAAAGAAGGGACGGAACCCCCGTTATCGACTCTTGCAAGCCTAGAATCGAGTCAAGTCGATGCACATACGTCCCGAATATTCGAGTGGTATATGGGCGGTTAGCTGACCAAAAAGTTCCGTTGATTGACACGAGGTGCCGCGTGGCGGAGCCGTAAAGCGGAACCCGTAATCAGGGGCTTCAACCTCTTTGCCAAGTACATGGCTGCAGTACGTGCATACGACATTTCACAACGTTGCATTTGCTGGAAGATTCGATTTGCGTGGATCGAAACACCGAAGAAATCCGACAGCACTGGATGCGTGCGCCGCTTACAACAGCCAATCGTATAAAAACCCGGCACTAAATGAGCCTCTTTAGATAGCCACAGCCACGGAGATCCTCGCTCGACCCCAATTAGTGAACTAATGTGTAGCTTTGTGATTGGCAGACGGCCGTAACGTTGGCCGAATGTCGAGCTCAGCTCTGAAGGGTTGGCTCTGATGTGTTGCATTCTCAATTTGGACAATATTTTGCGTTGTGAACGAGAAAGCTCAATCGGAGTTGAGTCTCCGTTTAAACATGTAATTGCGTCTCGATCTAATCAGACCACACCCATGTGGATATAACATCTGACGTTGGCGCGTTCGGGCAGGGCGTCTTTGTTTAATCTTTACCTTATGATTTCTGGTCCTTCCTTCCTTCCTTTCTTTTTCCTTTTTTTTCCTTTTTTTTTCCTTTTGTTTTTGTACGACAGGAAAACGAGTGGTGTGAAAAGTAGATCTTCAAGTGTACTTTCTCACGAGCTGATAGGTACTAGTACTAGGCCCATCGTCTCTGGGAAGTAGTACTATTAGTAATAGCGAAGTGTTTGACTATAGCAATATTAATCAGCAAGCGAGAATTGAGAACCAGCCCAAGTTCCATTCATGCAGCCCTGGGCCCGGAAGGGGCATGCATTCCTCCAGGAAATTCGACTTTACCCGCTATAATATCTCATATTTCCCCGCGGACTAGCTAGCCCTACTCACAATTCGGAATCCTTGCTTCGCCATTCGTGCCGTAATAATAGGTATTATTAACTCCTGCATTATCGATCTATTGCCTTTACGAAGTCCTAAAGTTGAAATATGATGAGCGATAAAACTCGCACAGGCACAAAGGTTGAGCGAGCCCGCAAGGCAATTAATTGGATTCAGATGGGTCTAGGCCGAGGAGAGAAATCGATACTTACCAAAAACTCAACCCGTTCCGCCGCGGATGCGGGTAACGGGATGACACCTGACAGGGACCAATACTCTCAGGAATAGATCGACCAGGGCGTTCCGGGACCTCACCTGATAATCGTTAAATGTTTGAGTGCCTAGATGCGCGAGGTGGCCGGTTAGGTGATAGCTGCTTCGTGTGTCGATGTCGAGCGCCATCTTTTTAAATTCCTAAAAACGCCACCATTACACAATGTAAGGATCTCGGGGATCTTGTCAGTTCCAGCAGGCCGATCGACAGCAAGGGGTGTTGCTTCGAGCTGCATCCATGAGACCATCCGCCACGGTCCACTATCTAAGTGGCCGCATTGGTCGGAGAATGCCTTCGGCCTTACTCTGCCGTACCCCTAAGTATTGCATATCTTGGTTTGGGTCCCGACGACCCGGAGATATAGCGTGAAACTGTTTGAGAGTTTGGGGGTTGAGACTCCTGGATTTGTACTTCCACAAGACGCATGGAAAGATCTATCAGCTGGGCCTATGCAGCCAACTGTGTGCCAACCTCCATCAAGAGAAGAGCACGACTACCACCGAACGCGCATCAAAAATGGATTTGGTTAGTATCCTCCATATGTAAATAATGACGCCGGGACAACATATAAAGATGGGATGTTCAATCGCCCTCCATGATACTTTCACTCTTAATTCTCGGTGTTATCATACTATAGTACTATCAGAAATATCAAATCTATCTTAGAATCAAAACTATACACAAAGCTTTATTCCGCTAGCTTCGTTCTAGCGAGACACTGGGGCACCTCTACCCCGCTCAAACTTAGGTATTCGACGTGGAAGCAACCTCAAACCTCTTGTTAACTTTTCCATACCACACTATATCTAAATCATACAAGCCCAAGCTAAGGGCTGAATGGTATTTTAAAAAACAATATTGCCTCTTTACCAGATGCCCTAGGGCAGAGCTCTAAAACATTTACTCAATCGTCTTCCAATTATCCATATATATATTCGGGAACGGGCATTGTTAGACCGAGCAGCAAGTGCCGGAAGCTGGAGCTTGAAACTTTCTGCCCTAGCTTAGATAAGTGGAGGCTATTCGATTAACCAACCGAAGGCAGAAACCAGCCAAAGTCAAACTAGCTGCGCTGCAATGGTGGGGACACCAAACAGCCTGCCAGGCTTCCTCACGGGATATCACCTTGAAATCCGATCAGATTTGGACGCCATCGTCGATGGGTTCTCAGAATTTGCCGAAAACTTAGTTGTAGAAACGGCATTCCATCAACTACAGTCGTCAGCCGTAGCCCTACAGCCACAACCGTTTCATGACGAGAATTCGCTCTTCTTAGACGCTTCCTCGGGAGCTGGTTTGGATCTACAGGGACAAACCTACCCTGACCCTACAAACGAGTACGCCGATACGAACTTCGAGATGACCCCATTAGATCGGTTCGTAACGTCAACTCAACGCTCAGAGGATCCAAACGTCTGCTTTAGGCGTACTCATGCTCAGAATCCCGAGTACCAACAAGGCGGGGAATCCTCACGAGCAAACATGGAGCCGAAGGAACCGTCGGTTACGTCAACCAGTGCCTCAACTATTCAGTCCTACTCCAAGGAGTCCTCAGAAACCATCTGTTCTACGGCTTTTACGAATTACGACTAGAGTCAACCTACAGTATGCAACATCACAACGGCGCCTTCTTGGGAAATTTGGCCTTGGAATTGATATAGCGAGGAGTTATGGAAAAGTTTAACGCGCAAATGTTTTCAACGTGCATGTACGTCGATAGTATTCGGTGGGCCAGCGGGAATCTTTCGTTAGAAGGGGATGCCGGAACGAAGGGCCAAGATCCACAACAACCACTTCTAGTTATAGGGTTCATGCCAATTGGCACCAAGTGTACATGTGAAATAGACGTAAATTAGAAAATAAAAAACCAAGTTCTGGAATGAGATACTATACTATCTTGTCGGATTAGTCTACAACTGCGTTCTCAATCCTCCGGGGTGATAAAAGCGTGGATTTCGGAGTAAGGCTCTGAGGAATCTACATTTGGCTTTTGTCGAAAGTTTTGTTTTAATGGTTGGAATACGAATGGGTACGCACAGGAGATCTTCTGAACCACGTGTAACAAAGTTTAAAGCCAGCCGGGTATTCGAGTTACAAATTCGGGCCGACCATACTAGGTCGGGGTTTGCAAAGGCTTAATCACGGGGGACCATTTTAGCGATCGTCAGAGGCACTAGAAAGCTCACGAGGCATGTCAGATCCCCTCAATGTGGTGTAAGTACGAGGCAAGTAAGGTCCATTCAATAGATTGTAGTTTTAAAACGAAGAAGTAGTAAACCAGAACAGGCCGATTGAATTAACTAAATACAAATTTCTACATTTCTACGATAGTCATATGATAACGGTAAGTAAAAGAGATTTGGGAAGATTCCCAGTACGGGGTTTAGGGGCCTCTGCCGGTAGGTCTGATGGGGTGGATTCCTCGGAAGATCTCAAAGTTGATGGCCTGGCTAGCTGGGTTTGGTTTAGGAGCTAGTAGATGTTAATGACCGATACTAAGGCTTGAACTTCGATACCTCCAAGCGCTTGATGGCTAGCAGATGGAAAGTATGGCTAGTAGATTGAACGGAGGTGTAACGGGTTTCCGCAAGTTCGTCGGCCGATGTCAAATCGTAGAGTATCAAGACTCCATTAACTAAGACTATCGAGGCTGATCGGTTTCCCCCCGGACCTCTGATCGGGGCGTATAATATTATGGCCCAGAGAATGTTGCATTTAAACCCCCTCCCTTCCATCCCGGAACAGAACAAATGTACCGTAAGCTAGGTTCTCGTCGTCGCCGTCGTTGGTTCCTAAAATTGAGTGAGTGCAGTAGCCTCCGAAAGGTCGCTAGAGAAGATAAGTGGAGAACGGGAACAAAACAATAGGGCCCGTAGTAGTAGGCGCTGTGATCATGAGTAGAATCAGGAATCGCCGGTCGATCCAAGAGCAGATAAAGAGACACATCGATATTATGCACTAGATACATTGAGAACCCTAATTAAGGAGCGACCCAGTTTGGCGTGGATAACAGAAGAGTATAACGATCGAGGAAGCCTCGGATCCAATCCGAAGCGACCTAAACAGTGATTTAAACGTAGCGAGTAGGATGATAGATCGTTACTACCATTCTATGAAAGGTCGGTAAGTTGATATCGATGTAAAATACAACCAGAAGTCGTTCTATCTCGAGTCGGAAGATCCAGAATAGGTCGGAGATGTCGATACCAGAAATATTGCCGGGAGGTTGCAACTGGAATAAGTCTAAGTTTTGGAGGAATTAATTCGAGATTGCGAGGTTTGGTTTGAATCAAAACTGTACTCAGGTAGGCTGGGTGGCCAAATTATGCCTGGACCGTGTTCGTATTTTAACGTCCTTGTAGGCCTGATACTTACATTCCAGTCGCCAAAGTGGAACAAAGAAAACGGCACCCCATACATGCACGCTCTGCAAATAAATATTCCAACCTGAATTCTATATTTTGTTCGTAGCCCTCTCTTTTAAAGTCTGGAGTATAATAGACGTGAGGGGTTGTTTTGGTTATGAGCAAAGACTGTATACGGCCACGGATAGTGAGCCTAATTCCTCAAACCACCATGGACCGCGTGATGTGTCCGGTCTCTTTCAAACGTGGACAAGATATTTAATGTTCCCAGCCGATTCCTACCCAATTTACTAACTTTTATTTCTGTAAAAGGTTCCAAACAGGGTACCGGTTCGGCGCTGTTTACTTTTTAACAGTCCATTTATGGAATAACTGGGCCGGAAATATGTACTTCCCGATTTCTGGTACTTAAATTTATAAATACAGGGTCATTTCTTATGAAACCTCTCCCCCGTCCCTGAGAAATAGGATGCGCTCGATGGCCTAAGCACATGGTCGAACATTCCCATTGTTTTCATTTCGAAAGGACTGGTTTAGGGGTTCTGTGAAGTGGTCGTACCATAAAAAGGCGTCCGCCTCAAGACAACGTTGGTTGTTCGGGCCAAAAATACGCGATTCTGAACATCTTTGATCAATTTTTGCCCATTCTAAAAGACCAAAAGGCTTCGGGGATAACTTGCAAAAGCCCGATTTTTGATGGAGCAATTTTTATCCTCCGATCATTGATCATCTTCGAACGGTGTACTGTTTCTCGTTGAAGACTGTCGTCAAAAAAGGATACTCGGCCCTATCTACCTGCGAATCTAGCAGCAAAATCTAGCTATTTTTCCAAACAAAGGGAACCATAACATCCGGTAGCACAAGACGTGTGTGGAAAGCCGTTGGCGGAAGGCTACTGGCATATTAGCCGCACTGGTTAAAGTTTGTTTTAACGGGCCGGAAATTATATTTCTCGCAGCCGAACGACATGGCATGGACCGATGGTCAACACTTTCAAAAATATCGAACCCCGAATTGCGATTTAGGATCGAAGTGTAATGATGCTGCTTATAGTATATGGAGGACTAAGGTGAGAAAACTATCTTAACATGGACATTGGGTGATACTGTTGGCAAATTGCAACCTTTGCAAATTTATGGTTTATTTTGTTTCAATGGAGTATAGTATATTAAAGCTATGGAATTCCGAAAAAACTTGTCTCGTCGCCAGAACTTGGGAAAAGCCTTCCTGATAATATTAGTTCAACGCTTCCCAGCCCCGTAATTCGAGAAAAACTAGTTTATTTCATATCTAAGCGTCTACTTAGGCATCTGTTTGGACGATTGGCTTTCGGAACTCCGTCATACATCGATCAACAGGCTCAACGAGGCTTGATGCAACAAAATAAACAACATTCAGCGGCACACGACACCGGATTTATCCCAGTGACGCAAAAGGAGGAACCATTGGCATAAAATGTGGACCAAAGGGAAGGGGAACAAGTATCGTAATTGTGTGGGAAGAGCAAAAATATCGACATACTCGGCCTAGTTTTCCGGTTTGTGGCAGGATTCAAACATCTAGAAGATCTACCATATACCGCTTCATCTTCATGAACCAGCTACAAAGCCGTTGGTAGGCTTTTCAGTTTTGACTCTCTGCTTTTTAACAGGTGACGATTTCCCCCCCTTTGCTTTCTGGGTTTCAGCCTTAGACTTTAGGGTTCTCCTGGCATTTTTAGACTTTAAGGGGCTCCCAGCTTCTTTTTGTTCATCGGAGCTATCTGACTTTTCTGAGCCCCGGTATGGTTCCACGGAACTTGAACGTGATTCGGAGGGGAGCTTCGTTTTATCGAGGTCGTGAAGCGCGATGTTAGAACCCCCAAAAATGAGAGGGTTAGACGTTCGGACGTTCTCCCCTTCAGCCAGCCCTGGTATATGAGACGAGTTCTCCTGCTAGACGGGGGCGAAATTAGTAGCCGATATACACCAAGTAGTGCCCATAGCCCCGATGGAGGAAATCTATTTACCATTGAAGAATCCATAATAGTACTAGCTAATTTTGATACGATTTGCCGAGTGCTCTGAAATTTGAATAATTGGTGCGAGATGGGCCCTTCTTGAGCTAGAGAAGAGGACTGTAGTGGGTAGAGGTGTAAATTATAATAGTTATAGGAAAGAATAAGGATCTAAGAGGGGGAGGGGAAGCGTTATTTATAGCTATGGATACTTCATAAAGCCATACGTCCAGCCGCTCAACCTATCAGGATTACTGCACTTTGGCCAATATTAGGTAGGGGTCTGACCGGCCACGCTCAACATAAGCTGGATGGTCTCCCGTTCTTCGATATCGGGTTCTATCCCACAAAATTTCCGCTCTGCTTCCGAAGGAAGTAATTGGTAAAAGTTTGTCACCTCCCCGATCAATTGATCTTACGTATACTTTAGCCGCCACCACTAATTATTTCAGTTATCCCGATTCATGATTGCATCGATTAAGATTTTTAGGAGGGTATAATGGATCAAAGTTATTGGCATAATTTTCCTAGAAGCAAGAATCGATGACTCTTATTCGACCTCCTCTGTAGCTGTACTGTGATACGGCTTGCATATATCTAGGCAATGAAGGGATAAGACGTTGTATATTGTGGTCGAGATCGAGCTAGCAAGCATCGGTGCACCGATGCACACAGGATCTTAAGAGGAAACTTGCCGGTGGTGAAAAAGTCGATGTTCGGGGTACTTCAATCCCGGGCCCAGAGGATACCGGGCTCTGGGCACCGTGCATGGCAGATCTCAATAGCTTCCCGTGTACGGACCCTGGGCCCCACACCCGGAGCGATGCTATCTATATTACAAACTAAAAATAATCCATGGATCCACAGTGGATCCGATGCGAATGCGGACTGGAGTATCACAACCATGCAATGCGAAGGCCACTGCATGCTGAATCGACTTCAAAGGGCTTGCAACACGGCACAGAGACGCTAAAGGATTATCTAAACCCTGGTCCGCATTCTTAATATTGCCCGATTGAAAGCAACATCAGTATTTTTCTGATATCTCATTTCTTGTTGATACAGGGTTTGAGCCAATTGGCCAAGCTAGACCATCAAATGTGGGGGGTTTTGGAGGTCAAAAGTAGTCTCGTTCCCAGACGCCGAGGGCAAAAGGTAATTTCTAGGTGACCGAAATGTTATTTCGCAAGCTCGATGACAGCCACATACGCCAGGGGAAAATACCAACATCGATCCTAGTTAACTAACGCTGTACGAAAACGAGGCGGGCATAGAGTGCGCAGAACTGGTTCGCAAACTGCCAATAAGTGAAGTGTCCCTGGTTGACTATCGATTTTAGTCTGCCAATAAGGAATGAAATGTCTACGAATCTTCCCATACCCCGCTTTTTAGACGGCCGAAGAGTGTCCTACAAGAGAAACAAGGACCCACTCGATATGCAGCTGTAAGAAAAGAAAAACAAAGGAAGGCAAATCCCGCAGAGATTTGCAATTGGGCGCCACGTCTCCTTAAATTCTAGATCTTACTGGTCGACACACATCCTTAGCTTGACTGGTACGGTGCGTCGTGTGCAAGGGTGTCTCAAACCTCGATTGATCGATCAATCCATCAAATTTGCAAAGCTTTATTGGAACGATGCAATGCAACTAGCTAAAGACAAGGCTCTAGGAACAATTCTATGATATGAATTCATGAAGCAACCATGGTTCTAGCTGTGCATGTGGGCTAGATCCCTAAGTTTGCTCCATGAGATGACTTGTACCCCCCTATCCATCAGTCCTGTGGGGGTGCGCGTGCGAGTTCAACATTGACCGACGTACTGAGGAAGCCGTGGCATGACAGTGCTTGTGAAAATACCACAACAGCAACAACGCATGGCAGTGCGGTGTGTAGCTACGAGACGACATACTACCCAGATACTGCCAGCGCTGCAGCAGTCGTGCTTATGATATCGATATATCTGATGGTATGATAGCAGATGGCTTCTGTGGTCCATGGCCGTTATTTGCCTGACAGGTGAGGTTGACCCTTTCCAACCAGAAGAGTCCCCTATTATGAAGGATGTATACTCGAAAGTATGTGCTAGTTCGTGCCTAACGGTGACCTACCGTACACCTAAGTCACCCACGTGCACGTCTTCAGCGACTTTCCTCACGTCAGCTATCTATAGATCTATCTCGACACGAGTATACTCGTTTGAAGCAACCATAATAATGTTGCAACCGCTAGCGCTAAAAAATATATGTATGGGTGTATTAAATGTACCGGCACAGTTTTAGATCACTGGTTACTTAGCTTAGATTCCCGGGGTGATATCATCAACATAGACTGAAATTATACGATACATCCTATTTTGCATACATAACAAACTGCAATCGATAACATTGGCTCGCCAGGAGCATGCATTGAGTTCCGCTGCACTCCCTACTACGCTTCCATGAATAAATTATAGTAATGATAACAATGCGAGAAACAAAAAGCCAGCTAAAACAACTGTTTCGCCCTTGAGCCCACCCTCTTCTACCGGTTCAAGGGCCTTCTCCTCGACGCTAGAACCAACACTCTTGACCTTGTCCTCCCGCCTTTCGACCCTCGTGTACATTTTCGAGTATATAGTTTCTTGAACGATTCTGAATGGTTGCCCCTTCGCTTTGGCTTTAAGATAACATAGCTGTTGGGAAGCCACTATGAAGGGAAGCATTGGTTGACGTCGGTCGCTCGAACACCTTCGGAACAATGCGGAAGCCTTTAGAAGATTCCATTTCCCAAAAGGATCTTTAGCTGTCCTTTTCCAATCGTCTAAAATCGGGTTTCCGGGCTCCATAGATAGTTCGATCGCCTGGAACATTGCAAACAGCTTTTCCTTGTTAGCTTTGTCCTTTTCCTTTCCATTCTCAGTTTTTGTTTTCAGATGCCCAAAATCGGAGCCAGGATATAGTCTTCTGCACTCTTCTACTATCTCGTCGAGCCTGTGCTTGGCAAAGCTGAGTAACTCCTCATGGACCTTTTGTACGATTTCTAAAGAGTGCTCGCTCTGTGGTTTATCTCCAACAGCTTTCGCGTAATAATCGAGTTCCTCGCTGAAGAAATCCGTCAAGTCTTTGTCGCCAAAAGCATCTGGAAACTTCTCCTTAAATTTCTTTTCATAGTCCTCTTTCAATTCAAGAATTGTACCCTTTACATAGTCTAGGACGTGGATGTTTTCAGGTATCTTATTTTCAGACCGATATCTAGAGTGATTTATCAAGGGTCTCATGTAAAAGGGTACGGGTTCCGCTCGGCCCCGCAGAAGCTGTTGCACATCCCGTTCAATCTTTTCCCAGGGCTTTTTCTTCAAGCTGAGACCCTGCTTTGCGGCGTCAAGGAGGAGGCATGCAAGGTCTGCGAGCTGCAGCGACAGCTGGTCTTCAAGGCCAAGAAAATAGGAGATTTTTTGGTGCATCAATGTGCAGATCCCCACTTTAGAACCAGACAGCATCTTGGGGAGCTCGGACGCAATGATGTCTTCGATGGCGGCGTCTTCATCCATGTCGTGCTTCTTGAGATGACGTCTGACCTTATCCAACTTCCCGGTTTCTTCGAAATATTGTTCCCTCACGGAAGGCTTTTTGGGTGTTGTCTCTTCAGTCCTCATCTCCGCGGGCGGTATCTTCGACACGAAGGGCTCAACTATCCTTGGGTCCCATATGGCTAAGACTGTGTCGCCATCGTAGTCCCCGCCGGATAACCGAGAGGCGAGGCTATATTCACCTGCGCTACTGAATACGATACAGTCGACAACGTTTTTGTACACCTTAAGAACCTCGGGTCTTGTTACTGCGGTGGCACTTTGAATATCCGATGCCATGTAAGCAGGAGCCCTCCCTACCAAAATCTTTCCACTCAGAAACTTGAGAAATGTTTCGTCGATAGCGAATCCATCAGATGAGAATTGCAGAAAAACCTCTCCCTCTTTGAGGATACCCTTGAAGTCTGGGACGCATCTTACCGATGTGCTCTTCTGGACCTGGAATTTCATTCCCAGCCAGGCCTCCAATCGATAATTGTTTTGGTCGGAAACAAGATTCTTCATGGGAATACACTGCTCAATATCGAACCCGGCATCAGCCATTTGAAGAATTCGCTCTTCGGCTGATGCGGGCATTGAACCGGCGCGCTTGATCTGTCCGTTCTTTTCCCTGTTATTCCGTAGCCCCGAGGTTTGGTAAAAGTGTTTGATGAAGGATGTTTCTTTGCCCTCCTCGAGCAATTTCCATATGTCGTCTCTTTCGATCGCCTCTTTAGCAAGTTCGCCAAGTACTTCCTTTGGGACGCCGTTATTTCCGAGAATCGCTATGAGTTGCTGCCCGAGTTTCCCGCTTTTTAGTGGTCTGGCATAATCGACAACCTCAATTCCGGGATCCCCACGAGTTGCAAATTTGACTTGTTCGCGTCGGTATTTGATGACGAGTGATTTGTGGAACTCCTGATCATTATTTTCCACATCAAGCATTATAAGTCCCTTTCTGCCTGCTTGCCTGACTTGGAAATATGAGGGGGTATAGTCAAGTCCTATATTTTCAGCGATAGCTTTGAGAACAGCAAACGTAGCAGTCCCGCAACCATCGGTCATACAAGAGCCCACCGTGGAAACAATGTCATCGACTTCTTCAACCTGGACCCCTTTGATGGGAACCAGAACCGTTCTTGAGAATCCTTTTAGTTGGCAAGTATTAGAATCGGCACGCTAACTGTACTATTACTGTAGATCGAACACTCACCAAGTTTAACCCTAGCATTATACTTAGCGCAGGACATTGTTTTATTCAGACTAGGAGGTATCAACCATTTGATGACATCGGAAACAGGTAGAGATTTCGAAATGCCATGGCCAGATGTTGCAAACATTATAACGGAAGAGGACTCCATGTCGGCATCTTTATCGGCCTTTGACGCATCTGAAGCATATATGACATCCCAATTCCGATCCAAAAGCGTAGTTCCTTTCATAATTGCTGCACAAAGGGGTGTAGACAGCTCCACCTTGGCCATACTGTCTTGGAAGCGCCGGGGTCGACTCAGCTTCAGGAAACGAGGACCAAACTGTCGACCACAGCGATGCGAATAGACCTCTCTCGACAGAGGTTTCAGTCTGACACTGACGCAGTACTCGGACCCCTCTAGCTTTTGAACTTGTAAAGACCCCGTTTGCTGTGTTTGGTCGTCAAATTCACTAGAGAAATCCGTGCTACTAAAAAAAGGGTCGAGAGGCCGAGAAGATATCATATCTCCCGTTTTTAGAAAAAGCCTCGCCTTCATCTTGTCGATTGCATCACCCAAAGTTAAACCTTTCGTGCCGTTCGATAGGACATGCTTGACTGCCTCGTTGACATTTTCCCTATCCTTAGACTCCTGGAAGGTCCTTCGAACTTCATATTTGGCCTGTGCGGAGACTTCATAGTCCCCAAAGTCAACTTCGGCGCTTTTGTGGTCCCAGTAAAAGGTCACATGAGATTGCGAGCCATTCTTTTCTGTTGTGGTTCGCCCCGCAAGCAAGAGATCCGACTTTCGCAGGTCAGAATTTACTTTCGAACGTAGATTGTACCCATGCTGGTTGATAGGGGGAGGTAGAGGGCGGTGCTGCGCAGGAGACAAAGGACGAGGGTCCTTTTCCCCTTTTGCATCAGGAGGCTCAATCTCTCCGAGGATTTGGCTTGGGACTTGCGAATCCCGCGAATCTTGCGAATCTTGAGAGTTGGTGCCTATTTGAAAACAAGGAGCGTTAGGCTTAGAAGCACTTGGAGAGAGACGACCCTATTGTAGACCGGAGTAAGTCTGGCCTCGAGATAAGGAGTAAGTACCTGTACGCTGTGATTCTACCTCATCGGTAAGATGCGACAGGTCTGCATCAAAGTCCGATTCGTCATCCAAGTGGTATTCGGATTTTCCGGATGAACAGCCGACCTCCATGGAGAGTGGGAGCTGGCTGTCATCATGTGTCGTGATACTTTCCAACGATATTTGAGAAATGTCTAAATCCGGATCCGCTTCATTGACGGGGGGGGGTTCTGGCAGCAGTGGCTCGTGGGGCTGAGCGGTATCGACAAAATTCTCGGCCATACCTCATGTAGGTAAGTGAACTTCAGTGCTCCTTAGAGAAAAACGTTAGTTATTCATGCCGGTAGAATATATATAGGTGCATAAAAGTAGCAAAGACTCTGAGAAGCGTAGGCTTCCGAACAACTCGATACGGTCGAGGGGAAAGAAGCCAAAAAACGGTATGTCCGCCCCCTTTGTGACGTCTGGGAACGAGACCAGTATGTCCATCGTTACGATTGGTCTCGCAGCCCGTGGAAATGTTTCGATCGAGGCAATGGGGGCATTACAGGGGACCAATATGTGAGACTCCGCACTGCAAGTACAAACATATATAAAGGACTACACCACGACCCAAAGCACTAAAGGCCGGCACATGTACAGAGCCTATCCAGTCTAGGAACTCGACTCGCGAGGCCTCGAGGCCGAGGGGCCATCTCGTATTAGAAGCCAAATGCTGCTGCAAATGGCGAAAGTTGGGGGGGATAAGTGATATATCACGATGTACGGATTCGAAAAAGCAGAGTAACTGGGGAAATCGGTTGACGATGCACGAAGTGTGATCGATACCGCGATGTTGTGATTATGGTTGGGAAATTGAAATGTCCTTGCCTTGTTTGGTCACGTGTTGTGAACACTATCCGAAAATTGATAGGTGGCGGAATCTTCTGGCCTGAGATGCTCAATAATGTGACTTCGTACTTGACTGAAACCATGCGAATGAGCGATGCTAGTTGAACATGAGGGAGACAATACCGTTTATATACACCTATTGATATATATCACTGGGTTCACATTGCTACACCGGCCACTGGTACCATAGTTCCCAGGCACTGTATAACTTCCACCACAAATCCAGGCTTCTTATGCAGAGTTTGCCAATTTCATGCGCAGTTGTACAGCCTCGCCATACCTCAGGAGCCCACGCGCTGAGTCATGGTCATGATGCATGATGTAGGAGCAGGTGAGGCTTGAGGCTACCATTTTTCGATATATAATTCCGCAGTGCGAGCCAATCGCTCTCGAGCTCGGGCACATGATATTTTCCATATTGTGTGAAGGATTGTTTCATGAGCCGGGCTTGGTCTTGTTCCCAGGCCGGGCTCATATATATACACATATGTATCTATGGTAGCGGCAACATTGCGATGTAGCAGTGCAATTAGTTAATTGAATGTGGACTTCAAATGCTAGCAGCCTCCTTCGAAGCTCTATCATTCGAACATTCGATTCCGGCTATATACAATAATATGATATGGAGGCTAGAAATCATTATAACGGAAAATGGCTAACGCGCGGGCGCAGGCTAGTTCGGCCCCTCCTTGCACTCCTCCATGAAATCACTCCAGTTGCGAGACTGCTTAGCCACTACCCCCGCCAAATGTTAGAATTTTGCGTTTTGCATGTTAACACGAGAGAGGACATCTATAAACTTACACAAACAGAGAAGCTTGCATTCTTCCTTTAGAACCTTAAGTTCACCATTCGGGTTACGGGGGAAAGTATTGTTACAGTCAATGTCTCTTTTGACCGGTGCGGATGGGATAGCTACGGCCTGAGCGGTAGCGAGGAGGGCAACAGAGGCGAGAACGAATGAGATCTTCATTTTGCCTGTATAAAAAGAAGGCTTATAATATATAATTATATTGCGTTCGGCTTGTAAGGCTTTCGCGAGGCGTAGGTGGATGGTGTGGATAGAGGAATAAAGAACGGTATACCCGGTGTCCGTAGAGAAAGACTGTTGGAAGATTGGATGATGATATTGATGAAGAAAATTTGATTGAACAGAGAGAACCCGCTACCTTTATAGTTCTCATGGCCCCATAGTATTATCCATAGGAGCGGAAATATCCTTTAATTCGGAGAAGTCGAGCTACATCGAAATCTAACGCATTGTTGTATTTTGAAAACCTTCTAGATTCGACATGAATCAGTGGCTCCGTGTTTCGAAGGATTACCCATGCTAGCCTCAACAAGGGAAAAGGGAGAATAGCGATGTGTAAGGCTAGTTCCTTGTCTGAAATCCCATGGTCCCACTGGAGAATTTCCCTCGTTACCGCTGTCATTGACCGAAATCACCTACCTCCTAAACTCCCCGCCGTTTCGTTCCTACCCGCAATTTTTTCATCTAGCGTACCGAACTCCGCCCGGCTACCGACTTGCGGAGCCCCGCAACCGAAAAAAATACTTTTCCAATTGCCCAATTTCACCAGTTCGGCTACAGAATATGCTTATTTGCAGAATTACCTTCCTTTTGGTAACGAAGTCTCGCAACAAATTGGCCCGTTGGTATATTAGTGGTCTGATATTTTCAACTCATAACATAACATGAAAAAATCATGAATTTCAGACTACTGGGACCACAAATCTCTGAAAAACTATTGGTCTACGGGTAGTAGTTCGACGATAGGAGGTCATAATGTGCCGCAGTCACATTCGTCAAATAATCAATTGGAAATCGCAATATCATCAATGCAACCTCGACGTCTCCTACTATCTGCGTTCAAAGCTGGTGGACTAAAGGGTATCCCGTCCGCTCTGCCTTACTCAAGCCCCCAAGCGGGCGCTCAGTAGTATAGTGGGTGACCATATGCGAATCGCGTCTAACGCAGGTCAGTTTCTCTTTTTTTTTTCACTTTGTGGACTTCTGGCCTTCTAGGGAGGTTCGATGTTTACAATACGATTGAGAATCAACAGACGACCTTTTAAATCTTGATTGAAGATGAAAAAGGAGGATATTTTGGCAGATTATCGATTCTATACATGGCCGGCAAATTTCAAAGATTTTTTTTCTTGTGGCTCGTGCAGGGTACAAGGATTGGAGGCTCCACTAGCCACTTTAGACATACACGACAAAATTTCAAAACGCAATATGCAAAAATGTTCCAAGTTATGTCGGTGCTTGACTCAAGGCTCACGCATCATGTCAATGATCAATTGGCAAACAAAATCGAGCGCAGATGATGTGTGCATGCCTATGGCCGTCGGAGGATAGCCACTATTGGTCTAGCCTCGAGACTAGCTATTTGCTCGTAAATGACAGCGAAATTAAAAGAGCCTCCAGGCTGGTCGTGAGAAATTTCCGTTGCGGACCGAGGCTTCCTGAAATAATATAATATTCGAGCAAGACCACCTATTAAATTCCCGATATCGCGATGTGGTCGGGAGGCGGGACGGGGGCTGAGCGCACCAAAACTGGAAGCCCATCCCCAGAGAACCACGCACGCGAATATCAGATTCGATTTCCAATTCCCAAAAGATATTTATAATCCCATGAGTCGTGCTCGATTTCAATTTGAACACTATTAATATATTAGGTCGCCAGATTTTCAAAGGCACGGGCTCTAGGTTTGATTTTGCGAGACCATACCGCACAGTACTTACATAAACTCCAAAATAGAATTGATATTTTCGGTCTCGCTGGTGACCTACAGGGTTTTCAATACCGTTCTCGATGGGCGGATATATCTATCCCTTTAAATATTTGCATTGGCATGGGAAGATTTGTACTGAACACTCCTTGGGGAGTTGTCACATCAGTATTCGCGGGTCTAGTACTTCTATTGCTCTTGTTATATAATTATGTTTGGTATTATATTCTGGAGTTTGTAGACCTTTTACTTCCCGACCTCTGAATTAATTAGCCTTGCAAAATATGTTCTAAAG
This sequence comes from Arthrobotrys musiformis, assembly GCA_036971715.1. Lineage (NCBI taxonomy): Eukaryota > Fungi > Ascomycota > Orbiliomycetes > Orbiliales > Orbiliaceae > Arthrobotrys > Arthrobotrys musiformis. Next base: position 2,753,200 of record JAVHJL010000007.1, read on the forward strand.
TTATACTTTGGCATTTTTCTCGAGATCTCTAAATACCGGGCTACAATATCCTATGGGACGCTAATTAAGTCATTGGATCATTTACCAATCAGCTTATAGGCACATAGCCTCCGAGTTATCTTCTCTATTGTAATTACCTAGAAAGGGCTACACAGCGCTATATGTATACGTATATACATGCCACTCCTCGAAGGCACTATCAATAAAGTCCACCCAGCATGCCAACTTGCATGCCAACACAGATCTTTTTTCAGTATTCTACAACGTCGAGCAAGGCCCACAGATACGACATTACTTTTTAGAAGACAGCTTTCCGGATACTGACTAGATAACGATGTTCTCACACTAAATTTAGCTCTTGTCGACCAATATAGAGGTTCACCCATCGAGTGTTTTGGTATCGAATCTATCTTAGACGGATAATATGGAAAACAACCCCTTTGCAGAAAGTACCAGTACAATAGCACTGCTGTATGGACAACCGACGCTGGCCGACCAATCGACGAGCGTCGACAACCGTACAAACTCAAATCTCCACTTTAAAATCGTACATGAGAGCTTGACCACCAATTTCAAGCCAAATTTAAGTGCGGAAGGAAAACAGCACATCGATACATGTGCCCTGACATCAACGACTGAGAAGAATCAACCCCAAAGAGAGCGCAAAATTCTGAAGAGAAAAAGCGAACCGGATGCCCGGACCTTGTCTCCTGCCCAAAGCTGCCCGGATAGGAGCTCTAGCAGAACCCATAGGAATTTAGACGCCACAAATGTACATACTTGGTCTCCTATCCAGCCTCCCACGGGCTCCCACACGTGCACACTCGTGTGACATATACCTGAGTCAGCATCACTGAATCAATGCAAAAGGAATCCAACTATCCCACATCCCATACCTCGCATGCGGCAGAAAAAACGTGGGCATTATCGAGAATACATTAAATATGCAATGCAGGAGAATAGTCTGTGTAGGAGAATAGTCCGGGTTCTATGCTTATGCAACTTGTTTCAACAAGGTCAAGGGCACATATCTAAAGACGAGTCTGAGGGCGAGTAAGCAAGCTTAATTAAGGCCCGGGGGCAACAAGCTTGCACACCATTGTATTACGGGTCATCCCGCCCCCCCCCTTGGCCACATACTTCGGGCAGGAATCAAAGAGAGCTGACAGGTCCATTTCTTAAGTGTGTGCCGGTGGATAGCTAGAGACTATAAATAAGGCTGTATGTAAACATAATATCCTAGGAAAAGTGCGGTCAAAAGTGACAAACCCCCGAATGAATGGACCCCCACACCCCCCAGATAGGTTACCCAGTAAAATGATTCTTCTTCAGCTCTTCTTCTTTAAAATCCTACTGGTCCGCTTGTACTCGCACGCGCCGAAGAACAAAATGGCAACATCGGGCGAATCTTCGAACCAGAAAGACCGAGGGGCCAGTGTATATGTAATTGAGGGACGACATGCGCGACATCGAGATAATGAAATAAAAGATTCCGATATACGCAACTTTGCCACATCGCGAAAGCCAAGCATCTTTCAAATCCGATCCCACCCACGAGCGCCTCCCAGCCGACCGCGGTGAGCACCTATCGCTAGTGCGTAAAGGAGAACTATATTCGAGGCTGTCAAAATTACAATAAGGGCATCACCGCAGGCTTTCATATTCTGGTATTCACCCGCGACGACTACGTATCATGTACGTGTACATACCTATAGACTCTCTTTGGGAGGGTCGATTCCCGATCGATCCCAACCGCGGTCCCTTGATTCGTCAATGCGAACAACAAACTTCGTAGCGGAATGCCTAAGTAAGTACTCAAATGATCAAACCTCCTGTACGTGGACTCAGACACATGCCTGACCTCTTGACGCACCGGGCGCCGTGGTACAAGAACAACTCAGATTCGACACAGTGCTCTCAGGTGGAGTTTTCGAGATCTTGATGCACCCAAGTGCAGCGGCTTTGTCGATATTCTCTTCTACCAAGATCGTATTGCATAGGTAGAAGCATTTCCTGGCAAGTACAGAAATGGTACTGCCCATGGTCGCAAGTTGGCGGTACAACACATATATAGAGAGGGTGGCTACAACGCGAAGAGTCGACTCCCCGAACCAAGGAGAACACCAATGCATTGCGCATTGGTTCGAACTGTGCCGTCATACGCATAAGAATGGAGCACAATGCCGCAGTATGAGTAAACTTCCTCGAGCAGTGTTCCCACCGCAGCCGAAGCTATATTCCACTCTCAAGACCAAATCGAGAACCTCATATAAAAATACAACACTATACTTATGTTATCTTGCGTTGCGTTGCAATTGCAGAGGCGCTAGAGTTCGAGGTACTATAGTTGGGTCAGTCCCGTAACCAATACCAGATCGGCCTAAGCTATCGAACGTCACGATCATGAGACGTCCTATAGCCTTAATTAGGCTCGTGAGGGCCATAAGCGGAGCCAGTTCTTGAGAGATCCCGACCGAGCTCAAAACCGTACCACATTATTCAGCCTGGACGTAACGTAACTCTCTGGGGATTCAGATTCCAAGCAAGTTCCGTAAGCGAGCCTTTTTTGGTTAGGACAGTTGAGTCATAAGGGCCTATATTAAGTGAAAATTATAACTGATCAATGTACAGTGATTATATTAGTCAGTATCCTTCTAAGGATATGTATACGTAGGCGGCCTGCAGTGCAAGATGCCCTTGTATTGTGAATACCAAGCACTCCGCATATATATGCATATGCACTGATATAGTGGTCAAGTTGTCTCCCAGCCTCGCCAATAACTCGGTGGTTGACCTAGCTTTCCTCGTAAACACGAGCTAGATCCATGGGTCCATCGATGCGAGTATGTGAGATTCGAAAGCTTCACTTGCAGTTATCGGGGGGCCTTAAAGCGACAAACAGGCAACATGCAGCACTATCCAGACCAGCAGCGTTGAGTTGGCTATTATAAGCTCAGAGCGATGTCTTTCTGGGGCTAATTCGGAATGCTATTAGGTCTGAGGTGCGTGTGGGCCATGGGGTTGCGGGTTCTTGACTTGACCTACGGGCCCTACATGGGTGGCACCGGGCCCTGGGTCGACCGCCCAAGAACAGGTGCATGTCTGCAGATAAATCCCCTATTCCCCATTCAGATCCTTGCGGCGATCATACATGCATATTTTGCCTGCGATTACCGACGATGCAGGCTAACTAGCTCTAGGCTGGTCCAATCGATTGAACCCCAGACCAGGACCCCTCACTACCACTGGCAATCATACCGCATGTCGATTCCCCAAAAACTCGAACGTTCTGCAAAATTCCAAATTCATCTTGGATTGTCGTCGTTCGTGTTTTAGGTGTGTGGTTGGGCTCTTAGATATCATACCATCGTGACTTCCGGACGTCCAACCCGCCAAGCTGGGTGTTCATGAGAGCTTGAATTCGGCCCCGGTTTACCCGATAACAACTTTGCCCCTATCAGCACCTGGGCTCGAGGCTACGATAACAGCATCATGCATCAGTTTCCCAACAAAAATCCAGGCGTTCAGCTCAGCTCACCGAACCCTGGTCATTTTGGTCTCCCCCGCTTCTTTAATATTAATTTCTTTTTTCCTGCGCGAACGCAAAGTTGCCAAGAGGTGGCTGAAGCTAAGAACGCGAGGCGTCAGTTTTCACGATCTACCAAGACCTTTCTCCACATCCATATCCACTTCCTTCGCCAACGAGAGATTTGTCTATGTTTTATCCCTCCCCGCGTTCTAGAACTTCGAGCTGCTGGTTTTGATTTATGCGCACGGCCCACTGCCAGCTGTCGAGCTGCATAGCCAAAGACTCGAATCCTGTTCAATGTTGCCTTCGAAGTTATGCAGTTTCGCTGGAGACTGGCTTCCTGATGAGCCGAGAAAACAAGACACGAGTTCTTGCCGAGTCGACTCCGACGACTGGAAAACGGTGCTGCATGGTCTCGCGGTGTGCTGCAGCAACCCTCACAGCGCATCTCCGCAACTCGGCAGCCCTGAAAACAAAAATACTTTACAATATGATCGGTCCAACTATGTGGTTGACTCAAACGGACAAACCTAAGTCGAAGTGAGGGGGGTACCCATCAACGTTGTGAGAAATATATCACATGACCTTCAAGAATCCTGATCACCTTTTGATTTGGCATGTAGCTGGAGGAAAATTTGAACTCCATTTCCTTAGCATAAAGTAGAACATCTAAATTACAAAGTCTGAGAGCAATAGGAGTTCCCTGTTTCGTGAGGCAGGACGTCGGAAAGGTGAATTAAGAGGCAATAAAGGCGATGAATTAACCAACGAATAGTTTTTGTCGAGTAGAAAACCCTGTCCCGTAAACCAGCTGCAGAACCAATATCAAAAACATGAATCAAAACAATACTCCATATCGAATAAACTAAAATGAGATTTGAAAAAAAAGGGTCTGGGACCCTGAATTTCGCTGCCGCTAGTCCACCCACAAGACTCTGATGGCGAGAAAATCCCATTGCCTTGGTGTATACGCCGAGTGGTCGAGCCATGTAAAATGTCATCACTAGTTTTAGGACTTGCCGAGAGTCAAGCCAAAACTAATTCGACATCTATGAAATTCAGTCAATAACCGAAATGTCTATAGAAGTCGCATTTACGCCAAACTTACTATCGTTTCGCCGTGACAATTAATTAAGCAGCTGGTGTCGAGGCATGAGAAGCTGTCTGGCATCCACATGGGGCAATTCCCTGCTCAACGTGTCTCCGGGTAATCGCAACTGACGGTTTATATTCGTTCGATTCAGAGCCTCGAGACCCATCCTCTGAAACTGTCGCTGGCTTCTGAGGAGGATCCTTTTCCAGAACAAAATCTGCAGCTCCGTTGCTTCGTGCACCAGAAAATATCTTGGCCTAGATTTTGCGTTAATGAGACAACGAGGTATGCAGAGGGGCATGAACGGTGGACTCATGACGTAGATGTGTACGTACCTGAGGTTCTTCCGCCATATTTACAAAAGGAGTATAGAGGTTTTAACTTCGGGGTATTTTAGAAACGATAAATGTGAATGTATTGCGTGGGTTCTCCGACTAGGTTGAGGGTATTGTATGACCAAGTGAAAGAATTGGGAGTCCATTACCGGGAGGAGGACGTGATATTTATAGCTAGCGGGGCTAGAAAGTGTGATGGTGAATCCTGGATTCATACTCCCAACCGGCCCCGAGCGTCTTGTCCCAGGCCGGACGGCCTGAAAAGAAATTGTCCTCGTTCATAAAAATTAGTCATTTTCAAGGAAACTCGCATGAAGTGCGCATTCAAAAGGCCAGATGGCGGGATATGATGACATGTTCTTTTTTCGAGCCCGAAAATCCTCCTATTGACGTTTTAGCGGCATCCTACCCCATAGGTCTAAATCCTAATTTTAGGTTCTGCATTGTGACAGCTTAGATGATATCTCAGGATCCAGCTACAGGGGTACCGGTGGGGATCAGGGTACAATATCAAACGAATGCGATCTCTACTTTGACAATCGCAGAGTCGAACCTTTGGACCCCCCCGGCGTTCCAGTCCTCCGTTGCTAGTAGGGTCCTATACTAGTCAGTCCGCCCTTTGGAGAGAACAAAGGCTTGGGACACTTTGATATTGTGATATCAGGATATCGTCTCGGACACTCTAGGGTATGGAGTCGGGCTTCGAAAACGGCATTACCCTTGAGTAGGATCGGGGAACTTGATAAAGACACGACCTTCGTCTGAGCTAACGTGCCTTGGCTTGGCGTTAAAATCGAAAAGAATTGCCGCACCTGCATGGGCTCGTCCACGTCCGTCACAAAAGTCCGTTCAACAAACTTCCTGCTCTTGCCGAGGCGAGCTTGATATCTGCAGATGGGGTGGCTAATCGATATAGTGTACTAGAAACACTCAAATCGAAAGACGCAAGGGATACGTGAGCACAACCAGCCCGTGGTGCGCTATTTTCAACGTTTGAGGCTCTACCCGTAGTGCAATCGCAATGCTACCTGATCAAAAAAAAAGAATTTAGACAAATATAATCACAGTATTTGTTGCGAAGGATCTAACCATTTGTTTCAAAGCGGGCACCTAATCAATGCGCTTGGAATCGTTATTGGTTGAGGCTTCCACTCAGAAAACACGCTAAGTTCTCGCTTGACTGGTCTCGTTCCCTGTCACAAACCTCACTTGTCCGAAGGCAGGCCGCTGAAAGATGCGTGGAAAATTTTCGCTCCTGCACCAGAGCTACGGCTTGAAGGACGATGCCGGGAACCTCGAAATTTGGTGATCATGATCGAAATAATTTGCGAATTGCATATGCGCATGCCGGGCTCCTGATAGCAAAACCACTAGCTCGTTGAAATCCGATTCTCCCACCCCTCAGCCATCCCGTTGCAGAGGGAAGCGGCACCATTAGCTCATCGTGTTCATGATCAGCTTAAGTCTGGTAGCGGTAGCTTTTGCGACCGTGTATTTGGGGCAAATTAGAAGGGAAAAAAGAGGAATAGTATGTTATTCGATCTAAGTCTCGGAACTATCACATCAAGGCGTTCTTTTGGTAGGAAATGGGTTGAGAAACATTCGTGCGCAGTGGATGGCCGATTCAATTGCTTACGTTGAAGTGAAGCCTAACCGGTGGACGTCAATACGAAACAACCGGTCAACCACCACTTCTTGTGCCGGTATCGCAGGTGCCCGCTGAAGTAAAGCGCTAGGCAAAAATAAGCAATCGGCTAATATCACGTGTATTACCAGAAACCTCGCCCTCATTCCCATTGTTGATTTTGATTCAAATTTGATAGAGCGCTATTAGCATGCAGTGCTGTCCAAGATTCACAGGGGCCGAATCAATATAACACATTCGCCAGCTCCAGAGATACAATTTCCAACACAAACTCAATCTTGCAAGAAACATCGGATCGATATAAAATATTAAAATCTAGATTGGATTCAATCTTTCAATGGAAATGCTATTCCGTTTTGCAAATCGTGGGAAATCAATACCGGCTCCCGTTTGAGGGTTAAACCCGCGCGAGTGCCCTTGAGAATTAGCCGAGACCGAGGCCGGGTGGGGGTTTTCTTGGAACAGCCGTCGAAAATGCAGCCCTTGGCCGGCGCCGTTCAAGGCTGCGGGCAAAAGTATGGTATACGTATGGCAATTACGGTAGAATATCGTGGGGTTAATTGGCATGGCGGTATGCTAGTATTATCTGTCCATTTTACATACGATGATACAAGCGCAAGCTTTCTCAAAAGTTAATTAATATTTATGTGTTCAACGCAGGTCTACTACCTATTCACGGGTCTTGCCGAATTCATATCCACAGTATCACTATTCGAAATCCCATCAAGATCACGAGTCTAATGAAAGGTTCAAAATTTGGACCAGCGCAAGACCTCATAAAGCTTTGGGTAAGTTCGCACTCACCCAGCCAGCTAGCATGTTGTTCCGTTGGCTGTGTTAGTTGACTCCTTCCTATCTAGATCTTGTTGGCTGAATGCACCAAGGACGTTGAAATAAGCTATAATGTAGTTCCACACTAGCAAGGCTGCATGCATCCTAGACCCGGGAAAACCGCCCATGGCAGATATGCTCGGGGATGCTGGGAGTCTCCAGGGCTCCAGGGTAAAGCCCGGACTCGACCCATGCACGCTGCCGACCCTAGGACCTTCAAAGTTCGAGGTAGGGTTGGCCTACTTGGGAGTACGGTGTATCAGGTACCATACCTACGTATACTAACACAATCATATTTCTTTCTATCGCACGCGTACCCTCAGCTTCGAGGAGTTCAAATGGACGTCCGGACGCCGACGTCAACACGCCCATCACAATTAATACCTAGATTTTCTTTCTTTAAAAAAACATGAGATCGATAATATAGGTCTAAAGCTGCATTCAGCTTCAGCACGTCTATGAGGAGCCCAAACAAAGCGGCCTACTGCCATAGCACGCTAGGAAGCTGCACCGTTCGACCTGGGAATGCAGAATATTGGACGCCAGGCCCAGCCGCCTTCGTTGGAAAATTCAAGTGGGGTATGGAACATGAACGGAACAAATATTTGCTCGAGATCCCTCCGAGTTCGAGGAGACCCGTAGCCCTGCGGAAAGCCAGCCGTTTTAGTTAGCCCTACTGTTTTTAACCCTGGGGTCTAGACCATTTTAGTTTTATGAAAACCACACCCAGTTTTCGAAATTTCGAAATTTCGAATTTCTCCCATCAAAAAGTTTTGTGCCCTAACATGGTGAAAATTATAAGAAGAAAAAAAAACCCCGATACAATGATAGAATATGGCTATAACTAAACCTCTGGCGGCCAGCAGTCTCAAGTGCATTCGGTGGAAAAATAGGATGTAGCGGACCGATTCCTGGTGCCCTGCGCGATGTTTGTCGTACGAGGTTTCCTCCGTGGGTAGATAATCATACCATAGAGTCATCTACAAGGCTACGTTACGCTAATAGTTCCTTGAAAATTTAGCTAATCGGCCGATGCGCCTTGGTGTCTAACAAATTTAATGCGCGACTCGTTCGAGTTTCAAGCGCTCGATCAGGGCGACGTGAAGCTTTGATGACGGTACGTATTGATACGTATTTCCTACACTTAGAACGTTACTAAGCTACGCGAGCAAACCAAACTTGGGCTCAGAAAGGGAGACTCGACCCCGATCGATCAATTAAATACCAAACCGGCAACCTTAACCCCTATCGTCCTCCCACAGACCTTCACGAAGTCAGGATAACCCCAAAACCCCCGATATGCGCGATACAACTCGATACTTCGATACCGTATATATACACTCCCAGACCCGAGCCATCCCCTTCGCACGTGCATCCCAAAAAATGGAAGAGACTGTTTGTAATTTAGGAGCCATCTTCGATACTCTTCTCCTCGAGCGTTTTAAATCGACTTTAGAACCTACATCGACATATGCAGTCTCACCTGGTACGTGCCCTAGCTCGTGAAGGGTATCCGAATCGATATAGCACGAGCAGCACGAAATTTCGAAAAGTCCAGGCGCCGTTCATATACACATAAACACTAATTTTGAGCGGAGTTATACCCCTTCGTAGCTTCGAATCCTAACCCCTTCGTTTATCAAATACATGTCCAAGTACATGCATATACTCCAGTTCTGTAGCCCCAACGCTGGAATAGCGAACCGATGGATGTATACATGTAGAGTATTGTACTACCTCGCGGCGAATTAAATTGCGGGGAAACGACACCGTGCAAACCTAAGCCCGGCAGTAGTTGGTTACGTAGTACTGTGCCATCGGTACACGGTTGCGATTCTGACCGCTATAAATATACGCATACGTAAACCCGAACCCGCCTATGTGCTTGACCTAGCCGTCCTTGTCGACATCTCGTGCCTAACATAAACTAGGCCAGCCGTAAAAACCCAGGAACGAGACCAAGAAAAACCACATATAGTCGTATAGATTGTTCTTGCCATGCCTTCAATTGAATTCAACTATTAAGATCCACTAAAACTTGCGAGAGAGTAAGGGGTTGCCCCTCTCGGCTTTGACTGCCACCTATACGCAAATGATTGGTAGCTAAGTGCTTTCACGTAGGTACCCAAGTTTTACCGACGCAACGAAGAGGCCTACTGGTTGACCGCTTCCTTGGCTTGACTCCGCCTACCACTGTAAATATCCTTTGATTTCATACTATAGGGAATTAGACAGCCCGGAGTTTTCCCTACGCCGGGAATACAAACATAGTAATTTACTCTCTCGGCAGCCTTGCACGGAATACAATGAATTGGAGATTAAGACTTCAATCCGTCATGCCAATACGTAAACTAATTGCCCAAGAGATCATCACAACGCAATGACTTAAGTGTTGTTGGGTTTTGTAACGTTGCAGATTTTCGTTGCTTGAGTTTAGAATCAATTGACTTTAAAGTAGTTACGGCGCCAGGCGATCAATCTAGGCTATCTCGGGACGTAATTTCTAGTTCTGGAAATACTTTATTAAGGTTTTATTTGACTACTTGTGCTCGGGTGCTAGCAAAAGTTTGAAACGGTGTTGGTGAACAAGTGAATTGTGAACCACCACATTTGTGTCATGTCAGGCCCCAGAGCCCAAGGCTCAAACAAAAAATATATCACGATGTATCGATATACCTTCCCGCGATAGGACTCGAAAAGTAACTATATTGTACTAACTCTCCCCTGTAAAGGTTCTACGCCCGTAAATTGTTCGCCTGGGGTCTAAGTTCGAACTATAAACAGACCCTCTTGTCTGACGGTAAGTAATTGCGCAAGCATGTCATGTCCCGTCAAGCTCGAGTCCCCATGTCAATTTTAGAGTATCTTGCGATTTTCTCTTGGTTCTTATGCCTACCGACCGAATTTTCTCTCTTTCTATAGGTCCGTATTGCCTTTTTTTGCCATCCTCGCTTGTCAGCTTACGGAAGATACCACAGTATCCAGCGTGAGATACTTAGACTAGTCGACACTAGCCTTGTAATTACGCCCCGACCCCCTTTGCTTCACGTCCGTTGTGCATTCCCCGATAACAATCAAAAGGCTCCTTGACTTAGTATTATGAAATCTGTGCTCATACTTACCGTTGTTACTCTGTCGTGGCGTCAATGTCCGGCGATCCAAATCCTCATCTTATAATAAACATCTTCGACAAGCTCGGGGCTTCCCTATTCGAATATTCCCCAACCACGGAACTTCCGGACGGTATAGCAAACCCGCGGCGAACAGTACCCTGACGAAGCTTTCGAAAACATGAGATTCTCGTCTTTCGGTGTGTCCACCTCATCAAACCATAATAGTTGATCTTCGAAACCTAGGAATATCCATAAAGTTCCTCCCCGACCTCCCATTTTGCCATACACCAGCCTCGCTCCCAGACGTCAAACAGCGGCCAAAAAAAAATAATGGAGATGATACCCCGATTATGGATCTTCCTTCTTCAGGCTAGATATTGCCGTGGTTAAAATACTGGAGGTTTCGACATCTTTGATGTGGTGAATATTACACGGTCCAGCTCCGCGAACGCGAAATTGTCATTAATACCAGCGCAGATTCCCAACCTTGCCAAATTCCGCCGGAGAAAAACAAAACCTTTGTTTTGAGCAGTCGCGTATGTTCCCTTTCCTTTTTTGAAGGTGTTTAGGTGGTTTTTTGCAAGATTCGGCAGGTGAGATTAGCGTCGACGTCGACACCAATTAGCCCCCGGAGACCGTTCATCCACAAAAGCCACCTCGATACTTCGATATCACTTCCCGCCATCACTTTTATTGGTAAGAGAATCCTGAAGAATGTATTCGTTAGTCTACAAGGACCCCGCTTTCCCTATGGTTAGCTTTCAAACAATTCTTGTTAGTCACGACCGACATTTTGTCTAACCCTTCGACGAGTTTAATTCACGAAGTCAGATCTGAAAACCCTCCCGTCGAAAGCCTTTCCCACGTGCGGTCGCGCTATTCCAGCCCTATTATTCCTTTACCAATTACTCTATGTCATAATGAAAACTGTTTCCCAGAGTTCCTGTTTTCACAATTCTTAATCTTCATCTACCGTCTAGGTAATCATCATCATCGGGCGCGCAGAGTCGTAGACACCTTTCCGACCGACGAGTAACATTTCCAATGTCAGTCTGTTGCTATCCAGCGCTTCTCACTGCTTTTATTTCCAGACCACCCGTCAAGTACTAGACGCGTGGTCAATGCCCCTGTTTCTCCATTTCAAAATCCCTAAAATCGCAATTTCATAGTGTATTTCCCTGACTAGTCTAAGTTATAACGTAGATAGAAAGCGCGAGCACCTTCGGTCGACCCATAAACCTATTTCTATTTCTATTCCTAGCAAAATACAGTCCAGGAAACAAAGGGCGAGGCCGAAATGTCTATATCACAATCAGGGTAACCCATCGATATTTCCTCAAAATAAATTAAGGATCCTGGGTTCATGAAGCGGAGTCCGTTTGGAACGACAGAGCGGTGTTCGAACTTAACTCTTCGAACCACAACTTCCGCCCCTGTTCCAACTTTTGATAGCAGTAATGCTACGTTCTTGAGTAGAAACGGTTGTAAGATTGCATAATATCGTACTAGCCCAATCGCTCATATTAATTCGCAATAGTTTCTGCAGAATATATATATAACAAAAACAGATTCGATGATCGATACAAATACTATACGGACCATAAACAACCTCGACCCAGACCGCGCAACGATACACAGACATTGCCAGCCTAACAAGTCCGCACCTGCAAGGCTTCAAACTATCCTCGGCATGTGCGACGGCTAGGTTGAACCAAAACTAGACTAGCTGCCGCCCAGACGGGTGTAAAAAGCCACGATACAATCGAATCGCGATCGGCATGCGTCATCATCCTTGATGCACAATATCTTGCCGAATATATATCCCAAAACAGCAACAAGGCTATTACAATCATATGCGCCCGGCCTTGAGCCTCCCGCTATCTATCCCGCCCGTGAGGAACCAAAATCGATCTACAGGGGTGATGGGAACCTCAGCTACCAGCCTTGACTCTGGAATCGAGGCTAGCCTTGACTGTGGGACGAGGGTATACGTAACACATCCGTTCGGATATATTTCGGGTCGCCGTTAAAGCTTGCGAGTCTTGGAGCGCAGCGCCGTGCGCGCACGTGTGCGGCACGGCACGGTTGCAGGAATAATGCATTATGGTTATTTAGCCCAATTCAAGCCAAGATCGGACCTTTGCATACGTTTCGGAATACTTTCACAATAGTACATATATGCATACATCCGTGGCTTAGAGTACGTATATGGTTTGTCTTATACCCAGGCTAGCCTCAATGCCAGATACCCAGCCCAGGGTAATATCTCCCTGGCGCATATGATATCATATTTAAGGCCGGTATCAATTTTTAGTACAGGTTTGTTACAAATGAAATCTCCAAGCCGGCAGCTATCGCACGACACCCAGTCAATTGTATATAGCAAACTTATCGATACGCAGCTAACAGATTTGTCTCCTGCACAGTAGTCTGGGGGACGCTCACCTATGCCTTGCCCCAGACTACCTGCACAGGCTAGCTATAGCAGCCCCGAAGGGCTAGAACTAACAGATTTCTACGTAAGCGCTTAAGCTTTGAGGCAAACGTTCCATCCTCGCTCAAACCTGAGCCTACTACTCAACCCTTATCCTGGGCGGCTAGGCCTATCCATGGTATGGAAACTCGCAGCCGGCGCCTAGAAATGTATAATCCATCCTAGGCAGGACAGAGAAGGTCCTAGCTATCGACCTAGATTCTGTATTTACAAGGCCAAACGTACTTCCACGGATCCATGCATGTGTCACAAAATCAACCTAGACACTTGCTTCCCGTATTCGAATCCCTCACCCTGACCCTAAAGCCGGGTAGACATCATGGCCCAACTAGGGGTTGCCTCAAGCCATCTTTGCGATGGTTTGCTGTATCACATCCAGGGGAACTCGAAGGCTCCTTGGTATATATTTAGTCAGTACGGACCACAATCTGATTGCCTTCTAAATTTTATCTCGACTAGGATAAATGCCTGGGTACGAGACAAGATAAATGCACACCCTTCCGGTTTTGATACTCCCTTGGTCTTGATTGCGCAAGTGTGATAGCCATATGAGAAGGCTGCGTAAATATCTTGGACACAAAACCTCGGTATCAGGCTAATTAATGGCCTTGATTCGAATTCACAATCATAAATATTACACACGTTCGTTGTCTCGTACCCACATGAACACCTGGGAGTCAAATACAAATATCGACTGGATTCATGAATTACTCTAGGACATCCCGGTTTAAATTTAACCACTCCCCACCATACATACCCAGTTTGGCCTATCTCCATCAAAACACTAGTTTGAAAGTGCCGATCTCTCTTACACATCTACTACATCTTCAAACATTTATAAGATTTAGCTATATATACTCTCTTCCTTCATAGTCTCAAGTAGATCTAAATCAATATATATAAAATGAACGCAACCGTTCCTACCGTCTATTCCACCATCCCTTCACTTCCCGAGGATGATGATGAAGATACCCCCTTCCTCCAAGACCAGATAACAAGTGGTTACCGAAATCGAGAGCGGCACCCCTATCATAACTATCCAGCTACCACCGACGCCAACTTCGCAGACGAGAAGGCACTCCCAGCAGACTACATCCACCCCACCCCCCGCTCGCCATTTATACATATGGTAATCCGCGAACTCTTCACCCGCGAAACTATCGAAAACATCTTCACCAAGCCTCCAAACCTCGGGATCCGTGCCTTTGGCCTCACATACATAGCCTTGAGCTACGGTGCCACCTTCCTCCTCATCTCCCCGGAAAAGACCGTGCTGGCAGAATTCATACCCGCCGCGATCATCTTTAATTATATCATTGCGATTTTGAAGCTGTTTTTGTGGAATAGGCACGATGATGCTATGAAGGTTTACATGCAATATGTAGCTTACGTTCCGATTTCTGTTTTGGTTGGGAATTGGGTTTTGTGATCGTTGACGTTTTTGGCCTTGCACGCATAATTCGTTCTTTAGATCGTCTTTTGTTACTATTGTCTTTGATTCAGTTTGTCTTTCGGTTCCTTGGTGCATCTACGCTAGCTCTAGAGTTCTACTTTTGGATTGGAGTTAGCTACTTTGATAAGTTAGATATGTTATAGGTAATTGGGAACGAAGTCTTCGAATTTACCGTCTTGCTAAAAGAATTTGAAGGAGATAATTATCCGCTCGAACCTGGAATTGTCTAGCTTATCTACGCCTACCCTGTGGGCTTATGAAGTTTAAAATCTCAATTTATATTTAGTTCAATGAAATGCTACATGACTTATGAGGGCACCCTGGGCGAATATCCGTAACATTTAAAAACATGATGATAACTATATAAAGTATGAGCCCATAAAACCAGTACCCTCCGTCTTTTTGAATAACATTCGAAAGTTGCCCCCCTTTATATTATCTCGTAAGCCAAATGCTGCTGCGGTTGCCCCTCCCTCTCATCGGATACAATCAATCGCTTAGTGCAAGAAAATAGTAATACGCCACCACTCCAAACTTAAATCCCCAAATCACAAAAAGTCTGACAAACAAAAGAAATAAGCAGAAACATCCAAACGCCATACCATAAACTCAAAATCGAAAAGGCTTACACCCCCCACACCGCATTATGCAAAATCCTAAAGTTCTGCTGGTACGGATTCTGCTTAACAAACCCCAGATAAGGACTCCTCTCCCCGAACCTAGTACTGGTCTCCGCGACGGACATGTTATCCCTAACCGCATCCATCCCATTCCCCGCCCCCTCCGCCCACCGCCCCGTGGGTCTAAACATCAACACCGCACCATCACCCGTCAACCCACGTCCCGCCAGTAACCTCGAAGACTCAATCTCCGATATCAACCTCCCCGCAATCCGTTCCGCCATCCTTCGAACCGTAAACCCCGCCCCCTCAAAAACCTCCCCATTCCCATTCCAGAAAAACCCTCGAAGGATGGGATCGCATATCACACCACCCATTCTAAACCTCAACTCCCGAATACGGATGGCATCAATAGTTTCCTCACTCGGGGGGTTAAGAAATACCGGATCATCGAGGAATGGTGAATTCGTTAGGTCGACTTTTAGGGGTAGATTGTGGTCAGGCCGCCAGTAGAAGAATGTGTATTCCGTTATGCGGCCGTCTTGTAACGTACACCGCATATGCCCCGTACTAGCAGCCACAAGGCGGTGTAGCGTTACATCGCTGTCGGTGGAAGGGGTGGTGAAGGTATACCGCCTTTTCTTAAAATCTGGGGTTTCGGCGAGAATGGCCGCCCATCTTCGACAGACGCAGGAGGCCACGACACGGGCGTCCAGCGAGAGTTCGCAGAGGATTTTTTCTTCAAGTTCGGTGGGGAGGTTGAGGGATCGTTTGAGTAAAGGTGTGTTCATCACACTTGAATCCTCGGGTGGGATATCTGTGTCTGTCGCCATTGCGTGGGTGTAGTCCGGAGTTAAGTTCTGTGTGTTGGGTGCGTTGTATTTTTTTGCAGGCGGTAGATGGCGGACGTCGACGTGGTGATGGAGATGCATCGATGTCGGCCCGCGATGGCCTCGGTTAACCTTATATATACTTAAGCTTATATGCACGTCGCCTCGGAAAGAAGGTTAGAGTATATTTGCGAGGGTAAGATGCATTTAGTGTTTATATCATGTGCCCGTGTACTGTGCCTGTGGAAGCCGCGATTTCAGGAACCCGAATGGTACGAGGTAGTCAACTTAACGTTTGAAAGTCTAAATATTCCTACTTCAAGCTGAGGAAGATCAGTGAATACTTTTATCACCAAATCTTAAAAACGTATAGAGTTTTTGAAACGTCGTTTGTCATCTCGAGGAACTGTTTGCTTCGATATATCCAGGTTTATCCTACTAACAATTGACTCAGCGAGCAAACAACTATATGCAAACCTTACCTAAGCATTTACGCAGTCAAGTTCTTTATATAGAATTTTAGGATGGAGGATCCTACTTTACTTCACAAATTCGGTTACACGATTCTCCCTCGAAGAAACGTCGAAAAAACAAGTAGCTAGGACATTATTAATGACCCCGGCACCTGTATGCAGGGCTGGCATATCAAATAATCCATGGTAGGCCCTCTAGTGCGGAGGAAACTTCTACCAAAAAAAAAAAAAAAATCCAACTGTTTGATATCGATAAAAATCCGGGGTACAAATACGGGATCCTCAGGCCACCACCGGCCGGCCGGGTGCGTAACGTTGACACTAAACTACTCACTCAGGACGACGGGAGGAACCACACCCATGCGGCCCAAGAACCAGGGAAAATATTAAGGCCTAAGACCCTAGGCAATTCAAATCTACTATCCTGGATCAAACCTCAAAGGTCCAGAGCCCTTGAATAATCGCTGTGAAGCATCATGACTGAAACCCGAATAGATGTCAATTCCAATAGTACACATATATGAACAAAGCTACAAATCATGCATTGCGGCTAGCGAAAGCAACATAAGACATCAAAGAAACGAAGTATGAGATACTGAGTGCATGCAGAGTTTATGTCATAAATAAAGAATACGTTAAAAAGCGGATGTCATCCATGCGAACTGTTGTCGCTTCGTCAAAAAAAAAACAAAAACAGATAGCCATCATGAACAGACATTGAGAGGTACTAAAGATACCGAAAGAGACAAAACAATATCGAATAGACGTGAGAGATTTCATGAAAACCAGCCGTTACAAAGTGATATCATGAAACTAGCGATATCTTTCAAAAAATAGCATGCAAACAACTATAGAATCAAAAAGAAAAGCGAAAATAAGATGCACCAAAAACAAGAACTAAATGACTGAACAAATAAGACGAGATCACTCCAACCGCCCGCAATCGCAAACTCAATGCCCCAATAACTCATACACTTCGTACTTCAAGGTCAATCCTTAGTACCTTGCACCTTCTTCTTTATCCCTCCTACAAAATCACTAATCTTGGTCTTCTTTCCAGGGTCTTCGTCGTCGTAGAACCCGCTGGTTTGGGCTACCGGCGTGGCCCCATTCTTATAACTTGGACCAGAAACGGCCCTAGTGTAACTAACGGTTCCACCGGGCGATACATTCCGCTGCTTAGCACCCGGGGTGGTGGGTGTAGGCGTTGAAGAGATCGTGTAACCCGCAGTAATGCCATTGTCCTTGGTCACGCTATCCCATACCGACGAAGTTGCGACACATTCTGCAACTGCCTCCCATTTACCGGACAAGGAGCTTGACGGCCGTTCTGCGTTTTCAGCCCGCTCCACACATGTGCTCATCCGTTCTTTCAGGTGCATGCATATTTCGTGGAATTTTTGCACGTCTTTGTTCGCTGCTACCTTTGGATGATTGAGCGTGCCACCTTTGGTCTCCTGGATCTCATTCCACTTCAGCCACATTTGTACCAATCGGCCAATCGCACGCGGCTGATCAATCAAGAAGGGCAATGATGGGAAACCCTCCTTTGAGCCTTGCTGGAGACGTGCTTGAATGGTGATGGGGGTGGCGTAAGATGGTGGAACCTGGAAACTTGCGATGATCTCCGGAGGTGATGCGCTCACGGAATCGATGAACCTCTTGAATTCGCCATTGTGTTCCTACATAGAGAATTAGCACTAGAACACATACATTATAGCAACGGAGAAAGTGTTACTTACCACAAGGAATTCGTTCATAGGCTCGAACCACGGCTCTTTAACACCGAAAGTAGTCATATTTGCCAGGCCCTGAATACTTTTCGCGACAAGGGTTAACGTCCTCTGTGCACGAGTTCCGGGGTGATCTATCTTTAGGATTAGCGTTTGAAGTTCACCCAGCCTTGCAAAAAATTGTACCACTTACCCTTCAACAGGCCGAACATTTTCGGATTCATAATTGCTGGGCAGAAAAATCTCAAAAATAGGAAACCCGAAACGCTCGAGTAAGTGGGACCGGAGAGGATCCCACCAAACTTCTCCTCCACACACGCCCTTATATGGTATAGGACCTTTTTGATTTCCAAAGGACATTTATGACCAGCTCCGCGGATGCTCTGCCACAGGTTTCTGACGAGGGAGTTTAAGACCTTCCAATTCTGCTTGATCTCATCTGGACTCTTGCATTTCATTGGATCGACTTCGCAGTAGAGGTCTTCTTCAGCTATCCTCTTCACATGGCCACCGATAATTTCTTCCATGAATTCCTTGCCATACCTTGCCATATGGGCTTCGACAGCTTTGGTTAGCAGCGAGTTTCCACGGAATAGGATATTAGCCTCCATCTGGGCGCGCTTGGTACTGTCCGACTTGACGGAGGGATCCGGGTTAGCCTGGTTGAGTTGGATATCAACCTCCGCGGACGATCCAGCGTTTGGCAAAGCCTTCTGTGCTCCACCATCCTTGTAAATCCCGCTGACATCTGCCTCCGCAAGAGCCATCAGCCAGTCCACTGACTTCCCGGACACTTGGAAGACTTTTAGTAAGGTGTGAGCCAAGCGACGGAGATCAGTATTCACGATCTGGGCAATCAGGATCGTAAGACCATTGGTGAAGTCCGAAAGAAGCTGTCGTAAAATTGTTAGAGACGTTTCATAGGATATTCTGCTGTAAAAAGGGGCATACCTCAAGCAAAGCCTTGTATTCATCCATCATTAGGACGACGAGCTCCTCCTTCCTCATTCTCAACATGACTTCACCAATAGGCGCTTCTTGAGCCTTAGAAACAGGGAGAATGGGCCACCAGGTTTCGGTTTCAGCATCAAACTGCAGGTCGTTGAGGTTGATCGTGATAACCCCGATAGCCTCACCAGTGAGAATCTGATATGTCGATAGAGGACCGTTGCTGCTTGTTGGGCCACGATCCCGTTTGTGCTTTACGGTCCTCTGTTTCAGTACCACTTCGATGACATTCAACTGAGAGGGTAGCTCGTTGAACTCGAACGTTTCCATCCACATGCAACTTGGCCCCTTTACTCTTGGAGGGGATCGTGCTCTGATGTCCCCATCAATGAATAGTTCAAAGAAGAATTCGGTATCCTTCTTGTCACCGAACTGATGGCGATGTTCATCTCCCTGATTAGGTAGATTAGGAAGCTTTGCCTCAACGATCTTCATACTTAGAAGCCGAGGTACTCTGAACGCATCCGTGAGGGAAGTTGCTCCGAACTCGAAGTTTTGGCCTACAG
This sequence comes from Arthrobotrys musiformis, assembly GCA_036971715.1. NCBI lineage: Eukaryota > Fungi > Ascomycota > Orbiliomycetes > Orbiliales > Orbiliaceae > Arthrobotrys > Arthrobotrys musiformis. The sequence goes on from JAVHJL010000007.1 coordinate 2,772,863, forward strand.
CAGTCTGAGGCGAGGTAGCCGACGAACTGCTGGAGTTGGCAGGGCCATAGAGCTCGGGGACGGTGTATGCCCTCAATAGAACGAACCAAACTTCGAACAAAATCTTTGTGTCCAAAGCGAGGTATATCGGTGGCGTACCTGCCTGGTAGCGGGTATTTGTGCTAGCATGCGGGTAGATACCAATGCAGTGCTCCACTCCAAGCACCGAAGGGTCTAAGTATTGGATGGAGGAACGAGATAACGATGACAACGTTACGACGTTTAGCAAAGCAACGTCGGCTTCGTTGTATAGTTTGAACTCTCCGTTCTCTTGAAGGATGCAAGAGATCCTCCGCCACGTAGGCCCAACCGCTTTGTCTTTGTTGGATTTTGAAGGCTTTTCTTTTGTTGCTGCGGTGGATTGGGCATTGCTATTATGCCCGCTCCGATCCCACAACATCATTTTACCAACTTTGATGATCGCGGCCTCTTTCAGCATAGTGGCGTCAGAGTTTCTCCTTCGATCCACCTTTCGGTCGGTTGCCATTCGTACCGGTTGCGTCTTGATCTTCTTATTGTTGGGTCCGGCGGGCCGTATAGGCTGCCAGCTGAGAAGAGCTGCCAACCAACAGTCGTATTGATAGGTACTTAGCGGCCGAAGCTTGATATCCTGACGCGAACTAAACGTAGACACTTCGATAATGCCTTCGTATTCGTCCGATTTGGTTCCACTGGTTCGTATCTGGCAACCACGAAGGTCCCCGATGACAGTAACCTTAGTCTTATCATCCTTTTCGTGAGTGAGGCGGCCGGTGTCCTCTTGAATTACGCAGTACCCTTTTGTCCAGGTCATGCCATCTCCGATTCTATACTCCAACTGGCCTTCCATTTTGCCCCGTAGCTCCTTCATTAGGTTAAGGACTTTACTAGCGTCGCCACCTTGAGCGTTCTTGATGTTGGCTATCGGGTCCGAGATCTTTAGGGGTTGAGGTGCGCCGTTTAGCTCTTCCTTCTTCTTGACCGACCTTTGCTTAACGATTTTGGCATTACTGGGTGCCTTGGGCGTTGTCGTTCGCTGGGGTTGGACCGCAGGGGGCGGTGTGGTGCCATTTGTATTCGACGAATATATAGTCGTCGAGATCTGAGCACTTGGCCCGGTTGTAGGAGGAGCGGATTGTGGGACCGGTGTCGATGGCACACTCTCATTAGGTGACGGTTCTGCGGCAGGTTGCCTTCCCCTCAACGCTTGGAATGATGTGTTCACCGATATCTCGTTTGGTGGTGTAGTAGTAGTGACGGTGGTATCCGCCTCGTCAGTGCTACTAGATGGAGAATGTGGCACGGCCCTTGCTCGCGTGCGGTATTCGATTGTCTTTTCATTCGAGAACGGCTGGGGGTGACTAGTTGGTGCAAATGTAGCGCCCCGAGTAGATATGGGGAATTGGTTCATCCTCATTTCCGGTTTGTAGGTTTCATTGTTTGGTGTCCTGGGAGGAGTCGACAATGCGGACCTCGGGTGCGGGTCCCTTTTTATTTCGTCGTCACTTGAATCCTGAGGTACCTGGCGAATTGACATGTCCTTAAACTCGGCCAAGGCGTTCATAGACATTGTAGCAGATTGACTCCGCCTTATTGTCTTGCTGACTACTTTCCGTTCCGGAGAGTTGCTGCTTGAGGACGGTCTCCTGAACGCCCTTCCAGTCGAAGCCGTCGACCCAGATATCATCCCGTCCGTCCCCGTGCTATTCAGAGAAACCATCATTGTCATGGTCTATTCGATATTCCCAACCACGTTGTCAGTAATGCTTCGTTGGCTGATTGTAACCTCGTTCGTGTCTTCTCCAAGGTTTGCTAAAGAGCAATTTCGGTAAGGTTTGATATGTATAGAAGATGCAGCGGTATATATGTACAAGTATATGTCTTCCAGAGGGAGGCTGTCAGTTTGCCTTCGTCCGCAACTGTAATTATCAGGGCCTTGTCGCACAGGGTTGCTGATAACCAACTCGTGAGTTAGTCGTACAGAAAGGCCGCAGCTGCTTCGTGCAACGCTATTAGAAAGAAAACCGAGATTCGGCCGGGTTGATCTATATCTAATACCGAGGATATACCGTCCACAAACCAGCCAGCAGTGAGTACGTTGTATTTGTCGGTGGGGGCGGCGCTTGTTATTTTAATTGTGATTGATGGCGTAAGATTTTTCGACGCCCTAAATCCGTGGTATCATAGCATTGTTCCCATGCAGTGGTACCCTTGGTGAAGATTCTCTGAGGGGGCAAAGAACAATGGGCTTTGACTCCAGGTTGATATATGTCTTCCTAAAAGCGAAGGCGTAAGACAATCTTGGAAGGCGATGTGAAATGATCCAAAACCAAACAGAACGGAGTGAATTCCTTTTCGAAGAGAAAAAAAAAAAGAAAAAGAAAAAAAGAAAACGACGAGGAAAAAGAGGGCCCTGGCGAGAGGAAACGGGTAATCGGTATTCAAGATCCCAAAGATCGCCAGATCTTGCACTAGCCCAGCTGGTAAAAGTTGTATGTGATTCCGGGTTTAATACTGTGCATAAATAGGTAAGAGATCCCAAATTCAGCCACCAGGCCGTGAGTGGATTTAAGAAAGCACAGATCCACAGAATGAAGCCCCTTGCACAAATCACCGGTATCCTGGTCTCGGCGTCGTTATCGTTTTTTGTTTTATTTTTTGTGTTTTATTTTTTCGTAATTTCTATTTTATTTTATTTTATTTTTTCTTCTTCGTTGCGTCGTCAATGTCAATGCAATTCCAGAAATTCTTGGTGGTGTGGATTTCGCCTATTAATGTGAGATGAGCCTGTAGCAGGGAGGAAAGCCGATGAGATTGGACGGTGGTACGATAAGTGGCTTAAAGGTAGCCCGAAACCTGAGACAGAGCAGATGCAGCCTCTCCTCCGTGCCTGGCTGCTGGTTAGGTAGGTAGCTATTGGACCTATCTTTCCCTTTCCCTGGACGACGACTATTCGAAGCCGATCAAAGTGAAATCCAACTCGTGCAGGCCGTGGTGAAACCTTTAATGCCGTTTTCCTTTTGCGTGGGAGAAGGAGGCCGATCGACCTGCGCCTTTTGTGTTACCAACCACTTGATACAACCGCCCCAAAAAATGCTAGATGGAGATAGAGGGAGAAAAGAATCAGAACAGAATAGAGAAGCAAAAAAAGGACCAACCAGCTGGAGGAGAAGGATTAGATGATTGGACAGGAAGGCCGGGATGCAATGATGATTGCTGCTAGCTTTGCTTTGGATGCTGCGTGTGTGCGTGCAGCTTCGAATTCTCGAAGGAATTCCGGAGAATGGAATGGAGTGAGGGGGGCCCTTAGGTTTATGCACAGTTCCTGAGAGATCCTGATGATTATAAAGTGGAGATGCAGGAAAGGACGAGGGGGGGAAGGGAAATAATGTAGTTAATGTCCATTCAGGTACCGCTCAAGGGCCAACAACACAAGACTCGACTCGACAAGGGCCAGGTACCGTCAGATCACCCAGAAGCATGATAATATGCTAACGATGGCCATGCTCATACGTACTATTTATTGGGTTCCCAGCCTCTTGCAGGCCATGGAGGTTGAGCAGGAACTATTTGCAAATTTGTCTGCGTAGCTGTACGGATTGTGCTAAAAGCACTTGAAACCGAAGCACTAGTCGAGTTAGTGGTTGGTTTAAGCAGCGTAGTAGCAGTAGTAAAGTTGGCGGTGTAAGAAGAAGCAGAAGCAGAACAGGAACAAGAGTAAGAAAAAAAAAAAAAAAAAAAAAGAAGTCCGCTAGTACAGCTAAAGTGCTGCATGTGCTGCTTCCGAAGTACCCTAACCTCCACATATACCTGTAGTACGTACCCTTCGTTCTACCTCTGCCTATACTCCGTACTCGGTGAGTAAGTCGGCAAGCTTGGAGCTAAGCTAAGTACATGTGTATACTTTGCTCTACTAGCTATCCAACCGAGTCAGTCAGTCGTTCGAAATCTCTCTCTCGTTTTCCTCTTTATCTCCAGGCAATAGGATCTTAGAAGTAGGTATACTAAGCACTGATTCACCGGCAGGCTTAGTTATATCGGTATACTGGCCATGGTGTTGTTATGAATCTGCTACAGTCCCTCACCAGACTGCACCTGCAAAAGGGACCAAAGGACCCACCACATCTTTCAGATGCCTGGAGTTTCTTCCCCTCGCCTCCAATGATATCGACTGGGAGTTCTAGTCTCCATCCTGCCTCTTCCCATCGCGGGTGCTGGCCAATAGGCTTCCTTGACGCTGCTGCATCTCCCACCGGCCACCCAGATGCGGACCACCCTCCAAAGCATCGAGTTATGCATTTATGGAAGAGGCCCTCGTGTACCTCCCCTCTTCGTCGGCCTACATTTCTTGTCACGGTTCCAAAGAGTAGCTCTATCTCAATCAGTCAGAAACCTGCATGAAATCCGGTTCCAAGCAGGCGAGGTCCCGATTTCTCGCTCAAGTCTAGCTTACGCTTGTGGCGACTAAAAAACACCTTATTGAGACCTGACTTAACTCAACTAAGCATATTTTCTTCTCAACGATGTAGTACGATGTAGTACGTGCCCTCCTTCCTCATAGACGAATTCCCCTATTTTCCGCTGATTTTCTGATGCCAGGATCAGATGAAAACGCCTCGACTCGAGCTGGTTCCGCGGGGCTAGAACTCCACCCCCCCCTTGTATGTATGTACGCTCTCTATCGACCGAGTTTGTTCATGTAAGTCCGGAGTACGGAGTACCTATGGTACCAATCCTACATACTGCACTTGCATGCAGCGTTTTTTCTTTGCATACTTGCTCGCCAGAAAAAAAGTACATAGCCATGGACGAGCTCATAATATATCTGTTGCCCTGCTTAATCAATCCAAACTTAACGGGCTCGGATAAAGCCCTATCTACCGCCCTCTCTCTTTTTCTTTCCTTTTTTTTTCTGGGCCAGTCTTTGGCCTAAGCTTATGGGGAAGGGATTGCGAATGGGAAGGGGCAAAAAAAAAAAGGTTTCTCCGCAAACTTTGTTCTTGGCCTTGTTGGCCTTAGTTAGGGTCAGGTTTTCCCTTCAATTTCCAACGGGAAGCGACCATGGTTTCAAAAAATTATCGTGACGGCTAGCTTCCCATCACTGTCAAGTCGGTCAGCAATTAACATTCGCCATGGCAAGGTCGTTGCTGGTTAATTCTGCATAACTCACATACAGAAGGGTAACTTAGCCGTCATTTAGGTCCCCTTGGGCGAGGTCAAAGCTTTTTTACTTTTCCTTCTTTTCCCTTTCCCTAACCTAGCTTTTGCAAGGAACGGAAGATCTTTTTAGGCCTCTCCGAGTTTGATCGCCCATTTTCCTGCCTGCCGGATGCTAGCTTGAGGTTTGTCTTACCTACCCATGGCGAAAGGGTAGTTCGAGCCACATGGGCGCATGTGACGAAAGCCACCTGTGGCTGCTTGCACCGCCCACGGATCACCACAATTTGCAAATCCGAACCCCGTTGAAAGGTGAAGTTCGAACCGCTAGTGTTAGTGCGTACTAGTACCTCATTATCGTGAAAATGCAATGCAAATGGCGTTAACATGCGTGTGGTTCCTCACAATCGTTCCCGCATCTCGTACAGGGATTTTCGCAATTCCCACTGCACGGGAACTTTGACGTCAGTTTATTTTAGCAAGGGGTTAGTGCACTTTCGACGAAATAATGCCAAATCGGTGCGGCCCGCGGTTCAATATCGATTTTTTAATGTTGGAATTTCTGGATGCTTTGTAATTTTTTTTTAATTTATAATCAGGTTGGTTTCGTACTCGGGTATCCCTTTATGATGTTGGATACGAGACCATATCAAACCCCCTCTTAGATTTACTATTAATTAGCATCGATCGATCAATACTTGAGGCGGGCAAGATCCGGGTACGAGGCGAGATGAGATTATCGGACCAGACCATAGCAATAATACCACACAACTCCCAAAATCAAAAAATAGCTAAATCCATATAAAAATATATTTTACTCAAAAGGATGCCTACGATCGATATCCCAAAATCAAACCAAACCGTCAACGTTCAAATCGTTGACACCACCCTGCGTATCAAGGATGGCCCGCTCGCAGCTTTCCTATCCCCGGCTATCGAGGGGCAAGAAAAGCTGAACGTCGGAGAGTTCGGGTTCCTCATCACCCACACGGACCTCTCGTCCGCTGGCTCGGACGATAAAACTGTCCGAAAGGTCCTATTCGACCTCGGTCCACCCAAGGACTGGAAAGCGCACCTGCCGGAACCTGTCGTGAAGAGAATGAGCACCTGGGAAGACTACGGTGCCGTTATTACCATTGATAAAGATATATCCGAGGTACTACAAGACGGCGGGGTTGAATTGGATACCATCGAAGCCTTAATTTGGAGGTAATATTGATATTTTCTAAATTGTCATTTGCCTGGATTTTTGCATATACGGCTGGTATATATACACATGCAGGGGGCTATTTGGACTAATTTTAATAATATACCTGCAGCCATACGCACTGGGATCACATGGGCCGGCCCTCCCTCTTCCCCCCAAGCGTAGATCTAATCGTTGGACCATCCATAATCTCCAAATTCTCTCCAGGCTACCCAGAAAACCCCGCCTCCCCATTCCTAACCCGCGAATTCTCCGGTCGAAAAGTGACCGAACTCTCATTCGACTCCTCTACTCTATCAATCGGGGGCATGAAAGCAATAGACTTCTTCAACGACGGGAGCTTCTACATCCTCGACGCACCAGGTCACGCAGTGGGCCACATAAACGCCCTAGCGAGAACCACAGCCTCCCCAAACGGTGAGAACGACACCTTCATCTTCCTCGGCGCCGATTCATACCACATAGACTCCCAACTCCGTCCGAACGCCCACACCCCTCTCCCCAAATCCATCGAAATCCCCAGGTTATCCCCCTGCCCCTGTCCCGGTGAGATATTCGAACACATCCACCCGCTGCCTCTTGGCGGTAATCCATCCCTCACCCCGTTTCAAATAATCCATGAAAAATCAGTGGCGGTGGATGTCCCCTCCGCCCGTGAGGTGATAAATAAAATCCAAGCGTTCGATGCGGATGAGAGGGTATTCGTGATCAATGCCCACGAATGGAGTTACTACGATGTGTTGGAGATATTTCCCGAGAGCGCGAACGGGTGGAGGAGGAAAGGCTGGAAGGAGAAGGCGAGGTGGAGGTTTTTGGCGGGGTTCCAGGGGGCCGTGGAGTTGGCTTTTACCGATAGGAAGTTGTGGAGGGGGTCGTTGTAGTCATAGGCAGCAGAGTATCCTGGTATGCATCCTGGTTTTTTGTACCCTGCGCGTGGAAGTTACTAGCTGGGCTTGTGGGATCTGAGCAACCGGCATCGAGTCGGCTATGCTGGGGTTCTCTGTGGAGGGTGGTATACCTACAACCCTGGTAATGCACGTATGTCGCGATTCTACCGAGCAGTGTATTAAAGTGGCCACATTACAATCTTTTTTCGTTAATACGCATCTATTGAAGTTTGCTCAATGCACCGGGTTCATCAAAAACTCGGTCCGTATTTAGCTTTGGCAGATTCGGAGCCAACGGCTTCCGAGAACATCTGAACTAAAGGCATCGGTAATCCTTGCGCCGAACCGTTAGTCGTCGATCTGTAAGGGTACTTTATATTGCGCATAGCACCAGGGGTAAGGATGAACGCTTTAAGCCTAGTCAGGAACCTGTTGCTGCTAATAAGGTTCCTGAATCGAGCAGGCTATACAAACGTAACCTGTATACTAGGTCTAACGCTTCATTGAATGCCATACTAAAGTGATACTACTACGTACTGCCACTAGTTTTCGCCGGCCAAGGTCCGCGGATCCGGCCTCCTTGCAAATTTGAATCTGCTAGTCGTATGACCAAACATGTATCATATATTCAGTAGTATATGGGATAGGGCTGGTTGAGGTCAATTGGTTTATGCTCTCGCCAGCATTCGGCAAGGCTTAGTATTTCCTCCGTACTCTATGGCTATTATACATTACTACATCGTATAATCAAATATTAGGAAAAATATGTGCAAGAGCTGACATGTCGTCGGATATAATGAAATTATCGATTAGGAAATACAAAAGAAATATAGAAAATATAAAAAAAAGTGAAAACACGCTAATCGGAATTAAATCAAAAGAGGCCCGCATGAATCTCAAGGTAACTATACACTTCTCGAGATTATACCTCCTTTTTAAAACTTTTTTTTGGGCGGATTCTTTACATATCTCTACCATCGGTAGCAGCCTTAACCAACTCCCTCAACTTCTCCACCTTAACTCCCTTCTCCAAACTAACACCACTAAGCCCAATAACACCACTGATAGCTTCAATAACCCAATTCTGACAATTCCACTCCTTATCAACATTATTAACCGCAACCTTCTCAAAGATCTCCTCGACCTTCTTTACATCCTTTTCGTAGACCTTTCCAACGTGGAGAACGTGCGCCAGACTCTGGGATTTGAGAACGTAGACGTCATCGCGGGGACGGTACTCGAAGAGCGGGTGGCCGTGGATGACGTGGTGGGCGGTTCCGGCGTGGGAGAGGGATTTGGTGATGATGATGGCCCAGTGGTCTGGTTTTTGGTTGCCGGCGGCGTCGAGGCCGCGGTCGTAGGCTGCGATGTAGATCTGGAGGGCTTGTGGGCGCTTGAAGATGTTGAGGCCGAACATTTTGAATGGGTTTTAAATGTGGAATGTATGGAATTTTTATTTATAAATTGTGGTATTTAATATTTCGGAGTAGTCGTGTAGAATTTCGTACGTTTATTGAAATCGAAGTGGTTTCTGTCGTACTAGTTAAAGTGACAGAAGGGACGATTGCAATGGAGTGATTGGTCGTTGATTGTATTAAAGGCGTTCTTCGAGATGTATAGAGTAGTATTTTTTGATATGTTTTTTTTGGTCTTTCTTCGTATTGAAATTGAATTTGCTGGAATTATAAAGGAAGGGAATTTGCAATTGATTGTTTTGGTTTGTGTAACTGAGGATGACAAATGAAGGTTTGTAGTAGTAATGTTGGATATGATTGTAATGTGTTGGATGTGTGGTATTTTTCTTCCAGCTTTCGTCTGCACGGCAGATAAAGAATGACTATAAAAAACAGAAATAAAAATAAAAAAATAAAAAATAAAAATAAATGTGGTGAAAAGAATGAGAAAAAAAACAAGTGCAGATGGAGAAAAGAAAGGAAGGATGGCTTTCTAGAAAGTCGAGAGAGAGGAAGTTCCGATTCTCACGTTCTTTATGTACAATTCCTTCGCTTGCTGACCCGGTTCGCTGCAGCACTGCGGCACTCGTAATTAGCATCCATCGAGGGACCCACATCAGATCATCCTCAGCCCGAAGAAGCACGGCCAGGGTTCCCGCCTTAAAAAAATTCATGCTGGCGAAAGCTAAGTAACTAAAGGATGCTCATTTTAGGGTGCGGTTTGCGATACCGCGCGCGTCTGCTGGATCCCCGGCCTCAGAAGGATTCTATTGGTCGCCCTCCGCAGCCCTTCGCTGAATTATATGGCCCGTCTGGGACCAACTGGTGTGGGTACCTGCAGGAACAGCGAGAGCGACCGACCAGTCCCGTGGCAGCGTTTGACGCCGACGGTGCTGAATCGAAGCAAGATCCTTGATCGCTCAAACCTATTTCCAGGAAATGAACAATCATTACTTTCCTACTTCCTGTTTCCTGATATCGATTCTCTTGTTCTTCTTTTCTTTTAAGATTTTTAAGATTTTGTCGTGCATACTTTTTATAAACGTTTCATCGCTTTTCGCATACGTACGCTTTAGGTGGCCCCTATTCATTCCGACACATACGACCACCTGCAGCCTACGCTTATCCCACCGTCGCGCCCGTCGCGCCCCGTCGGTATAGGACTAGCCAGCCAGGCCATTTCCGCTGTTGCGATTTCACAGAGATCCCAGTCGAGATGAAGCACGTCTAAACCGGGGTAACCTCTCGAATAGTCACTTCCCCCCCAGGGCCCTCCGAGCGCCGCAGGAAAAGAGCGCAAGGACCACCACCTCATCGATTTCAGAAAAATACACCTCTCAAACAAGAAGAATAGAGATGATGATGAATATCTCTTTCTGTCTGGGTTTCTAACAATAGCTAGTCCTCTTGTGATCCTAAGGTTTGAGGGTAGTTACCCCTTTAGCTTGAGTCGCTAAACCAACGCGAGTGAGCATAACTCCGGGTTCGCATTTCGAACCTTCGACCAAGCCTCACTCGTCCACGAAGAGAGTGTTTCTCATTTCTGACGACAAGAGGGAACGATTAGAGATTTCCTTTCCTCTCGCCGCATGCGCCGCATGAACGCATGAAATCGCACTCCGGGTCTTGGCCATCACTCGCCATACTCACCACATCAATCAACCTCAAACTCTTACGCCACAGCCGCTCATAAGATCTTAGACTCAGTTACCAAAAATACCACGAGCAAACAACCCAGATGCTCCTAACCTTCGACCTCACAATAACCCCCACCCCCCTCCCCCCCAATTTCGCACCAAAACCCCTCCACCCGCTGCATAAATCCTACCTAGACCTGAGAATCTACATCGCCAAAACCCTCTCCCGCCTGCTCACCTTCCTCCACCGCATCTTCACCGTCTTCACCAAAGGTGACCATGTGAGCAAACCCAGCACCGGTTTCCGCGTCTCCAGGATTTCGGCCGGGTATTACATTAAATGGGGCGTACGCGATGTAGAAGCGAGGGCTATGGCGTTCGTACGGGAATCCACTACGGTTCCTGTGCCCAAGGTACTCGGGTTCTGGAGTTCACCCGCTACCCCTCATACCTCCGAAAAGCGGAGGGAGAGCGCGGGGGCGGGTGAGTTGAATTACATGCTCATAGAAGCACTACCCGGCGATCCGGTGGGTGAAGTCTGGGTTGAAATGGATGATGGAGCGAAGGGGAGGTTTAAGCTGGAATTCACGGGGTATCTACGAGAACTCAGGGCGCTGGAACAACCCATCCCCACGGAGTTCACACAGCGGGATTCAATTGATACCGGGAGGGGGTACATCGGTGCGATTAATCACCAACCCCTTACGGACCATAGGATAGCAACAATACCCTACGGTCCCTTCCAAGACGTAGAAAGTTGGCTGGAGTGTGAATATCTACTCGGATACGTGGCCAAAGCCCGGCCGAAGGATGTCTACGACCGCTTAGGAAGGGAGTTGAGGAAAAAGGATGCGAGGGTGGTATTCACACATTCAGACCTGACGCCCAGGAATGTCCTGGTGGACAAGGAGAGCGGACGGATCACTGGGATCGTTGATTGGGATTCTGCGGGGTGGTGTGTGGAGTGGTGGGAGGGCGTGAAGGGGGTTTACGGATGGATCGACGGGAGCTTCGCCCACAAACGGGATGACGAGATCAATGGGACCAGTAGTTCAGGTGAAGATGGTCTCATGGGCACATGGAGGGCTCTGCTGACAGAGGTGGTCGGCGACTTTGACGCTCAGCTCAGAGCGGACGGGGAGATGAGGGATATCTACGGGTTCCCGTATTAGTTTTTTATTATTATTACGAATATCTTACGAACGGCGTTTACCGGTGTGGTTGGTCGATAGTGTGGTATTAGCATTGGCTTAGTACATATAGTATAGTGCATTGAAGCGGGACGGGGTTTGCATTAAACATTAGGTGGAGATGAAGCTAGTTGTATACGTGTAACTGGATATGCATGTTTATATACCAACCAGCCGATCGATCTTGACATGTAAGTGCGTGTGCGTGTAAGCGTCTACGCCTGCCTATTCTCCCACGGATACCCCCCCTTAGCCTTCTTCTCCTGGAGAACAAGCCTATCATGCCCCCTCCTCACGAAGAGAAACACGATAGTACAAATCCAAGTGAGCAAGGTTTCAAAGAAAAATCCCACTCGCGGGGTGGGACCGACCATCGCCGACCTAGCAGCTCTAGCTATGAAGCTGGAGACGGGCAGCGTTTGCCCCCTCTGCAGTTCCTCCAAGCAGTATTTGGCCACATCCTCCGGCGTCTGCGGTACATCATCCTCCTCCTCAATCTTCTTCAAAACATCGGGTTTGGTCAGATTCTCGTTCTCCAGACCCGGGGATAAAATCGAGCCGGGGCAACAACAATGGACGCCGATATCGTAAAGAAGGCATTCCTGACGGAGGGTATCGGTCAAAGCACGAAGGGCGGCCTTGGGACCGGCGTAGGAACTGTACCCGACGAGGGGACAGAACGTGACGAGGGATGATGTGAAAATGATCTTCCTCTGATGGTTCCCGTCCGTGGGATACTTCTGAACCGGCGGGGGGCGGGATGTCATCTTCTGTATGACGTTGTGGGCGATATACACGGCGGACCAGTAGTTTGTCTTCATGGACCATTCGAGGTCGGAGGGTTGGTAGTCTCTGAAAAAGCCGGGATTGGCGCCACCGGCGCAGCACCAGAGGATTTCAGTGTCACCGATCTGGGCCTCGGCTTCGGCGACGGCTCTGTGGGCTGACTCGACCTCGGAGAGGTCTGCGGAGATGACGGCCAGCTTCTGGTCGGGGTACTTTGACGCATTGGCGGTCTACACACCATTAGCCCAATCCCAATTCAATACAAGAATATATATATGTGTACATACCATGACGGCCTGGATTTCCTCGGCGGCAGCACCCAGCTTCTTCAAGTCTCTGGCTACGATGGCGACATTGGCGCCCATCGAGGCCAGCAGGAGAGCCACGGCCTTGCCCATTCCCTGGGAGGCACCGGTGACGATGATGTTCTATCCCCCAATCCACCACCACGTTAGAATAATAACACCTTTGTGTAAATATAAAGAGCAACTTACGCGTCCAGCAACGGGCATCTGGTTTTTGGCGAACAGCCCCATTGTGAGAGAAGTAGCGACGAGCAGAGCAGCAGCGGTGGACAGGCCGACAACGATGGGATTTCCGGGGAGAGCCATGCTTTAAATTTATCTTCCTCGAGGTGCCTCCTTTAATATATAAGCTTATCTTCCTCGAGGCGAGACAGCTTAGCTCGGAACGTGTGCTACTATCGTCCCAGCTTTGGCTCGGCAGTTGGTGCCCTGGAACCGGTCAACGAACGTGCAGCTGCGCATGTGGTGGGGAATCCGCCAAATTTCTTTTCCGGTCTGACCAACCACCAATTTCCGACTCGAGTTATCACACCGTTCTGGTTCTTTTTATACGAGAGACACGACATCGCCAGAGTCAGCGAGCGAAGGGAGGAGGAAAGAAGGCATGATCCGTCCGCAATGGATCTGCCGGCATTGTCTCTCGCGGGCACGGTCCCGTCTGGCTCTCCCACGGCCGGCTTTGGCGCATAATATCATCAGACGCCAGTCGCATGGTGCGTATTTATTTTATATTATATTTTTACTTTATTTTTATTTATTTTTTTATTTATTTTATATATATTATGGGTGCTAACATGGGGGAGTAGCTTCAGCGCGTGCCAACGAGGATGAGGACCTCTTCCTGGCAGACTCGCTGTTGAAACGAGCAAAGCAGCTGTCGACCGAGCATGACGTCCTCGAGAGACAATTGCTGGAGGATTTCGACACAAAGACCGCGACGAGGGCCGGTCATCTACGTCCGGTGTCCGAGGCTCTGAAGGAGTACGAAGCCGCAGTGGAGGTACTACTCCATTCTATTCTATTCTATTATCTTATATTCTATGCTATGATACGATACGATAGCTAACATCTACGATTCAGAATTTAAGGGAACTTCGTGTCCTGGCGTCGGATCCGGAATCAGACCTCTCCTCCATGGCAGCCGACGACATCCCGCCCACGATAGACCAAATCCGCACCTCCTCCGCCGCCTTAACCACCTCTCTAGTTCCCAGAAACCAATTCGCCGCCTTCCCCTGCACCATCGAAATCCGTCCGGGCACCGGCGGCTCGGAGGCCACGCTCTTCGCCAACGACCTGTATAAAATGTACACCTCCCTCCTCGCCACCCTCCGCTGGCAGAGCTCGATAATATCCTACCAAACCCACAATGAAATCGGAGGCGAAGGGTGTTCGGAGGCCATCATCAGTGTTTCCACACCGGAATCGTACGATCTCCTCCGTCATGAAGCCGGCGTGCATCGCGTGCAGAGGATACCGGCTACGGAAAATAAGGGGAGAACGCACACTTCCACGGCAACAGTCATGGTCCTACCGAAGCTAGGAGAAGACGAGGGGGACTTCGAACACGGGACGGACGACGATCCGCTGGCGCAGATAGATATGAAGGATGTGAAAACCGATGTCATGAGAGCCAGCGGTGCGGGCGGACAGCATGTCAACAGAACCGAGTCCGCCGTCAGGATGACACATATACCAACGGGCATAGTAGTAGCGATCCAAGACTCGCGGTCACAGCACAAGAATAGATCTTCTGCACTAACTATCCTCAAAGCAAAGGTGGCGGAGAAGAGACGGAAGGAGAAGGAGGAAGAGGCGCTGAGCATGAGGAGGGGGGTGGTTAAGGTTGGTGCGGGGAGGAGCGATAAGATCCGGACGTATAACTTTACGCAGAACCGGGTGACGGACCACAGGAGCGGGCAGAGCAATCACGACCTGCCGCGGCTGATGGACGGGGACGGGCTGGTGGATATGATCGAGGGGGTGCGGGAGTGGGACAAGCAGCGCAGCGTGGAGGTGATGCTGGCGCTGCAGGAGCTGGAGGACCTGAAGGCCAAAAAGTGACCTCCATACACTCCATTACACATACTCTAGTATATATATACATATATAAGTATATATAATATATCCACCTTGTACATACACAATACAATACACACCGAATACAATATGTATAATATGATTGGTGTGCAAACCTCTCTTAATAAACATCCTGGCGTCGTTTATCGGCTTATCGGCGTGTCGTGGAAAATTTGACATCCACACGACCAAGCCAAACCTCAGCCAGACGCCTCCCATGGACTAGCTGTACTATTATATATATTAATATTCGGTGTAATCAACATCCCCTCTTCGAGACGACATCATCGGCGGGGCTTTGAATATAATTAATTGCACGTTATAGGCAATTACGTAGCGCTAGTTAATAATAATAACCCAGCTAACCGTCCGCCCGAAGAAAAATTAACAAAAAAAAAACAAATCCAGTGACGAGAGAAAAACCTGACCGACAACGAAACTACTCCAACTTAAACTTACCCTCGCTGCCATATTTTATCTCCGCCTCACATTTCGGATCCGGATTCCCTCACAAGCTGATATCATACCGACTTCAATAATATAATATCCGGAAACAGAGCCCTGAGAAAAACGAGAGGGAAAAAAATCTCACGTTCACGCCCTTTCCGTCACGGCTTTTTACCACCAAACTACCCCACCAACCCACAAGTCAACTGGAAGCGACGACTCAAAAAAATAAAAAAATAAAACAAAAAAATAAAAAAATAAAACAAAAAAATAAAAAATAAAAAAATAAAAATAAGAATACAAAAAGGAAGGGAGAGAAGATGTCGAACGCCATACCCTCCACACCCGCCACGGCGGCCTTACCCATCGATGCCTCGTCCTCGCTCTGGTCCCGTCTCTCCGGCTGGGTCGCCGACAATAAGGCCGTCGCTTACACCATCGGCGCCGTCGTCGTCGTCGTCACCGGCGCCGGCGTGGTCTACTACCTAAACACCCAGAAGGACGGTGACGTCAAGAAGATTGGAGAGGTACACATTTCCGACTCGGCTGCGGGCGAACGTCAGGACGGGTCCATACGGAAAAAGAAGAAGAAGTCCAAGAAGCCGAAGAAGGATGAGGCTGATAAGGGTGAAGATGCCGCTGCTGCCTGTGAGATATACTCTCTCGAGATATACTCTTGTCTAAATGTTCGTGGCTAATGGCTTTTGTTTCAAACAGCTACCCCTCCACCGGCCGCGACGGTCGAGCCCGAAGCCGAACTGCCCGAATTCACGGAGGAAAACGTCACAAACTACACCGCTGAGGTTCGGAGCACTTCTCCAAAAGACGATTAATTGGGACCAATTGGCTAACCAGGGAGAATCATATCGAATAGGAACGAAAAGTCTTCGCCGGGAAGCTAAAGGGCTCCGGCAACGAAGCCTATAACGCCAAAAAGTACAACGAAGCTATAAAACTCTACACCCAAGCCATCCTCTGCAAGCCCGACCCGATATACTACTCCAACCGAGCCGCCTGCTATAACGCCCAGAGCAACTGGGAGGCCGTCATCGAGGATACCACCGCCGCCATCGCCTTAAACCCGGAGTACGTCAAGGCCTTGAACCGACGGGCGAACGCCTACGAGCAGATCGGAGAGTTCTCCAAGGCCCTGCTGGACTACACCGCCTCGTGCATCCTCGAGCAGTTCAGGAACGACAATGCGGCTGCCAGCGTCGAGCGATTGCTCAAGATTGTTGCGGAGACGAAAGGCCGGGAGATGTTGGAGGGGAAACCGAAGAGATTGCCGTCACCCACATTTGTTACAAACTACCTACAGAGCTTCAGACAGAAGCCAGCACCCGAGGGGTTGGAAGATGCGACGGACGAGAACGCGGGAGACTACTGGTTGAACAAGGGACTGCAGGATATCAAGATCAAGACGGCGCAGAGTTACGAGGATGCAGCCCAGGCGTTCGAAAAGGCGCTGGAGCTGGGTGTCTCGGAGAAATACCAAGCGTTTGCCTACAACATGCGGGGCACGTTCAAGTACCTGAAGGGCGACAGCGCCGATGCTCTGGACGATATCACCAAGAGCATCGAATTCGACCCCAAGATGACGCAGAGCTACATCAAGCGTGCCAGCATGATCCTCGAAACCGGCGACAAACCCGGTGCCGAGGAGGACTTCCAGCGTGCCATCGACCAAAACCCCGAAGACCCGGATATCTACTACCACCGCGCCCAACTCCACTTCATCACGCTCGAGTACTCGGAAGCCGCGCGGGACTACCAAAAGTCAATCGACCTCGACCGCGATTTCATCTACTCCCACATCCAACTGGGCGTCACGCAGTACAAACAAGGCAGCGTCGCATCCTCCATGGCCACCTTCCGCCGCTGCGAGAAGAAGTTTGAGAAAAACCCGGATGTGTATAACTACTACGGCGAGCTGTTGCTGGACCAGAGCAAATACGAAGAAGCGATCGGGAAGTTCGACCAAGCGATCAATATGGAGAAGGAGGCCAGGCCGATGGGGATGAATGTGCTGCCGTTGATTAATAAGGCGCTTGCTACCTTCCAGTGGAAGCAGAACTACGAGGAGGCGGAGAAGTACTGCAAGACCGCGTTGATTTGTGAGTTTTTTTTCTCCTCTGTTATTTTTAACTTTTGAAAGGGATAAAGGCTTATATGAGATTATTAGTGGACCCGGATTGTGATATCGCTATTGCAACACTGGCGCAGCTGCTCCTCCAGCAGGGCAGAGTCGCCGAGGCGCTCGAGTACTTCGAACGAGCGGCAGACCTGGCAAGAACGGAAGGGGAGATCGTGAACGCATTGAGTTACGCCGAAGCGACGAGGACGCAGTTGGAGGTTCAGGAGAAGTATCCACATTTAGCAGCAAAGATGGGGGCATTATCCGGAAGCGCGGCAGCGATGAGCGGGATGCCGAGATAAGCCTCTTTTTCTCGTCTCACAATCCTGTTTGGTGGAGGGGTTTCCGTGTGGATTGTTATTGGGGAGGGGGTACGATAGTGGGGGTTTATGTAGATACTTAATTCTTTTGTTTCTTTGTGTACATTGCGGATTTTTCCACCGCGGCTTTTTTTTTCTTCTTTCTCTCATTTATACTCTTCTCATTGGGTCGTGCGTAATTCTTTCTCCTCACTTGTTAATATGTTGGTGGTCGTTTATTTGGGGGTTGAGGATGGAAGTAGGCTGTTATTGGGGGTTTATCTCCACTCTGGGGGATTGTATATTTGGATCTCTAGGATGTTTATTATCTGCACATGGATCTCACAAATACCGTAGTTTCTTTTGAAAAAAAAAAAGTGGTATATAATTGGTTTTTTGTTCAAAAAGAATAGTAGTTCTTTATACACAAAGTTGCATCCCCATCCGATCCCTCAATTCGCTATAAACAGATTTCTTTTCCCGATAAACACAAATCATCTACCGTTTATTAATAGCCATTCGGAGTAGTTTGAGGGGCGGGGTGTGTACCTGATGTAAGAGAGTCTACTGCCCGGCTTTGGAGGCGATACGCTCCTGCTCGAGTTTGACGTAGAAGGCATCACGTTGGCGGACGGCGGGGATGTGGTATCCGTACCTATTCCGTTAGCCTTCGTATATATATCAAATTGGAAAGGGGGGGACCTACCACCATCCGAGACCGCAGACGACACCACCGCCTATAAGAGATCCGTTAGTCATAGTCGACAATTTGATAGGAAGGGGACGTACCGATTGCGACGCTGAGGTCCAGGACGAGGCCCTTCTTTAAACGACCGGTGATGGGGGCGATTGGCATTTTGTAGGATTTGCTTGCGTTCGACGGTGGTAGTATGGTATGGGTGGTTTTCGGAGGTTGTTGGTTTCAATTGACGTCGAAAGTTGAAGCGAGGTTGAGGGTTTTTGCCAAGCGGTTTTTCGTCACGTTTTTTTCGGGATGATGGATGTGGAGTGGAGGGGGGCAACACGGTCAGGCCACTGTTGGGTGGTTGATTACACACCACCTTTTAACGTCACTACGACTACAGGCTACAACTGTCTGTGGGTATGTGATCTAAGGTCATGGGAGTGGTATCTCCGTTCTCCTCGGTGATATTTTGACAGAAAAGCTTGTCATGAGGCCCGCTGCATTTAATTTAATACATCAATTGGCATCAATTATATATCACTGAGCGGGATATGGCTAGCCTCGGGACCGGATATGGCCTGGTCGTGGGATATCGACAATACCTACTGGTGTCAATAGGCGGTGTTGGTTACACCAAGGAACTGCGGTCAATATCAATTGAACAATCGAAGTCTCTGTGGATCTTGACCCATCGGTCTTCATGGCGTCGGTTTGCTATCTATTCCCAGGGCGGGCATGAGGTGTGCTTACGTAATATTCTGGATTCGTGCAGACATCCATAGCCTGAATATACAACATCATAGATAATGCCGATTGGATACTGTGATATAACCCTCGAAGGACAACCGAAAGGGTAAGGCTAAGTTCATACAGCCCGGTATACCGTCGCAGATAAATCCGTTTTTATAATTTAGGTGTTAATCCTACATTTCATATCATACCAATTGTCCAATCCCATCAACACCGCCCCAACCTCTCATCCGTGATCAAGCAGTTTGATATAGAACCAATCACCCCGAACCACGCACAATCACCAGATCCCATAATACTATAATCCTCAAGAATCCCAATAATCACAATAGAGAACCGACAGGATACAGATCCTATACCTCATAATATCAATCTGACATTATATCATGCACGCCAGAATCTAGTCACACCCATCTACGTAACCATAAATATCTGAATCATTGAATATAATTCCTAATCCGTATCATCCCACTTTTTCTTTCTTTCTTTCTTTCTCATAAAAAAAGAAAATTCGCCGTAGCTAATTGACAAAACGTGATCACAATGACTCGGAAAGGGAAAAGGTAAGAAAAAAAAACGGGTCTGCTCAAAACAAAAAATGATACGGAAAAAGACACTTTGCTCAGCTGGAATCAGGAACGGTTGGAACAAGTAAAGAACCCTGTATAAACGCCAGATGTTTGTCAATCAATAACAAAGTTGGTAGTAGTCGTAGTAATAAAGTAGTAAAAAGTAGTTAAAAAAAGGCGTGGAAAGTAAAGCGTTTTGGACTGTCTAAAAAAAGGATGTGAAAAGAAGAAAAAAGGTCCCGCCGGAGTGTATATTTCGTTATCGATAGAAGAAGTGATGTGTGGAAAGGGACTAAGTTGGCGGGGAGGATGTGAAAAGGTGAATTGTGATAATAGAATGGGAATAATAGAAATGTCTAGCCAACATGAAGAGACGCTCTCGCTTTTTCGCTTTTTTCGTTTGTAGAAGTAGTTTATTAGAGGAGAGCATTTAATCTCTCCAGGGGTTGCTGTCAAAGTCGGCACTAGCTCCCAGACTCCCATGGTGTCCGTGAGGCTTGCCGGCCGCCTTCAAATCAGCACTCCCGTGCTTCCTGAGCGCCTGGCTCAACGTCTCAACCGTAACCTCACTGTGATGACCAGCCGTGCTAGGAGCCGGAATACTCATATCCTTCTCCATGCTGAAATCACTAAGTCCCAGCCCGGTACCAGGAGGAGAATGCGGAACCTGAGGAGGAGTTCGGATAGGTGAGTTCGAGCGTAGCGATGGAGCTCGGTTATGGTTGACCTGAGAAGCTGTCGATTTGCTAATCTGTGAAGATTCCAGGTTGGTCGACGACTGCGAGGCCTGTTCGTTCTCGGCCTGGACGACGTCGGCGAAGGAGATGAACGAGAGGCGACGTTTGTCGGCCGATGCGAGCGAGGAAGTGTACCCGTGTCCGATGGATTCGTCGCCGCTATGCGCTGACTCCTCGGCCCAGGGGTTGGAATAGCTCTCCGGATGGGAGAGGACGGTGTGGTGAGAGGTCGAGGAAACGATTTCCACGCGGTCCGGATCGACCGAAGAGTCGGTTATCGCCAAGGAAGTAGCTTCGAGGACGGCGGGAATGTGGTTCTCAGTAGAGAAGTGGCTGGGGATCGAGGGGCTCCCGGGAGGGAGGGAAGGGTCCTGGACATTTCTCTCGAAGATCGAGGATGTGGACAATCTGGGAGAACCGGCTTTGGAGCGACGTTGAGAGCCGAAGTGGCTCGAACGGACCGGAGAGACCGGAGATGTGGTACTGTTGGTACCGGACGTCG
The DNA here is from genome assembly GCA_036971715.1 of Arthrobotrys musiformis. Lineage (NCBI taxonomy): Eukaryota > Fungi > Ascomycota > Orbiliomycetes > Orbiliales > Orbiliaceae > Arthrobotrys > Arthrobotrys musiformis. The sequence continues at coordinate 2,793,706 of JAVHJL010000007.1, forward strand.
AATTGATCTCCGGTGGGGAGATGGTGGTGATTGGAGGAATCGCAGCAACCGAAGCACTCTTGCTGCTGCCGTTTTCTTCAGCAACAGCCTGCTGCTGCTTCTTCTTGCCAAAGTTGAAGAAGCTGCGACGCTTCTGCTGGGTGGGAGTCAGCTGCGCCTTTTCGCTCTCGCCAGAGATGGTATCTGGTGGGAGCTGGTGTATCGATTCGCCAAGGGGCGCTGGCGCACTAGCGGTCGTCATTGTGCGGTTGTTTGAAGGGTAGGAAGGGTTGGAGGAAGAGGTACTGTGAGAGGGGATGTCTTCGGTGAAGTCGATGAGGGAGTCTGATTGCCCCGATGGAGGTTGATGTTGATGATGGTAACCTTGGGGGTGATGTTGAGGTTGGTGATGGTAGCTGTCGGTGGAGGAGTTTGATGCGGCAAGCACAGGGTGGCTGATTAGAGATGAAGCTTCGTCTGTGTGGATAGGCGCATCTGCGGTGAACAACCGACGTCAATATACTGATTTCACTGTCTTTTCTTTTCTTTTCTCTGATCGAAGTAAAACAAGATCGCGGAGGGGGGAAAGAGGTTAAAACAAGGGGACCTCGAAGTATTTAAAAGGGACAGACAGACAGACAAGAGAGGAGGGGAGGGGAGAAGGATGGACAGGAGGGATATCCAGGATGAACCAGATGACATAGCCAGAACAAGGCTCAGTTCCCAGTTCCCAGTTCCAGTTCGTCCATCTAACTAACTAACTAACAAGCAAACAGGAACAGGAAAATCACGAACGAACGAACAGCCGCCATGCCGTGCCAGGCCAGGCCATGCGGAGGTAAAAGTCGGTACCTAGCTGGCATGCAGTAGTTAAGGTACCCTGCTGGTCTGGTCCGGTCTTGTCTGCAGCCGGTTAGGAATCGAGCATAGCGCCGGGCACACTGCTCGACTGCGGTCACACTTCCCAACGGAAAGGAAAAATAAGGGTAGCAGGTATGCTGATACTAACACTTTCAAGGGAAAGAAAAAACTGTTATGCATGCATGCACATTCTTGCGAGAAAAAAAAGAGATCTTTCCGAAACAGTCCACATCTCCCATCTGGGAATTCGAACGGAGGAAAAGATCTTGTTTGCGTGATGTCAAGGCGTTTAAACGACCGACCGTACCGTCGGGCAGCGTCGGGGCAGCAGCCTTGAGCCAAAAGCAAAGGACAGCGAGGAGAGGGAAAAAAGGGCAATCATGGGAACTGGTCTCTAAATCTGGCAAAGCAAATGGCAGTCAGAATGACCCAATGACAGGAGCTCGTTCTCATTTCTCGTCCCTTCGACACTTCTCTTCCCGGCGGTGCAGTCCACGTCCAGTGACCTGCTGATCCTGCTCGGACACAGTCAGTGTGAGGGGGAGTGTCAGGATACGACTTTCTATCGTGGAACCAGACTTATGCAGTGAGCTGTCAACTACAGTCATGGAGTCAGAGCGATAGGCATGCAACAGCAAAAGGCATGAAAAAGCAGGCAGGCTGTTGTACGACGACGATGGCGACGACAACCTAACCCAACTGATCATGACACGGTCGTCGACGGGAGCATATCGGACGGGAGCAGCTCCAGGACCCTCACTCCGTCCGTGCAAACCCCTCCTCTTGGCCATGATTCCCTGCTCTGTATCATCCATCCCACCACCCATCACTGCCACTGTCACCGCCAGAAAGCATTTTGTATTGCCGATTGCGCACAATGACACCCCGAATACATTCCTTTTTCCATTTGACGTTGCTCAAAAAAAAAAAATCTTGACTTTTCCTGCATGACCCGTCTTAGCGGCATCTCATCGCACCTGTCTCGTTTTAGTCCCTTTTTTAAATTTTTGCCTTCGCAGTCACAGCCGACGGAATGCCTGGCAGCGCAGAAGACCGAAGCTGTGAAGCAAGAAAAAAGGAACCAATGATCAATGCGAGAGACCAAATAGCTGACGTCTCGATCTCACCGGGCGCTTGATAAAGAGCCAATATATCTGCAAGATACCGACATCGATATCGCGATAAAATCCAGGAGGGTGTCAAGAATCAAATAAATAATTGACTCCCCGTGTCTGCATCACATATCGATATCGTGGCCCTTCCATGCATAAGAAAGAAGCAGAAGAAGCAGAAGAGCAAGGGAAAAAAAGAAAACGTGAAAAAAAAAAAGTGGATCGCTTCTGCTACCCCCCCTTCTCAGATCCGAGGAGGACCCCTCTTTCTTAATTCCCCACCCGGAATGAGCAGTATCCTTCCCCGGCGTAGTGAACTCGTCTAAAAACGACTTTTAAACCCGCCCTTCCTCTTAAGAGAAAAGAACCTGTCGACCGTCGACAAGAAAAACAGGAACAATAGCCATTCGAGACCCTTTGCCAGCATCCTGGGGGTGGTTGGCGGCACAGAACAACCATGTTCGTTTGTTCTTCGAGTATTTCCCTCAACAAGAACAGGTCATGCGCAACGTCAAAAAACCACGCTTTCGTGAATGCACAAAAAACAAAAGAAACAAGGGGAAAATCCTCCCACTCGATAAGAAAGATCAGAACAGAGTGAAAAAAACGTGTCTATCGACGGGGCGTGGACCCTGGGAATTGAATACGAGTGGGTAAGGAATACCCCAATGCGCGGAAAATTTGCAAAAAAAGGCGCAAGAGCCAACTGATGATAATCGATAATCGATAATTGATATCAAACCCCCCCCTATCAGCACCTTAGCTTACCTAGTATCGGTACCGTCGAGTCTGTCGATGGTGCGACGGATTTCCTTTTCCAAAAGAGAGACATAATGACCTCGTATTAATCGATATTGTTTCAAAAACCCCGCTGCGGTATCGGTCGTTGCGTAGCTGTCGGCTGCGAAAGAGGATCTGGGATATCGTATCGTCGAGCTGGCAGTCGGAAATAGCGAAATTTATTTGGGTGGTGGTATTATATTAATATTAGCTTCGATTAGACTCGGAGGTTGGTGCGCCTGATGTCGACCCAGCCGTATTAAATATTCCTGAGCTCGCCTAGCCGTGGTATATATATACAATCGGTGAGATTTCGAATTAAGCGTATGTGCGTGTGATTATATTTGGAATATCGAAATCTGATCGCGGGCGTTCCGGGCTGAGCTGAATTACTCGGGATTATATATATTATCCTTCTCACGCACAAATTGCCAAATTTAAATGTCAATTGCGGAGATACACACTCGACCGAATCTAGAAATATTTGTACGACGTATATATATAACGATAAGACAGCAATGGAAACGACTTTCGTGAAAAAAGGAGCGGGAGATCCAAAGATGAATGAAAGAACGGAGGGTGAATAAGGAGGCACAAAGCTTTGGAATTAGTTGATCCGAACGGGGTTCCGTCACATTAAACTGCAAGTACACCGCACAACTTTTAATAAGGTTGATGACTTAGCTAAGCTCAACAGTTGGCGTAGCTAATGCAATTGATACATAACGCCCAACGGTCCTTTTACCCCTAACAGATACAGCTAACGCCGCGCGCGCACGGCGTGAAGAGATTTTCCTGGCTGCCTGGCGATTTGGGAGCTACGTAACCAAACCCGTTCTAATTTTTTTTTATGTACGAACGGTGGCATGCATATACACCTGCTGCAGGGTCAAATTTGCCATTTAGCTTCTGCTTTTTTTTTTTTTTTTTGGAAGCCAGTTCAACAGAGTCTGCATATGTTTCAGTGTTTTTTCTCTTTGCCCCAATGACGCTGGTAGACTCTTGGCAATATCGTTTCCTAGCGCCACGTTTATGCAGGTGTGGCGTGTGGTTTTGTTTCTATCCGGATTGAGGCGGTGTTTCACGTGATGCACATTACACGTGATTTCGGGTTTTGGTAACACATGAACAACGCATTGCGGGGTCTCTAAATGACCAGCTCTGGGTAACGTTCTGCCTCAAGACTAGATCTAGATCCGAACAGTGCCAGATAAAGCTTACGCAGCGCAGATTAATGATAGCGAGGCGTAGAGTGCGATCTATAGTAAATCATAGGCCCGGATGGAGGATAATATTCAATTTGACTCCCGTTATCCAGTTCAGGATTTTTTACAAGTCAATAGGGAGTGCTGGCAAATTTAAAGCCCACTTGCCAAAGGTTCCATGAGGTAACATGTTTATAAAAATCAGCTTTAGCAGTCCAATTTATACCAAAAAAAAATCTAAATATTTAACTACTAGAAAGGATCTCTGCAGAGATTGGGACAAGCATCAATCTTGAGCGGGTCGGCAAGTAGTTGTAGAATGATAGCGAATTCGTGACGTTTGACGGCAGCACGTGGCCGTGGCAGGAGAAGCAACCCCGCTCAGTGGCGTTTTATCCCGCTGCCTTTATCGTCGTTCACTTTTCCACCACCTTCCCCTCACCTCTGCTCACCTTTTACTCACTGATATATCTTTCTCCTCCGCTTCAAGTAGCTGAAAAAAAAATGCCTACAACCTCCAAGATTGACAGAGCAGAACTCATCCATGAGGGAATTGGCGGCAACATTTACACATTCGCTGACGCTCCAGTCTATGAGTCAATTGAGTCCAGCGAGCCTCTCCTAAAGGGCGCCCCTTTGGACGATAAGGCCTACGGTCGTGGAGGATACGATATTGCCGAAAGAATTCCCACTGGCCCTGAATATAATATTAAGCTTCCCGAGTCAGTCACAAAGTTCAACAGCCTTTCGTCGGGTTGTCTTGGCCAGTGTGATGGCTCGCCATGGCACTATGGATTAGACAAGGGTTTCGCTGCTCTTGCCGGTGTCGAGGTCGAGAAGCCAAAGACTTGCGGGTTCTCCCTTAAGGCAACAGGAAAGTCCGAAGACATCATTGCAGAGGAACTGATTCGAACATGCGGTGGACGGTGTGCCAACTACCTCTATGGAACCACTTTGGCATTGTCAGCCCGAACAGAAGATCCCGGTTTTAGAACTGTTGTTGCATTGATGTGTAACTGGAGCTCTTGGTTGTCCTGTGCGATGTACGACTCATGGTCTGAGTGGATCAACCATGAGGGAGACGGTTTCGTATGGGCCGATACTCTCAAGACGAGCAAGATCCATTTCGTTGAGACTGACTCTCCAAAGTTTCCCATTCGCGCACATGACCCCAAGATCTTGAAAAAGGGTAATGGATGGGATGACGATGCATCTGAAGCCTGGATTGATGCCTGTAAAAAGTACGGCCTCCGAGGAATGCACATGCAGCCTAACATTGGGTTCGTGTGTGTGTCGATGGAGAAAATCTGGTTCGGGAATACTCCCTTGGCAATGTCTTGTGCAAATATTGACATGAAATTCTGTGTCGATTATAATCTGCACGATGACGAGTCCCCCTGCAAAGCCTGGTGGGATATCGTTGACAAGTACTCGGACGACTGCATTGCCGGTGGTTTGGGTTTCACCGAAGAGGACAAGAACTACATTTCAGCATTCGCGGCTGCCTCAGCTTATTCCCATGGATTCCTTCAAGCCAAGCTGCGTCGTGAGATTGAAGCCGGAAAGAATTACAAGCCCCGTCGCGGCGGTCTTTTGTGGGAGGACCCGGAGTTGATGTCGACTTACATCATGACGGATATCGGTGGCGCACAATATTCGATCATGTCCATCGGATGTGCTCATGACGTCGACAACTTTGCCATCGGTCGACTTATGAACGACGTCGTTGACTTGGGGTATGATTGGAAATCCGGCAGTGTAGCCAATTTCTTCTTGACTCTCGCTGGATGCAAGATGGATCGCGATTCATTGGTTAAGGCCTATAGAAAGACATGTGCTCTCTTCAACTACCTTACACACAACTACAGCAACAACTCCACCATGGTGGTCCTGGCTGTCGGTCACATCATGCAGATTTCCAATACTCGCCACCCAGTTGTTGCCTGTTCGTTGATTTCTGATGATCTCGGTATCGGCCCAACTGACCTCTCTGGGTCCTGGCACGATATTGGTATCCGCGGAAAGGATCCAGTCGACAAGATCGATCTAAACATCCGTACTGGCGAGCTCAACGGCAAGCAAGTCGAGCTCACCGACCGTTCGTGGAAGGCATTGGCTACTGATGAGACAGGGCTTTTGGCTCAACTTTTGGAGTACGGTCATATCTGGATCATTGAGCGTCGTCGTGAGGGTGTGATTCCTCCACAGGCAGAGATTGAGAAGATCGAGGATGCTATCCGTATCACTGTTCTGAAGATGATGACGGAGATGGCACAGCTTGAGTATCTGGAGGCACTGACTTGCTATGCGATTGAATCGTGGTGTGCAACGGACGTGATGTGGCATGCGATGGTGGGATCAACTGCTGTTATCACAGACCTTCGAGTTGGATTTGATGGATGGGTTGGAGAGGAAAATAAGCAATAGTGATGTATGTATATAGAGCCTATTGAGGCTGTAGTATAGCCCACTATCGAATCCCATTATCCCTATTTCAGCCCAAGACTACCCCATGCCCAAGACTACCCTCATACCTACGTTTTGCGTATAACAGAAAAGAAGTCCTAAGGTTTGAAGTGGCAATAAATCCAAACACCAACGTTGCAACACGTCCGACGTCTCACATGTAGGATGCATAAGTACGTATACCACACGTCGAATTCCTTCGGCTACGAGACAAGAAAGAAAACGTCTGGGGCTGAACTCGGTCGGAGGATTTTTCGGTAACTCTTAGGCTGCAAGGAGGGGTACACACCGAGAACCCAGTTCGTCTTGTCTTGAATGTGGGCCTGATGCAAAAACCCTTGCATCTCAGCGAGATCGAGAATTTTTTTTGATAGCAAAGTACGGATTAGCTTGCGATACATGAATATTTGTAGCGCAGCAAATGGATAACGTAACCAAATCCATCTTTCTTGGCATAAATACCCAAAAGACTCGGATTTGGACATCCCTGAATTCCCCATTGCCGGTGGGTGGAGTCGAAAGACATTTCGGATCTTTCCGTCTCGAAAAAGAAAAAAAGGAAGGAGAGAGGGTCTGTGTGTGCGCGTGCGCAGCGAGAGGACTCGCTCGGATCGTGATTACATACTTTGCCTTACTAAATGTTTTCCCTGCCTTTCCGCTCTGATAATTCAATTGCCTCAAAAAATGTCAAGAGTTTGGTAATGAAACAATATGCTATCGACGATGTATACTATGTGCAACCGCGGACAGATCGAAGAATGGACGACGCCTCGGCCGAACGAATCGTTGCCTTTCGCAGACCCTTTTCCGTTGCATTCGATCTGTATCAATCCATTGGAGTGGGCGAGAACATGAGTTGAAACCAACACGTGGCTGAGGAATTATAGATCCAAATCCACGGTTCTGGGAGATATGTGCCTCGGTAATATTGATATCAGAGGCTATACTTGATATACTAGTTAGTATGTTGCAGAAGAATCAGCTTGCATTAGGTGCCTAGCTAGCTTAGCTTCATCATGGTATCAACTGTAGCGCGGGTAGATACATGGATGCTCTATCTTCAAACATTCAACTTGTGCATTAATGCATTGAAAATAACGGCGTCCAGCCCCCAAAGATCCGCAAAAGCTTATACGTTTGTCAACCGCCTGAGTGGTCTCGGGGATACGGTTGAAATAGGTATGTCAGTCGTTCTCCTAAATGCTGCCCTATGATATTGCATTGAACTCAGTTCGGATGATGTTGCGAGTGTGTGATCTGTGTGGCGGCCTACCCTACCGCAAGCCAATCACTTCCACCCCCGGCGAAGGGATATGAACTTAAACCTGCTTCGCGAGGCCTCTCCGATTTTGGTAAGGTCGTCTCATTCCCGCTTTAAAGAAACAAGGGTTGCCGTTTATTCTTCCGGGGGGGTGGAGGTCAACAGCCACTAGTTAGATCCTAGCTAGGTCTTCTGCTCATGAGGTCCTTGTGTTACAGCTCGGACCCGCTCTATAACTTCATCATGGGCCCCATGCATGATCTCGGGGGGCTTCTAAATTTACTATTTTGTTTCCTTCTCTCACATTCATAATACTACGGACATCATATATTACGCCTTTCAACCCAGGAAGTAATATAACTACCAGGATATCGATAACTCACAAAACCTACACTTTGCCACCCAATAACTTGCCTCCCTTTGAAAGCAAAAGTTCCACGTGTGAGTTTGTGGAGGGATCGAAATACTCAAATCCAAAGCATTTGTTATCTACACGAATAATCGCACTTGCAGGAATGGTCTGACCCAGCGACCAAATCCCAACGAAGGATATTTTGGGGGGTCAATATGGCAGAATCAACACCGATACCCGTTGGTCATGATCCAGGAGCCCCAGTATGGGTCGTTGTGATACCGATAGTATCGATGGTACTGTGCACAGGAGCAGTCGCTGCTAGGTTGTTCACGCGGATACGCTTTGCGAACCGAGAGTTGTTCATTGAGGATTGGTTGATTATTGGGCCGGCGTATGTACGTTTCGTCCACTTTAAAACTTCACTCCGGCCGAATCAACTACCGCGGAGGGCTTACTCGCGAACTAACATTTTTATGGGGCTTTTGTAGATTTGTACTATGGCGGCGGCAGTCACGATAGTTATTGCTGCGAATTATGGTTTTGGATGGCATATCGACAGCGGTATTCGTCTGTCCGATATCGAAAAAACAATGAAGGTATGCGTTCACAACCCTCATCTAGATATTTTTCGCATATATAACATTTCTTCTACCGGTAACATTATCTAACTAAACTTTCGACATGTCAGACACTATGTAAGCGCACAGTCTCGATTCGGCCCGGCCTTCCCACTAGTATCGAATCGCCTATACATATATATACTATAAATACTGACCCTTGCTGAAACCGCCTCCAACTAGACGCCATTCAAATACCACTATTCATCGCCGCCGGTGCGATCCGCACTTCTCTCATAATCTTCATCCTACGCCTCTCACAGATTTACTCCCGGACCATCCACCTCCTCACGACCGCGCTCCTCCCCATAACCGTCATACATGTCATAGCTGCTACATTTGTATCCGTGTTCAGATGCAATCCGGTCAGAAGTCTATGGGATTTCAACGTCCCAGCGCATAGCTGTATACACAAAGCGGTGGGGTATATATTGGTATCGATAGGGTTAGCGATCGATGTTGCGATCTTTTTGTTGCCGGCGGTTTTGGTGATTAGGTTGGATATGAACCGGAAGAAGAAATTGCAGAGTATTGTTATGTTCGCCTTGGGCGGTGGGTACGTACGGGATTCCCTTCTCTGGATTACTAGTACAGTGAATTCTTTTCGGGGGTGGGTTAGAGGACGTAGTTAACTTATATGTCGAGTCGTATAGCGGGTGTATCGTCGAATGCCTACGGTTTCATCAGCTATACCAAGCAGAGATCAGTATGGATATCACATGTAAGTCCTTCCCATTCCTACCCTCATATTCGGATCTTTGCGGAAGGGCTTTCTTTCTAATGGATATGTATTTAGATACATTCAGCACCATCATGGTTTCCGTGTTCTTCCAAGTGGTCTTGGGTATGTTATGCAGTTGCGCCCCAGCGATAAAGGTGTTCGTAGCCAGCACCTTCGCCTCAAAGTTCAGATGTATAAAATACCTCATATCTGAATCGGTGGAGGACGTACACGAGACAGATCCTACACGGAATTCGCCTGGTGTTCCTAGGGGCTCTGAGGGAAGATCGAGAGATCCAGAAAGCACGCCTGGGTCATTTTACGACGATGCTTCGGCATCAGAGTCTATGGTGTGGGGGTCCTCTGCGGACCGAATAGAAATGGATACTAGGAGTCCCGGCATGGGGGAGGATAATAAGTATGAAAATAGAACGGTGGTAAAGGAGAGAAGGATTATGGATCTAAAGGAGGTCATGGGCCGGTTGGATAATCAGGAGACGGCGGCATTGGGGGTACCATCGGATGCTGAGGGGGCCGAAACCTCAAGGAGCGAGAGTAGTAGTCGAACGGATGAGTTTCAAGTTATGCCCGTGGAGTGGGGACGACGTTTATGAGTGATGAACAATATCATGACGACCTAAACTCGGGGTTGCTCTAGATCTCACGTGTGGTTGGCTCTATATTTTCCCCTCCGGCTTCTATCATTGGATTTTTGATTTCGTGTAAACCTGTTTATATATATTTACTAACCCCGTTAGAGTACATAAGCGATTCAATGAATATGTCATATCATTAATAAATCGTTGCTCTGGAGTGGCTGTGCATCTATAGGTCTAGCCGGGGCTGGTCTGAATTGGTCTCGTACTCAGGCCGCACAAAGAGTGGCCGGTCTGAATGCAAAGATTACAAATCGGTACTAAAGATACTCTAAGTACTATGTACTAGCGGCTGATTCATAGACGAAGAACCGCAAATGATCTGGAGACCATTCCTACCTACCTAGTCCCTAATTTGAAACTGTGAGGTCCCAAGGGCTGCGGGCGACTTTACTATTATGGTATAATATTACAATGTTCACATGAATACGAACAAGTTTCTCAAGGGATACCCTTTTAAATTTTCAGTATTTAAAGAATTTATTGACAGCCACAATATTAAACCAGGCAGCCGCAAAAAGAACAAAAGAGTTCCACCATGATATCCATATCGCCATAAAAAACAAAAATATTAATCCCATGTAAATCCGTCTCAATCATGAATCCCAACCCATTTTTCTTTAAAAGCGAATAATATATTAAGGCACTCGTGAAGAAGTGGTTCAAGAGACTAGTCCATATCTACTTAGAGAGGAGTCTCGGGGTGCAAATCAACAGACTTGCAGTCGTTCTTATTATCGATGAAAGAACCAATAAACAAAGTCTTCGCTCCGTTGATACCAGCCTCAACCGGCACGCAACTTTGGAGTTTATCAAGAACCGCGTCATTAGGGACGACGTTGCCATTGGCATGCTTGATCCACTTCAGGAAGTTTCCGTTGACGGATGATGGGGCATTCCAAAGGATTTCTCTCGGATCGGCGCTGCCGAAGGTGTATGAAACCCAAACGGCGTTGCTTTGTCCGGCGTTATTGTATGAAAGACGGTTTTCCGAGTCGATGAACCAGACGGTTGCTTGGGATTTCTCAGGGACGAAGATGGCGTGGGTGATGAACGGGGAACCGTCGTGGGAGACGGCCTTGAGGTAGTGCTGGGATACACCGGGGCCATTGGATCGAAGAACAAACTTCTCTGGTGGTGGAGGAGGCGCATTGGTATAGATTGTAGAGATTGTGGTGACGGTAGTAGTAACGTCAACTTCCTTGTATTCAGTGACGGTAGTTAATGTTTCAGTGACTTTCACGATTGTGGTGGACACATCCGTAGTCTCTGTCACAGTCTCGGTGGCTTCGGTCGTCACAGCTGTACACACAGTAGTGGTTACTGTCGGCGCTGTGTATGTGACTGGGATAATCCCCAATGGGATAGTGAGACATGAACAAGCGCTCGAGATTCGACTTGGAGGGTATGTGGCGATCCTCTCAGTCAATGGAGCCTTGGTGTTTCGCTTCACATAGTTTTGGTTGGTGATAGTGGTATAGACAGTATCTGTCTTTGTCGCAGTACTAGTACTGGTGGCGCAATCAACAATTGTATTGACAACCGTCTCGAAATCGGTGATTGTAATTGTATTCGTGAGGGTCTCTGTGACTTCGTCGACGATTGTAACGGTAGCTATCTCGCTGACGATACTGTAAAATATAAGAAAAATTAGAAAATACTTAAATTGCGACCATTATACGTTGACACTAGCGAGAGAATAGTCTTACAGAGTTGGGGTAACGGTAGCGACTGTGACGGTCGTTCCGGGGAGATGCAAGTAGGAGCTGCAAAATGGAAGAGAATCTCCGATAGTATCGGAGGCTCTCAGCAGACGGAGGAGATTGTCGGCATTGCACCCGTTACTGCCCGTGCGCTCCTTGAGGATATGCGCCGGGTTTGGTGCCGAAGAGACGAGCGAGGCTCCGCCTAGGAACAAAAGCTGAGTAACGAAAGACCGCATTGCAAATGGATAGGCCTTAACTCAAATTCCAGAAAAACGAGAGTTATCGGTTAATTGAGTAGAGAGCGCCAATAGCCTCTAAGGTGTCTGAATGCCTAGGACAACATTTCGAAAAGACCAGATGGGGGAAATATAGTCTCCTTTTTATACTCTACCAGAGCTTCTGCCAGTCCCCGAGTGCGATATTGACAATTGAGAAAGTCCACAGCCGTATGGCCGTAAGTTTGAAAAACCTGACAGCAAAGCGCGGGATGCAAGGCTATGGCCTCAGGTCTTGTCATTGCGCAAATTTAGCCATTGAGAACCAAGAGGGGTATTGAAGCTGAAAATTGTGGCTGCTGCATGATGTCCTAGCAAACTAGCAGCATGTTACCGCCCAGTCTCTAACCGAAGCACTTTTTTCTTGGAAAATGAGAAGCCTTTGTTCTCGTTTAAAAAGTAAAAGCCGGACTGTCAAAAAAAAAACTTTTTATGTCGGGTGTTTTGACATCTGGGTTGTAAATGTTGGAGTTTTTCTTTGTTCGCAGGCACGTTGGGGTGAGAAAATGTGGTCACTGCTAACCTGCTATTGGTCAAGCGTTTGGTGGCGGCTGCCGTGTGACATGTGTGGAAGTTTCCGGGAGAGTATCTCGAGGGAGCAACGAATTGATAGTCCCCAATTTCAAAGCCCTTGGCTCTGACAGCTCAGATATGCAGTTAAGTTTGGGGGCAATCTAGATATTCTGTTAAACGATCAGCCAACGGAAGCTGCTTTCCGAGGAAAAAGAAAGCCAAGCATTCCTTTCGATCCCTTTCCTTTCAAGTTCCTGGATAATATTTCACAATTTTAATGGACGGGAGGGCCGAATGGGAACATACAGGATCTGAGACCAGGCGGGGCTGTCCTTGATTCACAGCTTGCAGCTAGCTGACAATTGATGCAGCTAGATGCAAGGGAAGCAGCCTACAACATTGATCTCTACGGATGCCGGCGCTATGGCGGGTCGAAGTTAATTTTGTAAAGATCTTAAAATCCTGACAAGGTATCTATTCATTGATACTCAGGTGCAGATATGGGATATATCGATCTATAGTTTAAGTAGATGTAAACTCTTAATTATTAACATATAAATACAATGCGAGTCAGCGGTCCCTGTCGGCGTAGATACTGACTGGTTGCCTGCCTGGCCGGCTTGGTAAGCTTCGGTTGAGCATGAGGCTGATTTAATTAATATGCACGTTGCCTCGGACGATGCACGCCGTAAGGTTAATTAATTCGATAATGGGAAATATACATGGGGGCTGGCTCTAGATCTGGAACACATATGTTTAGGCACATTGGGCCATGTATCTCCGGACAGTCTGGGGAATCTCCGGATGTCTTCCTCGGTAAGTTTCGCAGGTTAGATTATGTGCACAATACCGAGCTCTCCGTCGACAGCTTCCATAATTAGCTGTTCATTGAGTTGGCCGCCTGCAGCTTCTGCTGGCATCGAGACTATAGCTTCTGAAGGTGCCCGACACCCTTGTTCTCGGAAATGAGGGCGGTAGTCTACTAGCCGGGGGTCACTGGGGGAAACGAAACAGAGAAGGATAGACACCTTGTTGTGCGCCTGAACAGCTGTCAAGCATATGTGAGTATTCCACTGGCGGATTTTGCGAACACTATTTTATAGTGTGGTCACCATTTGAGGTCACTACGTAGCGGCGTAATGGTAGACATTCTGGCTAATTAATAGTCTTCGCGAGTCCGCACAAACTAGTTTGGTAATATCGAACGGATTGGTATTAAAATCTGACTTATCAGATCGTAGTCTGACAAATGCTAATAAAAATACAGACAACTATATACACAAGCAAAATATAAGAACAATAGTATTAAACAGAAAGGTATACTAATACTTGGGCACGAAGCTAGACAGGGAATTACCCCATCACGAACGAGAATTCAAAATTTAAAATAATTGCAAAACCCAACCTGCACAATACCAAAGGATGCAATGAAAATGGAATCAAGAGAGAGGAAAAAAAATCAAACTAGCGCGCCATAAAAGTACTGCGTTCTGATAAGTCATCTTAAATTTGGTCGGTCGCAGTCGGCTAGGCAGTAGCAGTACTAGTAGGGGTTTGTGTTTGGGTGCTTTGCGTGATGGTTGGAACTTTAATTGTTCCATCAGCATTCACAATGTCAGGCAGCTGACCCTTTTCAAGTTGCTCCAAAGCCACTGTGAACTGATCAGGGGCCAGTTTTGGAAGAGCCGCCCAAATCTCCGTCGGTACGGTAGTTAGGAACTGTTGAATCTCGGATGGGAGCTGTTTTACCACAGGAAGGGATAGAATAGCAGCTCTGATCTGATCTGGTGTCGGTGTAGGTTTATTTTGACGCTTCGTCTCCTTCGTTACCGCCCGGCGTACGTCTCGCGAACGTCGCTGGAGACCACGAGGGGCGCCGTAGAATGATGCAGCTCTGACTCCTCGGTGATGGTTGACTAAGAGGTTTATCAGATTAGATTGATGTGATAGACAAGAGGAGGATCTGATAACTTACATTGAGCAACGCCTGTATCGGAGGCTGCATCACTTGCAAGAGCGGAAGAACCGACAACGAGGAGAGGGATAAGAATAAGAGTTGAAAACTTCATTTTGTGAGAATTTTAGGGTCCCTTTTGTGTATCACAGTTTCTTTATTCGGTCGAAGTTTAGATAGAGCTTGAGCTGATCTAGGCTGTATATCCGAGGTCTAAGCGAATAGTTCGAAAAATTGGCGTAGATGTGTGGTTTTCCAAGCTCAGTTAACTGCAAGTGTCGACGGTGAAGTATACCGATTTTTTTGGAGAATGAGTAAAAAACAATTAACTTAAAGAATGACGAAGATAGGGTTAGATTTGAAATTTGATGCGTTTAATCGAGCGTGACCTGCACAGCTATATCCACCAGGGACTCTAAGGAATTGTGTGATTTGATGATGAGTGAAAGGGAGTTGTAAACAGACGGATATCACGATTATATATACTCATGGCCTCTGCACAATTTGTTCTAGAAAGCATTCCGATATCCGAATAAGCAAACCCTGCTGCCGCAGATTCAGCGTCTTGACCTAAAACTCGGGGGTATTGTTGTGGACCGTGGGAGTCCCTATGTTAGAAAGCTTCTAGACTTCGTCAGAAACCAAGCCTCCACAAGTGCGTCAAACTACGCATAAGCAAAAACGGTTCTTAGCGGTGAGCTCGACTATGTATATGTGTAAGCGAATATGGGTACTACTAGCATATTTCGCCATCCTGAGCCAAAATGGCCACGGGCTACATCCCCCTAGCCCTAATAGACACAAATGCCCTTGACAAGCTGGGGATTAAGGATCAGGCGAGTCGTTCCAACTTGAAGTGAACGGGCTACTCCGGCTCCTTGAGCCTGTTTGAAAATCTTCGATCATCGACGGCCTATTTGCAGTGAAAGAAGGAATATATACTCAATATCGGAAAAGCGGTTGTTTCGTGGCGTCCATACGCATGAACTCAGGCGTGAGGCTAAACCTTTCCGAATTGTTTCATCGTCGAAGCGTTGCAAGTCTATCCTCGATTAAGTGTTGTCTAGCAGGCAATTCTGTGTAACGGCACACTCGCTTCCGTGATCTGGCCAATCAGGCCACGCCAAGAGCCGTAGGGGGGATGCACAGGAGGTTTGGAAGAGAAGTACCGCCTCCGCAAAGATTTTTACTGTGCCTGCATGCATACGGAGAGAAACAATGAGGCGTGATGAAATGATACGATAGTCTGCAAGCTAGAACGGTGGTTTACCAGATACGTCATGGTTCAGCCGATTGGTGTTAGATTCGATTGGAGACGAACGAAGGCTGTGTGCATATATATATAGGAAGCATGTCGGACATCTACAAATCCCACTTGCACAGCAGCGTCCAAGCCAAATTCCATCTTTGAGTTCTCCCTCGCCGGTCGCAGGGTCTTTTTTTTTTTTTTTTTTTTTTTTTTTTCGTCTCTTTCAATTCTACACTCGTTTTATCACCATTTACCTGTATCATTTGTGTCTTTTTTTTTTTTTTCTTTTTTTTTTTTTCTTCTTTTAAATCGCTAGCGATTTTTTGGCCCAACCAGGCCTTTATTCTATTCAAAAATGGTTGCCGCTTCGAAAATTCTCCCTGTTCTGTCCTTGGGACTGATCGGAATTTCCCAAGCTGCCGAATGGCATGTTCCTACTGCCCGGGAAGATAACCACATAGCTTTGGTTCCCATCCGTCAGGAACACATTATCAAAGGCTTGAGGAGAAGATCCGATGATCTATCTCGCCTCAAGCCTCAGGACCAGGTTAAGATGTTTTACGGCAGGGCATTGTGTGAGTCCTCAATCAGTAACCCGCGGTAAACTCAAACGGGAGTTCCAAAGACTAACTATCCACCTCAATACAGCGGAAGCACATCTTAGAATCGCAGATATGACAGTGACCAAACCTGATGCGGATCATCCGCTGATACTATTGGAGAACTTCGATGATCTTACTGATAGTATCACTTGTACGGATGAGGACTCCAAAATTGCTCTAAAGTTCAAGAGTGAGGATGCCATGGATACCGCCATTCAGTCTTGGAAGTGGATCAACAACAGTGATAAAGATTATTTCTTCCTCTTCACCCATCATCATCATACGGGCTGTGGCCCCGATGAGGAAAGAACCTCTTATAAAATCACTGGAGTTACCTACGACAAAGCCACCTTCACCACAGTTCTCACGAAAGAGAAGGCAACGTGGAATGAAACTCTTCAGAACTTCGAAATCAAGATCAGGACTGTTGAGCATCCACTCAGCTTCGTGAAGAGAGAACTCAGTGTTGGAAATGTTCTCAAGACAGGTATCTGCGCATTTTCCGGACCCTTTGAGGATCTATTCAAATTCCAATGCGAAGATGAGGTGGAGAAGGGTCTTGATACAATTGGTGAAGGTATCGACTCAGTCGTGGATACCGTAGGCGAAGGCTTTGATACCGTCGTTGATACAGTAGGCGAAGGTTTCGATAAGGCTGTAGATATAGTAGGCGACGGTATCGATAAAGCCAAGGACCTGGTTGGCGAAGGTATTGATACAGTCGTCGACGTCGCAAGCACCGTTGGCGGCATCGTCGAAGAGGGTCTAAAGCCTGTCGTAGATGTCGTCAGCGGTGGCCTCAACGTGCTCCTTGAAAAGTTTGTCGACGGCAACTACAAGGTCCGCTTTGGAAAGAAAGACCCCAAGAGCAAGATTCAGCTCACGGGTGTCGGATTTAGGGGAGACGTTGACGTCGACATGGGAGTAAATTGCGTCGGCTGCTACCTTGAGGGCGGGTTCGGCTTCAAGGCCACAATCTCCCGAGTCAATGGGGCAACCCTACCAAGCGCTATCTTCGATATCTCTCCACAAATCGAAGGAAGCTTCGGCCTTGAACTCATCGGGATTGTTTCCAAGGAGCGCGATTACAACGTCGGTGCTGCAATTGGAGACGACATTTTGAAGGTTATGGGTATCTCCCCATTCCTCAAGATCGCACCCGAAGCCATCGCAGGTCCTGGCGTTCTCGTCAGAGGCCAGGCCAAAATTTCTACAACCATGGGCGCTAAATTCAGCTCCAAAGGCGCCCACATCCGACTTGTTGCAGGCACAAACCCCAGTATTTCTGTCCCATCCTGGCCGAAAGATCAGTTTAAGCCAAAGTTTGATTTCGCTGGCCCCGAGTTCGAAGGAGAAATCAACCCTTACATCCGTTGGGGCTTTGGCTTTGGCTTAGAGATCGCTGATACTGGCAAGTTTGGTGTCTGGGGAGGTATCGATACCAGTGTCAGCAATGTTTGGGCCTACAACAAGTGCAAGGGCGCCCAAGAAAAGTCTTTCCACTACCAATCCATTTTCGAGGTCTCCGCAAAGGTCAATGTTGTAGCAGAGATCGAGACATCGGTTGCTAGTGCCAACCTAAAGGATAGGACGAAGAAGGGACTCAAGGATGGATTCATCAATGGTGCTATCGACAAAATCGCTAGAAAGGTATTGGGACAGTTGGCTGACGGCATTCCTATTACGAACGCTACAATCTACGATGGCTGTGAAGCACCCGATGGCCAAAAGCCACTCTCCCTGGCACCCAAACCATCAGTTTCGCGGGCTGCTCTGTCATCTATTAGACCATCCGTTTCAAGGGTTTATGCAGCTCCCGTCAGACAATCTGTCGCAAGGACATCACTCGCTCCCAATCCAACAGCCGCGAGAACATCCCTTGCCCTCAAGCCCACAAGCATCAAGTCTTCTGTTGCTCCTCAGAACTCTAATTTGGGAGACGAAGTGGAAATTCTGCCCGCAGACCCCTTGCCCACATCAACAACATCTCTAGCTCCCCAACAAACCCTCGGAGATGAAATAGAAATCCCGCCCGCAGACCCCCTACCTACGGCAGCAAATGTGAACACCCCCGTTGCCCCCAAACTAGCGGCCGCAAAAGCCCCCCTCGCCCCTAAGCCAGTTGTCGCAAAGGCCCCACTTCCCCTCAGACCAACAAGTGTAAAAGCCGCCCTTCCCCTCAGACCAACGAACGCCAGGGCTGCCCTTCCCGTCAGGCCAACAAACGTAAGGGCTCCTCTCCCCGTCAGGCCAACAAACGTAAGGGCTGCTCTTCCTGTTAGACCAACAAGCAACAAGGTAGCCCCAACCCCCGAGCAAAGACTAGGTGACGCTGTGGATATCCCGAACGGAGAACCAACATCAACAAGCGAAGAAGCTTCCACTACTACCGAATCAAACTTGGGAGACGCTTTGGAGGTACCAGGCGCAGATGCAACATCAACCAGCGAAGAGACTTCTCCCACCCCCGTCGGAGAGGCAGTGGAAACCCCAAGCGCAGAGACCCCAACAACTGAAGAGACTTCGCCTGATCCCCTACCAACGCAAGTAGAGGAGAAATCTGAGGTTCTAGACGTAGAATCCACACCGACAACCGAAGAGACCTCCCCGGATTCCGAGCCAACGCAAGTAGAGGAAAAGAAGGAGGAGAAGGAGGAAGAGAAGGAGGAAGAGAAACCAGAGGAAAAAGAAGAGGAGAAGGAAGAGGAAAAGCCAGAGGAGAAAGAAGAAGAGAAGGAGGAGGAAAAGGAAGAAGAAAAGGAGGAGGAAAAGGAAGAGGAACCCGAATCTGAATCTGAACTGGAAGCTCGGAATGCAGCCCCACTACTCGACGAAGCTGCGCCAGAGGTGAAGGAATTTGTGTCTGGATATTCGCGCCCGATTTATAGTCGATCGTTGTATAGCATATAAGAGCGTTAATTCGATGCCTTAAAGATTGATGTATCTATGATTTTGTACCTTGTTTTCGCGTTTTCTTTTTTGTTTTTAGTATAAGGGAATTCAAGTGAGTTCTTTGAAATCAAGTACAGCTATACCATACATAAAAGTACCACATTCCGGCAACCACAGGTATCTGTGACATTCTCGACTACTGCGACACTAGAGCAACACATCAACAATGGAACTTTTGTTGTATTTCCCGCAGGGGGTTTTGGGAACGTTACGACATACACAGTGTCGAGACTGCGACATATAGCAAAGATGACCCAATTCAAACCCTTTCAGGTAAATTCGAGAATTTTTTACAGAACGGAGTTGCCTGGTTTGCCAGTTCCCCCTGCCGATACTTGCGGTTTCCCGCATATGCGCCCTCCAAAAGTTTGACCAGGTGCATAGGTGACTTCGCGATCGGGTGACCAATATCCCTTCGGAGCGATGTGCGTCTAGAGATAAATCCTTTTAAAGATCGAATTCTCGGATTGTTACTGGTGTCTCACTTTTCTGTCTCAATTGCGAAGTTGGTGGCTGCAGATAGTGGGTAAGCTAGAGGTACTCGAAGTCTAACATATCTGCATGAGCAGTGGTCCTAAACGACCAAAATTCGCTTATTCCCTGAATCTATTGAATCCTCGTATCAAAAAACATTTTTTGAGCGCATAAAATCTATATATTAGGTAGTACAATCCTATACTGACCGATGATATATATCCTGCCGCGGATAAGGTTTCGTCAAACCTTGCATAATACAGGACGGAAGCGAGCCGAATATGGTTTCAGCCTCACTCGAGTGAGGATCAAGAGGATAGCAAAGCTCCACACATCCCTAATGTGCATGCATATAGATTCTCTTGTTTGTAGTGCACTAGTGTTTTCCAAGAATTGCGCAAGTAGACTACAATTCCCCCTCTCTTTGGTTTCCCTAATAAGCCCCATACTCTACAGCTATATCAATAACTCGACAATATATTCATTCTATAGGACAGTTAGAGGTCCGCAATGAATCCTAGTTCAATGGGGGGAAATGTCATAAATATGGACCAAGATTTCCAACTCCACTGTCGCAAGACTATCACGCGTGTGCCCAGACCCCGAGCGCCCTAGCCTAAGATACTACCATCGACGTACCCTATCTTCTATACCCCTTCCTTGGGATCCATACCTTACTAAACCCTAGAGAAGTTTCGATTACTACTTTTGGGGGCCTTTTTTTGTCATGGATATCGACATCTGCCCAGGAGAGAATGCAACTGAGTGCCTTCTGCGAGCTATCCTCCAAGCCCAACTTGCAGCACAGAATGAAATAAACTAGGACCCTATTAGCTTGGTGTTTACCGCCATAATCGGCGTTTTGGCTCTCGTTTTCGCAGTTTTAACTGTGGTCCAGGGCGTCCTCGCCGCTGGACCGAGAAGCTTGAAAGCCAGTGAATCAGCAATAGGATGGTACAGCAAATTTTCGGCGTCGAGCTTCTCGATGAGCGAAATGCGAGTTCGTTCGGTAGCCAAGACACCTATTCTCCGGACCGAAGTTCTTCAAATGCACAATCTTGGATCCCATCTCTTCGCGTCTAAAATCCGGAAGGCTAGGTCCTGGTTCCTAAAAACTTTGGCTAAAAGGGAAGGGCTAGGCTTTCGATGGACCACTACAATTGGGCCACATCCGTCCGCCAGCTGGGTTGTCTTAATGGAGCACACAAACATCATGAACATCCGCGACTTTGATATGAAGGAGTTCTACACCGATTACCTACCAAGGGACATTCTTGCCCCACCGGCCTATGCTGAAGTTCTATGCATCTCGGTCCTCTCGCTACTTTCTGGGTGTACATCTCTCACCATTGATGACAAGCATTATCCCCACCTAGAGGGGCTATATACTCGCCTCTATTTCCGCGAACACGCCGAACTCGGGGACGTTGCCATATTTCAACACTTCCCCGATATCCACAAATGCGATAATGCAGAGACACTGGAAATCGCGGCCGTCCAGAAGGCATTTTGGTTTGCTCAAGGATACCTTCAGTTTGATGATGTTCTAATCACGAAGTTTGGCCGCCCAGACGCTTATTTAAGTATCGGTGGCGAGGTGTCCGACTTCGAAACAAGAGCCATTCTACGCAGAATGCGAGGAGCACTTCCTAGGAGCTTGACGGGCCACGAAGACAAAGTATATCAATCAGCTTTCAAGGGTGCTTGGAAGTATGTTGGCGTTCTTATCGGTTCGGTAGACGTCTTAACGGTACCTGCCTATCCGACTCAAAAGATTAAGCTCGCGGATATTGTCAGAGAACTTGGAACGGATCTAGGCTTCCTGCCATTAGAGAAGACAACTTCGGAATTTCTAGTACCCCTCGCAGAGGAATTTTCAGCCTATGGGTTCTCATTCCGCGAGGTAGGGAAATCAGACGCAGCGGGCTATGTGGGCCTTGACTACCAATTCAAAGCAAAGCAGCCGTCTACCGCTTGGCTAGAACACGCCAGACGGTGCCATGACCACTTGGGGTCAGAGTTTGAGGCTAAATTTGCAGAAAATCCGATACATGACCCGTACGAAAAGTCCGAGGGATACTACGATATTGTTCTTGACCTTATGGAGGGTCGACGTCTACTCAAATGGATACAAGAGCCCAACGGACCTTATCAACCAACTCCTCGAACTAATGGAAGCTCGCCGTCGGGGATTATGTTATCGGTGTTGGATTATTTCCTTGGCAGTTGTGCAGTACCTCTCACCCAACAGGTGTATTGGGATATTCTTGCTACTGAAGCATTGTCTGAGAGACCGTTGCAAAAGGGTGTATCGGCCGCGCACCTAGAGATCCTTCAGGGTCAGCGACCGGAAACAGCAGAATTGGTTTTCATTAAAAAACTGCTTTGGCTCCGCGCAGTGTTTTTGGCCGGATTCCTTCATACCCTACCAGATACTACTCCTTTAGTTGACACAGATCTAGGTCGGAGGCTTGTCCCGGTGCTCTAGTTTACGGTCTCGGGCATGAGAGTTAGCTATGTAACGTTAGTATTGTCTCTTTCGATGCTAATTGTCGATATATGTTAAACCATGTTCTAAATTTGTTTCATTATATGCATTATCGCTACGACGTCCTGTCAATAAGTTTATAAATTTATAAAGCTATAGCTAGCTAGCTATCTTAAGTGTGGTTAATGGCCTTTGTATAAATGGACACAAATGCTTTACGAAGTACATAATACCAACTCATTGATCGACTACTGTATTACTAGGCCTCTATCGATATAGATTTGACGTAGCCTCGAATCCATTTGATGTTATATCTATAGGCGCTTAGCTAATTAGGCGTGTTGGATCTATAGAACCGCATCTAACACGAGGTATCCAGGGTATTAATATTATGAATAACTATATTCTTATATATGTGGGAAATTCAGTATCTATATTCTATGATAGACCCATGGACACAATATATTTATATGCATATAAGGCCCTCTTCGTGTCCCTATATATAATTCAATGATTTTTTTAAAGACTAGATTGTACGTATGGCTAATTCGATATTCAACTTAAAGCTATATTACTCCGTATAGAACCTATAATAGCACTCAAATATAATATTTCACTTTCTAGGATATGTTTACGGAGTATTGTATCATAGTATCCTTCTGAAATAAGGCGTATGGTTCGATTTTAACATCACGACGCCATAGGGGAACGTTTGTAACGCCCTTGATTTTTTTCCCGCGGAGGTTCGAGCTCAGCCCCAAACATGATATTGAACCCTCGACTGAGCTATAATACCCCACGACGGCGGCCGGCTTTTGTAACAAACACACTCGATCAGTACCACGGCTAAAACCTGAGAACCAAGCGGAACGCACCAACCGACCATGCCCTAACACGCCATGGTTCCATCTTTCAAGCCCAAACCTGGTAGTTGCCTATCGGTATATAGATAACTTAAGTATTTAAGCATGTATAGAAGTAGAAGAAGGGCGAACATGCTACATAGAAATGTTCTTTCGTATTCGCCTCTCCGTTTTTTTTTTTATCGACCCCTTGCTGAAACGAGGGCAGCTATCTCTGTGGAATGTGGAGTAAGAATTTCCCATACGATGCGCCCCACCAACGAAACACGGTCAATTGGCAAACCATACTATCGAAAGTTATTGGCCAAGAGAAACGTGGTAAAAGGGGGCTGCTCAGCTATCCGCTTCGAGCTTCCCCGGAGAAAATGGAGGGGCCTTCGCATTGATCATCAGGAACCAAAAATTCGGCCGCAAAAATTTTTTTCTTGTGGGAACGGTTTTTTCTGGCTAAAATAGTCTGGACGGGATGAAATCCCCCTCCGGATCATGGGATTCTAGATTTGAAATTTGCATATTTGGGCTTCCGATTGAAACCCATCGATTGGCCGGCCAAGAAAGCACGAACCACTCAAGGCATAGAGAGAGCTTCAATTTGAGTTGCGCGGGTAGTCAACAGCCTCTCCGCACGGGAAGTGTGAAAAGAGAGTGTTTCTGTCCATAACCGAAGATTGAAGCGAAGGTTGAGTGGCTTTTGTGATTCTTGCTGCAGATGCAATGAGTGATCACGGTGCAGGAACGAATCGAGCATAACGGCAGGAATACTGCTGTCATGCTAAATCTATTCCGGATTTAAGGGTGGGGTTTTATGCTCAATCGAATAACCCAGCCGAAATGTTCTGATCATCTTGG
This sequence comes from Arthrobotrys musiformis, assembly GCA_036971715.1. Classification (NCBI taxonomy): domain Eukaryota; kingdom Fungi; phylum Ascomycota; class Orbiliomycetes; order Orbiliales; family Orbiliaceae; genus Arthrobotrys; species Arthrobotrys musiformis. The sequence continues at coordinate 2,817,644 of JAVHJL010000007.1, forward strand.
GACCTCATGAAAGCACATGCCGACCCCATTTCCGAGCTTCATTCGGTGAACAGGAGAACACATCTATTAATTTGCATGATATAGGGTTATACTACGAGCAATGCGCAAGCTTTTCGCATTATTGAGGTGTTTATTAGCATGGCAAAAAAGAAGCACGCCGTTCAGCCTCTATTGTATGATCCACTTCAAACTTCCAATACTCCGTGAGTTTATAGCCAACGTGAGAAAGGGTATCCCTGGTTCGAGGGGGACCTATCCGAGATTTGTCTCCTCTTCCAAATGTATTTCGGCATCGTAAGGGGAAAATTGGTATTATCATTATTCAATAAATTGCATTGTGCATTATTACCTGAACTTTGTTCTCCGGGACCGAAGAGCACAAAGCGCTTTGACTAGTAGAAGCTGGACGTCCGAAATTTTTTAGGTTTATTTTGGTCGGTTCGGTGGAGAAATTGGGGTTCCTTTTATCGAATCCGGATCCGCGATACTACTGCATATTTGGGCTAACGTTATCAAGTACTTTCTTACAATAATTCAACTTTGCACGATCGTACGAAATATCAATGCAATGTTATTCATCAATCCAAGCAAAAAGAGAATGCTGACCACGTATGGAATCGAACCACAGCCTCCGGTTTCATATCCCGGCATGCACACCAGTACACCACAGGGTCTGTCTTGAAATCGGTAAGCCGAAATCATTGGTTCCCTTGAAGCTGCTGTCAAACGTCTGCAGCGGCGTTCAACTTTTTGGCGAGACCAACGAAGGGCATCAAACCGAGAAAACCAATTTACTATAAAAGATCTTATTCTGCCGTGAAACCCGAACCTTAAGCATATGCATTAGGACACGCCTTCCGTCCTTGATTCAGAATTATTCCGCGTAAGACGGGATATTAAATATAATTAGCTTAGAAAAGAGAAAAACTTGGAAACTACCCACCAATTCGCCTGCAGGCGGGCATACTGCAGGTACGACCTTTGTGCGTCGCTGGCTTTGTGGCAACTGGGGGCAGCTGATACGCCATGTTTTTCCTTTCCGTTTGTGCAACCTGCAGATACACGAAAGGGGTGCTGGGGTGAGGCGATTTGGGCTTGCATTTCGCTCCGTGTTATCAGGGAAGATATGATATGGTGTGCTTTGTCACCCGTTTGGTATGCATGGTAGCGAGGCAGATGATATACCTACTTCAAGAAGTAACTGTGACGAGATGCTAGTTCCAGTTATGTTATCGATTTCTTAGTGTGGACATCGCTTCGACTTGTGTGGATAGATATCTCCGCGAATTTTAGAAAAGGGCTGAGATGCTAGGCGCTTGGAAGGCAGGAAACTCGAGATGTGGCTTGAAGTTTGTGGAGCGAAGCCAACCGAGCCGGCCAATGGATGCTTGGGCGGAGCGAAACGTCTGTCCGATGATATCATGATCTCGGGAAGGGAAGAAAGATCTAGATCGAGTCTTCGGGACGGATAGACGTAAAGGCGTTGGCTGCGGACCTTAATAAGCTGGAAACGAAGGCAAGTTATTGGAGGAGCTGGAGACGAGGAGGGGTCAAATATGCATCATGATATCAATGGTAAATTATCCGTGGTGATCTGAATGGCCCAACGAATGGTAGGGAGGAAGGCATTTGTTTAGGTAGGGCTAAATTATATATCATTAAAGTTCTATAACCAGTATATCATGACATAGAATGCCCCCTCGGATGCGAACACGTATAGAATTACAAAAGAGCCACCCTCTATGCCGAACCCAAGTCTCGTAACCTGCGTTATTCCGTGTGCCATTTATGTCATACCCCGGTTTTCCCGAAATTCATTTGTTCCTCCCTTGCTTTCGCGATAGCAGCCTGCTTCTCGCGCCATCTCTTCCTATACACAAGTGACACGACGACGCCTACGATTGCGAAGACGACCACACCCACTACAACTCCGGCGGCAACGATGCCGGGTTTTATAGTGCCACCGTCGGATTCTTCTGAAGCTTGGCTAGAAGCAGAGGTCGTGGCAGCCGGAGCGGCATTGGCCGTTTCCGATGAAGATTCTACTGGAGCTGTTGTCGAAAATTCAGTTGCGAAGGTTGAGCTTGGTGCTTCCGTTGTGACACTGCTCCGATCAGCCGTGCTTGTTGGTTCAGCGGTTGAAGTTTTGGCCACAGCCGTTGTTCTAGGTGCTGTAGTTTCCGGAATGGATTCCGATTTACTCGGTTTCGGGGCCTTTGTTGGTTCGGGATCATCCTCCCCCTCATCATCCGATTGCGTGGGTCGTGCGGACACACTTGTGGGTGCGACTGTTGGAGCGACGGTGGTTGATGAATCATCGGTACTGGTACTGCACGAATCCTCGCTGCCGAAGAAGCATTTTACACCATCTGTCGCAGGGTCCCAGACCGATTTGACATCGTCTAAGAAGCCAGCTTGGACGACTTTGCCAGAGATAAGAAGGAGGGAGAGAAGGAACTGTGTGCGAAATAACATTTTTTCCCCTTTTGAGATTTGTGATGCAATATTGCAAATGAGTGGAATTCGGGGCTTGATTGCCTGTGAACCAGCCCGGCTTTAGGAATCTTATAATACTTTTTAAAAGAGTGACTTATCGAGATAAAATATCTCGATGTTGGAAATGGGTTTAGTAGAGAGAGTTGTGCCGCTCTTCTACATGCGATTAGTTGACGCGCGCGCAATGCGTCGGTAGACAGAATTGAAGAGGCTGAATAGCTGGGCAAATGTTTCCAATCGCAAAAGTTCGTTTTGGATATTTTGGGATTAGAAAGGGGGAAAAAACGCCTCGGTCCAATCACGCGGCTGATAGGAGGAAGCGGACTGGGGACATGTGGGAGCCGATGCACCATTGCTTCAGGCGGCCAATCAAACAGATGAACCGTCTAAACCTGTCCCACACACCGACGGGTATTCAATGTTGGCCGGTGCCTTGATGACCTCCCGGTCCGTACGTATGTATGTTTGTCTGTTGGAATAATCATGCAGGGCGAGCGCCTGTTGGTTAGAGATTGAAGTTGAGGTATCGACGGATTTCTTAATTTAGACGATGCCCGCAGAAATGCAGTGAAAAGACATGGTCAGAATCTAAACGAATGTAGCATCCACAACTGAAGATCTCTTCTAGATCGATGTTATCCACGGCACAGTTTCTCGACAGGTAGAGTTGCTTTGGGCCCCAACCCTTCGCTGCCTGCGGAGTATAGATGACGGTATGTCTACCTTTTATGGCCAGCGAACCCAGAAGCTGGACTGACCATCCTCTGATGACGCATCTATGGCCTGATAATACACACGTTGTACCATAATATACCGTACTTGTATAATATGCTTTGAAGTCGGTGGATGCACTGTTGTCGATTCCTGTGTACCTGTGTACCGATGACTGGTACCTGGCCTGGTTGCCTCGCTGCCCCGAAATCGAAATATTTAAATGGTCTGGCGCACAGGCACTCTCGTCAAATGAACAAACACCTTTTCGAGCAAGCGGCAGGCGTAGGCTGAGCCCTTGGGGGAATTGGGAACCAACAGCGTGCTGTGTTCCATGAGGTCACTGGCCTCCCCTGTCAAAATTCCAGCTAGACCCTAGTCAACAGCTCAGGTACCAGGGCAGGGCCTTTTTAGCAAGTCCAGACACTTCTTCCTTTCTTGGACCCCCCTGAACTATAGGCGACACGGATCGTGCAAAAGGAGAAAGACCTTGGGTCCCATCTCTGCCATGTCGGTCGGTTTTCAGAAGGACCGTCTGAGGCAGCTGGCAGTGGACTGGTCGTAACCCACAGTCTCGTGGATGTCGACAGAGATCCTTCCGAACAGTCGCCATTGGGCGACCATCAATGCATGAACGGCGGGCAATAACTGCCTTTTCGATGCAGAATTCCGGAGGCCTGGATCTCACTTTCGCGTTAGCTTCGTTTCCTGTGTGTGCTATCGAATCGATAAATTTGATAAATTTGATTGAGAGATGATACCAACCCGAAAACGGAGGCTTTCAAGCCCGCTATCCAATTGTGAGGTTCACCGAGACAGCCCGCTGGCCTGTCTTTCTGTCTGAAGCCCCACCCGGCCTGTCAGTTTCAATTTATCGCGGTTGTCCAACAAAGACTAGCGACCATTCGAGGACAGGCATCCTTAGCAGTGTCTTTTATACCCTTTTCGCCCCCCCACTGCTGAAGAATTTCTGAAAGAACGAAAGAATAAATTAATGAAAGAAACTAAGAAGAACTAGAAGAAGAAGAAGGGTTCTCCTGAGGTCTTTTTTTCCACTTTTTTTCTTCTTTATTTTTTATATTAATTTTGACGACCGGGAACAAGCACCCAGGCCTTGGTGGAGAGAGAGAGATCTGGGAGTCGCTGATGGACCTTCAACCCTTCTTCTTCACTTCTCTCTACAACAACAACATCATCAACAACATCACCATCACCATCACCACCGCCAACCTCATCAAACTCATCACCTTCATAATATTCTTCATCATCACCATCATCAACATTGCTGTCTTTACCAACACCCACGACTTACCTTGGCCGTCGTTTCATCTGCTCAACTTTCACAGGTACCGCAGTAGTGTGAATATGGGCTTGTCCACAGGTCACATGAATACCTTGCTTCTGTAGCACGACGCACTGCACTGCACTGCCATGCGACCTGACCGATAGCACGACTAATCAACTTTCCAACTTCACTTCACTTCACTTCACTTCACTTCACTTCACATTGTCACTACGCCGACGTATCCTTCCTTCCTTCCTCCTTTCTTTCCTGTACCTCCATACAGGAATATACTTTAGGTATGTGTATTATTTCTATGAGTGACTTCTTGCCTTTCCCTAGCCTTGCCCTGCGACCTGGTCGTCTATGTATTTCACAGGCCTTTTTATTCCTTGTCTTGAGTCTTTCCGTTCTTCGGTCTCGCCAATGTCGGGACTGTGGCTGCTGATCGATATACATATATCTCCTGCCATGTGAGCCACTGAATGAGCCCTTTTTACCATTTGCGACTTTCATTGTGTCGCATTTTGGCCCACCCAGGTCACAATCGTGCGGCAGGATTGATTCGGAAACCGGAGCAATAATATATCGGGAGTATGAGGCGAGAGGGAGGTGTATGTACGTACTGTACCTACATACATAAGTGTGTACTTACGTACATACACGCATACATCGTCTGTTTCGCGAAATGCATAGATGACCGGATTCAGCCCACATTTTATTTCTTTGCGTATGCCCTCATCATGTCTGTCTGCCCGTTTCTGTTCTATCTTACGCTATCTCCTGCATGATCTTATTATTCTCATATTATTATTTTCTGCTTGTACACAGTATTTCGGGCTGGCATGCTATATTTGCACGGTGCATCCACATGCCCGACGCCTTGCATCTGCATGATATGACCCTCCCTTGGTCGTTCTGCAAGCCAAGTCGTAGTGTCGACGGCGAGCCAATCCGGGGTGCAAAGCTGATACCTGCACAGACCTGACGCTGTGACATTCTTTCTGTACCCTCCCTCTGTGTTTGTGCGCGCTCTACTCCAGAGTATGGTTTCTCCCACTAAGATCAAAAAGGTCTGTGAACTCCACGATTCCAGATCTAACTTTCTTTCTTTTCTCCCCACTTTCGGTCTTCTGTTCTTTGTGTTCGCTTTGCTCGACGGCCGACACGCTAGACCACGACTCAGTGACCTAGCGGAGCCTAACTTCCTGCAGCAAGCCTGTTCGCCTAACGACTGACTAAATTCTAAGCTAGATTCTCTAATTTTCCCCTTTTTGCCCAGTTCGAAATCCTTGGATAGCGAACGCCCTCCCTTATTTATCGAATTTATCCATAGGCCGGCCTAACTACCCCGGTAATACCTCATCGCTGGTCCAAGCATCGAGCCTTGTGATCGCGAAGACTTATCGGTTCTCCTATCCGCTTGTTCAATTCGATCTGAAACGCTTAAAACAAACCCATAGGTTTGCCTTCTCATTCAATATATTTTTATATTTCTTCGAGTCAACCAGAGCAGCTTTGGCCTACGGCTCTGACGTACAATATATACACCTTCCAGCCCGTCATCCTCGAGACCTCGGACTTTACTATTATTAGTCCGAATCGAGCTTGAACTTCCCCAACCTGCAATACCGCGAGGCTGTTTTTGTGCTCGTGCATCGCATAGTCTTTCTCTTTGTGTGCTCGCCTTAATTGCTTGTTTCTGGTTTCCGTTCATCCTCCGTCGAGTTGCGGAATTGTGTCTACCTGGCACCTCGCCCCAGCTGCTGCGAGAAATATATTTACGATCGCATTGACAGCTTGGTAATTTCTTTAATTACGACCCGTTTTATAAACTCAATTTTTTTTCGATCTCCCGACATTGCAGCTGCACAGGTTCCCGTCGTGGGGGGGTTTTCAGTATAAAGGATGATGCGACAATCTCGACCAGACGTTATGGATCTGATTCCCCAATCACGCTCGAGGTCCAGAAGCCTCAGTATGTCGTCAGATACTGCGCTTTCTATTTCCGGAGGCAGCTCCTCGACGCCTACTCCGCTCACGGGCATTTTACCGGAGGCTGCGTATATCGCAACATCAGCTGCGACCCAGATTGTTACCAGCGACCACGAATCGTTCTTCCAAACATTATCCGCAGAAGGGATTGTCAAACCCGGTCCGCCGACCATTCTAGTTACACCAGATGCACTGAGACTGGTAAATCAATTTCTAGATTACCTGCTTTGGTCGATATTGCTGGTCGGAAAATCAACCACGCTCAAAGCGCTGCGACCTGCTGTCACAGAGGTCTTGAAGAGTCGATTAGCTCGGGAAGCAATCGCTTCTGCGGAAGCCGAACTCGAGGAATACCTTGGCGATGGAGACGAAGATGAACTAGAGGATGGCCCTTGCGAAGGCGATGAATTTGAAATTGAGAGGGTATGGAAGAAGGCAAGACTGAGGTGTATGATCTATTCATCATTAGGAGATCTCGAAGAAGATGATGACGAAGGTTACGAGGAGTCTGAATACTCCTCTAATGGGCTTGAACAGTACTCCAGGAACGGACAATCTTCTGCGGTCTCGCCAGCCGTTGCCATCTTTTTGACCTCTATTCTCGAATTTATTGGCGAGCAAACCCTTTTAGTCGCGGGGCATGCAACGGTCGCTAGGTTTTCCCAAGCCCGCATTGCAGCGGCGGCTGAAGAGGGCTCGAATGGCAACTATGAGGCCGTGGATAGACCTTCGGTTGAAGAGCTGGACATGGAGAAAGTTGCCTTAAACCCCGTCCTGGGACGGATGTGGCGGCAATGGAAAAAACTATTACGTGGGCCTTCTGCGGGGGGGCAGATAGCTTCTAGAGCACCAAGCATCCGCCGTGATAGTAGACGACAAAGTACAATCAGCACCATTAGCATCCAAAGTGTTCTGGAGAGTAGATCGGATTCCGGGGCTGCTTCCCCATCTACTCGAGATCTTGCAACCAAAAAATCGGACGACGGGATCAGCCCAGTTGAGGAGCTTGTCCCCCCAGCTGTCAAATCCGGGCTTCGGAAACTGGCATCGGCCGAAATTCTAGGAAGTGCGCCGTTGACACCAATTCCTGAGACTCCTTCAAATGTGGATGGTGGAAATGGCGCCAAAATGGCTATCCCAGACATGGCAGTCATGGTATGTTTTATCGCGAGACTTCCCCCCACTTGCCTTCGATTGTGTCTGCTTGCATGTTCTTGTCCAACCCCTTTTCTCCACTGTGGCAAAAGTCCAACACCCTGGTCGCGGGGTCAACACAATACAACAGGCCCACCACATGTTTCACGCTTAGCTGCCATGCGCTCGAAAGACGTCTTGGTGGAAGCGGACTGTGCAGATCAAGTTCCCTTTTCTCTGCTACTTGCATGGGAGATATATAGTACATAAGTAGCTAACGGCCCGTTCCCTTCCATCTCATAGAAACATGAAGTTATTTCTGGAATCCCTGATTTCCCACGACCGAACAGTATGACGACTTTCCCATCCCACCATTCACCGTTTGTCTTCCCCTTTAGCAAAACGCAACCAAAGGAAGTAAACGTTGCAGCAGGGGAAGAGGAAGAGGAAGAAGCCATTGGACGAACATCTTATCGAAGGACCCGTTCGAATTCGCTGCCGCTTCCCGGGTCGTTTCCGTTTTCGCCCGAAGATGTTGACTTCCCATTGAGTCCAATAAGCCCATTAAGTCCATTAAGCCCGACGAGCCTTGGACGGCCCGAGGAAGAAGAAGAAGCCATTACACCAGTACCAGAGAGGCCGCCGCAGCAATTCCCGGAACCAGTTTCGAGAGAGCAGGATCTTGAAAGCATAGCTGAGACCGACGAAAATACTACTGACATCGATGACGACGCTGCTGAAGTCAGCACATTGGATAGCTTTGTCATTCATGAAACCGCTGAGGCGACTGCTACCACCCCGACCTTTTATAGGGCGCAGTCTGTGCGGATAATATCGACAGGAAGCGCACCTGTTGGATTTGAAATTACGGAGAGGAAGTCGAGTAGCACAATTGGAACGTTACGCGAAACGGAAGAGCCAAATGAAAGCCGAGAGAGTGCGGAAAGAGAAAGCCCCATAGATCGGGCTCTGCATTCTCCTGAGGAGATTGGAGTCGCTAGGACGTCGGACATCGCACTTCCAACCCCTATCGCGTCTCCGATAATTGGTGCGGATAGGGACTCGCAGATTCCGGAACAACCGGCTCTCCTTACCGTTCGCCGCCCCTCTGCAGATTCGTCGGCAGAGAGCGCGACATCGAATCGGGACATCGCAAAGGAGAGGAGACGGCGTTCCAAGTACTACCAACCAGCGCCAGCACCCTCTGCGCCAGATTTCTATCCCGAACACCATACGGAGGAAGAGATTGTGGAACATGACAAACAGCAAGAAGAACCAGAGCAGCAACCCACTTTGCAGATCTCGAACGTTATGCACATAAGCGATGACCCTAGCAATGCTTCTAATGCTCGAAAATCGGCTCGCGAGGAGCTTCTAGACCTTTACAGCCATGATCCGGAGTTTGACGAAGATGATGAACCAGAGCCCGTGAAACGTCAGACAAAACCTGTCCGTTCATTGCGTGGTGCCTCTCCTTTTGGCTCGCCTGACTTGTCACAAACTGCCAAATCCACCCATTCGAACTCGTCTGAATCGCTCACGGGACGATCTCACTCTTCTGGTGCATTGAGCGCAGATCGCCGACAGTACCCCTCGTTTGACCTTCCCCGCCCCGGCTCCAATCGTGATGTTTCCACACCGACATCGAGCGAGCGTGCTGGAGTACGTGTATGGACACCGCCTGCAACTCCGGATGCCGCCAAGGGAGGGCGGTTTAAGGCTACCCTCAACAAATCCAAGGGCCATACGCATTCTGCATCAGTTTCTTCACAAACGTCTGCTAAACTGAAAGGATTTATGGGAGGACGGCCGACCACTGCAGAGGATAAGCGTCAAGTCAGCAGTAGACAGGACTGGGATAACGAAAGCTCATATAGCGATACCCATGCATCTAAGATCGACGAAAAGGAACGCAGTTTTGAGCAACTGATCAATAGCGGTGAAACGCTGCAGTACACTCTCACGCCTGATAATGTCAAGCGGATCGACCTTGAGGTAAGGGAAACCCCAAATTCCTACGCAACCCCTTGCTTGATGTTTGGACTAACTTTTGGCTGCCTTGCACAATTAGATCGCTTCATCAAGGAAGGGCTCGGGTGATTCTGGGAGAACAAAGGCTTCCGTAGATAAATATGTCCCGATCGTAACTCCAGTAACTCAATCTCCACAAACCGGCCGATCCAGCTCCCAAAAGTCAAGGCCGTTGACAACGATTGCCGCGGAAGAGTACGAATACGACGACGTAGTTCCGGATATCCCCTCAAAACAAACTCGCCTAGCTGGAGTTAGCTCTGCAAACGACAGTGTAAAGTTCTTCCCACCACGCTCAACATCTACCTCATCTGGAACGATGCCACAACCGCCACGTGGGGCATCCCTCCAGGCCATAAATACCTTGCCAAATTCTGGGCCTGTTCCTCTTGCTGTGGGGCAAGCACCAATATCACCCCTTGAATCGCCAAGATCACCTACTGCTAGGTCTCCATTGATCCCACGACGACCAACCGTAAGCTCAATTGATGAAATACGGCCCTTACGTTCAGCTAGTTCAAGAGGAAAACTCGTGGCTCGGGCACCCCAGCCAGCCACAGCTGATTCTACACTTGCATTAATTGACTTCTTCCGAAATACACCGCCTCCACTTGATGCACCAGTTAACCCACCACTTGGAAGGTCGTCTTCAGTCTCATCACGAACTCCATCGGTTTCTTCACGAGCTCCATCGATTTCTTCTCGAACGCCTTACAGGTCCAATATGGATTCCAAGTATGCTAACGGGCCTAACGCTACGCCACAAGATTCAATGACCAGTATAGCAGAAAAATCGAATTCCCACTCATCATTCCACTCACAGGCAGACCTTATAAAGAAGCCCGAGCCACCGCAACCTTCTCCCCGCATCCCACAACGCCCACAAACGGACGGTGGCCCGACCCGAAAGCAGGTCCGCATTAAAGACCCTTATGCCATAGATTCCGACGATGAAGATGACGACCTCTTCGACCGTCCTGCCCCAAAGGCGCGACAGGAAGAATCTTTGATGGACTTCCTCATGAATGCTCCTCCCCCAGAACCTACACCCGTGCAACCATTTATTCAGCCACAGCCTCTTAAGAAGAAAAGCAGTGCAGCTCAATTAATCGGTCGCTTCCGCTCCTCCTCGAAGTCTAGCAAAATCTCTAAAGCAAGCGTATCGGCTCCAGTGGAGGCCCGTCAAAACACCCACAATGGCAGTTCTGCGAGCCTCCCAGGCAGGAAACACGTTCCTCTCCCCGTGAAACCAATAATGGAGCAACAATTTCCACCAAGGGCTCAATCCAGCGGAGGCATTGCTACAAAAGGCATGATGATGTCCTCTCCTCCACCGCCGATGCCTAGGAAACCTTCAATCTTCCAAGCGAGAGACGCGAAGGCATATGCACCTGATTCGGACTCCAGTGGCTTGGCCGATTTCCTCAGGTACACGGGTCCACCAGTGAATATCGAGCCCGCACCAGCAGTTAGTGGTGAAAAGTTCAAAAACTCTGGCAAAAAGAAGCGAGGGATCGCAGTATAGGGAACTCGAGTTTAGTTCGAAGCGGAAATTTTCCTTTAGTTTTATTTCCTAATATCTCAATGATACAAGATCTAGGGTAGGGTAGCGTTCTTTTGTTTGTTTCGGTCTCTATTTTTCTTTCTTGACGGCATTTCTTTTTGGTTTATCTTTTTTTATTTTTATTTTCTTCGGCAGGAACAATGCCTGGACCACTTGTTACTTTTATTCCGTTCCTCTGGTAGCTTGCACAGCATCGTCATTATATCATGACCTCCAAAAGTACGCCATCCTTTTTTGACGGCATACAGGGCGGTCCCCCCGTTCTGATTATGATATATGTCTCTATTCTCCTAATGACAAGCGATTTTAGTCTTGTTGTCTTCTTCTTTTCCTCCGTTCTCTATTAGTGTAGATTTTTTGTATACACACTCTCTCCTTTGTCACATCTCCTGTACTATTCTTCCTCCCTCCTTTTTCGTTTCCTGTTGTGCCTTTCCTTCTCTCGGTGATACCTCTTTCGCTTGTGCGTTTGCTTTGTTTCTTTTTCTTATTCTTTATGTACTATAGTTAATTGTCTGGCTGCTCTTGTCCCTTTGTATTCAAACTATATTCAGCCAGGTATAGGTATCGGATCAGAAAATAAGATCGTGTTTTAAACATTCAATCATTCAATTCTATTGTACAATTGTGTAGCTCATATCGTGGCAATCATCGGTGAGGCTCGACGGAAACGGGAATGCAACATCAACGCGGCCGAATATACAACAATGCTTACCTTAAAGTGTAGTCTCGAGGGCACTTGTGATTCAGAGGAGGGCGACCCCAAGTACTTATAATTAGAATCTAAGGAGGAAATTTGTTGTGATTACCAGTGTATGTTCCTTGCATGAAGCAGTGGGAATAATCGTTGTCCCGAATACAATTTAAATCTAAATTAATACAGGCCCTGTGGTTCTACTTAAACACTACCCTGAGCTGCATCTTTTCTTAGGACGTCATTGAGCCCCTCCCTCTTCACGCAATTCTCGAATCGGAAGCTTCCTGCTAGGTCATCTAGCTCTTGCAATGTCTTTCCAGTAAATAGTTCAGCAAACTCCTTCACCAAATATTCACTCATCAAACATTCCCTAACCGCTCTTTCAATCTGTCTATCGAATTGCCAGATATTTGGGTACTTTGCCTTACGAATATGCTCTGGGATTGTCTCCCTCAATCCGTCGATGAATGGTTGGTAGATGCCCTTAACTTGCTCCTTCTCCGAAAACCCCCAGAAGTCAAGCGCCAACTTGCCCTTCTTTTCTACGAACGGCCTGACGAGCTTCATGTATGGGCTTTCGGGGTTAATATACGTCATTCCCTGGTATCCGATATCTTTATACAACCAAATACTCCAGCTAACTCCCGTCTCCTGGTAAATCCTCAACTGTTCTCTCAGGACTTCGTACCGTGCGTTGTTGATTGTATCGGCTTCGGGGTCCCTCAATGGGTCAGCGTAGACGGGGCCGAACTCGCCGTTCCAAATTGGAATGCCGGCTTTCCGCATGTACTCTACTTTTCTCTCGAACTGTGCTCTTAATTTTAACTTCTGATCCTCCGTGCCAGAGTACATTGGTTGACCGGGGATAGGGAAGCCAAGCATGGCGTAGTCGTGGCAGGCGTAAACGGTGTTGGGGAGAACTTTGTCTGTGGGGAAGTGGGAGAAGTCCATGGAGTAGGTATTGCCATCGACGAAGAGGATGTGATCGGGGTCCACGGCTCTGATGGCCTTCTCGACGCGCTCGTACCAGGCGAACAGACGGGTGTGTTTCGGGTCCGCGGGCTCGTTGAGAGGGTTATAGCCAGCAATGACGGGGTTTCCGGCATAGTGTTTCGCGATTTCAATCCACAGGTCTACAGCCTGATCTTGGAAGACTTTGTATTCCCAAAACATGGCTTTGTTGAGACCGGAGTCGCTGTGCCAGTCTTGGTTCTGCCCGCCGGGTGCGGCGTGGAGATCCAGAATGGCATAGATGTTGTATTTAGCGCAAATGTTTACGATTCTGTCTAGCTGTGCGAACCCTTCGGGTTTGAGAACGGAGGGGTTGGCGTCGTCGATGAAGTGACGATAGTTGAAAGGAACTCGGATACAGTTGAGCCCCAATGATGCATAGAACTCCGCATCCTTCTCTGTAAAGAAGTATTCTATAAGCTTGTCGAAGAAGAAATTCGCTTTTTCGTCTCCGAGGACTTCGTTCATTGCGGAGCGCAGCTCGTGCTCATGGCCAGAGTAGCCAGTAATGAAATTTTCCATATTAAGGTGGCCGGCGACGGCAGCACCTTTGAGGACTACTACTTGTCCATCGCTGTCGACTATCGAGGTACCAGATACCCTGAGCAGTTTGCATTTTGGTCTGGAGGAGTCGTTCGATTGTGGGCCTGATAGCTTCAGCAGCAATTGCTCCTGGATTTCTGTTGCGACTTGTGTCATTTTGATGTATTTCTGAGTAAGGATACGAGCCGGTCTAGAGCGCATGCAACGAAATAATTGAAAAACGAAAAAAATTGGGTCGATATTTGCAAAGCTGAGCAGTATAGAGACTCACGACTGATGTTATTGTAAGAAAAGGCTCTGTTCCTTGAGAACTCTTATACTTCTTTACGAGGACAAATGGCTTGGATCTAATTTGTAAGCCTTGGTAGAAATCCGGTCGGAGGTAGGCGGAAAGTCAGGAGTTTAGAATTGAAGCTCAACTGCCGCTTCTTGATCCCCAAATCCTTTATCCCGGCATTCTTATCCTTTTTTCTGAAGCTATGCAAGTAGCTAATAAGGCAAAGTGCTATGTAAATAGCCTGTGGAATTATAAGTGTGGCAAGAGCTGGAGACGATATGAACCCTTGTTGCACTTTTAGCGTTGTGGGGCCGTTAAAAGCGACACTCCCCGACAGCTAGTGATAGGCTCGCCAGAGCTTGAGCTCTCGAATTGGCGCTAGCCATAATGTGACGAAGCTTAGTTAACAGCGCATGTTCCAGCTGCTCAGTAGAGAGATATCGCTCACAGGATGGTTTTGCATAGCTATGGCTCTCAAAGACCAATTAGCTATTTGCTAGAATTAAAACGGTTAGCTAGCTGTTGCATGTTGTGGTACGCGCAAGCATGTGCCATAGCAAATTGTCGTACGTTGCCGGCATTGTGAGTTCCCTTTCGTCTCACAATCTAGATTGCGGGGGGCTATTCGGCACTCGGATAGACGGGCTTAAGAGGTTTTACCGCCCCTCTGGTAATAAGTTGGTGTTCGAATTTGTATATCTGGGGCTCCGGATGGCTAAACGGATAAATGATGGTTTGATATTAACCAGCAGCGTCGAGGAGCCTAGACACACATCCGTAGGCATTGCCACCAACTCTTTACTCGATTACGTTTTGGATTTTATCCGCGCATTTCCACTGCAATTCAATATTTCGATAATATAATTCCAACTGGGGAAGTTCGGCCAACTGAGTTGGACCTTTTCTAGCTGCCTAAACGATAAAACTGTATCGAAACCCGGCAAATCTATGTAGCTAAATGGCTTACAGAGGCCTCCTGAAACTGTAATATTGGAGACATGGTCTTCTAATTTATAAAAGTCGTGGATATCGATATCCCGTCCCACAAATTGACCAACCCTGTAATCGAGGGCGTGTAGTATTTACGGTGATAGCTTGTTTGCATGTTGGGTGTATGTCAGTCCATTCTATAGTAAACGTATTGTTCGAACGGCACGTATTCGCACGCCCCCCTCTAGCTAGAGCTGCCTATCGCTGGGAATCTTGATCGAGTTGTTGACATTGAGATACAAACCCCTCAACCAGGCCATCAGATTACGATAATATCATCACTGTTGTATGTTAGCCAGATAATATTCTAAGACGCCCACAATTTTTTTGAGGCCGGAGAGGGATATTCGGGAGGCATATCATAGATTGTTAAAATGATAACGGCCATGAATCGACCTTAAACCTTTCCGCATCACAATGGTGTTACATTATCCGTAGGTATTTATCAATCTAGCTATGGAAATTGGATTCGTGGAGACTAGTTGACTCAGGGTCCAATATTGGGCTAGCGTCTTCGCCACAATCGTGAGCAATGAACCAGAGCTGCTCACGAATAACACTAAGGTTCGACGTGGGGCATGAAACAAGCCAATGTGGCCGGGCCCCTATTTTCAACAATATGCTCATGTTAGAATGGATCCCTCTACGGGATGGATTACATAATAAAATAGCTATGGAATGAGTTTGCTTTTAAATATTTGTATCCTGGTTCAGCACCAACCGTCAGCGAGGAACGTACTTACATGCATACAAGGCTGCTTTGATTGTGCCAATGTTTTTATCGATATGTCACTGTATCTATTCAACCGGAGGGGCGCAGATGTCCAATTGTCAGAATCTACGAGGCCAAGTGTCAACAAATATTCTGAAACCGATGAACCAAGACACTGAGAGCAGAATTCTGTATCCCCGTATCAACACGCCATGCCTTGGTTGTAACTTTCGAATGCGAAAAACCTAATCAAGATTACCATGTATGTAGCATATTAATATATTGGAGGCGGTTAGGTCACGTCTAGAACTTGAGAAAGCTCGTGGCGCAAACCTGCAACATTTTTTATATCGTTGCTGTGCGACAAGTAAGTCTGGCGTTTTGTAGATTTGTAGATAAGGGGGAACGATTCCGTTGGATGCGGCGGTATATCGATATGAGATACAGCTATCAATATACGTATACATCCACACCTTGACAATTGCAAGATTTCTCCAATCGTTCTAGTATTAAATTTTTATTCATTACATTTACGAGGCCTTTGGGCTTCGATCTAGCCTATTGTATATATTTGCGCCTATGTATCGATAAATATGCGTCATGATTTTATTTAAATTTATACGCCTGGTTGGCATGCTGGGCATGTCACAAATAGCAAATAGCAAGCCGGCCCCGCCTGTAGCGGGGCCAATGGACTCAACTTCGTACCTATCGAAGTCCAACGCTGATTATACGTTAGAGAAGACGGGAACCCAAACTACAATGGAAGCAACCTATCTTGCAACCGGTGTACCCTATAATCAGAACGAAACACCGTCATTAACAACATTGACACCGGTAATCGAGGTAAAAGGGGCGAGGGCCAGTAAAAATCTCCCCCATGCCGAAGCTACAAATCTCTCATCCGGAGATAGGGCCTCAAATTCCGAGAGCGCTGACCGTGATGCTGGAGATTATATTTCCGACAAACGAACCACGCTTCAAGACATGCTTATCGTCACAACGATCGTAGTCTGCAACCGTACCGAGAACACAATACAAATGACCGTTGAAAATTACGAAGCCCGAGATAACTGGTTACACGACGGCCACCCGGTAATAGACGAACTCGATTACAAAGATTGGATACTAAGCTTCGATATGCTGGACGAGGTTTGGACGCCAGGTCAGACCGACCCATACGTTCAACTGTTGAACACTATTCGAGAAAGTACTGCAGAATGCCAGGATTGCGCTTGCGAACGGGATGAGGATGGGGAATTCACGGGGGATTTGGTTGCTACCGCAGATGATAGGTGTAGCCAGGAGAAGGCGGATGAATGTAGTGTGACCTTCGGTAATTGCCCTAGCCTGGAAATATATTACAACCTTGCAAAGAAATGCAAATACTGAGAGTGTGTTTTGGATATTCTAGGTTGCGCGTGCGTGGATTGGGCGACTGATAAAGACCTAAATAAGAAACTTGCTGAGCTTGAACCGCCCCTACGACCACAGCGTCCTCAACGATGGCTCGTCCCCGGGACGAAAGAGCCTTATTATCTTGAAGGCCCAGAGTCTTTGGAGTCTGAAAGGTCGTATTGGCCCGGTATTGCCGTCTTAGCAGCCAACTTGGCCTTTTCTAGCACTACTGGCCGTATTAGGCACGGGAAGGGACGTCCTGAGCTGAGGGCTCCTTGGTTCGGGATTGTTAAACGGGATAATGAAGAATCTCAGCCGGGGCTCGCTTTATCTGAACATAACGATAGCCCCGCGAGACTAGATAGCCCGGAGGAGAGCGATCAAGAGGAAGAAGAATAGATGGGGAAAGTGCCTAGGGGCCAATATATATCGATAACCTATATGGCTTTTAATCAACTGCCTCATCTAGTTGGCTTTAAATCGGCCTTGAGTCTCAGAAGGTAATATATTAGGTAAATATCTTAATAAAAGATGTGGATCTTAAACTTGTGATCATACGAATTGGCTGGCTCGCGAAAATGTTACTTTGGTCCTCATCTATTACAATATCGGTAGCATTCAGACATCGAACAAATATCTCCTCTATCAGCCTCAACCTCCGTGTTATTCATATCCTGCGTCCTTTGAAAAGCTCTTTCTAGAATATCAATCCTCCACCTCGCATCAGCGGCCTCATCCCGCCAATACCTATTCATCTCCATTACTTCATAGGCCGCCTCCTGCCAGCCATCCGGCATTGTCAACCCAGCAAATCTCCAGTCGAAATTAGACCCTGCGATGCCTTCCTCCTTTTCGGCCAACATGAAAGAAGCCGCCATGAGCACCAATGCGCTTCTAGTACTACTCCGCATCATTGGTAATGTACCGTGATGTCGGTGTCGATATCCACATCGATCATTCCTAATCCTCTCCACATGCTTTTGTAGCCCCTTAAACGCCAAATCCGGAAACCTTTTTTCTTCTTCCGTAGCTTCTTCCTTTGATGGAGGGGGGTCTGGCACTTTCCCTTGAGACCCGTAATGTATCGCAGCATCCACAAACGGCCAATAAATCATTTCAAAGAGGTTATTGTAATGTCCGCGTAATACAAACTTGCAGATATCGTCCGTCACAGGCGATTCATCGAACCTTACCGCCTCAGGTAATGCATCGTACCAGGCTTTAGCTTGTAGCTCATATTCTTCGATTGATCTGGAGAGCACAGATAGTGTATCCGCGCCTTCCTTGCTAAGACCCTCGAACGCTATGATTTCTCGTTTAATCCTCGATACCAATCTTCGCAGCGATATTTCGGATAAATAGAAAAACCAGCCCCGTTGTTCGGATTGGGTAAGCCCGTCTATGCTGGGGTCTTGATCACTAATATTCGGTGGGGAAGGGAGGAAAGGTGGGTACGATAGTTTCTGGTAGCTGGGGAGTTTGAAATCTTGAGGCTGGAGTTCGGAGCGCATTTCCATTTCTGACTTCCAGGCGGACCAATAGATCGCCTGTTCGAGAGTTTGGTTGCCATACCGTGTTTGGCTGTCTGTTGACGTTGTTGTGAGGATTGTGTGGGGGGTTGAGGGGCTTGCGGTGTTATACGGTGCATTGGTGGTACGGTTTGGGTTCTCTCTTGTTAGGAAGTCGAGAGTTTGGCAATTGGATAGGGCTTGTAAGAAGAGTCGCCATGCTTCTATGGGGCGAAATATGGTGATCATGTATACGCCTGAGAGGAATAGACATTGCGTTGAGATTATGTCGCTATTAGTCAAGCATATGCCTAGTCTTTTTTGCGCCGCTTGAAAAAACGACTGGGCTGTTTGGTATTGGTGCGAACTGGGTGTAACACCATATCCTATTTCTTCATTACCGGTTATTGGGGCAGCTAGAGACCCTAAGGCACAAACTAATAGTGCTAGGCATGATTGTGGGGACCAGTCGATACCATGGAGAGCAAGGCGGGAGACTAGTTGCCGAGTGTGGACCTCATCCAAAACTGGGTTCTTCACGTGAGTATGAGTGAAAAATCTATCGAGGAGGACCTTGGCGCTTTGAGGTTCTAGCTCAGACACATGTGAGGGCGAGAATCCGTCGGTCGATGTATCCGATTGGAAGTTTTGGAAAAAATACATCATCGAAGGCGGGGTCTCCGATTCAGAAGTAAACTCTGGCCATGCGAGAACTTCTTCTACGGACCCGGGTATAAGCTTGCTTGACACGCCATCGCTCTCAGCTTCCGAGATGGAATCAATGCTCTCATTGGCCGTCCGGCTAATTGGAGAATATGTCGTTTGTCTATTTCCCGATTCTCGGGATTCAATATTCGGAGAAATGGCAGGCTTCCCTCTTAGTAGCTGTTCCAAATCGTCTAGCCTTTCCAAGATCCGGAGGCTTGCTGGGTCGAAGCTCGACAGATCCGTCGGTGATTGGATGCATTTGGCTCCCACTTTTAGGCAAAATGAACAAGATGGTTTAAGGTTATCACATTTTGTTCTCCGCGCTCGGCAGACCTGACAAGCTTTGATTGCTCGTTTGCGAGGGTAGGCAGCGGTTCCACGTGGGGCGGGTCGCTTTCGAGGTCCTGGAGCAGCTATGGGGTGGTCTTGTTCCGACATTTAGGTCTGCCCTATGGTATGGTGTTGGTGGTGTTGGATATTGTTCCTGCCTAGATTCCTCGAGATCTGTCGAGTATCATGCGATCGCGCGCGCAAAAAGTGCTTAAAGTTAGAAGAGAGGATATCGCGAACCGCGGAGTCTCGGATTTGAGGGGCCATGGATCCAATGGGGCATGCCTGTTGACTTTAAATGCTCCAGATTTCCCCACACTTTAAGCTCCAGGGAAGGGCTTTGCCGAAGTCTGCCACCGAAGCTCGAAGCGCTAGTTCAGCTCGGGCCATTTAGCATCGTACTAAAACGCCTGTTGGATGGCAAATTTAAGACTGCGCCCAGACTTTTCCCCCACAACCTGAACCATGGGGACGCATTCTCGCTTGGTTAAATTGGGACATCGCGGAGTGTCGGTGTTAATGCACGGTTCCCAAGCCCATGGTCGACCGTTCTTGAGCTTCGCGGAGCTGGTGTGGAGAAAGGTTTTTCGGTCGCCTTCCCCAGGTTTTCGGAATCCGTGCTGTCCTCGTGAGAGAAAACGCGTGAGAAGGCACAAAACCGGGGATGGAGATCTCCGTGGAGGATACGCCATTCTCTTGAACATGTTAACGTCTAGACTGTAACATATTCCTATATTCGCTCACGATGGTTCAAAACATAAATTGACCGGCATTTCCTCCAACTTCATCGGATTCGGCATCGACGACAGGGAACATCGCAGCAGGGCCGACCAAGGGGCTTCAAAGATCTACCACATCCCTAACACATATTATATACTCTAAATATCGGCTATCATGTCTGATATCAAGCCTACCGTCGAGATTGACGAGGAGCGCACTTCGATAAAGCATCAAACGGTGCTCGATGCGGACAATGAGAAGGAACACTCCATCACGTTGGGATATATTTGGAAAAATCACCCTTCGTTGATATTCCATTCTTTGTATTGGGGTGTAACCGCCTTCGGATGGTAAGTTATTTCTCCGCTTATGGAGGTGTTCATGGCATATTCTGACAGGATTTCATTCGTCATTTAGGGGCTTCGACGCACAGATTAACGGTGCCATGATCGGTGTCCCGGCTTTCCGACAAGACTTTGGGTATGTCCTGCGATATCTTGAGATAGGTCGCACATGTCTAACGTGAAGCGCCCACAGATATGTTGAAAACGGCGAGGCTATCCTTCCCGCGAAATGGCAAACAGCCTTCAATTGCATAACATCTGTCGGTGGCTTCTTCGGCGCCTTCATCTGCTCGCATATATCCGATCGTTTCGGACGTAAGATGGGCCTCCTCCTTGGACTCGCCTTTGCGATTGGTGGAATATTTGGCGAGATCTTCGCTACGAATAACGTCGCTTTCCTCATGGCCAAGCTCATCCTGGGATTCGGTCTGGCCAGTTTCCTCACAATCGGCCCTATGGCTACCAGTGAAATCACCCCAGTTGTTCTTCGTGGTCTCTCGACCGCCGGTATTAACTTGGGAATTGCTCTCGGTCAGCTCGTTTCGAACGGTGTTATCAAGGGGTTTGGTAGCCGCACCGATCACTGGGCGTACCGTGCCCCCTTCGCCTTCCAATTCGCATTCGTCGCCTTCCTCCTAATTTTCTACCCCTTTACACCAGAAACGCCTTGGTTCCTTGTCCGAAAGGGTCGTATTGAAGAAGCCACTGCCGCATTCGAAAAACTTTGGGGAGGAAACATCGACGCTGCTGCCAAAGTCGCCGCCCTGCAAGCCATTATCGCTGAGGAAGAGAAGACCGCAGAAAACCCTTCAATGCTCGACTGTTTCCGCGGTACCAATCTTATCCGTACTGGAATCTCATTGTTTGGTTTCGCGTGCCAGCACTTCACCGGTATCATCTTTGTTCTCGGATACTCAACCTACTTCTTCCAACTCGCCGGCCTCGATACTTCCCGCTCCTTCGACCTAGGTGTTGGTGTCACCGCCTGTGGGTTTACGGGTAACTTGATCAGTTGGTTCGTCTTGAACTCGTTCGGTCGTCGTCGAATCTTCAACTACGGCATGGTTGTCCTCACCGCCCTCCTCCTCATCATCGGAATCATGGATGTGGTTCCCACTTCTGGCGCGAAATGGGTACAAGCTTCCTGCACCGTCATCTACGCATTCGTTTACTTCCTCACGATCGGTGCGATCGCATACGTCTTACTGGGTGAAGTTTCGTCCCCAGCGATGAGAGCCTCGACGGCTGCTTTGGCGACAGCAACCCAGAGTATTTTGGGACTAATCATGAACTTTGCAATTCCCTACATGATTAACCCTGATGAAGGGAACCTGAGGGGCAAAGTTGGGTTTGTGTTTGGAGGATTGGCGGCCATGGCTTCGGTTGTTAGCTTTTGGTATATACCCGAGTTGAAAGGACGGACATTTTCAGAGATCGATCAGATGTTCCAGATGAGGGTTCCACCAAGAAAGATGGGAGGGTACACATTCTAATTCAAGTACGGAAGGTGGATATCTTGGGGAGCGGGTTGGAGGATATAATTTAATGTCAAAGGAAAGAGTAATAATGTCATTTTGATGTCCCGCAGCACTTTAGTCGCCTCTGTATTCAATAAACCTGCCACGAAATTCTATATCTTGCGTTGTTTGGTCAAAATCCAACAGGTCCCAATAGTCCATCCGGAATTCTGCCGAAAGTAAGCCAGAATCGAAAGCCGATGCTAAACGAGTCCAACCAAAAGCGTGAGCGAGGCAGGAGCAAGGCGGGGTTTAGTCCCGGTTTCGAAATTCCTTACCACAAACAACGTTAATGTTAGAACACCCCCGCTCTTTCCCATTCCCTCATACCATATGGCCACCATGCAAGCTGTGATTGTCCCCCCCTCCTTTGCTTCCCGCCGTTTTCCCTTTTTCTCAACACCAGGATACGGAGAATTTGACAGCCTGCAGATGAGCGGGTATTAGCTAATAGATTTGTACTTGGGACGAAAAAAAATAATTGATTAGAGCTGCCACATTCGCATAATTGAATATCGATCATAGTATCATATATTCGATGTCTCGAGAGAATACCACGGCCCCCAAGTTGCTCCCTCGAGGTTCGTGCCTTGGGGAAGGCGTAATGGCCTCAGACTAGTCGTATCCCTTTCGTCACAAATTTCTCAAGTTATGTATGGTACATATACATCTACAGGGGGTATTGCAGCCTCTGCAGCTGCAATGATAGCTAGGATGGAGCACATCACATCACATCAATCCTGCTCGTTAACTTATCCCCGTTTCAAAATGCAATGCCCTGCGGCTTTTTAGATGATAAGGATGCATGAATACATTCCAGTCCATGTATACATGTACATTCATAGTACATGCATCAATTGCAAGCCAAGTTATTTCGATGGAGCCGCCGCCGGCCGGGCTGAGGGAGTGAGGGGTAGGGGAGGCCTACGAGTATGCTTCCCCATCGAGCTTACCCCGCAGCAATAAGCACTGATGTGACAAAAAAGCTAGACGGGGGAAAAAACTAGCTCAGTACTTGCTTGTAATTCCAACGGGTCGTATTTGCCAGATGTCCTCAATCAAAGCTAGAAAGAAAGGAGGGTTTCTAAAATATGGTTTCCAAGCCAGGCAGAACTTGATGTTAGTATAATTCCATACTTCTAAGTATCAAACGGAAGGTGAAGATATTTTTTTAAGAAGCTAAAGGGTCATCGCTGCATCGGCGAATACACCCACTCCCTCGGGTTTTCCTCTACACAGCTGTGCTTCCATGGCCCTGTAGGAAGATTACCTAGATACTTGGCATCGGTAGCACCAAATGCAAATGCCCATCTCACATGGCTGCCGCTTGCTGCTTGCTGCTGCTTAATTAGACGAAACGGGTTCCTGTATACAACCAAGATGCACGTAGACGTCTACCAGCCAATCATTGAATTTCTGCTACGTAAGCGTGTTACACAACCGTGCGTTGGAACAAGGGAAAACTGCACCGTCCATGTTCCCAACTTCACGTCACCGAATCGCCGGTATGTGAGAAGCGATATCTTGTGTTACATGCTTCTACGCCATCGATTCTGATGAGCTCTACGATAAAGTTACGGTTTGAACGGTAAGTATTGAGTGTTTGTTTGGTAGGAGAATAGATTGAATTCATGACAGTAGAGTTATCTATTCTAGATATCCACGCATAGGGTAGATATGATCCTTGATGGGTTTTTTTGGTCTTCATCAAAGGACAGGGTCGACTCAAACGTAATTGAGATCGGACGTACAAGACGGGGTATAGGTTGTGGTCTATAACAAAGGGAAAAGGTCAAAGGATAAAGCTGAACACGGGAACAAGACAAGACAAGGAATTATCATTTCACGCAAACGGTAGTAATAGTAAGAATTTATTTTTCACCCAGTGAAACCCAACAGGAAAACAAAAAAAAACGACAGGCCATAAAGACATAACAAGGGAGGGAAAGCTCTCTCAACATCGCAAAGGTTTCGTATCTATTAAAAAGCTGTAAAGAAAAGATGTGTTTGTCGGCGCATCTCTAGAAGTGTGTCGAAGTGAACGAGAGGGAGAGTATAAGCTTTGAAGCTTTTACTCGGATGGAGCACCACCGCAGATGGTCTCGATCATGATACCAGTGATCTGGTATGGGTCACCGTTGGAGGATGGACGACGATCTTCGAAGTATCCGTAACCCTTGTGGGCGCATTCACGTGGAATACGGATGGAGGCGCCACGGTTGGCGACACCGTACGAGAAGGTGTCGATGGAGCCGGTCTCGTGCTTGCCGGTGAGACGGAGTTCGTTGTCGGAACCGTAGACGGCGATGTGCTCCTTGTGACGCTTGGAGAGCTTCTCAAGGGCGGCCTCGATGTGCTTCATACCACCCTCCTGGCGCATCAACTCGGTGGAGACGTTGGTGTGGAGACCAGAGCCGTTCCAGTCACCTGGAATTGGCTTGGGGTGGAAGGAGATCTTGACACCGAAGTCCTCAGCGACACGGTGGAGGAGATAACGGGCAGCCCAGAGGTGGTCACCCATTTCGATACCCAAGCAGGGACCGACTTGGAACTCCCACTGGGATGGAAGAACCTCGGCGTTGATACCAGAGATCTTGATACCGGCATAGAGACACGCCTTGTAGTGAGCCTCTACGATATCACGACAGTAGACATTGCCGGTACCAACGGCACAGTAGTATGGACCCTGGGGACCTGGGAAACCACCCTTGGGCCAGCCATATGGCCAACCATTGGTGTCGAAGAGGGTGTATTCTTGCTCGAGACCGAACCATGGCTTCTGTTCCTTGTTGGCCTCCATGATTCTGTTGCACTCATGACGGTAGTTGTACTTATTTGGGGTGCCATCTGGGTTCCAGGTCTCGCAGACGACGAGAATGTTTGGAGACTTGCGAATTGGGTCTGGGAAGATAGCGACGGGTCTGAGGTAAACGTCCGAGTTGTCGCCTGGGGCCTGTCCGGTGGACGAGCCGTCGAAGTTCCATTCTGGGAGGTCCTCGGGACCGGATGGTTCCTTGAAGATGGTCTTGGTCTTTCCACGGATATTACTAAGAGCATCGATCCAGATGTACTCGGCCATGATAGTACCCTTCTGGTCAAGGGAGGTGTACTTGTTCAAAGCATTGGTGTTGGAGATAACTGTCGATGATTCAGCCATGGTGAATGTGTGTGATGTGTGAATTTGCTACGAACGAAAAAGGGATACGAAACAAGCGATAGCAGGAGAGAGCTCGAAAACGAAGAGGAGCGAGGTCTGTGGAACTGGGAGAAGGGGGAACTGGCAGTTGAAGCTGATGATGAAGTTGTTTGTGATGGAATGGAGGAAGAGAAGGTTGTCAGTGAGAGGGAAGATCTCGCTTTTATAAACTCTGCTTGTGAAGAACGTTCTTTTTGGGTGGTGGAAAAAGCAACTCCCAAAAAGGTACATGCAGTGACCGCAGCACAGCACCAACGGCAAAATACTCGCAGCAAAGGAGAAGAAGCAAAATGAAAAGGCATGTCACTTTCGACTAAAACTCGCCGGGGGGTTCGATGCTAACTACACATTGGTTCTAGTGGGGTTCCTAAGGTCCCTCGTTCGTGGGAATCAGGAATAATCAATCGGTGGCCATGTAACGGGACCCGACTCGAAAGGTTCTAAATAAAGTCAAAGGACTAAAGCCAAAAAGAAATTTTGCTTCTCGCTTTGAGGGCCCGGAGGAATGCCTCACCAGGCTCTCCATCCATCATTATGTCTGGCACGCACCGACATCAACGGGAATCGGGAGATTCATCACGATGGGGAAGCTTTTGAATTGAGTCGAACACTGAGAAATTCAAAGTCACCGTCGAATGGAGAAACATCTCCTACTTCGGCCACAATGACCAGGGTCACCCTTCATCTGCATGTGTTGGGCTACCCAACCGAAGATTCTTCCTGTTGCACTACTACTGCACTTGCGCTAGGGATATATTATCATGCGAGGGACTACTACACAGGCCGGGACGACGAAGGAAGAAAGAAAGAAAAAAGAAAAAGAAAAAGAGAGGGCGAGAAAGAGAGAGAGAGTCCTATCAGGGTCTCGTTTCACCCTCGTACGCAATCCCTTCTCCAGGATCGGAAGCTGGTTGCCATAGCTAAGCTCGAGCTTACCTCCATCTTAACAGGTACAGACAGTACCGTCGATACATCTTGAACTTGATATCTAGACGCGGGGCTGCTCCAGCTTCTTGCCATGCATGGTGGGGGTAACTTTTCGGTACCTTTCCTTCTGCTATCATGGCCCGTCAGCGCATTTGTTCTACTACCCCTCATCTCAAGAAGCAATATATCAGTGAAAATTTTGCCCTCGTTTGCAGGGTGCATATCTCCGGCATCAAGCTGCGTGCTGTTTGAAGCAAGTTCTCGCATGCCGTACGTAGGTACCTTTTTGTGCAGCCATGATTCCCGAGGCTGGAACCCGAGAAAATTTCATCGTAGCCATCGACAAACATGCGATGAGATTACTTTTTTCTAAAGATTGAATTTATTTTTTTCGGGCTCGTCTTTCAAAGGCGCATCGCCGACCGGTTCTGCTTCAAGCAAGTCCCTCACAGTGCCGATGTCATGGCGCTGGAAATGAGCGATATATCGCTTTTTCTTATGGGGATCACATCGTGATATTTCACATCTTGAAACTACGCCTAGCCTAACCGCGGCGGGTCCACGAGAGCCTCGCCTCCAAATTTCCGCATCGACAGGTACCTATCCGGTTCAACAAAATAAGAAGCGGCCTATGAAAGCCCGTCAATTTCAATTCTGGTGGTGTCAGTCGACTCGTGCTGCTGCATATTTTCTTATCAGTGCCCCGCCACTAATTCGACTACAGGCTATTTCCAGGTGTCCGAAAAAAGAACCAGACTGGAGTTCCAGAACGGGGCGTCGCAAGGTCGATGATATTGACATGATTACATCGAGTAACACTTTCTTCGGATCCTAAGCCATTCTCAAAACGTTAGCCGGCTTCTATTTGCGCTCCAATGATCAAATACTAAATACTAAGCAGCTTTACACATGGCGGTCGTCAACCTTAACGGCGACTCCCAAACCCAGAGATGACCTCTCAAAAGGAATGCATATCCTATGTGTCAACTAAAACTTCACATTCCCATTTGATGCCCGTTTCCAGCTCAATACAGCCTCATGCCAGGCCTGGAGGTAGTCTTTTCGGGTGTGGGGTTTGAAACCGGTAAACCAACAAGAGAGAGGGAAAAAAGCAACAGTTGGCCGGCCGGTTGTAAAATTCCTTATCGGCGTCTTAGCTTTGAACCCCGGTCGATGGGGCACGTCGTCGCATTTTGCACCCGAGTCGACGTCGTCAGTTGGAAAGAGTCGATAGAGGTGTGGTACCTCCACACTAAAGCTTATCGGGATCCCTCCAAGCGCGGGAATATTCTCGCGAGGGCCACCGCCTCAATTATGCATAGTACCTGTGAGATGTGATGGGTGCCCTTCAACAACCGGATTTTAGTTGGTTCGAAACCCCACGCTCGTTCTCTCGAGTCGAGTCGCATGATGGCCTGCCTCAACTTCGAGCTGGAAAGATAACAAGTTTAGATCGCTCAGAAACACCATTTGGACCGACAGAATGTTAAAACAAGAAAATACACGGTCGCATACGTGTCTATTCTTCAAAACCAGTTCTCTTTGACTTCAAATCGGCCTTCGCGCTGGTGCTGAGTTATGGCCGAGCTATGTACCGGAGGCGACCTAGCTCTGTACCCGCCAGCAGCCAAGGTTCGAATATCACGTACTAACAGATATGACAATTGACTTGAACCTCCTAAGAGAAGACCCCCCCCTTATCACCACCATTTGCATACAGCGAAAAAGAAATGATAATCAATCCGATCTCCCTCGCTCACTTGTATGCGAAGGTAACCCCAAGAGATATTTCTAATTGCGAGATTTTCCGTGTCCACTGCCAATTGTCCAAAGCCCTGATTCCGGAATTTCCCTTGACTGGACATTGATATATAAACGGCAGACCTCGTCCGTTCCGAACACCTAAAATTGAGCTGTGAAGAGAGTTTCGCCTTTCTTCCGGTCATCCATAGCTAATAAGTACTTACTTATGTAGTTACTACTAGAGGGCTTGTTCTTCTGGCTGTCCGCATCTCTGAGTGGTCATTGCAGTCACGAGACTCTGATCATGGAGACGTTTCTATTATACTGGCCAGCCAGGCACCGTTATACGCAAGGTCACTCCCAAATGGGAGAACCGTCTCGAAAACTGGACCTTCAGCTACGACCTCGCAATCCAGCTTCCCCATGCTGCTCCGAGCTCCAGAATCTCTACCGCGACAAACCTATCTGGCGTCTGGACCTGTCTACAACCCAAATACGGACAAGTCACCAAGCACTGCCGTGTCATAGGGCAGATAGATAACGGCTTGACCTAGTCCCACACTTTCATTTCACCCGAAGAAGCCTATATCGCTCCATTTGAGAATCTATTCATAGCGTTCTCCCGCCGCTATGCGTGCCCACCGGCTTGTCGCCTGCTTGGAAGCCCGAGTTTTCGACAACTCGGAAAGAAGCAAATCTCCCCGCGAAGTGTCTTCAGCCAATCAGCACCTGCAGTTCCCAAACAACAACGTCAACACAACACCTTTCGTCCGTTTGACCCTTCCCAACTTGCAGTTAAAGGCATGGTTACTCATTCAATATATGGAAATTCTTTTCAATATTTTAGGTAATAAGAAACATCCTATTGGCTGGTTTCTTCTATTCCTGGAGTTTGAAGTCACAGCAGGAGAATACGTGGGATTTCTCCTTCGAATGAATGGTAAATGAGCAAAGGAATCGGACAGCAATAGGCGGGTTCCTATCTTTCGTTGCGGTCGAATGGCAACTACGAGATCGCAGGTGTGTGCCAACCACACGACGGTATTCCCCATTCGGGTGCCAGATCGATATCTCTGCACCAAACTAAGGCATGTGTGTGCCCTTTTTGTCCGGGGGTTGCGTCGGGGCGTTATTTACCAAGAGATAGGTAAATTCACGGAACCGCCGTCTACGGACAAACTAGCGTGGGTACATTTCGAAACCTGCAAGGAAGCAGGCAGGGAAGCAAGGCCAGCCTTATCTCTCGGCATGCAAGTCAATATGCGATTTATCCCTCAAAATTGGGGGCGTGAAGAGATAAGTGACACATTGCTCTGTGTCTATTCCGGGAACTCGGAGATGAAGCCATTACGAGAGAGAAATACGGATTGGGAAGGGTTCTGGAAACAGTGTCGGTTTGGATGGAGAGGAGACAATGGATGCAAGTGGCTAGTACCATGGCTGTGCCTTGCCATTCTATGTGTTCTTCCAGCCAACAGCTTACTCAGCTGTTTGGGAACTTGCCACAGTGTTTGACGCCCTTCGGCGTCTACGAGATGTGGTGATGCCATACCGCACTGTTCAGGTACCATTTCCGCACACCTATTTTGAGAATGGGTTACAAGAGGCTGTGTCTCCTTGTCGAAGGATAGACAACCAGTTCAGTTCAGTTGAACAACCGCCGCCCTAAACAGATTAACTTTTTCCTTCTCGAAAGAGTTTTCGCTCGCCTATGGCAGGAGAGAAGTGCGCTATTTCCGGAAAGTCTGGAAGACTCTACCGACGAAAAGCCTGCCCAAAAGCCCATTTTTCTTTTCGAAAGAAAAACTTTTCGGATAATCTGGTATTCTTTTGGGGGTTTCATACTTTGTCCTTCTGCGGACGAGGCAAAACATGTGAAGGCAAGGAAGACTTTGTTGGGCCCTGAATCAGGGTAGCCCAGCTCCTTCGGAGAAATTCCTTTTGCAAACAGAATCCAGCCATGAAGGAAACCCAGTACCTTGGCAACCGAGGCCGCGAGGGATTTTGTTCAATCCATCTTTTTGCTACTACGTCATAATATTTTGGAAACAGGACCTCCGAAATCGTTGAGCCTCTGCAAGCAATTCCAATACGGCGCAGGTTTCTTCCCTTTCAGATTTGTTTTTGGGAAGCCTTGTTCGTTATTTTGCTTGATTTTGGGCACAATGAACTTGCGGGCGAAGGAAGCGCCGTTTTCCGAAGCGTTTTCCGTAAAATTCTGGCCAAATGACGGCCAGATGACGCTTTGAAGCCGGTCAAATTCTTTCACGATATCAGCTGCAAATGGACACCGTTTTATTTTGGAAAGATATGCTGTTGTCCTTACAGCTTTTCATGGTACTTCGAGGTACCTGTGTACCGTCTAGTACCTTGGAATTTTAGCTACTTTCATTGCCCTTGAAGCCTTTCGTCTCGTGCGAACAAATCAAGAGGTGTTTTTGGAAAGATCGCTTTTCAAGGTTATTCAATTAAGATGAAACTTTTTGAAGCTCCATTTTTTTGCTTGAAGCTATAGAGCTTCAAAATGCCGCAATGCAAGACAAAAAGTTATTACTGCCCAGCTATCATATGCAGGTAGCTGCACAGGAGATGTATGTTGCTAACTTCACAGGGTGTTACACAGTGCGTCGATCAGCTTGGGGGTGAAATAAGCCCACGCATTGACTTCTTTTCCTCCCAGTCTCGCGTGAGCGCTATTCTGAATCCGACTGCTCGAACGGCTCGAAGTGCCAAAGAAGACGTCATATAACTCATCTGCGGGGGCGTTTAAAATTCAATTTCAGCCTGTGTTTGATCGATCTGGAAGATCACTTGTTTCCCTGGCATGGCTTGAAATTCGATATCCTTTCCTGCGGCTCCAACAGCTTTCGCAGGAGGATGTCGAAAACTTTGAATGCAGGTCTCATCTAGCTATCCAACACAGCTTAAAATGCGAATGAAGGAAGGAAATACAAGAAGCAAGGAGCTTCGCCGATGCTCACTTGCATTCACCGGCATAATCACCAGAAAAAAATATGTTCCTTTTTCTGTGGGGTTTCTTCATTCGACATTTCCATGCGATATTTTAGAAGCTCCCTTTGTGAACCCTGAAAAGGAAAAAAAGAAACTGTGGGGAAAGGTAGGTAAAAAGCCTCGCCGAAGCAGGGAAACAGGGGGTGGGGGGTGTGCGAAGGTTTCAATGCGTGGAGAAGAGCTGCAAACTCGTCAAAAAAAAAATTTTTTTCAAAGAAAAAAAAAAAAAAGAAATTGTGGAACTGCCGGATCTTAGTATGGAAAGGAATGTGATATCAGAATTTTATGATCATCTGGAGGTTCCTTGCTTTTCGGCTTCATTTCCAGAAAGTAAGCGTTTTCTTTTGTGTATTTGGGGAGGTAAGCTGGACGCAATGTTTTGGTGACTCCAAAGGGCTTTTCGGGGATGTGGACTTTTCGATGTTTTGGCGCGGCGTTTGCGCGAAACATTTTGGGCTCGCTTCCCGGATATGGGCCGAGGGATGACAAAATTCAACAGAGCAACGCAGGAAAAGGCCGGCCTGGGCCTTGCCCATGTCGGTGTCGTCGGCTACGAGATTAGATATCGTAGCTGAGATGGTCTTGGTTTTTGACCCCGCCCGATGCTTTCGATGGGGCAGTAAGAATGTCTATCTGCCGCCGGGAAGTATCCTAATATTCACAGAACTCCTTTGCGATATGCTGTCATATCACTAAGCGCGGTTCGGGAGATCTCAAGCACCAGCTGATGCTGAGGTTTATAATTAAATCATTATCCAAAATCACATTAATTTGAAAAATATTTCGCAATTCTATATCTATATATATCATTGCCTCCATGCGTAAATATTATGGAAAGGTCATTATGGCGCGATGGATCTGGAATTAAATTTATAAACATGAATTCAATTCTCTTGGTCTGGGAGCAGCGGTGGCCTTCTCTTTCTTCCTCGCTATTTTACCGCGGGTGCGGGGTTTGGATGACGACAAAGCTTGAGAGTTATAGTCATCAATGCCATGCACTCATAAGATATATCTCAAAATCGGAGGGTATGTTTCAAAATTGGGTAATAAGATATCTAATACATCGGACCAATGGGTTCATGCTTCTTGTATAAATCTTCTATACTCTCGTATCAAATAATTCTCGCGTGTAGCCATAGCCGATGAGGTCAGGAATAACCGAGGCAGCCCGTTGCATGTGTGATGATGAAATTTAAGCTTCTAGGCCTCCAAAAGAATGCATGACTGCTTCTGCAGCTGCGGGCCAGCTTGCGGCTTGCTAGAGTTGTCGGAATCCGGGGAATCTAGTCTACGTCCGCCCGACCTATGAAACTGCAGTAAAACGCAACACCTTGAGCCTAGCTTTCTAGTTGACGTATTAAGTCTCCGCCTCTATATTTCGCTATGAATATATTCCCTTATGATCCTGCGGAACCACTGGAATCTGTCTCGTCGCGTCTGGGCAGCGATAGCTTTCAAAAGACAGCTAGACCGAGGTAGTGCAGCGTCGACAACACTTTTATTGCAACAACAGCGCTGCGGTATCGTTACGTACACAATGACGAACGGACTTGATAAGAATGATGTATATCCTCCCGCGACGGCGGGCGAGTTTTTCAAATTCCAGGCACGGAGGAGCGTAGTCCATTCTACGAAGGGGATTGTATCGAGTACGAGTCCTTTGGCGTCTCAAGCTGGGATTAAGATACTCGAGAAGGGTGGTAATGCTGCTGTTAGTGAACCATTCTTCTGACTTTATTCAACTTAATGCTTGTCCCCTGCGCTTAATGGGAGACAAATAATATATTTGGGCTTGATTTTTTGCTAGTGGGAGCTCGATTCGCATAACCAAGGCGCGGCTCCCTAGCTCGGTGCAAGCTCAATCTTCAGAATGTATATTGATGTGGATAATGATATCGTATATCTACAGGATGCAACAATTGCTGTGGCGGCGGCTCTCAATGTCACCGAGCCGACCTCCACAGGTATCGGCGGCGACGCATTCATGCTCTTCTGGAATAACACCACCAAAAAGATCACTGCGCTGAATGGTTCCGGTCGCTCTCCAGCAGCGTTGACCAGAGATGTAGTCGTCAAAGCCGATGGCGTCAGCTCTGGCACCATTCCATTCACTTCGATCCACGCCATCACTGTCCCGGGCGCGGCAGCCGCATGGGTGGATACTATCGAAAACGTCGGAAGCGGAAAAGTATCGTTAGCAGAGGTGTTAGCCCCAGCTATCGAACTGGCCGAGAATGGGTACCCCGTTACTCAAGTTACAGCCGCGATGTGGAAGTTTGGTGAACAGGAATTATTCGATGCATCTCCTAATGGAGCTGAAATGTTGGTTCCGCCGAACCAGTATAACGATAAGGTGCATGCACCCGCGGCTGGTGAGATAATGGTCATGAAAAATTTGGCGGAGACGTTTAGAACCGTCGGGAGGGAAGGTAAGAAGGGTTTCTACGAGGGGCGAATCGCGGAGGAAATTGTAAAAGTGGTAAAAGCGAGAGGGGGAGTTTTAGAACTGGAAGATTTGAAGAGGCACGCGGAAATCGGAAGTCAGTTCGTGGAACCGGTTTCAATGTTTATCGAAAGATTCGGGGTGGATCTTTGGGAGTGTCCACCGAACGGGTAGGTCACCAGGAACATAACTCCCATGCACTCAAATAAGTATCAAATACTGAAAAGGGGTTGAGTTTAGGCAGGGTATAGTAGCCTTGATGGCACTGGGAATCATCGAACAACTAGAGAAGTCGAAAGTAATCCCGCCTATCGAAGAGTTAAAGCATAACTCTACCGAATATTTGCACTGCATCATTGAAGTCCTTAGAATTGCGTTTGCGGATGCTGCATGGTATGTTACGGATCCAGATATGCTCAAGGTCCGGACGTCGCAATTACTCGACAAGGTAAGTGGAAAATATTACTGGGCAGCAGAGTGCAGTTGGATGTTGACAATAGTATAGACATACTTGGCAGAAAGGGCGAAGCTATTTAACCCGAAGAAAGCCGCTGCTGAGCTCGACCATGGAAGTCCGGCGTTGAATTCCTCAGATACAGTATACTTCTCGGTTACGGATAAAGATGGAAATGGTTGTAGTTTTATTATGTAGGAT
Source organism: Arthrobotrys musiformis (assembly GCA_036971715.1). Lineage (NCBI taxonomy): Eukaryota > Fungi > Ascomycota > Orbiliomycetes > Orbiliales > Orbiliaceae > Arthrobotrys > Arthrobotrys musiformis. Next base: position 2,851,591 of record JAVHJL010000007.1, read on the forward strand.
GGACATCACAATTAAAAACTTGATATCTGGGGAAGACTAATTGTAATATTGGTGTAGCTCGAATTTCGCTGGATTCGGTTCCGCCGTCGTTCCGAATGGATGTGGTTTCACGCTTCAAAACCGAGGCGCAAATTTCAATTTGGATGAAGGTCATCCGAACGTCATTGCCCCGAGTAAACGGCCTTACCACACAATTATACCGGCTTTAATAACAAAAGATGGGGAACTGCATACCGTCTACGGTGTTATGGGTGGATTCATGCAGCCTCAAGGACATGTCCAAGTACTGCTTAATATGCTGGGGTTCCAGTTTAATCCTCAAGTAGCGCTGGACGCGCCCAGGATTTGCGTACGTTCTCCAAAGAATCCCTTTATATCATTGACAAAGGGTAGCTAAATTACAAGCTAGATTGGCGGTATGGCACTCGATAACTCGGTACTTGTGGAAGAAGGAGTGGATGAATCCACAGTTGAAGAGCTGAGAGCGATGGGGCACACTAAGATCAAGCTGGTCAGAGGGATTCACAGGCAGGTCTTTGGAAGAGGCCAGGCCATTCGAGTACATTACGATGGGGGGAGACGAGTATATTCCGCTGGATCTGATATGAGGGCGGACGGACTAGCAGCACCACTCCTATAAAGGAGGCCTATGAAAAGTTTATATATACATAGATTGCAACAAGCGCATTGATGAATCAATTCTTGAGATATTTTTTAATTCCTCGAAACCCTTCTGCAAATTTGGGACTTGGCATCAAAAGGAAGTCAATTATCCGAATTTCCCACGAGGTTGAAGCATCTGTAACGCTATACGAGCCTATGGGAAACAAGAGAAGCTTGATATTTTCGCCCGATCATATTTAGTCTCTCCGCCTATATATGGTTCCGATTCAAATGCTGTTAGCTATAAACTAGGTCAAATATACGCGTATGGGAGCATGGCCGCAATAAACAATTACTCACGTTGAACCTTCAACATCTCCAAAAAGTCATCCTCCACAAAATTGGGCCCCGCCCTATGCAACGGATTCCCAACACAACCCTGCTTCCTATAAAACCAGCATTTACAGTTGCCCGTACGAATGGACTTCGTATTCCAAATTGCCAGATTTTTAGCGCTTTCATCTGGCGGCCTTTCGATAGCTACGCAACACTGCTTTTCTTTGCATTCCGGCGGTGTAACTTGTTTGAACATGGCGCCGACGATAGTGTCTAATTTGGTATCGAGGTAGCGGATTTCTAGCTCGACGAAGCATTCTGACGTGGAATTGGTATTGGATGCAAGGCAGAGATGGGGATGCAAGAGAAAAAGGGAAAGAAAAATCGGAAAGAAAAATCTATACCCCATGGTAGATATTCGCAAATTTGGTGTATAGTTTATGGGATCTAGTCTCCTGATGAAGTTCAAGGAGACCAACTTATTTGGTAGGCCACTTCGCGAGTACCGAAATGTGGACCTGGGTTCTCGGGTCCTATCCAAAGAGGCTATACCAATAGGAGGGTCTGGATATGTTGATCTGAAAGCCGTATAGACGATGTTCACGAAAGAAAAGTTGATCTAAGCTACTACAGCCTGTAGCTATTAGAAGCTTGGAAATCAGGTTCAGAAGTTCTGGGCAGAGATGATGTTATTGGTAATGTGGTATATGACTAAAGACTCATCTCGCATTAAATATCTATATCTAGTTCAAACTTCGTTTTGCACAATAAATGGGTCCGCCTCCTATAGTTTGGCAGTGAGGAACCCCGCAACTGGTTTCTCCTGGCAAAGCAAAGGAGCACACAGCAATGGATATAAGCCCCAAATCTGTGCATAAGTTTCGAATTTTTAGAGGCGCAATTGGCGCCGTTGTTATATTCTCCCAACGGCAGCGGCACATAGGTTTCGAAAAGTCACTTGGTGTTGGATTATCGATACATGGATGGCGAGGCAACGTAAATGCCTCTCAACTTGCAATGGGCTGTACCCGAACTAGATCGACTAATTTTATTTCAGTATGTATACTGGCTATATATATGGCAAATAGGTAAGGATGTAGTGACATTCGGATCCTGAGTATATTCGAGGGCTAACTCTCGAAACGATTACTAAAGCTGCTGTTTTTGCGTGTCAATTATAATATTACTTGATTACATAAAAAAGATAGTTCAAAAAATGTTTAAAGGTATAGATTTTGATACATTAACAGCGACACGGATAAAGCTCTAGAGATCAAAATGGGTGTATCAGAGGAATAAATTAATTTGGTTCCGGAATGAAAAAGTTAATCGCGACTCCCGGCTACTGGATACATCAAAGGGTGGGCGCCGAAGTGTTTTGAGGTTGGTCGCCTACAGTATATACACGCCTGGTCTCGTACCAAGATCTACCGCACAAAGAGTGACCGCACATCCGCCCGAGACTAGGGTATCTGGGTCGATATAGAGATTTCCGTCCGAAATTTTGTCGATGGGCAGTCTTGATCAATTGATCAATCGGGCCATACGCCATATTCCAATTTCCACTGTCTGGCGTAACTATATATTATAACAGGCTCCCATGCGTGACATTGAGCGAGTCTTTAATTAGGCGTTGGCTCTATAGCTATAGGCGGAGGGTTGGCCTTCGGCCTATCTATTGCTGGATCTTTATCCCAGTAGCATAGAATGCTTTTGGCCTTCTTTGCGTTCTCGCTCTTGCGCGCTAAAACGAGGAAATAATATATTAGAATTTAGTACATACTCGACCAAAAATAATCATGCGATACTGTCTATGTAAAAGCTAAGAGATTTCCCCACTCACGGTTTCTCAAATCCTGCATATAATCTTTGGGTATCGTTACCAACTGGCTGGATCCTTGCATCATAAAACTCCATGGCCCGGTGCAATTATTTGATGTCGGGAAAACAAAACAAGTACAGCCGTCAGATGCAAGGCTCCCGATTTCCACCTCATCGCGATCACTAAATATTCTATCGGCATCTCGGAAATATGTCTGTAAATTTCCGACACAACATGTCGCAAGTGGGCCTGGACTTATTTCGCAAAATGGGTCTATGTCCGGTTTCCAGATTGCCATTTGCCCGTCTGTTTCGCCCGGAATAGCAGCGTTGCGGTTCAAGTTCCTATTTTCGAAGAAGGCAATGGCGCATCGGTGCATTCTTATAGATAGGGATAATTGGCTGTGGGCGGAATATGGGAGTGCTAGAAGAATAGAGACGGCGATAAGAAGGTACGTATAATTCATGTCGGTGGACCGGTCTGTTGTTATATGTCCATCGAAAATGGAAGGCGGACGTAAGATCCTCTTCTACGAAGGTTTTTTTTTGGAGATTCGTTAGTCGTATTATACGTAGGCGAAACGGATAAGTTAGACTTCCGTCTACGGCATATAGTAAATGAGATGAATTGTAGGGAGTAGAATTAAATTGAGTGATCCCTAAAATTGAACTATCAAAGGGCCGATAGTATACCTTTCAATAAGAGCGTGTTTATTTAATTAGATGGCTACGAAATTCGGGTCCAAAAATCCGGCTGAGGATCCGAGTCGTCCCTAAATTACTCAATGCCAATAGTATAAGATAGGCTGAGCTACAAATTTTGGAACCAACATATTGCCTATAACGTTTGAAAAAGTATTTTTTTTTATTTATGGCGGTGCATTTACAACTGCGATCCTATGCGCAACGAAAGACCTTGTTGTGCCTGGATTCGAGGCTACCTTGTTAGTGAGTGAATGTTGGCTTTTGCATGCCTAGTGCAAATGCAGTTCAAATCGAATGCACAGTCTTGTAAGCAACTTAATATAATGCACATATCCGTAGCGAATCGAAGGCAGATGATCTTTAAAACACATTTAAATATTTGTCCGTTTTATGTTTTTGGTTGTAAGTATCGTTCTAGTTTGTATATATCAACGTATAGTAGTGGCAATATACCTGACAATGCCCTGCTAATAGTCTGTTTGAGAAAATGCAATACGTAAAGGCTGCGATACATAATTGGAATAACTGGGAGTTCGAATTCGGACTCTCGGGATCTCTTCCAGGTGAAGAACTGCCTAATCAGGCTGGCCAGCAATTCACGCTCGCCCACTGTGCACCTGAGAAATTCTGTCCCGCACAAAAAGTCCCAGTAACTTGGCCCTGGCAACCACCTGAACTGTATCCAATACAACAGGCTCTATTTTGAGCGTCGCCGTTCCAAGTTTCAACAAATCCAACGTTTTGCTTATTGAAGCTAAAACATTGGTTGCCCTCCTGAGTCCAGAGGTACCAACATCCTCCAGATTGATTCCTGTTTTCATATTACAGGAATAGTTAGCAAGGCAGTTTTATTGGGGAGGAAACGCCGAAGCCGTTGAACTGAAATTCAAGAGTTTTGTCAAATGACTTTTGGGGAAACATGCAAAGTAGGAACATGATATATACTTACTGCCCAGAGCAAATGAGTACGCGTCTCTCCCACCATCTCTTCTCGAGAGTGGTCTCCTTCTATTAAATTTAATTGGCAATCGTAATTTTTGAGCTAGATCGCTCTAAAAGTATTCGATCCGGAATTTGGGTGTAACTCACGGTTGGTTTATCGGCTTTTGGACTCGGATTCCGAACCTCAAGATCTTGGGAGGGCTCCGACGCTGGGAGGGCAAAGGCAGTGCTAGCCAAGACAGTGGCGATGATGGGCATAGAGATGGAAATCTTCATGGTGCTTGTATATTTCCTTCAAAATGGCACCAGGTTTTTAGATCGCTTGGAACTTATTGATATAGAAGAGACAGCAGAAATTTGGAGGTATGCATATATGGTATTCTGCAAAAAAACAATATGTCGCTTCCGTTCAGATGGTGTATTATATCCTTCAAATTCTCGTACTTGTCAAGTATCCTTTCTTTTATAAACATCTTGTGGCGGGATGAATCGATTAATCGAATATATTCGAGTTCTTGAAAATATATCGTAGTGAATTTTACACATTTGGCTTTGCTGGGGTATGCCTGTTATCGACAAAGGAAAAGTGTTTAGTGATCAATTATATTAGCTATCTTAATTCGATCTACAAGTTTCGAAGTTCGAATTACCCGTAAACACGTGCAAACGCCTCCGAACCACTTTCTGTAGTGTAACGTGTGTATATTTCCCACTCAGAAATCAGTTCGAACGTCGCGCTTCGCACTCAGCGAAATTATCCAGATTAGGCGGAGATATATACTCGATGAGAAATCAAAAATGGATGCATAACTGCGAATAAAATATCCCTGCTCCTCCCCACGCGCCTTAGCAGAAAGCTTAAATTAAAACCCAAGAGTTAATTATCGATTGGGGCACTTAGCGTCAAAATATATGCAGGGAGGCTCTGCAACAGAAGCCTGTCTTCGTCTATCCACCTTCCTATATTCTACGAAAAACGTTCTATTGGATGTATCTTTAACATTACCAGCGCGGGATCATGAATTCCTTTGCGCTTGATTACCTATCGTTAAGTCAGCTCAGTCAGTTAAGGGTCATAGCTCTGTATACGAGATCATATCAGGTGTTCTGACGCGAATATACATACATCGCTATTGTTCTTATGTTTAATATTATTCTCAAGGAAACTAGTTTAGGACTTAGCGTTGGATTGCTGCTCGCAGATGCAGAGATATCGGGGCGTCGGCGATATGGAAGGTCATTTGCACCATCTAGTTCGTATAAATAAAGGTCTATCCGCTTCTAGGAAGAAGAAGACCTCGAGATATATAGTATAATGTTGTAAATTTGAACTAACTGTTATTACACTGAGCAATGGGCTTGTGTCATTTCTTATTACTGGCCTTCGCGGCCGGACCTTTACCTACCGTATTTGGGCAGCTTTCCCTGCCTGCTGGCTGCCAGTACACAAACTGTGGGGCTAGTTGTCCAACCGGATGGTCTAAAGTATCGATCATCGTCGGCATTGGAGACCTTACCAATCCATGTGCTTCTGGCGTCGTTAGGAGCATTTGCTGCACGGTTTCTATCCCCGTGCAGTGGGTTCCAGCCGTTCCAGATTACACGAATCCGAACTGGCCTATTTGCCCATTTGTAGACCCTTGCCCTGGTCTTGGATCAGAATGTAAGTTCCTCTGGTGTGTTTGTGTATACCTACCCGTGAACGGAAACGATAACTAATAGAGAGCAATAACAGGGAGTCGAGTTGCAATAGACTACTTTGGCGATCAGATTGATAAGGATTGCAAGCAAGGGTCTAAGCATCTTTGCGTGAAGTATCCGAGTGGCGGAATTCCCACATCACCACCTACCGTAAAAGAATCCGTCGGAACATTCAGTAACATCGGCTGCTACACCGATAGCTCATCGAAGCGTGTTCTGAATGGCGGGTCGTGGGTAGACGGCGCTATGACAGTGGAGAAGTGTGTCGCGAAAGCCCAGGGCTTCAAATATGCCGGCGTTGAATACCAGACAGAATGCTACTGGGGTAATACCATAGATTCTTCTGGACAGAAGGTAAATGATGGCTGCACCATGTTTTGCGCTGGAGACAAGAGTGAAATATGTGGAGAAGGCGACAGAATACAAATTATGCAAAACAGTGCCTACAAACCTCCAGCTACTACAAATCCCGGGGTGGGAACATTTAATTATATTGGATGTTATTCCGATAGTTCTTCTGCTAGAGCTTTGGAAAATGCATGGGAAGATTGGAGCGGAATGACGGTAAGTGCTTGTGTGCAAAAGGCAGCGGGTTATAAATATGCAGCAGTCGAATACTATGGCCAATGCTTCTACGGGAATACGCTAGCATCAAGCAGTACACCCCAGAGCGGCGGCTGCGATACGCCTTGTGCAGGAAACACAGGGGAAATATGCGGTGGCGGCGACAGAATCGGCCTCTATCAAAACTCTGCCTACCAGCCTCCTCCCAAAGCGTCTGCCGTACCAAAAGTTGGTGATTTCGTATATAAAGGTTGCTTCGTGGACTCGTCCAGTAACCGGGCAGTCCCCGATAAATCCCTCGTCGATTGGTCTGGAATGACAGTGGAGAAATGTATTGCTGCAGCAGCAGGCTACAAATATGCGGCGGTAGAGTACTACGGAGAATGCTACTACGGCAATAAGCTCGTTTCGACGGGCACGAGCTCCGCTTGTGATACTCCTTGTACGGGCAATAATCTTCAACTCTGCGGTGGTGGAAACGCAATCGGATTGTAAGTCGCCCTCTTGCTCTAAAAATCTTTAATTCGTCGAGGCTTCTGTTAACGCTTGTTTAAGGTATGAAAATGAAGCATACCGCCCTCCGGTCATCCCGACTGCGGCCGAAGTTGCAGCCGCTCTTACCGCCGTTTCCACCTGTGAGTCTAAGGTCCAGGCTGTTCTGGACGAGTGGCTCGCGTTTTTAGGCGGCTCTCAAAAGCGAAGCTTGGAGTATGGAAGCCCTGGGTACCTAAAGAGACAATTGGACAACTATAGAGAGCGTTGCACTAGCCTTCAGGGCGACTGTGGTGAGTAAACCTGTCGAGTTACTTGCATGTGCTGATATGCATGCATCGACGTATGCACATAATCTAACGATAAATCGAATGTCTACAGAGCCCCTCATCCAGAATGCTCAACAAGCGGTCGATCTGTCACAAACGAGTACTACTAGCGGGGTTCGTAACATGATGTCTAGCGTTTATAAGTTTAAACATTGATTAATAGCAGCTTGAAAAGCTAATTTTCCCACTATATCTATAGGTAACGCAAGAGATGGCTCGGGAGGCCGTCCGACTTTTGGGGAATGCTGGAACTGTTGGACCAGCAATTCAAGCGGCACCTGCCTCAGCTGCTGGAGTCAAAACAGTATCTACTATCGTAGTAGGCACAATTGCAGGCATAATTGTAGTCGCCGAGGTCTTGCAGCCAAAGCCTCAAAATCCGGATCCGGATCCAACGACGATACGGACTACTACACCAGCGACAACAAGGACTACGACGACAACCACGACGTCTAGCAGCAGTACATGCTCACCTACGGCTACTGCAAAACCATACATTATACACATGAAAGATACTGCGACAAATAGCGACTTCCAAACACTGAAAAAGAGTCTGCCGAATGACTTATCCAACCAAGAGTATGCATATGATTCGGTCAACTTTTACCTTTATGTTGCCAACATCAACGATTGTGAGGTTCAGCGGCTACGAAAAGAGCCAAAGGTTTTGGCGGTCTTCCCAGAGTCAACTGCTGAGCCCTATGGGCAGCCACCTATCGTGGAACAACCCCAGAAGTTCCAGAAAAGGAAGAGGGTCGTCCGAGAGGCTCCAGTTTCTAACCATCAGTCAAAGCCAAAGGTAGCAAAAAGATTCCAAAATACTAATCTAGACGCGACTGGAATAATATACAACCAACCCTTCTGTGCTCCACACCTCCAATGGTTGAATAATTTCAAAATGTTTTCCAACGAATACGGAAACTATTACGCACCCTTCCAAGATGGTTGCTACTACGGTGAAAACCAATTGGGACTTTCGGTAGAAATTTTAATTATCGACAGCGGGTTAAGATTAACCCATAAGGTAGGCCCACCTAGTAGATGCCAATTAGGTAGACATGGCCCAATAGGCGATTCGAAGTTTATTAACTAGTGCCTTGTAGGAGTTCGATGACATGGATAAAGAAAAAATAGTAGTCCGGTCGTTTGGCCTACTTCCCCACGGGACAGAAATGGCGTCCATGGCGGCAGGCGCATACTCTGGTGTAGCCAAAAATGCCAGAATTGTAATGTTTGAAACGAATTTCCTATCATCCTCTCTCATAGCTTCCTGTGCAAGGGTTGAGCAATATGTCAAAGTTGACAAAAAGCGGAGCCCGGGCGATTTTGTGATCAACATGTCATGGGGTGAGTGGAAAATCACAATACAAAGTAAAACTAATCTTAATTATATATAAAGCTAAACTCCATGTACCCGATAGGTGATATAATTGACCCATCGGCGATGTCAACTGCGGATCTCCAGGCTAAAGAAACCAGTTGGAAAGATATAATATCCCGATTAGACAACATAGGAGCTGTCATGGTTGCGGCAGCAGGGAACGACGCAGATCTACCTAAATACATAGGACAAGCTTATCCACAAGCGCTAGGGGGTGCCAATACACCTCTCATAATTGTAGGGTCTGCGGACCTTGCGGGTAGCGACCGTTCCTGGTTTTCGCGACTAACCGAGTCTGGCCCGGAGCTCTTGACTTTCTACGGCGCAGGTCACAACGTTCTTTGCGCCACAGATGCTGGCCGCGACGATGTCTGGATTTACACTGGGGGAACATCCCATGCAGCGGCACAGTTGTCTGGGGTAATTGCAACATACTTGTCCGATACTGCATGGGTGATTGGGAATGCCGGATACCTTAACTTGAACAACCCTGTGGGTTTTAGCAGAAGGCTTAAAGAGCTTATATCGACCGAATTTGAACTACTCAAGGGACCTGTAGGTTCCGACAGCGCAACTCCAAATGTACCCCGGGCAGCCGCGGGCCGCAAGGTTGATTGCGTACAAGAGAGTAGTACCAATTTCCCCACGAGCACCGTACCACCCCCCACTCTTATAAGTGCACCCACAGCGGGACCCTTGGTCCTCAATATTGCGACCACGACGGTTGTCTTTGCTAATGGCCAAGATATGAAACCATCGGTATGTTTTTCAAAATTGGTTCAAAGTAAATTGCAAATCCTTCAAATGTTACTAACACTTTCGCTCCGTCGTGCTTTAGCCAACTGCTTTGACCTGCTGGCACAGATAATCGTTTTGAATTTCTGGCCTTTCTGGAGGTGAAGGATCTTTCGAACACTTGAACCTAGACCTTGTCTCGTAATTAGAGGAACCTAACCTGCCTATTAACGAAAATTATATGTACCTAGTCTTGCGAATATAATTTATCTAATTTCCCTGCCGAATCATTCTATATATATGTCGGGCCTTCTGACTACCGACCCTAAAGTTTCCTTCTTTAACGGACGATAACTACTTGTAGCCATGCAGCCGGACCACCCTGAGGCTGGGAACGAGACCGTGCAGTATATAAAATAGCAATATGTAACTTATTCCAAGACGTACCGGCCCCTAATCAGAATGCCGTATGCGCAGAATTGAAATATAAGTTGTTTGCCCTAGGCCTTCGTGCGCTCGTAAATCCATGCGCCAAGACGAATATTATGTTACAGGGATAGTGGGTCGAATATAGTATTATGAGAAAAGTTGAGCTACAGATTGCAATATTCTTGGGAATATAGGTGGACCTGGTCTCGTTCCCAGACGTCACAAAGGGATATCTGGTGAATCCTGGGTATGCTGGATGATCGATGAGACCAGGCTAACCTCACAGTTGAGTGGCTGGCGCCGAGACAAAGTTAACCTATACGCTACATGTCCACACCTCTTGTAAGTTGTCCAGCCTTGCACCACCATCGCGCAGAAACTATAGTCGACCCCGGAATGTCGATTCAGCCGAGCTGGCATATGTCGTAGAAATGCACGCATTTCCTCAAAAGAAGCAGGAATAGCTTCCAACATAAAAATCTAGATAATTTTTTCGGCGTCAAAAGTTAATTTCTTTTAGAATATATTTGCCAAAGTGGCTCAATTATCCCCTCACAAATGCCTATATATATTTGGAAGCGGAGGACTTATACTACTCACTAGTAGCTAATCTAATCTCGTCCGACGAGTCCTCGGGCATAGCGCTAAATTTTGGATCCCCGGTACAATTCAAGCCCTCCCAGAACTGACAGAATGCGTTATTGACATTTATTGAGCCGAGCGGTAGCGGACCCTCAGCGCGTCTGGTAAGGCTAAAACATTTTGTGGATGTTTTATTCGCGTCCATCCATAGGTTAATGCTCTTGTAGCCTCTCCCTGTGAAATGCGGATTCGTGCGAAAGGCTAGTCTTGATCTGTCAAATGTTCTTTTGAATAGTTGTGCATGGATAGTGGAGCTCAAGAGGGGCGGTATAAGAAGGATGAGGGAAAGCGCGTAGAACATTTCTCAGTTTTTAATTGAAGAGCTTCAAGGATTTTGTCAGATCTCGAGAGTGATCGAAGGCTTTGAAGAGAAGCTGATGTTCAAGGGGATGAGGCCAATCCCACGCCATATACTGGATATGCAAGTTGCAAATTGGCGCGGTGTTTAGGCTGGTGAGCAACAACAGATGGTGAATGCGTGGTAATCCAAAAGGAGGGGCTGAATCTTCTGCTCGAGGGCCAAGGAATATTAGTCTTGTCTGCCTTATACGCATGCACTTACATATATCATGACAGATCGCTCACCTTCGATAGCTAGAAAAAATATAGATGACAGAGAATGTTTAATTGGCATCATACAGGCATAGCGCTAGCTGGCCAGGTGAGTGCGATCAAATTTAAATCTTGAAACTGCAGCTTCGGGGCCGCATAAGAACACTTAAGAAGATGCACAGACGGATGTATTTATTTAGCTGTCACGCGCGGCCACTCTTTCTGCGATCTAAGTACGAGACCAGGCTCTCAGTTACATTGCAATTATCAGGTGGAGCTTGCTGGAACCGCAATACGGTGTTGGTTGGATAGCTCCTGGGTTCGAGGTTAGGTTGGATATCGATATATATATCTCTGTTGGAATTTTCGCTATGCATATGCAGATGCGTGCGCATATACGCAGGTAATAAATAACACATAACATCGCTAAAACTATCCTAAGACCAGCCCCTCGACATCGCTTGCGACATCTAATTAGCACAGAATTATGACATATGCCAATGACACCCCACCGCCGCTTTGCAAAAGACACCAAGTCAACCAAACACCCGCAAACTCGATTTAGACGCCCGAGCCCACCAAATGCTACAAAAACAATGTACAAACAAAAGTTTACACTTTTGAAAAGAAATTTGTTATGCTCTGAGTCCCCTTCTCTTTGTTCGCTGCGCCTCTTTTTAATTTCTTCGGGGTTATCACTCCTTTCTTCGGGTTGTTCGTTGTACTGTTGCTACTATAATACCTCTGTTGGTCCCTCTTCACCGGCGAAGGTGTTTTTATTGGGGACGACATTGGTGGCTCAGTGTCATCTGACGATATTTCCGACAATTTACGTTTGGGGCCTGGGTGGAGGGGTGTCGTTGGGTTAGATTTGGTCGGGCTTTTTGAAGGAGAGGGAAGGACGGGGAGAGGTGTGCTGGAATCCGCTTCGTCTGGGTTCAATGTGAGGATGAGGTCGTCTTCCATAGGTGTATCAGACTGTGTTTCTTCTACCGATTCATCTTCTTGTACCATATCCTCTTCCTTAAGATCCTCTTCTTTTATATATTCTTCTTCTTCTTTGAGATCCTCTTCTTTTATATCCTCTTCTTTGATGTCCTCTTCCTTTATATCCTCTTGTTTTATGTCAGAATATGAATCTAATTCTGATAGTTTTTTGGGGTTCGTCCACGGCTTTTCTAGCGTTTTGAAAGGTTGCAAAGGCTTCCCGCCTTTCGAAAAGAAGTTTTTGATATTCGATTTATTATCTTCGCTATCCAGCGGGACAATGAAGCTCGGTGAGTTGTTTCCTACTTTTCCGACCTCTTTTCTGACCGGGTAGCACTCCAGACCTCGTTTTTCGAATGGCTGAAGAAGGTTCTGAAGGCCAGAGTCCCAACTGCGGGAGGGGTTGAGCCACTCTTTCATCTGCGGCGAGTTGGGCTCGAATATTACTGGCATGCGGTCGTGAAGGAAGTTTAGTTGCTTTGAGGAGGAGGTGGTGATTATGGTATAAGTGTAGAGTTCTTCTGTCGAGTCTACTAGGGCGGTATCGATTAGACACTACGGACGAAGGAAACATTGGATTGGGAGGGCTATCACCTTCGTATCTTACACAATCCCACAATCCAGCGATGTATAATAACTGCCCATCTGATCTTTTTGTGAAGTGCGGGACCCGGTCTTTGCCCTTCTTAAGCCATTCGAAGAAACCCTGCGCTATGACAATACATCGTTTCTTATTTTTCATAGATGTCCACATTCCCTTATTATCATATAGAGAGTCGTCGCGACAGTTTATCGTTTTTAACATCGAAGAGTAGTCGGGATTTCGCTTCGTCCAAGACGGGACCAACCCCCATTTCATCGGTGATAAGACGTATTTAAGTTTCTTGCTGCTTGGCTTGTGTCGATTATTTGACCGCATAGTGGTGCTATTCGTTGTCGCTGTCGGTCTTGGAGCATCATTATCGCCACCATCGTGCGATTCGTCCATAGCCTCCCCTTCCACATTGTCTAATTCGCCCCCTTCAGCGACTGGGGCGTCGGGATTATTGTCCGCCGGGCCAGCATCGTCGCCGACAGCACGGTAGATGGGTTCATAGTATCCCGGTGCAACATTGTAGGACTGTCTGACTCTGTCAACGTCCAGTTCGTCTTCGTCAATTTCAAGGCCGGCATCGTGGAGGGCGTTTCGGATTTCGCGACGGCCCTGTGAGTGTCGGTTGTGATTAGCGACCAAATCGAGATCTGACTATACCCCAATTGCGATTGCGCCGAAGCCAAGGGGGACAGGTACGAGGCAAGGAGGGGTAGCGAATATGCAAGAAATACTTACCAAGGCCATTGCATATCGTCCACACATTATGAAGAGCCGATGGATTTCGCCAAGTTGTCTGTGTAATCTGCGGTTTTATGTTAGAAGATTGTCGAATGGTTGAAGTGTGCATGATGACCGATGGATGAGTCGACAGTTTCCTGCGCCCAGCAGGATTCCCGCGTTTTGCGATGATGGCGCGTCTGTGCGACGGACCTCCGGGAACATCCCGGTTACCAAATTGGGACAACCTGGTGGTCCGGCGGGAGGCTCTCGGCACCGGGGCCAATGACGTCGGGAACCGCCCCGCTTAAATTTATTTTTGGCTCTGCGGTAAAGCCATTCCTCAAGGCCTCGTCTCGACATCCCACTGCTCGCCCACCAGTGCTAAGCCGACATGCGCCGACACTGATAGCATCACCATTACTCCAGATCGTGGAGCCCAGAAGACAAGTTTCGGCTTCTAAAGTGAAGTCTTATACACAATGACGACAATAAGCCTCACACGCTCGATAGCGCTGGCCGCTCGGAACCATCCCTCGAGAAACCTACGTTGTATCTGCGGAAATCCATTGGCCATAACCTCCAGAACCCAGTGGGTCCGAGATTCCATAATAAAAGCCCCGTCACCACGAAGACTACATACCTCCCCCCTCCTCCAATCATTGCCGAAGCAAAAACGGTCCGCCAATCCCCACGTCCCCATCGACCGTTTCCAAAGCGGTAAACCAAGGTCTTATAATCTCCTAAAAGTCCAGACTTACCGCGAAGCCTATCATGACAACCCCAAACAATTCATTTTCGCCATGTTCATGGGCGTCGTTACATTGGGCTTATTAGGCGTCGCAGTGCAAGCTGGATACCATACCCTTATTAAACCATTACATAACTATCCCGAAGATGTCGCAAAATTCATCCGGCGGGCAATATTTTACGAAAGTAAAATGGATATCAAGGAGTGCATGAAGAACTATCAACGGGCTATTACTGCGGCTGAGATGTTGAGTATGGATCCGTTGAGCGACGAAGTTACGGGACTTAAAATTATGTATGCTGGGGTGGCAGAGAAGTGTCATGCATACGATAAGGGTGTTGAATGGCTTGAGAGGTTGAGATTCGAGATGTTGACGTTAATGGAGGAGAGGAAAGAGGAATTGGGGACTGTTGGGTGGTTGAAGGTTATGAAGCGGGTAATCGGGATTTCCGTGAAGATTGGAGATTTGCAAGTCTTGGACAAAGATGATGCGAATGCGGAGAAGACCTATGAGTGGAGTATCAAGGAAGCGATAAAGGTCATGGGCGTGCAGAGCCGGTTAAGTGAAGATGAAGAAAAGCCGTGGACGATGCTAGAGATCGCGGCGATTTTTGAAAGTGAGAACCCCAAAACGAAGTGGTAAAATAAAGAAGGATATTCCTAATTTCAGTGGTAATAGATATGGCTTCTTTCTACGAGCGGACAAACAAATTTGACTATGCGACGACTCTATACCTCCAAGCCGCCAATCTATTCCGTCCGCCATCATGCCACAGCGTTATTCTATGTTTGTCCCCGCCTATCACGATAATCTTTGGTTTATGAAACAGCGGTCTAACACGAATATTCTAGTAAATAATGTCGGTGCCTGCAATATGCAACGTCGTCTCCCATCTGGCGAACCGATGGACCGGGAAACCCAACTTGAGTCTGCAAAGAAGTGGATGGAAAAGGCAATAGATATCTCGAAGAGCATCAAGCCTCCCGAAAGGACGGAGGAGTGCGACCATGGCTGCGTCGTAGCCCTCCACAATATTGGAGAAGTCGAGGAGCAGCTAGGCAAGATGGATGAAGCCATGACTAAATTCCAAGAAGCACAGAGTTTGGCATTCGCGGTTGGGTTCACAGAGGCATACCAGAATGCAGGCTTTGCCCAGGAAAGGATAAAGGCTAAGCAAGCGGGAACATATGAGAGTCCACAAGACAGGAGAAAGAGGGAGGAAGAAGAACAGCGAAAGATAGACGAGGCCAGGACAGGAGGTCTGCCGCCACTAACGCTCAGCAAGATTGGCCCAGGTTCTAAGAAACGGGACCGCGACTAAGGAGCGAGGGGGGGGCTCGCCGTGTATAAATTACGCGATTGTAAGATACTGTAATATATAGTCTCGTTCCCAGATATACCTAGGTAACAACCGAGGCATCCGCACAACTTACAACCCTGATAGATAAGCGCACACACGATCAACATTAGTCAAAGAATGATTACATATACACTTCACGATCATCCGGATTGAGGAAAATATATAGCGCAAGCCGTTTTGCAATCGTATGGCGCTACATGTGATCCCCATGGGTCTCATCGCCGATTAATCAACAATAATTTCATGATATATCGATATCCCCAACAATTGCAAGTTGAGGAGTCTGGTGACGAGACGAATGTCGATACCGATAGTGTAATATAATATGTAAATTGTTGAATGAAGATCTGCGGACGCTCTATATATATGACTACCTAGATACACTGCTCCTATAGCCATGCGGAGTAAAGCAACCACATATTATATGAATATATAGCATCACGAGCAAAATCAATTGTGAAGAAGATCTGTCGTAAAGCGATCTCCGTAGTAAGTCATCCGCATAGGGCCTTATGAGGGAGTCGGCCATCCCAGTCCATCTTTGACCGGTTCGGCTCCAAGTACTTCCTCAACAATTATCACGATCGTCCTATCTACATGCCTATCAACCACTATATTGCGGTAGATTTATGAGTCTTACATAGTAGGTACGGGGTATAAAAAGCCCCCCTCCCAACCCCTGCCCCCGGATTTTTTCTTCCTCTTTCTTTATTTTCCTCTCCTCCTTAGATACAAACCTATTGCCGTCTATAGTTAAACTATACTGCATAAGTTTGAAGCTTAACATCAATCGAAATCATCTTATAGTATATCATACTACTAGGTAAGTACAAATATATAGTTCTTCAATTGCGACTTCCATAGCATAGCATTATACAATAGCTGGTCTACATAGACACTATAGTTTTGGTTCATAGTTAAGTTAAACCGTACTAACAGCTACGTTGTTAAGATTTCTAGAACACCGCACAAATGTCGGAACTAGATACGAACACACCTGACCTGGGCTTTACCCTAAGAGTCTTTGACGATCAGCCTTTCGGAGCTTTCACCTGGGAAACCATCTCTTCAACTGTGCCCCAGAATCCCACCGGAATGATCTCCGCCAGCGATCTCGAGAATGAAACTGAGACCGAGGATGATCTTAGGGGCGATTACAACGAACCGGATCTATTTCATGAGCAGCCCCAACAATCTCATGAAGGATCGCCTGAGAATAGCCCCCAGCCCAAGCAAAACCTCGTGGAAGAAGATCCGGACACCCGAAACCCCGTCGAACCTGCTCAATCTGAACCAAAGAGCAACGGGTTGGAAGTCCTTTTCCAAATGGCACGCGATCTGGAGTCCGCCTATGCATCTGGGATGTACGAAAGGAAATATGTGGCTTTGGAAACCGCCATGGGTCGTCTCAGTGCCTTATTGAGATCCACCGATCCTAATGGCTCGATCCAAGCTATATATGAGAGGGTACTTAATACCTACAAAAATCGCATGACGGCCGGGAATCATGATGAACCGAAGATCATGCAAGATTTGGCTTGGGGCTCAGAGGTCTATTTCACCGACGCACAGATCCGTTTTCTCGAGCAAGGGATCCCGCAGGTCGTCTCCGAGGCTACGGAACTTTCAGGGGAGATCTGCGCAGATTGCGATCGTCTGACCGACCAGCTAATCGGAGCCGCGTCGGTATATCGAAGTTTCGTAGCCACTCTCGACAATTACCTCGAGGACGAAAACGTTCGACGGCTCCCCGCCGGTTTATTGCTTTTGAAGGATAAGATGGTCGCTAAAGAGCGTCAGATCGATCTGGATATACGCAGGGCTCGTTCCATCAAGTCTCCGGGGTTAATAAATGCCCAAGAAGAGGTCATGAAGATCGCCCAGTATCATTCCGGAATCGTGGCCCTCGGTGAAGAATACAAGGGCTGGGAGAGAAGGACGCGTTGGGAGGCCCATCAAGCGGGGATTTCAATGTCACCAACGGATAGATACTGGGTAAACCTGAAGTTCGCGTCTGCAGGAGTGAGCGGGATCCTAGACCACCCAAGTCTCTCGGGGTGCTAGTTGGTATAGAGTGGTGTCAATTATTGACAGGTTTCATTAACAGATCGACGAAAAGCTCGAGACTGTGCGGACGGGTTTAGCGGCGTTTTCCAAACTTGTCTCTTGATTGTGTGATTGATTGTTAGGCCTAATAGCCCGTACGGAGAGCAGAAAGTGTAATAAAAATAAATAAATAAATAAAAATAATAAAATAATAAAACAAAATTTAAAAAATTGTTAGTCCTCTGGCTCCTTTCTCGTAGAGCTTAGTCGTAGTATCAAAATTGGAGAGTGTCGCACGTCGTGCCCGCGCCCGTCCGTGCATAAAGCTGAAAAGTAATAGGGAACTGTGAATCAGAATTCTAGAACTAGCTTATTCGAATTTGAAGCTAAGAATAAATCATTAGTATTGTAGCTCTAGCTGGGTAGGAAGTCCATACCTAGGTAGGTAAGTAAGCTCTGAGCAGTGTAATAGGTAATTTTATTCCATTCTATTTCACGAAGCGGGTGTATGTATACGTATACAGTGCGGAGCGAGGGGATAGTCTCGAGGCAGAGGCCAGGTGTTGAGAAATGTTGTATATTTAAAATGGTCGTAGATGTGGCTAATGTCTATGTGGCGCAGTAAATGGCTCCAGGTGTGGCGGGTGATAGAAATGTTCGGCATCGCGACTTCTGCCAAACAAACCACCATCATCTTTCCAACAATCCCACGGTCAGCTCCACAAAACGACTTCACACCTGTCGCACGGCCCGCTGGTCCTATCCTCGGCCACGAGCGGCCTCATATCCACCGAGCACAATGCCGAAATATAAGTCCCCCTTCCTGATACCCCCCTGTCTAGGTTTACACTGGTACTGACTTCCCCATTACTCTTCTGTAGGTTCCCAAACCATCGCCACCATCACCCTACAATCTATACTCGAAAGCGCGTCCTGCAAAAACCCGCTAGATGAGCCCTCCCCTTCAGCAAGCATAAAATATCTAATACAAAAGTGAATCTGCTTGTTTTCTTTGCGTCGCACGTATTTTATAGGTGACTATTGCGACGTGTACCTGACACACGACTCAATCAGCGTTCGGAAAGCACACAATAACGGGCGAAACCATATTCGAAATGTCGTCGAATACTACCAACGTACGATACTCCTTCATGTTGCCACCGCAGCCCCCGAATACAATTACAGAAAGGATGGAGCTAACGGGTTTTACAATTCAGAGATCGGACAGGAACGAGCCCAGTCGGTGATTGATACAATTACTAATTCGTACGCCGCTGAAGGCCATGCGCTGCCGTTCCCTGGAATGCCTGGTATGCCCGGCTTCCCCGGTGGCCCACCACCACCAGGTGGGCTGCCAGCTGGCATGCCACCGCCGCCGTTCGGATTTCCAGGTAAGTCGCCAGATCGAAAGCTGTAGGTTAGAGGTTTAGACTGCTGATTCATGTGTTATAGGTGCCACAGGAATGCCACCACCACCTGGAGGATTCCCTGGTGGTTTACCGCCTCGTAAGTCGCGTGTCTCCGAAAACAATTGTGGGGAACTCTAGCTAACCATTTGATAGCTGGAGGACGAGGTATGCCTCTTCCACTGCCACTGCCTGGCCAGCCTGGCGCACCCCCTCTTCCTCTTCCAGGAATGCCTGGCGCACCACCATTCCCACCAAATTTCCCATTACCGTCAAATCTCCCTGGAGGTATGCCACCGTTAGGTCCCAACGGCATGCCGCTACCAATCCCCCCGCCAGGTAGTCTGCCAGCAGGCATGATCCCGCCGCCCGGCTTCCATGGCGGCCCTCCCCCACCAGGTGGAATCAATCCGCCTCCGGGTCTTGGTATGCCGCTGTCAGCTGATCCGCGACAAATCCCTCCTCAACAACAGCAACTCAGCGGGTTTGGAAACCCACCAAGCTAGGCGCCTGGTGGATACCCTGTACCAGCAAATACGCACTCTATTCCGCCCCCTCCTCCCCCTCCTCCTTCTCTCCCCCAAGTTCAGCCTCATAACCAGCCCGTAAATCCCCAGCCGCTGTCACCTCCGAGTTTGGTTCCGCAGTTGACGGGGAGCACGTCGACGGGTTCGGGCGGGAGTTCGGTGCTCGGTGGGAGTTGGAGTAGGATTGAGAGCACGGACACAGAGTCTATTGCGTGGTCTAGCAGCGGAAGTACAGTTGGAGTCTCACTGCGGCAGAAAAACCAAAAACAGAGGCACAAGCTATCTGGTCTAGGGCAAAATAGTCGGAGTTCGCCGCGAGTCGAGAAACAGGGAAGAGGTAGTGGTGGTGTCAGGAGGGGATGAGAACCGATTTTGCGCCTCTTCGAATCACCTTTTTTTTTCTCTTTCATCATAGTCTAATCTCTTCACCCGCATTACCCGCTTTCATTGCATAGCACCCTCTCCCCTAAAAGAACTTGATAGTGTTTATACAACAATAATGGTGTCTTCCTTTTTCTTTTCCTTTACATCTCAAGTCTGGTCTTTGTTTTAGGGGTTTTTGTTTTCCTTATTCTGTTCCTTGAGGGTTTTTATTACGGTATTCATGGGACTTGTATTATTATCACCCGCAGACTCGGGTTATTTTCTAGAGCTCAAAAAGAATCATAGCATCCTCCTTGCATAACTTACCGTAGAACTCTCGCCTTCTCTAGCAAAATTCCTCAAGTCACCTGTTTTTTGATCGGAAAGTCTTGCCATGATACTACCCCAGCTCGGCTGCTGAAACGGAACATACATGTGCCACCTGCGAAAAATCAGCTATCAGGCTTAATAAGTCCATTTACCCGCGAGCTCAAGCCAGCCGTCAACCGCCATAATTTCCTTACACATATATAGTGGCAAAACAAGAAATCTCATATACATCCAGGCGAGTAGAAATGCTCGTGAGTGCTTGCTATACCGACTGAGGGAAGAACTAACCGATGGAAGAAGCTGTTGTGCCAGGGGTCTTTACGTAAACATCCTTTCTGATAGACCCATATGAGTTCGATTACTACACTAGTCTATTATGACACCCTTCTATCGGCGAATTAAATTACTAAGATTAAAACCCCAGATAGCTAGTCATTAACTTAAGAATTGGTCAATGCCCCTCCCCTGCAGCTAGTACTAAAACTAGGTGGATGGGAAGGGTTGCCAACAGCATATTTCGGAAGTAAGGCCCCGGAAATCTCGCTTTCCCCAGCTTTTCCTGTGACTTTCCGCCTCCGCCTCAGCTGTGTACATGCATATAGATCATCCGTAAACTCCACAATAGGCCCTAGTATTTGCTGGAACGTGCCCTAATACCCTGGATGCATATATGCAATTCCGCTTCACGAAGAAGCCGAGAGGACCTAGGAAGCGAGCCAAGAACCCGGAAATTCCGAGATCTGCTTCGTACGGGGCACCGATGTGGTTAGATTCTGTTTCTCTATAGGTTATTTTATGTAAAGATCATGATACTCTGGGTATATTCCCAGGTACTTATGCATATCATTATTTACCGCCCTTTTCGTTGTAGCATGATATACTCTGTACCCATGTACATATGTTTCGGTGTTTCGATCAGTGTAACTATAGCTAGCTATGGATATGGTATTAGTGGCGTCCGGAAAATGTTGCGCATGTTAATTAATGTTGACAGAACATGTCATGATTCAGACCACTGTCTCTTTTGTTTCTTGCCTTTCGAATAGTCTCGGCGCTGCTGTTGAGGAAAGACTGGTGATTGGTTTATTGGATTCAAGAATCGTACGGTCGTGTGAGTGTGATGTCATAGAGAAGAATGAATCGGCCCGCCTCGCCGTGGGATGAATGAATGCATTCCCATGGTTCGCGGTCGCTTGGGAGGGATCATAGCTCTCGTACGGGCTGCCGTGTGAATAGTGGACATTGAAGCTGGCTTTAATGATAGTATTGAAGATATACACCCCATTCGAGGCGTCAACCAGGGGGGGTTCTGGAAAAGTATAAAAGGGACGATGATGGTATCTCGAGGGTAGATTGTGCAATCGACATCGACATCTAAACAACAGTTCCTCATTCGTCAGTTTTACAATACTACACCCTATCTCTAAATATATATCTTTCTTAAGATCCTCCAACCCTCATATATCAAAATGAAGTTCTTCGCCATCCTCGCCCTCGCTGTCCTCCCAGCTGTCTTCGCATCTCCAGTTAACGAGATCCCAGCCACCCTCGAGAGTATGTAGCCCATAATACCACGTGCAAATAGCCTCTCAGATTGAGTTCTTCGCTCGTGGAACTTCTGCTAACGGAATATGAAATTACTAGAGCGAGCCTGCAACGCCAACGCCTACAGCGCCTGCTCCAGCGGATGCCCCAGTATCGCCAGCGCAGCTTGCAAGACCGCATGCGCTAAGGCCACCAGCCCCAGCTGCGAAGCACAATGCTACACCGCCAGACTCAACTCTTGCAGGAACTGCTGCAATAACAACTGCACTCGTTGTTAAACTTTCGGTCTTCAGTCTCGACTAGGGTCGGTGTAATCTAGAAGGGTTGGTCGCATTGTAGACCTGTTTGGAGAAGTGACGGAGATATTGGTATTGCATATATTGGAGAGCTCTAGTTAGATTAGGTGCAATCTAAACTGAGCTGGAAAGTTGGGGTCCTGTATTATACTATCCTATGAATATTGAATCGTATATATGTTCACTTTTAAAAATTTATCGCCGACTTGCCATGATCATGGATGAAATTAGGCTCAGGTTCGAAGCCTTAGTAGCTAGCTACTAGCCAAATTCGTGGACCAGTAGTACCTACACGTCGACATAATTTAAAAATTCGAATTCTTCATATCGATTGCAGTAAAATATTTTAAAAAGTTTTCCCTACCTATCTAGCCCACAAGGTCGTTCATAACTCGTTCCCGAGGGATATTTACAATGGTTATGCCCAGAATTTACCTATAAGCTGTAGGAAGATATCCAGACATAACAGAGCTTGAGTACTTCCGTGGGATGTTGTATTATGGTAGCATCTAACACAAAAAGAGCCATGACAATGATCATATGAAAATGCTTGAACTGTGGTGCTAGCTATTTAACCTCAACCTTTCGAGCTCTTGTCCAAAATATTGACGCATATAATATTAATGCAAGGTGGCAACTGCATTGCTTCGATTGAGCTGGCTAAACTTGGTGCGATAAAAAGTGGTTTCGTTTCCAGACGCCACAAGTGTACAAAATGATATCTCTACGTACGTACATGCCAAAACTTCATTTGATCATCACGCCTTAATTAAAACATATATATATAAACATCTTAATACGATTCCACCGTACCCCTAAAAGCGAATTTCGCCACTTCTATCTTTGGGCGTTTGCCGACGAGCATCCAGGGGCTAGACTAAGTGTAAATTACCCATATATATAACCAAGGTCACATTCAATTTTCAGAACAGTATATAATACTAATCGACCCTTGATCCATACATGTACTATCACGTAGCTACGCGGTAAAAGATAGTTTGGGGATAATCATCCGATTTTATATGTGTATAGGTAACTATCGAGGGCGGAAGCTAGGTATATCCAAGATGCATAGATCTTTTGGCGGAGCTAGCCGGCTGTAGCTTTGGAGTAGCCTCCCTGGATTTTCTAACTTCCCATTCGAATTTACTTGCCTTTGAAGATTCCTCCTCTTTTCCATAATACCACAATCCTAACTCCCCCCGTTCCCATAATCCCAACCGCCTACCTAAAATGCCCTCCTCTTAAACCACTTAATACCCACCAAACACCCTCCTCGACCCGTCCCAATTGTACCCAAACTAAACTAAGCCCAAGCCCCAACAAGACTCATACAGAACGCCCCACCGAACACCAGCAAACAGCCCCCAACTCTCTTTCTTCCCCTCAACATTCTCCAGCTCTCATAACTCAAAAAGTCTTCCGATAACAATTCCACCAGGGAGGCGAACACCAGTAGTCCCGCTGAGATAGCGTTCATCGTGCCCACAAGGATGAGGCCTACTTCTGAATCTGGGGAGTAGAGCGAGGAGAGGGCAATTCCGAGGGCTTGGCCTATTGGTGTTCTTTTTTTCTCATATTTTTAGCGGGGCCCCTTTTGTTAATAGGGGGTTTGAGGAGACTTACGTGCAGCCATATGCCAATGCCATGAACCATGGCTTCAACGACCCTTCTGGCCATGGAATATTCGCGATTCGAGATCCTAGAGCTAATCCCTCGAAGGTTTCTACCACCAAACTCGTCAGCATACTTAAAAAAGAAACTACAAAGGAAAAAAAGGGAACATACGATGGAAAGCAATAGCAATAAGTAGCACAATAAACTCGCTGCCAATGGAAACGCTAAGCGCCATCCCAATGAATACGCTATGGAACAATATTCCGACTTCAAGGAGGATACACTGGAGCACATCCTTTTGTACCTTCTGCTCAGAGGTGAGGGGGAGGAAGCTTGTATCACTGGTATTCTTTTCGGGATCCATGATTTGAGGCACGGGTTGAATAGCATCTATATCCCCATCCTGCCGATTCTCCGTCGGAGTAATGGCAGGAACCGGAGTGAGGTCCATGTGACGGGAGGGATGAAACACCATCTCGATCACAATCACAAAAAATACCCCGGCAAGCGCAATAGCGCCAGGAATGGCAGGATAATCCTCAACCCAAAATGCTCCTAAACATTTATTCCCCAATAGTATAAACGCCGTGGGCAATAAGTGCACAAATGCGGTGGCGATTAATACACCGGTACCGAAATGGCGAACTATGAAGAAGAACAGTGGTGGAATCCTAAGGAGCGGGAATTTGGAGGCGAGTAAAGGGAAGGAGCACGCTGCTGTTGAGACTGCGAGGATTATGAAAAGGGCGCCGACATGCAGGGGGGTGTTATAGTCAGCGCTGGAAATGCCGCCCGTAGGGCAGGTTGAGCGTTTATCTACTCTTAATTAGCGTTTCCATAGCTTCAGTAAATTATTATGGTAGTATACGTACGGACGGTGTCGGCGACATAGTGGACCAGCGGTTTGGTATTGATATTTGGGGTGACAGAGCGAGAGTTCTGGAAGGCAGACAGCAGAGATGAACAGAGGAGGACGGAAGCAAGCCAGACGAACCAGTCCCAGGCGCGGCGCGCGAGAGACGGAGACTCAGAATGGCCTGCGACGAGACGACGGTAGTTTCCCACCAGTACCGCCGTCTTAGAGGAGGGCCCTTTTACAATTAACCAATTAGTATGCGTATATTATTAATAGTATTCTAGGGAAACGTACAAGGCACCTCCTCCACACCCCCCTCCGCAGGCGCAGTTCCGGGTGGTAAACCAGCGTCTACGATGTCATTGATAGCAGTACCGTCCCCAAACCAAAGGTTGTCGCAACGATTGTTCTTGCGTTCGCGAGAATTGGCAATGCCGTTGAGGTCTTGGCGTGTGGTCAGTTCCGCGGCTAGGTACGAAGGACTCTGGTTCCAGTCCGGGTGCTTGAGGTCGTCGTCGTCGTTCTTCGCCGGGCAATTCATTTTTTCTCTCTTTATAAATTTATAGTTTTGTACAATGTCGAATCAGTTGAAGTGTATACAGATGATGTGGCTTCAGCTCCGACGAGAATTGACTTCGGGTTTTAAATATCTCAGAAAGTGAAACAGTAATCCTCGCCAAGGCCGTCTTATGGACGCCAATGTTCGAACCAAAGGATTAACTTCTTGGTATTTGTGTTCGCTGCGCATAGAGTTCCACATTGGAAACGCTTCTTTAAGACATTTCTCCGTGATCAATATATGCCTAAGTCAGCACTCAGGCACTTATAAACCCGAGTTCCGAGTTCGGGACCTATTCTAGTAGCTGTTTGCATGTGGATATTCAATCTGTGTCCAAATCCGATTACAACGTGCGCGTGCTAAGCCGGGTCTTTAAATTTCAACCAGGATGAACTCAAAAACAACAAATTGAGATTTAGCTTTTATTTAGCTATACGCTGGTAGTCTCGCGGCACTTTTACCAAACCCAGACATCATTAGCATGGTAATACTAGCTAACTATTGGCCAATGGGGCGATGCCCATTAGAAGTTAGCGGATCTTAATTAAGTGATGTTGTAATATGTAGATAATCGATAACTCACACTCGCTTACTATCTCATTAGTATGGCGCATATGTGCAGAAATGCACGCAGCTTGACAGTATTGCCGTCCATGAGTCGCGAAATCTTTAATTTTCATCGTCCCAGGTCTAGGTACGAGACATTGGGGTCATTTGCGAAATTTGCGCAAGACCTTGTGCCGTGGCTTTACTAGCCCACTATGCCCAGCATGTAGAAAACCCGCGTGCCTCTCTTATATAGTTATTCTGATACATTCGCGCGGACACCTAAATTTTCTAGATTATTAATTGTAATCGAAAGTTTTCTACGTATTTATTAAGATAACCGCACGAGGATACGTATGTATGTATGTGTGTATTGATCTGTATAGATATCTTTATATGCATATCTCTGTAGCTATAAACTTTCGTCTCGGTTTCGCAGGCTGGTAAATTCGCATCGAGGAATTTAGCAGAGCCAGCCCAGAATTGCAGGCATTGCATTGCTCGGCCCAGCCTCGTGTTTACGAGCTTGCAAGGATGCATATGTTGTATTTTGGGGCATAATTCGAGCCGGTCTGCGTTGCATATTCCTGCATGACAGTTGTCCGACCCTGCATAACAGCCTCAGTGCCAGACAACCTCAGCTGGCTTGGCCGTAGAAGCGGGGCTTTTGGATTCCTCATCGCATCGCGTCGATAAAAATCATTAAATCGGATTCACATTCACGACATTCAATCGCTTGATGATTTCCCTATCTACAAATCTCCAGGAAGCCTAGGTATCTAGTGGTCTCGTTCCCAGGTATCTAGGTAATATTTTCTTTTTTTGTGTCTAGGTTTCGAAAATATGGGCGGCCGATTCGTTCGCGAGGACTACACCATCGGTTGGGTATGTGCCTTACCCTTGGAGTTTACGGCCGCCGTGGCCGTTCTGGATGAACGTCACCCACCCCTACCGCAGGATGAGCAAGACGACAATGCGTACGTGCTCGGCCAGATCGGCCACTGCAATGTCGCTATTGTATGCCTGCCTTCCGGCGTCTACGGGACGACTCCTGCGGCAACCGTTGCGATCAAAATGAAACAAAACTTTCCGTCGATAACAGTCGGATTGTTGGTAGGAATCGGGGGTGGGGCGCCGCTACAACGTGATATTAGACTCGGCGATGTGGTGGTTAGTGAGCCCGTGGGGGGTTTCGGGGGAGTTTTGCCGTACGACTTAGGGAAAACGATCCAAGAAGGACGGTTCGTCCAAGCCGGAGCATTGAACAAGCCGCCGAATATGTTCTTGAAAGCAATCTCCAAGCTCAAATCGGAACAATCGCTAAACCACGGTAATATTTATGCTGCTAGCAAAATCGCAAGTGATATATTGAAGAATGGAACCCTCCCGGAAGAATTCGCCCGACCACCCGCCGATACTGATAGGCTTTTTATGGCGGATTACGATCACCCTCATACCAATGAGACTTGCGCCCAGTGTGATCCTACCAAGATGGTGAACAGAGCCCCTCGGCCATTGCTAAATAACCAGCCATGTATACATTACGGCCTAATTGCATCTGGCAACCAAGTAATGAAACACGGTCTGACTAGAGACAGATTGAGTCAACAGAAGGGGGTTCTGTGTTTCGAAATGGAAGCCGCCGGTCTTATGGATGAGCTACCGTCATTGGTCGTGCGCGGTATTTGTGATTACTCGGACAGCCACAAAAACAAGGCGTGGCAGCCCTACGCTGCATTGGTCGCTGCCGCTTTTGCGAAGGAGCTTCTACTTCAACTACCACCCAAAGGTAAGAGGTCGCAATTAAAAACAATTCGAGAGGCCGTGCTCAGATTTTTCGTGATCTGACCTTCACGTCAAGTTAACAAGGTCGACAACGGTCGACGCCCGCCCGAAAAGTTGACACATCGTGAAATCGAGCTTCTCAACAAACTTTACAAATCACCGTACCAAGACCGCAAAGAGCGTATTCCGGATCGAATTCCCGGAACATGCGAGTGGTTTCTAACACATGAGCGCTTCCGAGATTGGCGGGACTGCATATCGTCCAAGATGCTTTGGGTGTCCGCAGATCCTGGATGCGGAAAATCAGTTCTCGCAAAGTACTTAGTTGACAACATTCTCTCGACTACTAACTCTAGAACAAGATGTTATTTCTTCTTCAGAGACGATTTCGAAGACTAAAAGGACGTTTGCGCCGCTCTTTGCTGCATCCTACATCAGCTTTTCAGGCAAAAACGCAGCCTGCTTTCTGATGCAGTCTTAGAACGATTTGAGGCCGCCGGAGAGGGTTTTACTGGCTCGTTCAGCGAGCTCTGGGAGGCCCTTCTTAGCGCCGCACGGGATAAAAGTGCCGGTGAAATCATCTGTCTTCTCGATGGGGTCGATGAATGCGAAAGCGGTGGAAGATCTCAGCTCTTGCAGGCACTGCGAAAACTGTACGGCAGCAAACCTGATACTAATTGCAATTTGAAGTTTATTATAATCAGCCGGCCATACGGTGAAATTCGGCGGGACCTGTTGCCTCCCGAATTTGAAACTTCAGACCTGCCTGTCATCCGTCTTCAAGGAGAAAGCGAATTCGAGATTGCTAAAATCTCAAAGGAGATCGATATTTTCATTCGAGTCAGCGTTCAGGACCTCGGAACAAGATTGGAACTAACGCTCGATGAGCAACAGCTTCTGCTAAGAGAGTTAACAAATATCCCCAATAGAACCTACTTATGGGTGTACCTTACCCTAGATTCGATTAAAGCTGACATCAAAATAAATCGAACTAAGCTGACTGAAATTGCTTACAAGCTGCCAAAAACGGTCGAAGACGCTTACGATGCAATTTTGTCTAAAAGCTCCGACTCTACAGAGTCCAAAAAATTACTACAGATCATAATTGCAGCGGCCCGACCTTTAACATTGAAAGAAATGAGCTTAGCGTTAGATATGGAGGAAGGTCACAGGTCATACAGAGATCTTGCCCTTAGACCGGAGGAACGGTTCCGAGAAAACTTGCGAGATCTATGCGGTCTCTTCGTGACGATTGTAGATTCCAAAATATATCTACTCCACCAAACCGCAAAAGAATTCCTGGTTCTACAAGATGGGACGGACCCTAGTAGAGGCGACCTCAAATGGAAATATTCGATCCAGCCGCGTGATTCCCATCTACGCCTCGCCGAAATTTGTATTCAGCATCTGTATTTTGCCGAGTTCGAGTCCAATCCGCTCTACGAGGACATGATACCTTCTGAGTACGCTAGGTCTCACGTTTTTCTTGATTACTCGGCTAACCACTGGACGACACATGTCCGCAAATCACAAATAAACTCTGACGAACCGATGGCGCGGTATGCTATGAGGTTATGCAATCCAAACTCAACACGTTGCCAAACTTGGTTAAGAATTCATTGGGCGAGCACGCGCACCAATATTGATTTCCCGAAAGACCTGACCGACCTTATGATCACATCATATTTCGGACTTGCTGCAGCGGTAGGGTTTGTTCTCGAATCAGACGGCGTTGACTTGAATCGCAGGGATAGTAAGTATGGGCGGTCTGCCATTTCTTGGGCGGCCGAAAACGGGTTTGATACCGTCGTCAAACAATTGATCGAGGCCGGCCGCTGGAAAGATTTCTGGCTATGGTTCATAGATAAGAATCAAGCGAATTCCGCGGATAATTACGGCCGAACGCCGCTCGTATATGCAGTTTGGAGTGGCAACATAAACACGATCAAGCTCTTGCTCGGGGCGGGTGCCCGTATCGACTCAATAGATGAAATTGGAGGAACGCCGCTATCATATGCCATTTGCAGCGGGGATGATCAGATTACGAAAATCATGCTTGAGGAAGGAGCCGACATTGATTCGAAGGATGAGATAAGTGCTAAGTTGTTGATATCCGCCGCTGAGAAGGGTCACGAGGCCGTCGTTAAGCTGTTGCTAGAGACTGGCAAGGTGAGTCCAAATGTCGAGAACGAACAGGGCCAAACACCACTATCGCAGGCTGTGGAAGGCGGACACGCGGCAATTCTGCAGCTTTTATTCGACAAGGGATTGGAAACAGACTATCAATATTTCAGCGTAAGTCGATTAGCAGGATGTCCTTATGGGTTTGTGGTGGGACAATAGCTCAGACTGCAACCCTATAATATTCGAGCAGGGTAGCTAGAAATGTGAAACACTGGTGCATGTGATTTATATTTGATTGATGGCCGGTGCTGATAACTCCCGGGCTCAAGTCGGAGACATACGTAGGTAGATTTATCGAATGTTCTGACGAATTGCTATTCGACCGGTGGTTAAATATCACTAACTTCAAATTTGTAGAGAGTAAGTCCACCCTTTAGTCTCGAATTTGCATTTGGATGCAATTTTCCGTTGACCGTAACTAGACTCCATTATCGCGAGCCGCAGAAAAAGGCGACGGAAAACTTGTGACACTGCTTCTTAATTACGGCTCCCAAGTAGACTTTCAAACTGAAGATAATTTCTCTGCACTTTGTGGAGCTATAGAAGGAGAAAACGCTATAATCGTTAAGTTTTTGCTTGACCGAGGGGCGGCTGTGAACTATCAATATAAAATTGTAAGTAGATTTGCTAGGTATCCACGCCTTACAGGATTGAACTCGAGGCTAATACCACCACCACCAGCCGGGATGGTCGGGGAGGGTAAGTAGATTACACATTATTCTTGCAGGTCACCTTGCCAGAAACATCAACTGCTGAGGTGCCTGGCGGCGATACAAACTCATATGCATTAGTTGCTTCGAACTCATGGCTAACGCTTTTTCTTCTTCTCAATGTTCTTGCGTTTTTCAGCGGGTAGGTGAATTCATGCACTGATCACCACAATAGATATTACATTCACAGACTAATACCGCCCGTATGTAATTATAGGACAAGCCGGATGTAAGAGAAATTTCAAAATCCTTATGTGGCCGTTAACTACGTACCAGACTAATCGAGAGCACGTTGGTCTTTGAACCTTACAGTGGGTGAGTAGTCCATTGGGTGTTCAGGTTGGTATGCTAGCCAACTTACGGTTTGAACCTTTCTATCTGAACGTCGTAGAGAGTAAGTTTCCGTTGCGGTTTCAAGTCGAAATCCTAAGACCTTCCGTTAATTACGTTAATCGAGCCTAGTCACCGCTTTCGCGAGCCGCAGAGAAGGGTAGCGAGACAATTGTGACCCTGCTCCTCAAACATGGCGCTCGATCAAATGTCCAAGACGGAGACGGATTCATGCCGCTTTCCGGGGCTATAGAATCAGGAAGCGTGACACTCGTACAGCTTTTCTTGGACCTAAATGTGGAAACGAATTATCCATATATCAGCGTAAGTACTAATGCTTATATTTTGCATTGGATATTTTTGCATATTTGTGCTAGTCATCGTTTGGCGGAAGGCTGACATTGCTATTATAATGGGGAATCTGCAGCAAGTAAGTTATAAAGCTTGCATTTGATGTGCATATAGCGCACATATGGGTGGTCGTTAGGACGTTAGCGGCTGATAATGTTGCCATTTCTAGACATCGTCTCCTGTAAGTAAATCCATACGTTGTATGCCCACTAAGCGATATCGAATTGACAATCGATCCTGTTGTTCTTGGAATTCAATAGTGGGTAGGCAGAAACTCCGCACCTTTGCGCTAGTCGGGATTTCGCTTAGTAGCTGGCTTGATGGCTAAACATTAAACCCTTCATCATCAAATATTGAATCTTCTAGGAGGTGCGTCAATCTACCGAGCTTGGTTTTCTAGCTATGGGACCCTAGAGGGAAAAAGTTAATCTTAATGCAATTTTGAGATACAACAGCGGGTGAGTGATCAAGTCTAATATATGGATATGCGGGGCTTGCAGCTGGCTAATGCTGTGATTCCCGGTGTTGCAGGAAGTAAGTACCTGAGTGGTTATATATTGAAACTCGCCCGAGTATTACAAAGTATCAGGCTCACAGCTGCTGACGCTACTGTGCTCGGGTATCTTAGCAAGTAAGTGGACCCCCGGATTGATACATGCGTAGATTGGTACCAGACTCCTGCTAACAACGCGATTTCCTACAATCTCAGAGGGTAGGTTTCTTGGAAAATATCTAATTGTTTAAATACGAACAAAGTTAAAAGCTTTAAGAGAAGATTATTTGTTGACCAATAACCGGCGCTCTCCTTTCACTAGACTCCATTATCGCGAGCCGCGGAGAAAGGTGATGAACAAATCGTTAGGCTACTTCTAAGATACAGCGCTCGACCAGATTTCCGAACTAAAGACGGATATTCCCCCCTTTTGGGGTCCATAGAAGGCGGAAATGCGACAATTATCCGACTTTTACTTAATAAAGGTGTGGAAATAAACTATCATTATCCAATTGTAAGTATATAAACGAAATTGTGAAGGACCACGCTGAATTCAATCAATTGCTGATACTTTCTTTCATTTCCTGACTCACAGTCAGAATATTCACAATATGTAAGTGAGCGTATCGCGCTTCGATTCAACTAACCACCTCCAGGCTGACGGCCATACGACGTTGGCATTTCCAATATCTTAGCAGGTAAGTGGGTCTATCGAAAACCTGTGCGCACGCGCATGGACTAGGGCTAGATTCGCGATTTATAATGACATGCATTTTTAAATATTAATTTTAGGCAAATGTGAGTGGATACATAAGAGAACTCCCAAGTCAAAGTTGATTCAATAGCTGATTCCGGCACTCTCTGCCGGTGAAGATGGTACGACTTCCCCACTTTTTATGGGCCTAGCTATGAGGCCGTATAGTTATAACTTTTTGTGCATCGTTTTTTAGACCCCATTATCACGAGCCGCGACAAAAGGCCTACCAGAAGTTATAGAATTACTTCTTGAACATGGTGCTCAAATAAACTTCCGAATCGAGGGAAAGCTTTCGGCACTCGATAAAGCCATAGAAGTGAGAAACATAGAAACTATTAGAGTATTACTTGAAAAAGGAGCGACTATGAACGGGAAATATGAAGTTGTATCCAAATCTACCGTCTCATGATATTCGAACCTTTTGAGGAAATTGGCAGCTAATACTATGCCATTTTTTTTAAATATCGCAGGTTGTAAGTCTATGCACTCAGATTTCGAAGCGAGCTGGTGGTAGGGGGTGGTGTTGCTATATTCTTCATATTACGCCCAGCGGTTAAACGCATTCCTTATAAATCCGCGCCCGTTAATGCATCATCAATTGCTGACATTGAGTCTGTATTTCCAACATCACAGCCAGTAAGTGAACCTTTCGGAGACGAACCCTTACGATGAGCTACCTACTAATTCTTGCCGCTTCGAATATCACAGCCCGTAAGTGGATCAGATCTATCGAACCTTATGGGAAATTTATCTTGGGACCGATGGCTGATGCTGCAGGCTTTCGAATATGCTCATAGGGAGTAAGTCGGGATATTCTGTGTTTGTTTTCTTGATACTATAGTCTTAGTATGGTTGCTGATCAACCGATTCCGCAATCCTAAACACAGAGTGTAAGTGAATCGCCGAATATCTGTGCTAGTATATACAAGGCTGATTGCTGATACCATCCTGATGGAATACTGCGTCTACAGTTAACATTAGTAAGTAATTGGTTGACGTTGCACGTGTATTAACCTTGGATTGATGACTAATGTTGATATTTCTCACCGATATTGCAGTATGTAAGTAGAACTATATGTGTCAACTTGGGTTCAAATCACAATTAACAGCGTTCTAATCCTTCCTTGATGTTTAGAAAGTAAGTATTGCCTAATTATAATCGATAAATTAATTAGGGAATACAAGCCTCTATAGCTAATCCCTAATCCTGGATAGAATTCGTATCGGCGAGCTAGAGAAAAGGAAGCCAAAGAAATTACGGAGCTGCTTCTCAAGTATAGCCCTCGTGAGGAGGATGATCATGAAAGTGGTGGCCAACTGGCATTTGGGGACAATGATAGTTAGGGCGGTGGATTCTGGTTAGCCACTGGGTTGTGATATTAATATTGTGCGTGGCTGTCAGGTTGGCGATAGACTGAATAGATCGAACAGCCTCGAGTTTGAGCTCTTGAAGTGGGGCGGACCAAAGAAGTCAATGGCGGTTTTGACGGCGTCCAGTTCGAGGCAAGCCAATAAAAACAATTCATCAATATGGCCGCACGTGTTAAACATTACGCTATAGATAAGAGAACGCATACCGTGATATTATAATTAGGGTCCTATGCAGGGGGCTAATTATTTCTAGGACGAGGCTTTAAATTCAGGCCTATCTCGTTGATTTATCGAATCTAGTAAAGTTTAGAAATTATCCTTCGAGACTAGTCGGCTAGGATTATATATTAAGATATATAGTAGCGGGTATTCTTGACTATATATAGTACTTGATTTTTTCATATACCCCCCTTTAATACTCTCTCCAATGATCATTCCGTGTATCAAAAGATACCACAGTGCACTCTTAGCTCACCTATTCCTACTTAATGGCCATATTACTCGTTCGCTCATCCACGCCATTAGCAACGCAAGAACTTGAGGGTCTCGAGACTAAAGGAGGGCTCGGTCTAGTCTCGGGAGGCCCTTACTGTGTTGGGCTCACTCGCAATCCCCCCATGAGACTAACAGTATT
The DNA here is from genome assembly GCA_036971715.1 of Arthrobotrys musiformis. Taxonomy (NCBI): domain Eukaryota; kingdom Fungi; phylum Ascomycota; class Orbiliomycetes; order Orbiliales; family Orbiliaceae; genus Arthrobotrys; species Arthrobotrys musiformis. The sequence goes on from JAVHJL010000007.1 coordinate 2,885,940, forward strand.
TGTGTTGCAGGTGTTGCAAAACGGCACCGCTATCAAATTCGCGCCCTTTCGATTTGGTTTCGTATGTTATGTCGGGAGCTTCTTTCTTCAATTGATCATGATATCAAATTGATGGTGAACTACTGATTTGGGGCCCCGATGTTCTCTTCCCTCCCTCTCTTTTTTCTATATCTTTTATCCCCTATGATTTGTGCTTACATGTACATATGAATCCCGGCCTCTATAGTACTAAAGTGGTGACCTCGCGCCCTCGTCAGGACTTAGCTCGTGTCAATGGGTGCGCCAACGACCCTGGCGCAGCTAGCTGTCGACTGGATGCAGTCTGATTCGAACGACGCCCCGGAAATGGTGCAATGGACCCACTTAGCTTATCTATAAACCCCAAATCCTCCACCAAACCAACTCTCATCCCGTATCCCCTCTAAAATCCAATATAAAATTCATAAAATATATAGATAAAAGATAAAAATGCCGCTCCCCTCACCCCCCTCCGACCTCCCGCTAACCCGCGACTCGGTCCAAAAAGCCCACGCCCTGATCTCCTCACAAATCCACAGAACCCCCGTGATAACTTCCAAAACCCTGAACCTCTTCGCTAGCACCCCGCGCTCCACGCCTCTGGAGGGTATCTATAACGCCCGCTCTGTTACCGACGAGGATGCGGCGAGGCCAAGGATCAGATTACACTTTAAGTGTGAGAATCTTCAACGCGGAGGGGCTTTTAAAATTCGGTAACTTCTTCCCCATTCTTTTAAAATATATTCTTCAAATACTGATATAAGAGAAGAGGAGCGACGCATGCATTGAAGCATCTAACCCCCCTCCAAGCCTCAAAGGGCGTAATAACCCACTCCTCAGGAAACCACGCCCAAGCCCTCGCCATCGCCTCCTCCTCCCATAACCCGCCAATTCCATGCACAGTGATCATGCCCTCCATCTCCACCCCCTCCAAAATCGCAGCGACGAAGGGTTACGGCGCAAACGTGGTGTTCAGCGGATCCACGGCACCGGAGCGGGAGGCTAAAGTACTCGAGGAGATTGAGAAGACAGGAGCGACTTTGGTGCCGCCGTATGATCATCCGTGGATACTATTGGGTCAGGGAACCGTTGCGTTAGAGCTTACCGAACAAGTCGAAAAGCTGGATGCGATTATTGCGCCCTGCGGCGGTGGGGGACTATTAAGCGGCATAGCAACAGCGTGTTCGGGAACGGGTATCAAGGTCTTCGGCGCGGAACCAAGAAAGGACGGAGCGAATGATTGTCAAAGGGGGCTTAAGCGGGGGAAGAGGGTTGAGGAGGTGAAAACGCTGACTATAGCGGATGGATTACGCACGCCTACGGGGTTGGTGAATTATGGGATTATAGAGGAGAAAGTGGAGGGGGTGTATAGTGTTACTGAGTGGGAGATATTACAGGCCACTCGGCTTGTACTAGAGAGACTGAAGGTTGTGGTTGAGCCGAGTGCTGTGGTGGGGTTGGCGGTCGTGCTGTTCGATGAGGGGTTTAGGAAGCGGGTGGAGGAGGAGGCGGGGGAAGGGGGGTGGGATATTGGGATTGTGTTTTCGGGAGGGAATACGACGGTTGAGATGCTGGCCGGGGTGTTCGCGCGGGAGGAGGAGTTCAAGGCGCAGCAGGAGGAACTTCTACGGGATTTCGAATAGTTATTTACATTTACTATCGTGATGTTTCCTGAATAGACGGATATGGCATAGAGTAGAATAGAGTGTGGGTGGAGAGACTTCGGATATATATTCCGAGGATACCCCCTTTCAGCCTCATGCATCATCACCCGCCCCCATTCCATAAATGATAAAATAGGAGGGCAAAGCAGCAAATCACAGCTTCAATCAGGGACACACCCCCACGCCCGCTTTCCGAAGTAAATGTCGGATTGAGTGGAAGTATTCGGAGAAACCCAGCGGCACATTATGATCAACTGGCGATTCGGGTTCTAGACCCTGCCCAGAAACACACCCGCGAGGCCCAGCCCCCTCGGCTGCAAACACCCTCTTGCAATCCAGCCTTTTGACCAGACACTTCTGAACAGCAAATGATGGAAGTGCCCCTTACGTTCGGTATAACATCGCATATGCATTCGTATGTATGTACTTACAGAGTATGGCGCGCAGAGTGCATTAGCCTTAGGCGTAATAGACCGCTAACGCATCCACTCGAACAAAGTGATGATAACGGATATCTTTCGTACGATAGATATCTGATCAAATTGTATTTATATTTCAAGGGTTCCACTATGATATCACCGCCTGCGATCTGAAACGATCAGGACAATCTTCGTGACGACGCCCATTTCCGTTCTATTCCTCAGTCGAGCGAAGGAAGGAAGGGTAACGTTATCCTCCGGTCGTTCGAAAGGAAAGACAAAAGGAAAGCGGGAATTTGGCGAGGGAAAGAGGCAGAACGGGTTTACCCGCCCGTTAGCCGTTTAAACTGTTAGGCGATGCTACCCCAATAACTACTCACTAACTAACGACCGAACTGACCAAATGCTGCCTCAGAATCTGCACGGCCGTATTCTATCGGGCCTCGTGATTGTGTCCCTTTTGAATATCGAGTCGCACGACAGGGTACAGTATTATTGTATAATCGTAAAGAAGGAGGGTGTAGACACCCTGGCTGGAGACCAAAGAGGCGTCCGCTTCAGCTCGCCGATGCATTATATACGTTATACCCTCCGACGGCGTCTTTCGCACCATATGTTACCTTGTATATGCAGACTTTTTAAAAAGAAATAAAATCGAAAAAAAAAAAAAAAGAAAAAGAAAAAGAATCAGTTGATACATGAGTACACACATACTTCATACATACATATGTAATTACTTACTGTGTCCGCATGGTGTATTTGGGTATCTGGAGGAGGAGGCGGGATCCCTGTATGCTGCTGGACTGACCGGACGGGCGAACCGGGCTGGTGGGAATTAACTGGAACGGGGCGTTTTCCTCTTTTTGTAGTCCCTTCGTCTCGATCTCCTGTTTTTTTCCCCTTCCCTTAATTTCATCCCTTCTTTTTTTAAAAATTTTCTTTCTTCTCTTCTCAAGCTATAGTCTTGGTAGTTATTTAATATAATCTTTGTGGTGGTCGTATGTGAATTGAAGGTGTTTGTCCGAGAGCAAATTTACAGATCGAGGCCGAAGCTCGAGGACATTGACATCTCCAGAAATAAAAAACTAGTTCGAGAAGGGGAAAGTGTCCACCGGCGGCGCGGCACCTCCTCTTTTACATAGTTCGAAGGACCCTCGTACCTGCCTCTTTTCCCATCCTTCCTTTCTTTTTCATCGTCTCTAGTTCATCTGATATTTTGGGCGGAGGAGAGAGCTCTCACGCCATGATATCGCGACCGCTGCTCGTATAGACGCATCCACCGTTATATTATATATTCTAAAACCTGCATTCGTAAGCCACCCCCATCATCATAACTATACTATGGCCATATGGCCATATACTTGTATCTGGTGTAGGTAGTGAGTGCGAAGGTCGATGGAGCTGGAGCTGGAGCTGTACATGTTTGACCTTCACGTGCCATTGGCCCGCGCTCACTCACCTACATACATACATACATGCTCGTTTGATATATACTCACATACTGACGGAAGGCACCGATGAGAGGATAATAGTCCGAGAGTCACGAATATCACTCGATCGCAGCGCATTGCAATTGTTTTTTGGGCCCGCCGAATCAGAAGCTGCTGTTTTGTGTGCGTGCGCTCTCGATTCCTACTGGCCGGCTGTTCTCGAGCCCTTTTTCCGGCTGCTTTCCTTCCTCTTAATTCTTCCCTCCTCTCGTACAGCTGCTGCTGTTCTCCCCATACAACTACAACATACCAACGACATAAGACCACGACCGGACATATATATTATTTTATACCAACATCCAACGACCAACGATTTAAAAACTTCCCTGCCGGCTTGGAAGGCACTTCCGTCCAATCAATAATATTCCCCTCTTCTTCTTCTTCTTCTTCTTTATATTTTTTTGATTAAAAAAAAAGGAAGGAAAACGGCGCAGACACGATAACACACATACACGCCATGTTGTAGCCCTGATCGAAGCATTCCACTCCAGCTACTTTATATCTCATTTTTCGGCTTGATTTGATTTTTTGAACAAAAAGCGATACCTGAAAGACTTATTTTTACTCGTCTTTCTTATTTTATTTTATTTTATTTTTATTTTATATATAATTGATTGATTGGGGGGCGAATATACTGCATACTCTACGACTCACGACTAACGGCCGTCCATTCATCCACCATCGACACTGATATATACTGGCGAGGAACACATAACAAGAAGGATTTACGAAGAAGGATATATATATAAGGGGATATAATAAGATAAAGGGAAGATGCACCGCCGGCCGACGACCCACCTGCGCACCCGCCGCGCCCTCCTCATCCTCGACTGCCAATCCGCCTTCCTGGCCCCCTCCCCGAACCCACTCGCCCCGCCCACATCCCAGCTCGAATCCGTGCCCTCCACCCTCTCCCCGCTCCTCTCCGCGTTCAGAGAAGTCGGCGACGAGGTCATCTGGGTCAACACCCAGTTCGAAGGCACATGGGAGAGCGGAAGACGGGACGGCGTATTCGTCGACGATGAAGAGGAAGAAGAAGTCGAGAAGAAGGAAGTGAAGGAGGTCAAAAAACCCAGCGGTGCCAAAGCGAATGGGAATGGAAAACCCGGCCCGTCGAAGTCCAACGGACACTCCTACCGCCGCGTGCCCCTAAAAAAGGGTATGGTCGCGGGGAAATACAAAGATATGGTCAGCGACCTCCTCAAGGGCTACGATAACTCCGACAGCGACGATAACGATAACGACGACCCCCCCAAAAAAGTAGAAGAGAAAAAGGAGGAAAAAGAAGACCCGGGATCGAAAACGGACGAATACCTGTCGGAGGAATTCACCGCGCTCTACCCATCCTTCTGGAAATCCCCAGAGACTTATAAATCCACCCCGGAATCGATCAAATCACTAATGTCCCCCTCGGACAAGCAATTCACCAAATCATCCTATTCGGCCTTTCACATACCGAACTTCTTGGGGATATTGAGAAGTCGCATGGTCACGGAGATATACTTTGCCGGCGCGCACAGTAATGTCGGCATCTTTGCTACCGTCGCCGACGGGGCGATGCACGGCTTCTTGATGACCGTCATCGAGGATTGTGTCTTTTACAGAAGCAAGAAGAGACATGAGACAGCTATGAAGGAGATGGAGGCGGATTTGGGCATGGTTCGGATGGACAGTGCGGAACTACTAAAGAAGATGGGCAAGACCGTCCAAAAGAAAGACGACAAGGAGATTGAGAAGGAAGATGAGCCGAAGGAGGAGGAAGTCTCCGGCACCGGAAGAATCAGGAATCCAACCCTCGACCCGGAAGTCGTCGAAGCGCTCATGGAGAAACTCAAAGTCGGCAGCACCACCGAAGAAGACGAGGAGGAGTCCAAGAAGATCAAAAGAAACTCCAGGGCCGGCGAAGGCGGGAAAACCATCAACGGCGCCGGGAGGGTCATCGCCAACGGAAGCAGTCGAGTCGCGCAGAGAGAAAGCTTCAAAACACCAGACCAATTGCTCGGAAAGATCGCAGCTACGACATCATCATCACAGCGTCCGAATAGCGCACCGGTCAGCGGGTTCCAATTCACCCCGCCCGAAATCCCGGAGAGGAAGAAGGAAGACCAAGCACCGCCGCCGCCGCCATCTTCATCGTCGCCGACGAGCTCCCTCTCCTCGGAGAGTATCGACCGAACAGCCATCTTCCAACGACCGTACAGCCTCGACGCCTCGAAACTCGAAGACGATGATGAAGAACTATCAGTCCAGGAATTCAAACGTAACGTCCGACCACGCGTATCCCGCCCGTTGACTTCATCCTCAGCAGGTCCTACCTCATCATCATTATCACAATCCGCTACAGCCCCAGCAGGGCCACGGGAAAGAGTCCGCGCAAAGATCACCATGCGCCGTCCGACAGACAAAAAGAACCGCCCGGGCTCACCAGACAAACCGGGTATCAGCAGCAGCGGAAAACTAGAAATAGCAAGGGCGATGAGCAGCCTAAGCATCTCCTCCATCTCCAGCGGTGAAGCCGAGAAATCACAAGCGGCGAAGGACGAACTCCTCAAGAGCATCCTGACCAAGAAGGCCGAACCTTCATCAGCACCCACGCCTCCACCAACAGCAGCCCCGGAAAATCCATCAGAGTCACCGTCCAATCCATCTGCGGCTGAAGTCGACGCTAAATCCATTGCAGCCAAGGAAGCCACCGAAGCTAAGCAAGACACCAATCCTCAGAAGAAGACAGGCGAAGTTGCTGGAACTGGAGCTGGAGCTGGAACGCCCGAACAGGCAAGCGAGCCTGCGCCGCCGCCGGTGAAGGATCAGGTCGATAACGTTGAGAATCATTCCACCAAACCGGCCGAAGAGTCTATAAAAACGCCCTCTGCTTCTTCTCCTCAGACGGAATCATCACCATCAACAGCATCAACATTGCCAATTGACTCTGCTCCTTCTGCTTCTGCTTCTGCGCCCGTCAAGATGGCAGATAAGAAACCCCAGTTTGCGTCGTGGGCCCCGTGCGACGATGCCTGGCCCGCGTCTGCTTCCGAAAGCGACAACACAATCGAATCTCCACCCAAAGATTCAGCCAAACAGCTCCCTCCCACTTCTGCCCCAGAGCCAGGGAAATCCAAAGAAAAGGGAACCACCCACAAGGCCCGCAAACAAAAGCGCAAAGACGCAAACCACCCCCAAACCCTCGGCCCAGACGACGTCCTCGGCGAACCATCCGACACAACCTCCCTCGTCACCTCCCTCCTCCCTGCAGACTTCAGCGCCACCGTCTTCTCCCAACTTAAATCCGAAGTCCAATGGCGAGTAATGTACCACCGTGGCGGGGAAGTCCCACGTCTCGTCGCCGTACAGGGGGAAATAGACGAAGACGGTTCCTTCCCAATATACCGTCATCCATCCGATGAATCCCCACCACTCCTGCCATTTTCAAAAACGGTGGAAGAGATCAGAGGACATGTTGAGAAGAGGCTGGGGCATAAAGTTAATCATGTCCTTATACAGCTGTATCGAGGCGGGACGGATTATATTTCTGAGCATTCCGATAAGACGCTGGATATTGTCAAGGGCAGCGGGATTGTGAATGTCAGCCTGGGAGCGCAGAGGGTGATGACGTTGAGAACGAAGAAGAGAGAACGCGAAAAACTCGTCCCTCACAATAAAAAGGAAGATGAACCGTCCACCCAACCCCAAAAGGCAGAAGGAGAAAAAGTCGAAGAAAAGCAAGAAGAAGAGGAAGAAAGAAAGATACAAAAGATCCCACTGCCGCATAACTCAATGTTCATCCTCGGCCTCCCCACGAATCAAAAATGGATGCACAGCATACAACAAGACAAACGTCTCCTGCGCGATAAATCCCCCGAAGAACTCTCCCACTCCGGCGAACGCATCTCCCTCACCTTCCGCCACATCGGTACTTTCCTCAGCAAAGACGAGAAAAAGATATGGGGACAAGGCGCCACGGCCAAAACAAAAGACGAAGCTAGAGAAACAATAGTAGGCGACGAAAAGAAGGCGGAGGAAATGGTATTCGCTTTCGCGGCAGAGAATAAAATGTCCTCTGCATTCGATTGGGATGAATGGTACGGTCCCGGCTTCGACGTTTTACACTTCAAACCTCAGCGTCGCAAAATCCGCGTTTTGAGGGGCGGTAGCGATCCAGGCTGTTTAGGAGTACGAATTGCGATGGAAGTGATCGGTTGGAAAGACATTGTCGTTGAGGAAGTCGATGCCGAACAAGTGAAGGGGATGGAAATCGCAGGGTTGAAGGGACAATTACCTGTTCTTGAAGATGTGGATAGAGATCGAACCGTCGTCGCCGGCGAAGAGGCGGTATTAATCTTCCTTGCCACGGCGGTGGAGGAAGGTATCAAATGGCTCCTCCCAGACATCATAACCAGAAGAGCGGAATACGCCCGCTGTCTGAGCGGTCTGATGGAGGTTCGAAAACTTAAGACCGCGATGGAGGTATTAGGCATCGTCTCCGCCGGTAGCGTAATCGTGGACCACCCGCTATTCGAAAAAATTCACGAGGAGCTTGCGTATTGGGATACATGGTACTCGCCGCGAAGGGAAAGCGTGAGTTCGGAGTTGGAGGCTGGGAGTAGAGTTAGTATTGTCGATTGTGCGGTTTATCCATACCTCAGGAAGCTAAGGGAGTTTGGGTTTTTGGATGCGAAGGGCAGGGATGGGGTGGAGATGAAGTATGCGCATTTGGCGGGGTTTGCGAAGAGGTTTGAGAAGGAACGGTTTGTGAAGGGGGTTTACGCGGGGACTAGCTAGGATTGAATTTCCCTTCCTTCTTCCCGGTTTTATCTTGTCGATAGTTCTTTGATTTCACCATATATTTTTTTTGTTTTTGGAATTGGTTTTTGTTAGTATAGCATGCGGGCGTGGTGTTTGGGGGGTCGATAGTTTAGTTTTACTTAGCCCATCGATATATCGATATTTTGTTTGGCCTGGGCCTTTTTCTTTCATCTTTGTCTCCATTTTCGTCTGTTTATATTCATCGTAGGGTTGCATGTAAATGAAGGATTATAAACAGATTGGTACAAATGGCCAAGTATGCAACGATCAATATAGTCTCTAATGCATCCCATATTTTGGTACGTAAGTACCTGCGAATTCGGTGGTAAGGTTACCTAGGTATCCGTAAGTTTCGGTCAAGGTGGCTGCTTCTAAATTCGAATCTTGAGGTGTAGTAAACTCGTATACGCGTAGGCCGTAGGGGTGTTTTAATTCAAGTATCCTACTACACACATACCGGAACAATAGTTAAACCCTCATATATATTTCCCGCATGACCACCTTGATCAAGAATCGGATTCAAATTATGTGTAATTTATGTCTTTATTTAGGTGTCTGGTGAAGGTAGACGCAACTGATCAAGAGTGGTCTCGTACCCAGACCGCACAAAGAGTGACCAAATCAAGAGTATTGTATAGTGTAAGATCAGCCCATTCCGATCATATATTATGACCATTATACATATAATATACAGAAGATCGTATAAAGTGGTTTATACATTTGATGTTCAAAAAATTAGGTATTATGTCTTCCTCGTAGCTACGATGGTATGCACGTATGTTTTGCACTGTCCAGCTGTGTAGCTCGGGATGTGGAGAGTTAGCATTTTCCTCGAGAAGACCAATTGCGAAATCAAAATTGGTTGATATCCTATTTAGGAATTTTCTTTCCGGAAGGTTCGACCGATTGGTTGCAGCTCTTGATCATCATGTCAGCTGAAAACGTGTAGCCTCGCATTTTACAAAATGTGTTATACGTTGTTGTCGAGAATTGTGCTCAACAGCTATGCAATGGCTATAGATGTATCGAGACGAATCGATATCTGATACTAGCAGCAGAGCAAAAAAAAAAAAACGGGGGGGACTCGTCCCAGAAGCGTTTAGCGGTCGACGAGGCTGGCTGGCGGGGAGCCTGTCTGCCTTGTGGTTTGTGACAGGTAGACTTATGCACAAGATCGACCGATTTGATTATTTCTGAACCAGATATCGATACAGAGTTGAATATATCGATGAGCGCCCGTAACCTAACCGCCGACCCAGCTTCGTCACCTGAACGATATCGCGATCTAAAAATCACACAATCGACGTGGTTGGTTAGTGGAACCATCTCGAAGGTTCTACGGCCCAATTCAAAAAACGATTGGTTCACATCGCGGCGTTTTTGCACTTTGGCACATTCAGAAGCTAGATCTACAGAAGACGAATGTGGATATGCATTATAACATTGCCCGTGTCAAAGGCTACCCGCCTAAGCTGCCAACTAAGGGTCTTCGGAAAAGGTTAAGCCCAGCCAATTACAAGGCTTCAACGTGATCTCCAGGCAACTTTAGTCTCGAGACAGGCAACTTTATTTGCATTTGCTTCGAAATGTTTCTGGCTTGTAGGCACATTATATGCATGATATCCTTGCTGCATATTGTCAGCTGCCAGCCGGCTGGGATGGCTCAGCCATGTTGAGGGGCCTTTTCTGTCGATATGGGAGCTCCATTGCGACAAGTGGTCCTGTAGCCAAGTTTGGACGCGGGCTCCTCGATCGATCAAGGTTGGAACGTATGGCCGGCCCCATTCGAATGAACAATGGAAACCCACTTTTCAGATTTCAAAAGAAGATTGATACGTATATGCTCCGGTCACTCCCTGGAAAAAAAACTCTTTATAAATGTCTCTCGTCCGTCCATAGGATTTACATCTTTTTCTCTTTCCCTTATTCATACGGCAGCCGGATTCAGAATTCATTACTGCAACTATTATATTGATTCTCAAGGTTTATTATAGAATACGTTCATATCGAAATTGATTTAAGGCTAAAGGGAACATTAATCGAAAATGGAAAACCAAAGTTTTAGAATATTCGTGAGTATTGAGGGGGAAAGTTTGAGAAGAGGCACCAGGTGGTGCCCGGGTTCGATGAGGGGTGACAGGCGCCGGCGCCCGGGTTCCGGCAACTTTGTTGGGCGTCGTAGGTCCCAACGGAGTAGACGCGGGTATTGGAGGGTTCGCTGGGCGGTGGTGTGCGTGTGGCGGGTCATGGTGGAGCGCCAGCATGTGTGGATCGTCGCATATGTGGGGGTCTTTTGGGTTGAGTTATACCAGTAGAGCTGGTATATCGAGTTTGGGGGAGGCGGTCTCGTAGCTATAAGAGAGACTAGATAGGTGAGGTTATACCTAATCGATTTGGCAGGAGACGGATCTTACTAACTGGGCTTGATTCAGGGTTGCAGGAGGGCTTGGGCGAAGAGAGGATTCCGGTATGTACGATATCGACCCTATGGTTAAGTTGACAGGCAAGGAGAGCCAAGTTTTGGGGGTTGGAGGAAGAATTCGAAGTTGGGAGTTTTGGAAGTTGTGGAAGTTGTGGAAGTTGTGGAAGTTGTGGAAGTTGTATTAGTACTGAGTTCGATTTTATTGGGACACTCGAAGTTAAGAGGGGGGAAAAGTTAATATTATTGTCATCGACCGTGTTTTAATTTTGCAGTAAAATTTATAATTTCGTGAGACCTAGCCCTGTGCATGCCCGAACATCATAAAGGAGAGCCATTGTGCTTGACTATGCTTTGGGAGCTTCTCGTCAAACCGAGTATTTCCATCTTACCTTGCAAGCTTGTCTCCCGCGCAGCCTACCCCGAAGGGGTAGACCTTACCGCTATTATCTTTTGACGGAGGGAGGGAAGGAATTGTCTCCCACGCAGCCCCGCCCTCTAGGCCAAAAACAGGTTCCTTCTTTCCTCGTAAACGAAATGCGGGTTTTTTATCCCTCTGGAAGGTTCTAGAAAATAAAGATATATACTGCCTACTTTTATGGCCATTGAAGTAATGTGGGTTAGTCACATGTGCATAAGTCAGTTGCTGGAAAAGATGTTAGACGTAAGCTTAGAACGGCGGTAATAACTCAACATCTTTGCGAGGAGAAAGAAATGTGATTTTGATTGGAACGCCAATACCCCCCTTCCCCGAATCCTTAATAGTACAAGATGAATACCCTTCCAAACGCCCAACTGAAAATAAATACCAAGAGGGAATCACTCAATGACCGCCTGCTCGCCCACTCTCTTCCGCTTGCCTCCTCTCGCACTTGTTGTTTTGGGTGCAACAGTCTTTTTCCCCGCCGCAACGACCCTCTTTTTTCTCTCCGGCTCCAAAAACTCTCCGTCCTCATCGACCGTCTCATCATACTCCTCCTCCTCTTCTTCAGACTCTATCCTTCCCTGTAATAACCCTACCACTCTTCCTCCATTGCCCGTATTCGTCGTCAGCACCCGCGCCTTAGCCGCATTCTCAACCTCCTCCTCGTGACTCTTCATCTTGTGAAAACTAGCATGGTGTCCGCACCCATCGCAATCGAACGACGTGGTAGCCTTCAACGGATGAACCATAAACCTCTGACACGAGCAACCTGCCGATATCAGACTTGATTTTTGTAGGCAAGGTCCGCGGGGGATCGGATAGGACATCTTTTTTAAACATTATATCTGTCAGCCAAGTTCCTTTTTTATTCGCATAGTGGGTTAGTTGTGCAACATACAGTAGTCCATATAGAATTCTGCGGTAACCCCGTCGGCTGCATTACTCCACCCCTTCCAAAAGCCCTCCCTTCACGAAGTCGAGTAGTAGAAGACTTATTTTTACTCTTAAGTATCCTCGCAGATTTAACAGGTCGTAGGTCCAAAGGCGGCGAATCAGGCAACTCCACAATCCTGTGTTCTGGTAATACCGACTGTTTACGACTGTTTGTTTGCTCGTGTGCAGGTGGCAACGGCGGCGCGTTTTTCTTGGCGGTGGTAACAGCACCCGTAGAAAGAGAAGAGGAGTCGAGAAGAGCGGAGGTTATGGATGTTGCTGCTAGAGTTGTAATTGTGCTGAAGATAGACATCTAGGGTGGTTTTTGAGTCTTGGTGATTGGTAGTTTTTATGGTAGAGATGGGTAGCTTGCGGGGGAGGATTTGGAGGGTTTCTGGTGTAACTGAACGAAGCTTCGAAGGTAACTAGGTGAATTCGAATGGTCTGACAGGGGTCCGAAGTTGGAGTTGGGGTGAGCCAATCAGAGCTTGAGAAACTACAACAGGTCAACACAGCTACCTTCTACAGTGTTACATTTTTGTTTAAACATTTGACTTTCTAGTCTCCCACGAATTGTTTTTACAGAAAGTAGACAAGAGATTAACTATATTCGATATACTGTAAGAAAGATACAAATTATAATAACACAAAACTAAAATAAAAACTTAAGATCAAGTTGACGAAGCACTCGTTCCATTTGCCATCGACGATGTAGCCGGTTGTCGTTCAAGCTTTTTGGATGAGCCACCGTCAGAGCCATCATCAAACACATCGGTGTTACTAACGAACTGAAACATCGGGTTATCATTACTATTCGCGTAATTGATATCGACTTCAGCACAATCTGTCCCGGCGGGCGATCCCGAGACTCCATTCCCGTAGTAATAGTAACCATTGGGGGTGCCAGAGACCGTGCAGCTGTAAAGCAAATATCTACCCCCATTGGTCCCGCTACCCATAAACCCGATCCTCTGTAGCGCACCGAACCATTTGAAGTACACATACTGCCTACTGTCACTAGTATACTTGGATTCTCGGGTGAAGATAAGCTGGTCGTCTCCTATCACCCCTGACCCCGCGCTTTCTTTCTTTACGGTTAGGAACATCGGGTCGTCTGCGAATCCGGTGAGGCGGAGTTTGTACGCAGATGCACTCGCATCGTAGATGAGAATGTTGTTTTGGCCTGCGGTGACGTCTAGGTTCGACATGTATACACTGTTGGTGCCGCTTTCGGCACCACTGGCGATTTCAGCGGACCCAACATACGAGTTGTACGTGCCTTCCTTTTGGAAGTAAAGGAGAAGGTAGCCTTCGATAACGTAGGTAGACGTGGCTGTTGCAGCAGTGATGGAAGTAGATGTGTCGGAGAGAGAGTCGGTTGAGGTGGTGGTTGTTTCGGTTGTGCTTTGTTCGACATCCGTGTGGACTGATACCGATGTTGAAGTCGCACTAGACACCTCTGTTTCCACAGGGGTTGCGGGAGAAGTTACTGCTTGGGCACATGCACTTCCGATTTCAAGGGCGGCGAAGGTTAGAAGTTGGGTGGGGACGTCTCGTCGCTGGTAGCGGCGGACATCTGCGCTGGCGTCGCTTCCTACTAGGTATGGGGCGGAGATGGAAGAAGTGGATACAGTCGTACTTGCCTCTCTCACCGTGGCTGCGTATTCGGTAACCACTATTACGGAAGTCGAGGTCAAGATCGACGTACTGGTTTCTGTTGAAGTGGTAGTTGTTTCCGATGTCGCCGTAGTGGTAGTGGTGCTTATTTCGTAGTGCAGGGCTGATGAGCAGTAGCCTTCCAGGCTATAGAGCTTTATGAGGTCGAATGCGGCTTGCACTTTCTCCTCGAAGGTAGCAGAGCTCGTGCTCGAGGTCTCGGTATTCGTACCCGTTCCAGTACCAGTTCCGGTACCTGTCCCAGTGTCCGTACCAGTGCCCGTACCAGTGCCCGTTCCAGTACCCGTACCAGTGCCTGTCCCTGTTCCATTATCTGTTCCTGTTCCAGTGCCCGTACCAGTGCCCGTACCAGTGCCCGTACCAGTGCCCGTCCCTGTTCCATTATCTGTTCCTGTTCCAGTCCCAGTCCCCGTTCCAGTCCCCGTTCCATTATCTGTTCCAGTCCCCGTTCCATTATCTGTTCCAGTCCCCGTTCCATTATCTGTTCCTGTACCTGTTCTAGTGCCTGTTCCTGTACCCGTTTGGGTACCAGTTCCGGCCCCGGTCCCAGTCGTGCCGTCAGAACCTGTTTCGGTGGTACGCCCCGACCCCGTCGATGTGCCAATTGTGCCTGATCCCGTAGTGCCATCTGATGTGCCTTGGTTGGTGGCACCGGTTCCTGTCGCAGTTCCGCCTCCTGGAGTAGGCGCCCCCGAGCCCGTAGCAGTACCGGTAATAGCCCCAGTCGGCCCGGTGGCCGTAGAGGCCTGGGTCGAACTTGGGCGGGACCCCGTCTCCACCACCAAATTCATGGTCTCCCACGAAGATGGCACACTGGCGTTCTCCCCGGCCATGAAAACATCGTACAGTCCAACGGTACCATTTCTCAATTGCCTATAATATCGGTAGATATCCTCCGCGGACTGCCGAGGGTATAGCTTATTCGACGAAGATTTGACAAGGTAGAGATCACTTCCGTCGAGGACGAATGTCCTGACAACGTCACTATCCTCCAAATTAGTGCTGACCCCGTGCTCGACAGTATAAAAATTATCCCCAGACTGAACAGATTGTAGCCTTAAAAAGACAATATCGGAAGGATCCTCGGTCTTCCTTAACGACCCTGTAAAATCGATCTCTAGCAGCGGTAAAGTGAGGTTATCAACCGGTACATCCAAGGAAGCGAGGACAACTTGTGCGGTGTAATTATCGAATTGGATGTATAGATCCACCTCTTGGCGCATACGAATGTAAAAGGGACTGGTGGACGCAGATGGGCCGGTCGTAGTCCCCGTAGTTGTAGTCGAAAGCGTCGGGTTCGAATTCAACGTAGAGTCTTGGGATTGTGTGTCGGTGCCATTACCGTCCATGGAAGTGCTGCCCGCAGGGCCCCAGACGATACTCTCGCAGCGCGGGAGGGCATTGCAGTAGTTTTGTATAGTGTATGTTGAATGAGTGGTTACAAAGATTGTGGTAGTGGTGGTTGCGGGTATAGCCTGTCTAGCGCAGCTCGTCGGGAGGCAAAGCAGAAGGCTTGCCAAGAGAGTACATGCCCGCCCTACCCCCCGCGGGCTTCGATGTCGCCCCATAATTATCCTTGATTATTAACTGCTGGGCGCTTATTTTAAATTTGGTTCACCTTTATCGATTCCCCCATATCTACCCCCATTGAGACTGGAATTACAAGTGATAGTGTGCTGGTGTATCTTCGATGCATCGATGTGACTGCTAAGTCATTTTTCAAAATAACCGCACTCGTAGCGTTATAATTGTATATAACTGGCTTCGGAAACTTCGATATCCCCGACATCCCCGACGCAGCTTCTGATAGACGTCTAGACGTCGTTGATGGTAGGATCTCCTGTCGATAGATGGTATATTGAGCGCATAAATAAATATACAGGTAAAGATCAGATAATTGCTCTATTCTCAGTTTTCTAGACGCCCAATTAGGTAGGCGTCTGTGAATAGTTAACTTCACACGTTTCTGTCGCGCGCTGAACTCGTGAGACTAGTGATATAGCCATGCTTCAATCCGAATGCAGAAATACCACATAGGCGACAGTATATTCTGCAATCTTGGACTATTGTCACCACGGAATAGCTTCACTAATCTCGTCACTCCCCGCCCCGTAGCTTTCTTCAAACGACCCCTCCTCAATGTCGAATGCCCCCGCCATCATAGGATCACACCCAAACCGCCTCATCCACAACTTCCTCCATGCCGTCTCAGACCCGACCCCATAAAATAGTTCCTCCCGAAAATACCATCCATCATACCTTTCTCCTTCCAAAACTTTCTCCCCGTTGATAGTCAACCATATATCCACAAGCTCCATTTGTTTTGACGTCTGATTCCATATAATATCGCAGCGCACTTTCTGGTATCCGGCACGGTTCCAGTGTATACTCTGTAAGTTCGGTGGATGGAGCAGTACTTCCATACATTCGACCAGAAGGTTTGTGACGTGTATTGAGTCTGGGCCTTCATCGTCTTCTAACTCCTGATTGGTCCTCTCGATGAGTCTCAGGTGTTTGAGAGTTGTTAGGGTATCTAGAAATCCCAGTTCCTATACATCGTATTAAAAACCCCAATTAGTGATCAGTATCTTCGGATGATATAATATGCGAGCGAATGAGGAAGGGGTAACGAGGATTTGCCCTACAGAAAGTACATACCGCTCTGGTGAAAATCCCCGTCTTTGCTACCTCCAAACTCTGCAGGGAAGGAAAGGTACTTTTCAACCGCAAGGCCGTCACGATAAATCCGCTCTCTTGATCTTCCCCATATTCCAATTTCAATCTCTTGACACTCCTCGCCTGGAGATCAGGGAACTGATTATACCCCGGCGCTGCCAGGGTAAACCACTCCGAGGACCTCACAGTCGAAGTAACCTCATGTAAATTCCTCACCTCCAACTGCTCAATCGTCTCAAAAACACCCAGCATGCGTAAAACATACCAAACATTCTTGATCGCGAACGTCGTGAGCTGGAAAGCCTTCCCTTTCAAGGTTATGGAAAACCTCGACAGCCTGGTTTTTGGCTTCGTTTCTTGCCATTCCCCGATGTAATTTAACCAAAAATACCTATCCCAATCCCGATCGGACGCCCACCTTACCCCAGCGGAAGAGATAAGTCCGGTATGCCGTAGCTGGAAAGGGCTGACGCTCCGTTCCATCGGCATCAACACGGTCGTGTAGAACGGATCATCGCTCACAACCCTGCACGAATACCAAACACACCCAATCTCAACATCCATCTCCTCCAACATCGGACAATTCACCACCAAAAACGGAATAAGATTGTAAGCCCAACTGTGTCGTACCCCATGGCCGTGGAAATATCGTCCGCAGACGTTAACGAGCTGACTGTCGATGCTGACGGTTCGTATGTTGGTTAGAATGCTCTGAGGGACGAGGAAGACCGATGATAGATCGCGGTTGAGGCGGGGTACCGAGTCGAAGAGTTTGTCTATGCTGGAATGGATTTTACGGACTGGATCGCTGATGTGGATAGTACTAGAAGGGTGTGAGGGAGTGGCTTACCTGTTAGTATCTCTCTATATCTCTTCCGACTTCATAATCGACGTAATCAAGAATAACGCGGCACGCGAGTGGGTATTTTTTTATATTTTTCAAATGAAGAGAATAAAATATGCATCTACGCTTGCTTGCTGGGCTATGGAAAGAGGATATCTATCGTTGCAGACTTTGGCAGTACCCCCCCGATTTGGTTTTGATAAACGCTCCATCTTCTGTCGTAGTTATATTTGGCCGGTTCTCCAAGAACGGCGATTTTGAACTCCAGTGCGGTGAGGAGGAGCATGTAACCTGTCGTATACCAAGTCCGGCAGGTTCGGAGAAAAGCCAGGCGGTCGGATTGCAGCAGTGGCTCACAGATGATGTGAAGGATGTCGTAAGGCAGGTATACAGCGGGTTTGGAGTATTGTGGCGGCATCTTTCCACGGTTTTATGAACTGATATAATATCTAAACACCTATCTATAGCTATGCGGATGATATATATTGAGGTTGAAGTTTGGCGATGGTACAGGATCCGGGATTCTGTTTACCTCGTCAAGAGTCATCCATTCCGTGTTGACTCCAACGCTGATTGGCCAATCATACTCCGACTCCCCGAACCACACATTTCAAGCGTGGTATTTTTGATACCCATAAACAGTTTATTCCGTAGCCAAATTTAAAGAGTCAGATTTCAAATCCATGAATTTTATATAGAACATTAATATGCACCCTCAAGATGAAGATACTAAAGGTCTAGCCTTGATTTCCTCGATATCTGTAGCCAGCCTTCTTCCAATTTAAAAATCCATTAACTCTAGACCGTGATCGATCTTTATAGAATTCTTAGTGCAACCTTTGGGTCTTAATTTGGGCCTGTCAAAGTTGCATACATTTGCTACAACTAGCATATAAAGTTTGGGAGAACCAGAAGCTAAGTAGAAGGTCTGCAGATCTGAAGTTCATGAATCAATTGCCCTTACTCCCGTCGAGTCAATAACGATTACCTGCAGCTGATACCCCTATACCAGAGTAATCTACATTGTACCGGCCATTAATGTTACATTTTCATTTAAAAAGAATCGTTTCGCCGAACCTCTTATTTTCAGAGCAAACCCGGCGCAGATGCCTATGTACCTCCTCGGCAACCATTTTATGCATACTGCCGTAATAGAACCTCGGTGGCATCAGTAACATCAAGGTCTCGCACGCTTGATCGTAATCGGATTGTAACAACCGGACGACTCCCGATAAATCAAGTGCACGAATCATGAATCGTATATAGCCCGTGCAATCGTGCTCCCGTGGTAAAATCATGGCTTTATATCATGTTAGCATCACGCACACGCATCACAATAGCATAAATAGAAATCTTTCTAGATAAATATTCGGGAGGGAAGCAAGAGGAAAGGATTGAGACTTACCGGTTGCATTGCGAAATTCGAAGCTGACGTAGCTTCGGATATGCTGCTCAAGTGGTGCAACATCGCTCTGGAGTACCATATTATGCTTAACTTCATGCTCCGAACACTTTTCCTTTCCTTTCTGTTTAACGTCCTTGTTATCCGGATCCGTTGTGTCTGCATTGTCCGGAAACAGCCCCTGAGCGAAATCCCCACACTTCAACAGATACCTCCCCAAAGACTGCCCCACAAACTCCCTGATAGCATTCAGCCTGTGAAACCTTCGAAGATCATACTCGCAACTCGGATTCCCGAACACTTCGAAAAGAACCCTCCCCCAGACCTTCTCACCTCCGCTCTCCCCCTCACGGAACTTCTGGTTCCAATCGTTGCCGACATGGGAATCCGCCACCCGCGAAAGAATCCAGTATTCGTAAACTGCGGTTTCGAATTCTCCCCGCGACATCATAGCGATAAATTTCAGCCACATAGGTGTTTGGGGCTTCAATGGTTGAAGCCTCTTTCGCCTATGAGGCCTTTCGTTCTCCGCCATTTCGACAAGAGCGCCATGGCATGTGTCCCAAAGCCACTTCGCAACCCTAAAAATTTGATAAAGCTCGCGGACGGTGGCCTTCGTCTCCTCCTTGCTCATTCCGCCCCCATATCCCCCTTCAACCTGTTTCAACGCATCGATCATTGAAAAGGCGTCCTTCGTCTTGCTACCCCCTTCCCCGAGCCCCTTTTGATTCTCCCGAGACGAGGAGGGAGCGAAATTACCAACTCTTTTCTCCCACATCTTATCCTCCCACTCCTTCTTCATCTTAAACACCCGATCGATAACATAAACCAGCCACCCAGCTCTCCCCACCCTAACCTTCAAAGATCGAAAAAGCACACCAATGCTCTGCTGCGCATCGTACAAACCCCGGAACGCAGTACAACAATTCATCAACGCGAAGAGACTCTCCGGGTCATCGAGGGTCTCCAAAATACTGATCTTGATGTCGACGGGTAGTTGCTCCAGTCGGGGAATGTTTTTGCTAGCAGAGAGCGTAAGTGATGAGATTCTTTGATTGGTCGCTCTCGACATGGTTGTAGGTTCTTCTTTTTTTCCAACCAATCTGCTCGTTTGATCGATTGATTGAAAACTTGGTATCGGTGCAAGTGCGGGCCGCGGGATAATCTATCGGTCAAAGTAGCCCTGGTGGAAATTTTGTGGTCGGTGAGCCCCTATAGCATGCTCATGCGTAGGGAATTACTTACCTCAGTATTTATGGTGGAATTGCGAATGGAGGGCCCCGGAGCATCAATCCCATAACTGGGAGTGCGACGCCAATAATAGCCCAAAAAAATAGAAACAATTTAATAGCAAGAATCTAATCAGGATCAATTTTATTATTGTATTTTTATTCTACACGACTTTCTATGACAATCTGTAAAGGTAGAATAATCGTGTACAAAAACATCCTGAACAAGCAAGAAACGCATATAGAGCCCATGGCTGCAAAAGAGACACTCTCACAGGCTCACTCATAACAAAAAAAAAGAGGAAAGAAGAACAAGGGGAAAAAAAGAGGGGGAAAAAGAGGGGGAAAAAGAGGGGGGAAAAAGAGGGGGGAAAAAAGATAAAAAGAAGAAGAAAAAGAAGAAAAAGAAGACAGAAAAAAGAACAAAACACCACAACGCCGTATTATGTGTAGCAATTGATGAGCAAACAGCGAAGAAGGCGCCTGACTCCCCAAATTTTAAAAGCCTCCCTCGTCTCAAACCTCCGATAGTATCCTCAATCAAAGTCTAAGCTAGGGGCTTCGAACTGTCGAAGATATGCCTCTAGCTCTAATCTAGCCCCCTCAATGTCGAACTGAGGTGCGTCCTGTTGAGAGGGAACGATCTCCTTCTCCTTCCCCTTTCTCTTCTTCGCCGGGCCATCAATCGAGAGTTCCGTACTCTTCCTCTTTTTACTTAAGGAAGTCTCTAATGGGGCTTCGACGGGAGCTACTTTGATTAAATGGCAAATTTCCCTGATGCTATTTCTTGTAGCATCCAAGTCAAGGTGCCATGGCTTAAATTGTGAGCCGATGGGTAGTAGCTTCTGTGGTCCGTTTGGGTTTGCTTCGGATCGCCAAAGATCCTGAAACAGGTCGTTGAATGATTGGACAAGCGGGCCAACAGTATTCTGGCCAAAAAGCTCAATCATAGGGCCGAAGACCTCCTTGAGGCAATAGCCCTCCCCTGGTAATGGGCAATTTGAGGATAACTGCTCATAAATCTTTCGAAGGTTGTCGAATTTCTGGGGCCCCCACAGACTCGGATCACTGGGCTGCTCTGTAAGCACACCGCTGATCTTTTCGATGGCTAGCCCCGCTGCCCTCTTAGCCCGCTCAACGCGCTCGATATCCCTGCTAATATGGCTCCTCACTTGGAGGGTAATCAGATACCGCTCTAGAAAGTTCATCATAGCGTTCATTGGCCTCGCCACGACCGCACGGCGGGCGCTGTACATGTGTTTCCCGTTGCTTATCACATAATTAACGGTCTTTTTGGCCGGCACGGACACAAAGAACTTCTTGAGCTTATTGGCCATGTCTTGGAAGGAAGGATCGACGTTCCCTCCACCCCAGATTCGGCCAAAGAAGATATACTGAAGGTAAAGGATGTTGTCTCTAACTGCCGCACTGACTTGCCAGTACTCGTTGAGTTCCTCCTCGAGTTGCGTGAGATCTATGACTAAAAAATCAACCGCAGCCTCATAGAAGCTCTGGGGTTGGGGCGTTGGGGCCGGCGAGCCGGGTGCCCTTAGCCTGGGATCGGCTATTGAGTCAGACAGGATGGACTGCATTCCGTTGATCTCAGTATTTGGCTCGGAGGATCAATTATAACTGCGCAAGTTTGGGTCTGATGAACAGATTGCCCGGTTGCAATCGTTTCGAGACTCACAATACTCGCTGTTGCTGACGAGGTGAGATTTGTTGATGATGGGCTTACGTCCTTACGGAGGTGAAGACCCAAGAGCAATCGGAGTAAATGGACACGATGAACAAGTTCAATCAGTGCCTTAGAAAAACGAAAGTATAGAAAGAAGGATGACCAGAGAGTTCTAGTGATCCTGGTAAATGGTAATAATGAATGATGGTGTTGGTAGACGGTGAACAAGTGAAAGTGGGTTTGGTGGAAGAGGTAGAAAGAGAGAGGGGAAGGAAGGGAAAGAGGGAGGAAGGAAAGGAGCAGAGCTGAATTTATAGAATGGACGTCGACGCTTGCTGGCCCGCCCGACAACAGACTCATTGGGGTTCTACCCTAGCAACGTGTGTCGGTGTGTGTATCCGTAAGAATTATGTCCGAATTTTAGGGCTCTGAGACGGGATCTTCTCGGATCGCTGAATGCTCGGCGGTGACTCAGGTAACCTGCTCTATAGCCCTATCTCCAAGGTTTTGTTGACGTCTGTCGTCGAGATCGACCCGAATATCACCAGGAGTGAGTACGAGCCCGGTCACCGTCATGATGCAATGCAGTGCCATAAACATCCCTGACTTTGTTGCATTTTTTGTGTTGTCCAAGTTCACTCCGTCGACATGACACCGTTGATGGCTTCTCGAATACCTTTACATTCTGAGACGATATATACAATATCGGTAGGCAAATTCTCTATCCCAGGATACCCGCAAGCTTCATTCGCCTCTCCATCCAATCTGCATAGTGCGGCAAAAAGTTGGTACCCGTCTCATACTGCCCTTCGCTCCACTCCGGATACCTCCTCAATAACTCTATACTAGTATCCAGCCCTTCTATATGCGGTAAGGGCCAGTTATTTCTTGGCCATCTAGACTTCTTTGACATATCGTATGCTTTGACTGCGATATCCGCCAGCATATCCATGATCAGAGGCAGAAGACCTCTTATCAAACCGTCCAGCTGGTTACGATAGCTAGCTATCATATTCGCAATATCCAAATCAGACACTTCCATGCCCCATCTTTGACTTAGTTCTTGTTCAGTGCCCATCCCCCGTGTCGTACCCTCGTATTTCAACTCGAAATACCCATCATACCCGATCTCCTCCCTATTGTATAAACCGACAGGGTATGGGTCAGTTATAGGACGCCAGACTTCACCACCGTCAACATCATGCGGCACGTATCTGAGCCGGGTTGACTCCGCCAAAACCCCGATTTCCTCCTCAAAATTAGACAACTTGGTAATAGTTTTATAGGTTGCCTCCCACACCTGTAAAAACGGCCCGCTATTCAGCAGTATCTCGCCTTTGCCGCTGGGATCCGCCGTAAAATCAAACAGCCGCCTTAAAATCACTCTCTGACCCACCACGGTAGGTTTTTGCAACTTCCCGGGATCCAGCGTTCCGCCCCGGTTCATCAATCCAGGTGTCGACTGTGACTTTATTAAAGATTTCATAATCCTCTCCTGTTGCTCGGGGGCTTCCTCCACCACTACTTCTGCGACGAAATTCTTAGCAGCCTCCGAGTTAGCGACTGGGTTGTCTGGGCTATAAAGGCGGTTATCTAATGGCTCTATCGCGTCGGTGAATGTGGCGAGGTATTGGTCCCAATCACCGACCGCATCTCCTTCGCCGTGCTCATATAGTGCATTCTCTATCAAAGCCGCTGTGATATCCACAGAAGCAGATAGTTTCAAAAATCGCATGACCGCTTCAAGAATAAACCACACCGGGCCAGTCTTCCCCTCTTCGATACCTAGAGCAGTTGCAAATTTGTCCCAATCGGCCTGGGCTACAATTATTGTCTCCCCGACGGGTGCCCAATCGGTATTTTTCCGGCTTTTGGCGAGTGGCGGGGTTAGAAGATTGTAGTTTGCGGAGGTTGGTAAGAGCAGCGTCGGTTTGCTGCCTCAGATTTCCTG
The DNA here is from genome assembly GCA_036971715.1 of Arthrobotrys musiformis. NCBI lineage: Eukaryota > Fungi > Ascomycota > Orbiliomycetes > Orbiliales > Orbiliaceae > Arthrobotrys > Arthrobotrys musiformis. The sequence goes on from JAVHJL010000007.1 coordinate 2,909,567, forward strand.
GGTAGCCATTCCGTGAGGGTAAACCAGTTGGCTGGCTGCCCTCTACTGTTTTTACACATATTACATTAGAAATTGATAACAAAAAAGAAAGGAAGTAAAGGTATGGTTGTGCAATTAACATGATGCGCGGTGTCATAGCTAGAAGCGGATGTAACACTACATGTATACACGTGGAAGCCACAACCAAATCCGATTCTAGAATTCTGTTTCGATATCAATATATTTCCTCCCGGGCATAAATTCCTGTCCATATTTGAGAGGTTATGCGTGGTTAAAGGACCTTGGTCAAAACCGTGGTAACGTTCTGCCATGGTCAAACATTCTAGAATAAATCTCACACATTCGACGATATCCTCCGTCGAATTTGCTCATGCACTTCTTTAGTTGCCTGCAGTGGCCCCTGTCATATGAAACCCGTCCTTTTATTCTAAAACCTCCTATATAACCTACCACTAGCCTCCCGAGATCTCGAAAAAATAATTTCAATATGCTTATAGTATATCACGCATTGATATTAGCTTCAAAAGCTCTGGTCGAAGCGTCAGACCAAAACTACAGAAAGTTTTGTGCAGAATGAGATCTAAATAGGATTAGTAACGGATTTCGAGCAAGCCTTAAGCTAATTTGATACAGGGCGGGAAAATGAGGAAGGAGTTATCTGGGGGCTATCACACGCCGAAACCTTAGCATGGTAGATAACGGTGAAGAATTACTACGGAAACTCGTAGAATTTCATAGATAAATATATAAGGGATTAATATAATATATCGAAACGTTCAAACCCCACGCATGAGGGAAGGCTCGTACGGCGAGCATCCTAGACGAAACTAGAACCATCTCTACGCTGCTAATCCAGCACATGCACGTTCCATGTGCATCAAATTTACAAATATACTAGCTAGGTCTAGCCTCGATTGAGCCCAAGTTTTGATCCGGCTCCGAGACTCATTCAAGCCAGAGCTCCCTACAATAATTAATAAGCAGGGTGCCTGAGGCGCCCCTCTACGTTATGCTGCTTTTTAAGTTACTCACATCCTGCTGTCTAGATTATCCCGTAAACCAAATGCCGCTGCAGGTGCATCTAGGTCGTTTTGATGTCAGAATTTCCACCTACGTGATATTTGAGCTTTCTTTTTGAGACTTTACTGTAGGGTACGAGACCACTCTGGGGTATAATAAGGGTATGGATTTTCTTTTTCGCACGTCCGACTAATCAACTACTAAGTAAATTCTGGTATCTGTGGGTATATGTGTATAAGTTATCTAAGCCGCAGCCTAGAGTTGCGAGGGCTTCTAGACTGGAATAGCTTAGAAGACCAATTCGAAGCCATTTTGGAAGAAAGTGAACTCCTTGGACACCTCAGACCTGGCAGCAATTCCAGTGCTCAATGACAAAAGGATGTTGTAGTTTTCGATGTTATGGTTGAAACAGTAACGGCTCCTTTGATTGTCCGAGGTATTGATAACAGCGGAGTAAAGAGCTGCATCCTTTGAGTATTCAGGCCAGGCTGCATTCGAAAATTCCGGGAAGTGCTCGCCGGTGAACTTGACATCGCCGACGGAAACCTGGTAAGTCTTAGCTGTGAATTCGATGAGAGAACCGATCTTGACATCGCCAGTGATGAAGGTAGACGAGCCAGTTTCTTTGTGGCCCAAAGTCTTAGAAGCTCCATCTTTGGTGACAGTCATCTGGTATTCGTAGTCGCCGGTGAAGATAGCCTTGAAGATGTGACCACCATCGGGACCCTTGTTCAACTCGAGATAGTTGATTTTGATATCTGCTTTGTAGGTATCGTAAACGCCGGTGACATTGGTATTCAAGATGTAAAATTCGTTTCCTTGGAAGAGCTTAACGACTGTTTGGATAGCTCCGTCAAGCTTGCTTTGTGCCAGCGCTAGCTCGGTCGCGCTAATACCGCGACCGGTGAGGAGGTGGAGATCGAAGTCATGGCCGGCGATTTGGCTTTCGAGTGGAGCCACGAACGATGCGTATTCATGGCCTTTAAACGGCGTGACATCCTGTGAGATGCCGGTTTTGTATGGGGAAGATCCGAGGTCAATGCTGAACTTGCTCTCGGAGATGGTTCCGTGTGGCTTAGCCTTAAGCTCAATTCTGCCTTGACCCTGGCCGTCGGCTTGGACGGGGAATTTCTCAGTCTTGCCCCCAGGGATGTTGATGGCTGCTGGTGGCTGGACCCTGAGATGCTTGGTGCCGATAGTACTGACGGTCAATGACTTGTTCCACAAATCGTTGTGAACATAGACGTCAGCGGAGGTACCCAACGCGACAGCGTTCCCAGCAGCTCTTGGTCTTGGGGCCGGAACGAGGGCGTTCGCGGCGGCGAGGAAGGGCAGAAGAGTGATGAGAGATGGCATTGTTGATAGTAAAGGTAAAATCCGGAAAATTTCGAAAGAGATGGCTTATAATACGAGTGTAAATGCTTTCGATCTTGTATTTAACCTTTGAGATTGATCTTGCTGTGATAAGCTTGGTGGAATCGACTGAAAATGTGGAGGATAGCCAAAATATTTATAGACGAAGAGACCATACGTAGGCCCTGCCATAACCACTTACACACAGGTTCGGACTTGCTACAGCCAGCAGTGTCCTACCATCTTCGCGGTCTACGCACGAGACAAAATGCATGCACCTCCCAAAAACATATTTTCGGAAGTTGGAAAAACCATCGAGCTCAGAGGTTTTCTCGTTACCGCCATCGCAAGTTAGAAGGCCTCTCTGCAGATGTTAGGGTCGGGTCAGCTCATCTGCAAAACGTTTAACACGGCCTACATGATTGTCCATGCATGGACAGGTACTTCGCTAGGTCCGAATCAGAAAACTCCCTCCCATGCGTGCCGAAGTTGCTTAATCGATCAATTGACATGCTATCGATCAATTGTTTCAAGGGGAGACGGTGCGCTACGAGGTAGGCATCTCGTTTACACCCTTGCATCAAGTCATCGGAGAAATTTGGAACGCATTATTGCAATCCTATTGGTTGGAAAGAGCTATCAAGATTCCGTGTGTAGACATAGTTCCCCCTAGGCTTTCGGATCCCAGACCACTAGCCTGTGGTAGATAAGCTACTGTTGTCGACATGTCTACACTAGCAGGCAAGTGATAACAGCCGGCAGAAAGCTTGTGAAATACTCACAAACCCGCATGCATATGAGGCACAAAACTCGAGCCGTCCAGCTTCTAGACCGTCTAGGTACGAAAAAATATGCAGCCCTAGCCTCCAGAGCTCTAGGTTAGCCAAAGAATGACAGGCCACCCGTATTGCTGCAGCACTGCACGTGTACTACTGGGCTATAGGACTATGCAACGATTCACTTCGAGGTTTCTTTTTTTTTTTTTTCGCTCAAAATTTTCTGCATACATATAATTATATATCGAGCAGGTGGACCGCGTTTGCAACCTAAGACTAATTATATATATATACCGATAATATAATAAATAAACCGGACAAAGTAATAAATATCACTGTGCTAGTGCTTCAGCCGGTACAGCGTTTTGAACGTTTGGCATATTAATATTGGCCAGATGCGACATTAATTTTCGGTATCGTAAACACGAAATTCGATTATCCCGTCGAGTTTTGCATAGGAAATCGATGCAAATTACCATGCAGCTGCATGCAATCCAAGACGCAATGGTAAAGAAAGGCCGGGTTCAGGGCTGGTACACCGGTTATAGCAGCCACCCAGTACCGTGGTGCCATGCCATAGAAGGAAGGCGGCCAGGTCGAGTTAGTGTTGTAAATTATGTGTTGCTTAGATGAAAGTCCCATGTGGAGCGCCGGCTACATGTGGAGAGAGCCGTGAGCCATTTGATACACCAAATCCCTGAGAAGCAGGTTATCTTAGCGGTATCAACGGTTCATACATTTCAAACCTCCCCGGCGGGCTCTCCATCAGATATTAGGATCGAGTTTCAAGAATTTCACCAAAATCCCATATGCTTTTTGTAGGGCTGTAGGATCGAAAAGTAAATTACCTGCCAACAATCCCATAACACCCTCGAAACTTCGATTTGTGGTGTGTCCTTGCCTTCCGAAAAGGAAAGCACCCCTTCCGGACCGTTCCACTCCTTCCATCTAGCGACTACTGAATTCCCTTCAGGAATCAGCCGATTCGCAGCCGACAAATTTTCTTTGATTGTCAAGGCGGGAAGTGCCTAAACGTTAAACGGGAACTCGGGAACAAGCGGCTTCCTGGACGATATTAATTTTAATTTATATCTCGAGAAGGTGGGCTCAGGCCCATCAAGAAGAAGGCGGGTCTCCAATGCAACTGTCACCCTGCAGCACAGCATGATTGATTCGGCCAACTTGGAATTCTGGAAATCCCATAATTAACGGTCGGTTTTCAGCACCACCATCCCTCTGAGAAATAATAGTAACACTAGGTAAGTATATTTCGGATCCAGTCATACCCCATGACTATCGATAGTCTTGGGACTATCGACGCGATTTCAGCAGACCGTTCTACCTAACTATTGTAGAGATCCCTTGGGGCCATGAGGAACCGGCTTTATATTTTGATAATCGGTCCCCTTTTTTACGCAGGGAAAAAAGGGCCCATGTGTTCAGTAGTTTAAACCGGGATTAGACAAGAAGCTCAACCAAGAATGAGGTCGACCCCGACAAAACGTCCGGTTTGAACTATAACAGCCAACTCATCTAATCCATTGTACTATGTATTCCTGTACAAGCGGAAAATCTAAACCTGTCAATACACATATATCTGAAAGGATAGTAACTCGTGAATTGGCTCTCATCTCTGTGCTACATGAAATTGGATTGGGTCCTTAGGGAAGCTAGTTGCCCTGACTATAATGGCAGGACGTAAAGGCGCAGGCTAACCACATACCTATCAACAGTCAGCAAATTTTTGCGCTGAACTACAATTTCAAGAAAAGGAAAGACGACTTTTGAAAAGGAGGAAGAAAAGCGTGAATAGCGAACAGAACACAACCCGTCCAATATGAAAACAGAAAGCGTCATATACATGGTCAATAATACCGTTACGGAAAATATTTTACTACCGTTACATGCAATATGCCACCTTTAAAGGCCTAGCTGATGGATACTGATACCCCTATATCGCTCCCAGGCCAAATTTGCATCTGATGACTTTTGCTGATATCGAACCCTGCCGCCCGTAGCGACCTGTCAGCGTGCCGGACGATATACTTTAAAAGGCTCCTCATAGTCATATCCTCAAGATGAGAAGGAAAAATTGACATTGACCGAATGACCGTGTGTCTTTGTGGTGTGTCGAACCGGCGAATCGAAACCTTGATAAATGACGTTCTTAAATCGCTATCAACGTGCGATTTAGAAACCGAAACATCTTCATCGGGAAGTTTCAGGTCCTGCGCAAGCGTCCCACGGAAGGGTAAAAGAAAATGCTCCTCCAAAATGAAGCTATCTGTAATATCTATCTCGCACCATGAATGGGGGATGTTATCATTCCACCGATCTTCGGAAGGGTTTCGCAGAGCCCACATCAGGCCGTAGGTTTCAATATCTTTGTTCCGAACCATGCAGCACAGCGCGAAGCTCCCGGAGTCTGAGGTCTCCCCCAGCGCACGGTGGATGGCAACTGCATTTTGCCACGCAGAGTGGAAGCGTGTATATCGCCTTCGCTGTATACGTGAAGACTCGCGGGTAATATCTCTCCACTGTGGTAATATAGAACTCGCAACGATTTGATAAACGATGTCGTCAGAGAGGTATTCGAGGATTTGAGTGTGGAGTTCGGCGGGTAAACTGTAAATATTGGTTTCCGAACCCATGACGACTAAATTTAGCCAGGGGTAGGGAGTGGCCAATCGTACCGTTGCCAAACCCCTTCAACTTTTGCACAATTGTAGGAGACTCCAGATTCGCGCGGGGCCCGGGATGAAGGTCGCTGGGGTGATGATCTGATAGACTGTGCTTGAGTAGCTTCGATACCCTACCATGGCCGTATTGTGGATGCCGTGATATGATATCTCGGCCATGCGCCAGCTCTCTCCCGATCTGATAAAGTTAGAATGAGCAAAAGACAAACGTACCCGAGAAGTTCTGGCCGATCTAGAATTCAACAGTGGTAGGATCCAACCCCTCTCCATGTGGCCTCACGGAATGCCACGGCCCAACACAAGCAATGCCAATCAAAATCGAACCCGAAAAAATATTTAAACGGAAGCCTCAAGATTGTGAGAAACTGTGTTGGGGGTTGAGTAGATCCATGCAAATATGATCAAGGGTTCATTTTGCCTTCAATGTATATATACTGACCCCAAGACAAATACCATCTAATAATATGTATATAGATGTTCATACACAATCCATGCGAAGAGTATGGTAGGTCCGGCTTTTCTTGGGGATTTTGCAATTGGACGATATATGTCGAGTTCGACCTAAAAGAAGTTGGGGACGTACTCTATTATATCAACAGACATACAGATTAATATTTCGAATGTTTCATACACTCTCGGTGCGATTACCTGGCCGCTATTAATGTATTAAGCTGAACTTGCTGTGACTACCGCGTTCGCAGTCTGGCCTGAGACAAAAGCTGAACTCAGAACCACTGTTATCATGGCTTGCCGTCGGATTCCAAAGCCCAAATTTAGTATATAATTTATCGATATATTCAACACGGAATTAATTCCGAAAGATCAGATCTCGATCACCTAAACCCAAACTACTAATATGTACAAGAATCATGGCTCCCTACACACAGAAATAAATACGGGGTGCACCGGTGTGTGTATCAGGAGTAGTCAATACGGCCATTGGTATAAGACCACCCCCATAGCTGGTATGCTTTATTTTTAATGTTGAGTACGCTCCAATTGTGGTTGAAATAATACGTATATCTATCGAATTACACCCATTGGTTTCAGCGGGTTCCGGAACTCTCAGAAACCACTTCCACGGTGATAGGATAAGTTTTAGCAGAAAACCGTGGTGTTTTAGCCCCTTCTTGAGGAGCTTGCGAGGAACGACAATTGCAACTACAGAACTCTGAGTTTTGTGCCTGGCGGCCAACTCATAAGTTCATCACCTGACTTGAGGACTCGCTTCGACGAATTTGAGACCTTCGCTTCACCTCGCTTCAGTTTTTATTGGCATCAATATTCAAGTATGCCAACCCAGATTCCCTCGGGCGTGCAATCGCAGTGCCCTCAAGATTCCCTCGGGGAGTGCAATGGAATCGAGCCAAATGTATTTAAACGAACTGTTCCCTTCTTCTTCTCCTTCTTCTCCTTCTTCTCCTTCTTCTCCTTCTTCTCCTTCTTCTCCTTCTTCTCCTTCGTCTCCTTCGTCAATCTTCCCGTTTGCATCCTCTTAGATTAACATTCTACTTCCGTCCTATGCATTTGATCAATCGATCGAGCCAAAGACCAAATTTCCACTTCTCTCTCCATTCGTTTTTTCTCTCCGGATCGCAGATAAAGCTTCAAGCCTCATTGATACTAATCATCAAACCTCTTCGAGCTTCCATCCCCCAAATACAGTTACGCTTAGTATATATACAAGATGAGTGGAGTGGCTTCCGATAATTGGCTTCAGGCCTTTTCTTTCCCCACGCCTGCTGTGGAGATTGACGCAGATTCCGCATTGGATCTCGTTTCCAGCTACTTGCCCCTAGCGGAGGGTCTCTTCACAGCTTTCAAAAAGAAGATCGATTTGTTGTCCAGTCGGGTCAAGGCCGTGGGGGGAGGTGCCCTCACAAACTATCAGCGTCATGGCCATGGTGCGGAGAAAGTCCGAGTTAAGGTTGTCGGATACATCGATATTGCGACGACCTCTAAAAGTCGGCTTTTCAAACTCCATACGAAGGCAATTGAAGCAGAGAACTTTATGGCTCGTCTTCTAGACTGCCTTCAGAAAGAAGAAATTGTCGATATTGATAACGACATTTGTAAGAGTTCCCTTCTGCAAGAATGGTGTCATGTCATACTAACACTTTAATTAGTAGGAAGGCGCTTCATCTCGGTCAATGAGGAGGACCTGAAAGCAGTACAGGACGTCGTCGCTTTCCTGACCTGGAAACAAAAGTTCGGGGAACTCCAGGCTCTTTTCACGAAAGGCTACCAAATTTTAGATCAGCATCTCAAGGACCTTCGTAGCCAGCTCGCTGCGTATACCCTCGAGATGGAGCGACATTATCGTACCCATGAAGTGGAAATGCCCTCTGTACAACAAGTGGCCTCAGCCGCAACCACCCAATTCATACCATGGACTGGACCGGTAACTCCTAAGGACGCATCTGCACCCGGAGCGAAGGCCAGGGCCCAGAGCTGGCACGACACCCGTGTCCCGCCCACAACATGCTCAGAGCTTCAGAGCACCCAAAATCTCGTTAGTTCTCGGGAACCGCCTAACGAAGACGCATTGACATACGATCCGGATGCAGATAGCCCTATTCCCCTCGAAATCAATTCCTCTCAGGATTGCTGGGCCCCAGTAGCGCCGGTACATCAGGATGCCACAAAAGGAGGGGTTCCACCTCACCCCGAGGCCATTCCACCTCCGATTTCGAAGTTAGGGCCTAGCGATACGGGATACGCTCCATACAACATCCCCTTCGCGCCTCAAGGGAATGCCGGGCTTCCCCCGGCACCTAATTTATCCCATAAACCAGATCTAGCCAAAACCTTCAACGAAAATACAGTTCCAAACCCGGGAAATTCTGGATCTCAAAATCAAATAGCAGAAAACGCTTTCCCTGGCCTCGAGCCTGACGCTCTCGTCAATTTCGAACCTGGCGCTTTCCCCGGTTTCGATTTTGCTCCTTTTCCCAATCTTGGGCCTCACAATTTCCCTAATAATCCCGGTTTCGGTCTGCAAATCCCACAGAATCAATTGCCATATTATTTTAACAACGGCTGGGCTCCGCCCGTTCCAGGCGCAGTTTTGAACAACAACACCATGGGCGCCCATATCCAGCAAGCAGCTGACCTCCAGAGGTCTATGCTAGGTGAATTTCAGTATCAATCCGCGGTCTTTAATTCACCGTTTAATATCCAGGGACACCTCGTCCCCAGTGCCGCGACGTACAACAACCCTACGGGTGCGAGTGTTCAGCAGAGTATTGGAGTTCCACCGTTCGGATTCAACCAAATTCCGCCTTTCGCTATGGTCGACCAAAATTTCCCCATCGATCCCATGCTCGCGAGCGGGATTACTGTCAACAACAACGCCCCAGTTATGCAACAAATGTTTGACCCCCAGCAATTCGGTCCAGCTTTCGCAGGCGGGTTGGAAGCAATCCCCGATGCTCCACCCAATAGCTACACCGAGCTATTGTTTGGGTCTGCCGAGTACGGCGAACCAATAGGTGCTCTAGGAGAGTTCGCACCCCAACAACAGTTCGACCAAGGCCCAGTACCCGATGTCGATGCCACTTACGAAGACATCACCCAACCCACGATAGGGCCAGCTACGCCTGCGAGCTTCGCGGAGGCGGATGTCAACATCGGAATCCAACAGCCCCCCAGCCAAAACGGTACTCCGGTTGCCCAACCGCAACCACAACTCAGTGATGATGCAATCCTCAACTCCGCCTCGGTTTGGAACTTTCCTTGGTTTTAACTACTGAAATTGTCCTGACTCCCAACCTTAGCAGAACCGACGTAAGGGTTACGCCTGTTTTGCCGCTCCTTTCGTGAATTCGATAAAGGCCTCGCTTTCTTCTTTGATTTCCTTGCCAGTGTTTGGGCTCAACCCCTGTAAACGCTGATATCAAAAGGTTCTTCGGTCTTTATTACTATTATTGTTTGATATCAATTGCTTCCGTCAAACTAGATCTTTTAACAAAGGATCACTGGTAGACGGTATGCCCGATATCAACCTTTCCCTTCTCTTATACGATGTTTTTAGAAATCATTCCGCACCCAGTACAAGACAGGGCTGCGCTCGGATTGTCTGATAAGGTCAAAGAGCATATCAATCAATTCCAAACATCCACGTCTTGCTAAAATCAAAAGGCATCTTTCGCAGTAGTACGTATAGATACCTGGACGAAGACAGGGAGTCGACAATCGATAGTATGTGTTGGAGATTCAGATCTAAATCGGGAAGAACATGACGATAATTTTCGCCTCAGGTGAATACCATACCGGTGTCGATTATACACGCATAAGTACCATGCTTTTTTCGTTCATTCCAGAAGCCACGTTACTAAATAAATAAAGCAATAATAGACGCGTCGAGACTTCATGAGGCTAAATGAAATTATTGACACGCCATGCGCTGCCAGAGTGGTCTATAACGACTCAGTGCCCTAGAGTCAACCGCGGCCTAAGTGGAAGGGCTTGAAGATATCTAAGAAAAAATATACGGACTTCATCTCGTCCCATTTCCAGCCATCTTGTCTTTGTCCATCTGGACAAGACCCGAGCTAGTGTCGAGCTCGAGACTGGATTAATATTCGAGGCACGTTAACGTTGATCGAGACTGTCAACACATTATGTCGTGTTTGAACTTCTCGACCTCTGATTGGCTGGAAAAGAATACACTTGCCAAAAATGGATCTTTCCTTAAAAGGAAGGTTATGCAAACTCACTAGTGCAACACAAACGCCGGGACTCCAACACGCCAGCAGGTTTCTAGCTCTACCAGCTGCCTAGCTATAGACTCGAGGCCAGCTGCCATATATAATCAGTGCCATGAATGAGCCTTTAGTCGTTGTGGTGTATCAAACTACTAGTTTTGAGTTCGCATTTCTGGAATCTTACATGTAATCTTATATCGAGCGATAATGTCGCGATAGCATACGAGTGCTCGAGGACCGGACTTGAGATATATATACCGATACAGGTTGATTTTGGCAGTATTAATATATTGGATCCGGACGCGATGGGCCTTCGAGTAAAAGGCCCGGCTGCTGAAGCAAGCTGCAGGATGATATTAATCTCTTATCCAGTCTACCCATATCAGTATGCGTGTGAGTTGTGCCACAGAGGCGTAGACGTCCATCAAAAAGTGTGAATGAAAAGGGGGAATATCATACTTCTTCCCATGACTTCGTTTCTATAGTGGGCCAGATTGGTGGGAATGAAGTAGTCGAGTTTCTTTACCCTCAGGTCAGTCAGACAAAGATACAAATACCTTTATGTTGTTTTAAGCTCAACTAGTTAGTTGGGCTGATCCCTAGAAGAAGATATGGTTGAAGAAGCAGCCCTGTGGGTTGAAGCTGTCTACTCCGCAAAGACGAGATGTGAATACGGGGTTCAGAGGACTCGAGTACTCATAATTGCACAGCGGAATAGAAGAAATCGAGGTTAATTCGGCATCCGATATCCGTGAAGAATAGGTCAAAGAGGTATTGAGAGCGCAATAAACTAATTGGGCTTACAGTATAGAAAAACTGAAAGTGAGAGGATTGTAATAAGTGTGGGCGGTGCTCCAGTCTCTACCCTAGGGAGGGAGAATTTCTCGACAAGAAACCCCTCTATGCGCCCTCCAGTCCCAATATATCCTCAGCGATTGGTTCGGAGACACCGAAGAAGTTAGGATTCTGGTTAAAGTCCTTCTCTCGATAAATTTAGGGTGACCCTGTAACTACCCAAGATCTCCATTACTGACGTCGAGGTACGAGACCGGAGCCACTACAGAGAGCACCTCTGTATAGGCTAGCTGGTAAAAGACAAACAAAACGTGCCCAGGGATACGTTTCCCTTAAAATTCCGGATATTCACTACTCCGGATACGGATATGCTTGGAGTAACTTCTTCAGCATGCAGTATCGCTCGGCTACTGTAGCCACGACATTTGGACTTTACCAGGTTAACACTCCGGCAGCATCAGCCATTCGGCCGGGGTTCTACATAACCAATTATCCAAATGCTTTATAAAGGCTACAACCGGGTGCCCCAGAGACTATATATGTATACATACGCTCACCAAAACATACGACGCTGAACAATCTCCTAGGCTACTCAGATGGCTGACAGAAAGCGTAGATACTTTTCAACGAAGGTTGAACTGCCAGCTCAGAGGGAAGTAAACTAGATAGCATTTTAGCACAGATGACCGGCAAAGAATATAGAGAAAATTAACCCTAGCCCTCCCTGGGCGTCCATGCGTAATGGAGATACTCACACGCTAAGGAAAATATGTGGATTTCATGAATGTAGGAAAGCAAAGATAGATGGAAATCCGCATGAGAGTATTTCGCGTAACCGACGTCGGCTTCATGCGAAACCACGAGTTCCCCAGCCTTGGTCTCCCTTAGTCCCGGTCTTAGCCAAGGTTGTCTGCCTTCGGACTCCGCGGGACAAGGATTATATTTTCCAATGCTTGTCACGGTGGGGAGATACGAGGTCACTCGACATGGTGTTTCAGAATCAGATAATGGACTCAAGGGTCTTTGAAGAAAAATTCTCCTTCTTTCTGCGAACTCAAAATCATTTATGATCCGTGAATACCGACCTCACTATAAAAGTTAGCTGATGAACGGCGTACTGAATATATCCTGTGTAAAACTTTTCCGATTCTAGTGAAAATGTCTTCCGCCAGTTCCAAGGCTTTAGCGTACCGAGCGTATGACAAACACTCAAGCAATGCCGTAATGCTCACAAAGTTCATATTTGGGTCATTTTTCTGCGTCTATACGTCTACAATAACTATGGGGAATCATCATGAAACAACTCCCCGGTTCTCATGCTAATATATTGAACGTGCCAAAAACTAAAATCCGGCCAATCGAAATCTTTCCCGTTGACGCAAATCCGAAGAGCTGCGAATTGTCATACCACCACAATCTCTTTCCGTCGGTAGGTGGGTTTTTCATAAATAGGCTAATGTCACATAGCTAGAAGATCTGATAGTCTCCCCTAGCAGACGCCACGCCGCGAGTTGCGGTCGGTAAATATCGCTTACCAAATGATTATATTCCTGAAAGCTTGATCCGACAGGGTGGTCGTATTCGGATATTTATGCTAGTCCACACCACAGCAACTGCCTCAATACAGATTAATACCTTGGTGATATCTTGGAGAATTCTTATTGCTTCCCATGCTTCTTCATTGAGTATTTTGTGTGGTATTAAAACCTGCCAGACAAGGATAGCACGGGCCAATGAGTGGACTTTGAGTTTATTTTTTCAGCCAGGGACGCCCGTCTTGCAGGCGGATGCATATTCCGAAAACAATACGGAGTTTATTCCTGAACAAATTGTGGTATGATTTACGACACGCCCGATGATTGTAACGTCGGCCTCGGAGGCATGTATCCCTTACGTATCCTCTCATAATATCGCTACAAGTTGCCGCTACGATCCTAGCTGAGGGACGGACATTTTTCCAACTTATTTGTCTGCCGCAGGAGATTCATACGTTCGCAGATACCGTATGTGTATACATGTGGGTGGTTCTGATCTCCAGAGTACTGCAATGCCATTCGAGTACTAGTGATAACTTTCGCAATGAACTGCCGCCTAAGGTAAATAATGCTTCGGTAAAGTGAGTTATTAATGCTACGAGAAGAAGTATACTAGCTATATTGCAGCGCCCTTGGTGTAACTGGCAGATCAGTCCCAATCTGTCGATACATGGTCTTAACCAACTAGACGCGTAATAATTGCAAGCTAGTAGGTTTAAACTTTTCTAACCCATTGCCTTGCCCCAGCGCTATATCAATTCTATCTACAGCAGGTCCTCACATTCCTCAGGGGAACAAAACGGGGAGATATCTCTCCTTTCCGTCAACCGGGATCCAGAGCCCCATAAATCGTATGCACATGTTGCCTCGAAGGAGGAAGCTCGAACCTTGCGCTAAATAGTATCCATTAACGAGCGCCCCGCTGTACCACGTTCCGGAAACTTCCCTCCAAATTTTAATTGGCTGCATCTTCCAAATTTGGTGTTAAGATAAGGCTCACCGTTAGGTGGAGCGGCGGGGGCCTATGCGGCTCGAGGAATATCCCTGGTAAGGCCAGTGCTGCAACACGATATATCACAATCGCGTAGGATATACTAACAATATACCCACCCAAAGTTTCCAGCCAACAAGAGGTATATATCTTGCTAGGAAACTTAAGCTTTATAGTCATAAATTAAATGGGCCGAAGATAATCCAGTACAATATTGGTCCCGCAGTACAATATCAATTGAATAAAGGAGGTCCTTGGATACCTAGATGCTCATGAAGGAGGTTCAGTACCCCTGCCTCAGGAGCGCCCTGTCTCGAAGTTGGCTCGGTACTACAGAACATAAATTCAATTAGCCAGCTAGATACATGAAGCTGTTAAAAGTAGGTACGACATATACGCGATGCAGGGACCAATGTGCGGTCGGTTAAATTTTCACCTTTGTCCCCAAAAGACATATAGCTAATATTGTATATAATGAAGATCGATATCATTCCTGACACGGCTGCAGAATCTCGGCTTCTACCCCGGAGACAAAAGAGGCCTGGTACGCTATTTATCCATAGTTGGCTGGTAGCTCATCTACCTGTGCATTCTTCCGTGGAGATCTCCGCAAAGCATGCGGCTCAATAGGACGATACGAGCTGTAACATGAGTCTCTTGTCACTCTATTCTCAGGAGCCTCATTATAATACGTATTGAACTTCAGAATATACTTCTGATAAAGTCATACTATTGATCGTATTCGATCATATTCAGCCGGCGGCCCGCAAGCCATCGCTCTCAGAGAAGGGATCTTGCAGCTCTCGTGAACTGCCGAATCGTTTCTTCATTTATCCTGCACTTCAATTAGTGGAGACGGGGATGGCTACATCGGTAGACCAAGGAACGATAAGCCTCCGTCCAGGTATTGACAATCCGGGTAATGATGAAGCACCACAGTTTCTATACGATATACCCATCACTCGATCGTATTGTCATAAAGGTTGACAATTTAACGGCTAGCCGTCACGCAATCTATTTAAAGTCTGAGAATCCGCACTCAACTTGACATATTCTCATCATCAGCCAGCAAGCAATCACAAGATCAACCACTTCTACAAACCACTACCCTCAAAACTACAATACCTTTTTGAAGCATCTTCAAAACCAAACAAATCAATCAAAATGAAGTTCTCTATGGTCATCCTCGCCACCCTCACCGCCATGGTCATGGCCGCCCCAGCCCCACACCCAGAGAGCGACCTCGACCTCCTCAATGAGCTCGTCAAACGCCAGAGCTTCGGATGCTCCAACTCCTGCAACAGCCACAAGAAGTTGTGCTGGAGCTGCAACTCCGGTGGCTGCAGCTACACCTACGTCAGCTGCTAGATTGCAACTTGAAAGTGCTCTAATTAGAGCTCCAAAAGTAAGAAACTTCAAACCCTATATTTCAAGTAAACTACACGACCATACTAACAATATACACCAACAGCCTATAAGACAATCTACTCTCGGTTGATTTATACTGCCTCCCCAATATTCTGCCATGATCCCGAAGTCAACTCTATACCCTCCAAATCTACAGACAACACTCAATTTATAGTTGTGCACAATGTTGACTCGATTGCTTGCCACGCCGACCAAAAAGTTTGAAGGCCATTCGGGGTTCTGAGCAGATGTGTATAATTTGATGAATCGTTTTTTCCATTCTTCTGTAAACTTTCGTCGACACCTTTTGTATTTATATCACATTCATTTAAAATTCCACCACTAAAACCTTCAAACCCAGAATATTGTCCGGAATCTCAGATTCGAGGTTTCACCTTTGTGACGTATAGGGACGAGACTAGGTTTCATGGCTTTTCATTATTAGTACTATGTCGAATTACGAATCTGTATCGTATCTAGCGACTTGGTGCGAGCAAAACGTCACACGTTCAAAGCGTAAAAATAACACAAAAGTGTCTTATACACTTGTGTTGGCAATTGGTGGGTATACAGGTTGACTGTTCAGGTCTTTTACATGCTGCTCGACCTGTTTAAACGCGTAAATATGATGGTGCGCACTAACTAGATCGATCATGAGAGTATATGTACTCGGAAACCGGGTCATGTCACTGTCAAACCACCGGGCTAATCTTGCTTCCCTATGTCATTCTCGCAAGTGGCGTTAAAAGGTTAGGTGGGGCGTACTTTTTGTGAAACTCTCCAAGATTGCGGTGGCGTTTTCAAGCACGGTGCGAATACGACTATGCATGGAGCAGGTCCGTGTTTATGTAGCAAAGCAGGCAGTATTGCTCCAATCGAAACTGAAGATCAGTGTCCTAACCAGCTGCAGACTTTTGTGATGTGTTCTAAGGGTTATGTACGTGAAGTATAAGCAACGGTGAACCAGCACTTCCAAACGCATGTATATGGACAACCTTGTCACATGGTATTATTCAGAACTATTCAGGGTAATGAAGAATGAGGAATACATTCATATAGGAACCATATCTAACGCTAATACAAAGACTATGGTACAATGCTCTTCGTTGAAAAATAACCTCGTGAGCATTCTTTCAATTCCCATCATTGGAAACGAAAAAAGATTGACAAGTTAATGCCAAAGAGTAAATTAAAGAAAATATAGGATGAAAAATTTATAATACACAAGCGCAGCCGATAGTCGATCCCATACCCCCGCCTCTTTGTCAGTCTGGCCCCGATGCTTGCCGCGATTATAGAAGATCAAGCAGTCAAGCTAGTAGTCGCCCCCCTCCGGTTGCTTAGATAGCAGATAGGGTAACAGGCGTGCACATAGACCAGGTGGTTGGTCCGATCCAGAGAAGAATCTGAGAGCCATCGTCGCAGGCATAGAGCTTGGGCGAGGTAGCTCTAATGATTCCGATAGCTCCCGATGCGGGATCCAAAGTCCAAGACTCGAAGCCGCATTCATTGGTATCGATGCAGTTGCTGATGTCGGTCTCATTCCTGAAGGAGATTGGGGCAGGTGTCTCTTCGTAAAGATCACCCTGATTCAAAAATGTCTGGGAAAAGACAGTGACATCGGTTTCATCAGTGGCGCTCAATTCATTGCTTGCAGAGTCATAGCTGAATGCGGTGGCATCAGCGGATGGAACGAGTCCGACATAGTTTGTTCCATCAACTTCTGTGACTTGAAGGAAAGTGTCCGAGGAGATGCCCGACCCGGTAACTTTAAGTGTGTAGGTAGACAACTGGCGCTCAGAGAGCTCTTTGGCAGCTGGAACGGCAGCAGCTCCCAAGATAAGGAGGGAAGAAATGATAAGTCGCAACATCTTCGAAATGTGTATCGAGGGTACGGAGTAGTACGTGTATGTACGATAAGTGAAGATATGAAAAATGAAGGTAAGGGTCTTCTTGCGACTAGTTAAACGAAGAGGAAGGAATGACTGTCAAGGCCTATGCGTCTGAAGAACAAAGGATAACCCCTTCAACGAATGGGGTGGCCATGCTCTTAAATAGCAATGAAACGAAACATTCAACATGGCGGCCTCGTGGCGATCGGCAACGGTATCAACCTCTTCTAGCGGGCGTTCGCTCCTTCATCCCAAGTTCCAAATAAAAAATAAAAAAAATAAAATAAGCGATGGCTTCTTACTGTGTAGGGCATCCGTTACGAAGCCGTCAGTACACCGGTGGGGCAGTACATAGTATATTAGAAATGAAGTGTTTAGCGTTGTTAGCGTTGCGTTTAGGCCCTTCGATAAATTCTGTGGTCCTGTGGCAATGTGGGCACCAATCAGGGGAAATAAAATTTGACTTGGCCTCGCAAAAGTTCTTGTGATTGACTGAGCCCCTGATCCTGCCACCCCATCATGGTAGAATGCGGTACCGAGTCTTGTCCTTCTAGGCTCGCGGCGGATATGTGCATCCGTAGACATTGAGGCCGCAGCTGCCGACGCCTAAATTCTACTGTGCCGAACATATGGGACAATGACACCGGCGTTGGGGTTTTGAGAACGTTTCGACAGTGTTGGATTAGCGAGCCAAAAGTACGAATATGGTCATACCCGATTCCCCATTGCGGGAACCCTCGAACACGGCTGGCCGACATTGCGAGAGGAGGAATATCCAAATATTGGAAATGGGGGATGGGTCAAGGACACAAAGCACAAGCTGCTTCATCATCCACGATCATTCAAGGAAATGTGACGAGAGATGGACAATAAGGATCAAGGATATGTGATTTAATGACAGGGAACACGAAACAGCACTTTCCCCTTAACCGTTAGTCGCCCCACGTGGGAGCCTATCCGAATCCACGTTGACAGCAGCGATTTCATGATGCACCCTGCTCTTTGCCCACTGCCAATTCAGATATCCCAGCAAGCGGGTCTCTTATCAATAAATACGCAGATGGACCCAGTGTCAGTACTGCGATGTTTCGTGGTGTTTATTTGCACTCAGGGGGTTTACCTAACAAGTTGCCTCGTTAGCGAAATCCAGAAAATCACTGCTTAAAGCGTCTAGGCGTCTGTGCTCACAGCTGACAAGAGAGAAGAAAAAAAAGGTGAGAGATCAGAACACCAGGCCGCATGCGGTAGTATTATACGGAGGAGTGCACCAAGCTATTTTCCGTTGCATCCGCCCAGTGCTAAGAGTCTATCGTGAAATTTCTGGCGTCGAGCTCAACGGATTTGGCAGCAAGACAGACCTAAGCATGGTAACCCCTAGTTGATTCATGATTGTAGATATAGTTTGCTTCCTGTGCCGTTTCTTAGCCCTTATGCGGTACAAGACCCGCCCTTGCAATTGCTATCGCCTTCATTCCGTCTCAATATATGTACAGATAAAGTATTGTGTAGCACTGGGAGGAATAAACATGGATTGAGTAAATAATACTTTGAATATAGGACATCAGGTGGAGTTCATCGACCAGCATCCCAAGTATAGTTTGTACAACCCGCAGCACGATACTCCAAGAAAACGGTGGGGTGTTAAGCTCCAAGAGTCAAGATCCCTACTTTTGTACTCACAATGTACTGCAGGTCCAGAATTTCGCAGCGGTAAAGACTACCCAAAACCCTAATTCCCCTGCAGCTCTTAGTTCGACATCTGAACACTTGCCGAGAGGCAAAAGCCTGAGCACGGTCAATTAAACGTGGTTACTATCACAACGTGGCTTTGTTCACTTTTTCAGGGATACGAAGATATCGACAAATTTGATACGAACTAAATTCCGAGTTTTCCGGGTCTGGCCTGCGATATTTTTCTCCTTCTACCCTGAACTGTGTAACATCAATCGCGATCAGCTACAAGGTTCGCGAATCTTATATAGAGAGCATGAGCACGGTTGGGGATACATTTGTTCGATAACGCCTGGTTTTAAAGCTTTCGACTTCGCGATTCGATGAAAGGCTGGCGTCAATGGAAGTAGCACTGGCTGCATTTGTGGAAGCGGAAACCGGGAGCTAGTTTCGAACGATTTGAAGAAGCTGGACAATAGGCTTCAGCCATCAACGGCACAATGCGAAAGAAACCTCTGACATACAGCCATGTCTTGGGTTTTAGTGCCAACTCAGCGGAACCGGCACCGTTCGCGAGCTTCTGTGGAGAACGAGTACTTCACGCACACACACAATATATCCAGGAAAAGAATTTGGGTAGCATACTTGCTTATAGTTGGGATATATTGGCCGAAGATTAGCAATCGGTTATGCAATTCGACTATTCATTTGTTTCTATACTGGTCCAAGAAAACGTTAAATTCAAGGCTAATGCAACATGCATTACATACTAAATTGCAATCGATTTCCCAGCTAGTCTGGGAACTCAGCTCCGGAATTGGGCCAGACACGGCCCACTATTCTGTCGTAGTATCTGAGTTATTTTAATGATATAGGCCGCTAATACGCGGACGCCCAGACCCACCATACCAGTTCAACCCAAAATGCCCAGGCATCATGACCCCATGATGTCCACAAAACCCACAAAGTTTCCAGCTGTTGCGGTCCAAAAAAAGTTCGATCAGTCAAAGCTGTTGACATTGGATGAACAGCCAAAATGTCCTCGGAAGTTCGAACTTCCATTCTCCTTTTTGCTCGTGTCAATCCTCACTGCCCAGGTTTTTGTTATGTCGACTCGCCAACATGGTGCGGCTGAACGACCCCTTTGCATGGTGCCAAGTTCCGATATGCGCAACCTAGTCCAGCTCAAATGCAAAAGTCATGCCAGCGTTCGCAGGTGCGCGACAAAGAACTTTCACGTCGAGCTCCATTCCGGTGGCGTTTATTTACTTTCTCCATTGGCCCAATCGACCACTTTAAGTTCAAGTCCGACAGCACATTCGGTATAAATCCAGAATTTATACCGCTT
Source organism: Arthrobotrys musiformis (assembly GCA_036971715.1). Classification (NCBI taxonomy): domain Eukaryota; kingdom Fungi; phylum Ascomycota; class Orbiliomycetes; order Orbiliales; family Orbiliaceae; genus Arthrobotrys; species Arthrobotrys musiformis. Next base: position 2,929,760 of record JAVHJL010000007.1, read on the forward strand.
GCTACTAACCGTTGAGGCCTTGTGCATAAAATCCTACCACGCTACCCAGCCGTCGCACTCGCAATGGTATTCCTATCATCAGTTAACCCAGGAGAGCCTCAGTTGGTTTGTCCCTTAAATGCTCAATGGTCCACTCTACTCAGCTTGAAGCAAGATAACTAGGGTCGCCGTATGCAGCGCTGCAGCTGAAATCTTTCTGCCGCATACTTTTGCGGCTAGTTCATGCATCGCAGATGTGTTCGTCGCAGTCGGGGGCTTTGGGGCCGCATGATTCCCAGCAGCCGGAATGGACCGAAGATATCTCGAGAGCCAATTGATAGCCGCTCGGAAATTCCATGAATCCATATTTCATCGGGAGTATTGATGAGTGACGACCATTGAAGCTGATATAAAGGCGCCGCAAATCCTTCCTCTAATGGTATTGTTCTCGGCAGCTTGCACCTAAATATCGAAAGTTTAGACCCTTTCTTTGCCCTATATCTACTTTCGCGATGCATCTCTCTATAATCGGGACCCTTCCCTCCGCAGCGTCAATCATCACATCGGCGCTATGCGCCCCCCTTGCAGACAATGAAATAGACAAGTCTCCGAGTCTGGATCACCGGCCCTTTCCAAGAGCAGAAGTTTGCACGTGTTGCCTTCCCGCATTGACCATAACCCCTCCTCGACGAAAATTTTCGTGACAAAAACAACCGAGACTGTTTACACGACCAAGACCCTGACAAAACCAACAGTGGTCTCGGTTACCGTTACAGAGACCCCGATAGCCACCGCATATATAACAGGCACTACTGTTTACACAACAACATCCGTTCGGGAGCCAGTTCACGGAGATAGCACTACAATTACGCTTTGGGAGACAACATGGGTTACGTTGCCAGAAGTCGTCACTGCGACGGTAACACCTGATGCTGTAACCCAAACGGCGTATACGCTCATTGGAGGAACTAAGTTTTGGAAGCGCGATAATGCTCTAGTCGCCAGAGGACCGAAAATAACAGATGCCGATTGCCCCTGTGTCAATCTTGAGTGCATGACTGCAGTGGCTACCACCGAAAAAGTGACTCTTACAAGTGTCTCGACTGTCTTCAAATCTGAAGTGGGGACCAGTGTCACGGTCTTCACCCCGACCACAAAGTCGAAAACTACGACTCTCAAATTCACGTTGACGACATGGGTCTCTAGCGTAATCACATATACTGCGATTGCGTTACCCACTGAAGAAGCCACCACTGTCTATGACGAGACTTTCACCGTAACATACACTACTACTAGCACCGAGGGACCGCTGGAGCCCGTAACCACTTACGTCACAGCAGACGCCTCCGTTACAACCAACACGGTTTCCTTCACGCAGGTTGCATACTTCCCATCAGCGACGATAGTCATCGGCGGGCACGGCGATGCTCCTGCTGCGGATGGAGAGACGGAGGCATATGCGGTCGATCTATGCGCTTCATGGTGCGCTAAGAAGCCGGAATGCATGGATTGGGCGATTAGATCTGACAACGGGTGGCCTTTTGGAACAAGAAATCCACCTACTAAATACTGTGTTTGGTTCGACGCTTCGAACAGGTTTGATGTTGATAATATGACACCATATCTACTGGGAGGTTTCCCATGGGTTACGGATACCGCTGTTTGGAAACGTATTGATTAGGGGACTTAGAGTCGTCTAGTACAACTTGTACACGAATAATGATTTGTATTTACAGTTTTGTAGTTAAGATACTAGTATACCCGTGGGTGTTAATACAATGCATCGATAGACGGTGTGGACTTTTTGTCAGAATACGCGAGACCAGTCAGAATCAGAAAACCCGATGTGATGTATCGTATATGCGTGTTCGAATCCCTGCCTCAGGAGCGCCTGGTCCCGAGGCTATATTCGAATATCCTCTTCCGCTTTGTCTATATAATCCCACTGACTACGAGACAATTTGTCTGGTATAGATATATTAGCACCCTGGTGGTCTGGGTACGAGTTCAGTATATTGGTTTCATCGGTTCTAGTTCGCACTGCTTCGGATTCGGCGGTCGCGATTGAACCAAAAACCGTGATTCCAGAATACTTGTACATGATTACATGCGCGTATGCGTTTGTGGTTTAGGCGTGTCATCGGACGCGAATAAATACCGAAGACCTAATCTGGGGGACGCTCCCGAAGACCCCGTTCCCGTAGTTCTAGAAATTGCTAGTACCTTCTGGAATTCCTGGTGGAAGACGCTTAGCTATAGCAATTCTCGCAACCGAAAATTCTATTATCATTGCGCATTTAGTACACGCATCGGGACCAGTTTGACGAATCTGAGCAAAGGGAATACGGCGTGACGTTCATCCTGGCGGTTTTTCGTATAAATTTATTGGGATTTCGTAAAACCTAGTACCTATCCTTCATGAATTCAATGGGTGTAGGCGAGATCGTTTAAACACCGTTGAAAGCTAGCTGACAGATGCAATAGACCTCCAGGGTTATATATCCTTCTTGCGTAAGCAGTTATATATCCTTCTTGCGTAAGCAGTTATATATCCTTCTTGCGTAAGCAGTTATATATCCTTCTTGCGTAAGCAGTTATATGAGCGTTGCAATATTTATGGGGGGTAGATGCAATGAAAGGAAGGAACCGTCTCCCGATTCTGGGGAGTCACTTTCCTAATTGTCATTCCTTCCCCTAGCCCTGGGCGCATGCACCGCCAATCGCAATGGAGATAATATTATCTAGCTTCGAATCAAATATTATCTACATTTGTCCAATTAATTTGTCTGATTATCGCCAACATCTCCGCCCAATTCGAGCGTACCTAATAAACAATTTTAAATTTTATATAAAAAAAACCATCATGCGCGAGGCCAGTGCTCCCATTAATATCATTTAGTTGGTTCTTGCGCTCCTTTCATTCGTTTCCTTTGTTACTTCACAACTAATTACATATCCAGTAAAAAGTGAAATGTGGTATCTAGGGTCCAGCCGCTAATATGAGGGCTTTGTACGGTAGTTAGCTAGACTTGGTCTCTAGTCTGCAGAACCAAATAAGGTCTCAACAGCGACGTCACATAGACGTTAGTATTGAGTTACTCGCTCCCAGGTATCGATTGTGATGAATCTCTGGCTCTCTCAATACTTTTGACATAATCTTAATCTCGATTGTCTGCTAGGATGTATAAGAGGCGTAGGATGGCCTTTAGCCTTCAAATTGAGATCACTATTTGTAGAGGCTAGCGGTGAACGAAATCAAATATAGCGCTATAACTATATACTATAGCCGCCTAGGTCAATATTTTAACTAGTGTTCTTCAGTAATATCTTATGTCGCAGGTAGCAGTCCGGAGTATCTTAGCCAATTGATTAATTCGTGGGTGCAGTTGTCGACTCGGCTGGTTTGCTGAGGCAAAATAGTGATGTTTTGGTGTTGCACGTGTTGGATTCTGCGCCAAGCATCGGATTCGGCCATTTCTTTTTTCGGTTGTCGTAGCGCTTAACCCCTTGTGAAAAACCGCAAAAAGCTTCACGTCGCAATCGTCTACCGACATCCCTTCTCTCGAAGCCTGCGAAACTCGACTTCTTTAGACCGCGAATATCTCCACCCCAACGACTCTTCGACGCGTCCGTTAGTGCTGAATCAGGTCGAAGGTCTCCAGCAAATGGATCTATCCAATAAAATGTCGGGCGGAGGCGCTGGTTTGACGTCATCGCATCAAGGAAATCTATCGCTGCTTGAAGGACTCGGGATTACGATTGATATTGGGCTAATTATGTTATCAAATGATATCTAGACTCATTGCAAAGGTATAGGAAGTCATATTTCATTGGTATCATTGACCTCATTCACAGAATTCACAAGCTAACAGGATTCTATAGCCATTTTTATGACTTTGACTAACATATCACCACGAAATCGACTAGAGGTCGATATAACCCCTTACGACCCTCAGAATTTCGTCCTTATATGATATATCGATATAAAAGCCTGCCGGGCCTCAGTAGGAGCAGGGCGGGTATGTTTACGCTGGCAAGGCGCCTCCAATGCGGGCCAACATCCAGCCTAACGACGCCCGCCGGATCGAGAGCCTTATAATTGATATCTAGGATTATGAACTCGGGCCACGATGTATTACGCTGAAAGAATGCGTATGCTTTGTGCGCCTCGAACTCTCTGTGGATGATAAGGGCTGGTAGTTCAACATCACCAGCCTGATTCAAGGTCACCACCCGAGATCTTGTATTGGAAACGAACACTAAAGGCGATGTTCCTAGCTTTCCACGGTGGAACTCGAGGGCAATGAAAGACAGCTTCTTGCCCGTCGAAAGAAACATCTTGTTTTCTGGCCTGGGGCTGTGATCGAATCTCATCCTGGTTCACAACACAATGGTATGAGCTTCGAGGCCCTCGATATGTCTGGATGGCGAAAAGGATGTACTGGGTGTTTTATATTGGTTAAGCTCTGTTAACCGGTTGGATAGGTTGAGGTATTCTTTTACTCCCGCGAATCACACTTTTGCGTGGGGTAGAGCGTTCTCTCGAAGGTATTGTGGGAGCGGTATGGCGTCCTTCCAGGGTCCACTGCCCGCTGCCTCCAACTCAGGTAGCCCCCGGCATTGCAATATCTATGGTCAAGGTCTTACGATGCCCCATTGCCTGTGGTTAGAAGTAGTTAGTTTAAGTTCCGGAGCTCCCGGGTGGCCCTGCAAGGAGTATAATATGTTGTCGAGCATCCTGTAGCTATATATCAATTTCCTATATCAATGAATCATAAATCTCCTCGTCCCTTCCCTCGTCCCTCGAGGCCGGGCCGAAACCGTGCCTCAAGTTTGGTTCTGCAGCTTCTTTTTATCCCATTGGCATTGATTGATACGGGGCTCGGCCGCAAGACAGCGTGGTGTTGTTGTTGATGCTCCGGACGGGGAGCAAGTGGTAGTGGATCCTCGCCTCCTCCCACCCTGCTAGGAGAAAGGCCCCTCAGACATATATCCCTCCTTCCCACCACGCCCATTCAACCTTTCCTCTTCCTTCCTCCTCATCATCACACCATCACCACAACCTCCATCTCTGACCTCCACCAACCACCCTGACATCGTCAAAGCCATCAAAACCATCATCGATCTCCCCATAAACAAGCTCGAGGAGCTCAAATACCTTGAATTCGCCTGTGACCAGCCAATAGCGAGCCAGATATCACGACTACCAGGTAGCTGGACAACACATCAACAGGCGCGACTTTACCACCGAACCTTTTTTTTCCAACATCAACATTCACATAAAACAACATGGCGAGAGCTAAATCGAGAAGCAAGCCGGTCTCGGAGGACGAGGATATGACCCGAGACGAAGATGTTCCTATGGATGTATGCTTCCCTCCCCCCAAATGAGTCTACTTGTCGAGGTGCAGCCTTGGTGCCTCGAGTCCTGGCTTAGATACCATCTATCGGATACTCGAGCTAACTACCTAAATAATCTATAGGATGCTGAAGTCGAATCTCCAGATGCCTCCGAAGGAGAAGAGCAGGCTGATGATGAGGATGATGAAGACGCCTCTCAGCCAATCAACAAGAGGCAACGAAGAACAGAGATTAATAATGAACGTCGAAAGCAGTTCGGCCTCCAGAAAGAAGATCTCCAATCTGCAAAGGTATTGTGCTCTGCCCCATTGTTCCTTCCTCCTGTTTGATACGTGTAGATTGTTGTTAGTGCTTTCAACATATTTTTGCCCTTTTTAATTTTCCTCTTTCTGGCAAAATTGGTGTTCCGCGACAATTTTGCTTGGGTATAACTTTTGATTTACTTTTTTTGGAGAGCCCGTTTTTTCTGGCGGGTTTGTTGGCGTTGTTTTGGAGTCTTTTTGTGGATGGTCGATTTGATTGGGCTAACATGATTTCGGTAATTGTTTGATCGGGAATTTTAGTATGCGGACTCCGCTAAGAGATTTGCCTATTTGATTGGTCTGACGGGTAAGTGTGCATGACAGCCCCATTCCCGTGGATATTTGGTCGTGTTGATTAACTTGCAACTAACTCGTGACAGATCTGTTCCGTCACTTCATCGGATTGAATCCCGAGTTAGCAAAGGCTGTAGAGCAAGCCGATGTTATCAATAGCAATAAGAAGAAGGGCAGAAATTCTACTGCCCCAGGAAGCAGAACCCGCAGAACGGAGAAGGAAGAAGATGCCGAACTCCTGCAGGACGAAATCAATGCTGACGAATCCGAGCAACGCACCATCTTCTCGGAAAGTCCGAGCTGTAAGTTTCAACCGATTGAGATGAGGTCTAGCAGAGAGCGAATTCCTAACTTTTACATAGATATCGAGGGCCAGATGCGTGACTACCAGGTTGCCGGCTTGAATTGGCTTATCTCCTTGCACGAGAATGGTATCTCGGGCATTTTGGCCGATGAGATGGGTCTCGGAAAGACCCTGCAGACAATTTCAGTAAGTTCGGCCGGCTCTCTTTTTCATGTCTGGATCGAAAACTGACACAAAGCACTTAGTTCATTGGATATCTGAGGTTTATCCAGAATATTAAGGGACCCCATTTGGTCATTGTCCCGAAATCCACTCTTGACAATTGGCAGAGAGAATTTGCTAGGTGGATTCCTGACATCCACACACTCGTTCTTCAGGGCGCCAAAGACCAAAGGCAAGAACTCATCAACCAGCGTTTGTTGCCTCAGGATTTCGATGTTTGTATCACAAGCTACGAGATGGTAATGCGAGAAAAACACCATCTGAAGAAGTTTGCTTGGAAATACATCATCGTCGACGAGGCGCATCGTATCAAGAATGAGGAATCCTCTCTATCGAAAATCGTCCGAATGTTCGAGTCCCGAGGACGTCTTTTGATCACTGGCACCCCACTCCAAAATAACCTCCACGAGCTCTGGGCCTTGTTGAACTTTCTCCTTCCAGACGTGTTTAGCAGCTCGGAGGCTTTCGACGAATGGTTCGAGGGTAGTGGCCACGACCAAGATACCGTTGTCTTGCAGCTCCACAAGGTCCTTCGACCTTTCCTTCTGCGTCGTGTCAAGGCCGATGTTGAGAAGAGTCTGCTCCCCAAAAAAGGTACGTCATCAGGTGTGAGGCTTCCTTCCGGCTTCAAGGATTAACGATATGACAGAATGCAATCTCTACGTGGGCATGTCCGACATGCAAATCAAACAATATCGTAATATTCTCGAAAAGGACATCGACGCCCTGAACGGGCAACATATGGGCAAGCGAGAGTCCAAAACACGTCTCCTTAACATCGTCATGCAGCTCCGTAAATGCTGCAACCACCCGTACCTGTTTGATGGAGCCGAGCCCGGCCCTCCATACACTACCGATGAGCATTTGGTTTTCAATGCTGGCAAGATGGTCGTTTTGGACAAACTTTTGAAGCGTATGCAGGAGAAAGGTTCGAGAGTTCTTATTTTCTCGCAGATGTCCCGTGTCTTGGATATCCTTGAGGACTACTGCATGTTCCGGAAGTTTAAGTACAACCGTATCGATGGAAGCACTCCTCATGACGACCGTATTGCAGCCATTGACGAGTACAATAAGCCTGGATCGGAGAAGTTTATCTTCTTGTTGACGACTCGTGCCGGTGGCCTGGGTATCAATTTAACGACTGCCGATATTGTCGTACTTTATGATAGCGATTGGGTAAGCTTTGATGGTGGATGAACTTGAGGTATTAAAGATAAACTAATAAGTCACTAGAACCCCCAAGCCGATCTTCAAGCAATGGACCGTGCGCATCGTATTGGCCAAACCAAACAAGTCTACGTTTACCGTTTCATTACCGAAAATGCTATCGAGGAAAAGATTATCGAGCGTGCCGCTCAAAAGCTTCGACTTGATCAACTCGTTATTCAACAAGGCCGAGCTCAACCGGCTTCAAAGAATACATCTAGCAATGAGGACCTCCTTGGTATTATCCAGCATGGCGCGCAGCAAATTATGGATAAGGCTAGCGCCAAAGATGGTAAAAAGGGTACTATCGACGATGACGAGGACATTGACGCGTACATTAACAAGGGAACCGAGAAAACCGAAAAGATGAAGGCTAAATTCTCAACCATGGGTCTGGAGGATGTCCAAAGATTCAACTCCGATTCGGCTTACGAATGGAACGGCCAGGATTTCCAGAAGAAGGAAGCGACGATGAATTTCAACTGGATTAATCCAGCGAAGAGAGAAAGGAAGGAACAGATCTACTCTGTCGACAAATACTATTCGACTATTCTAAACCCGAAGGTTCCAAAGGGTGAACAGAAACCACGAGCTCCGAGGCCGCCAACGCAGACTAAGATTCAGGATCACCAATTTTATCCGCACCGATTGGTTCAACTCCAGGAGCAAGAGACGGCTTATTACCGCAAGACAATTGGCTACAAAATCCCAGGGGTGGATTCCGACGATGATCTCAGGAAAGATGACCGCGAGCTTGAACAAATGGAGATAGATAACGCTGTTGCGTTGACGGAGGAAGAAGTTGCGGAGAAGGAACGTCTCGCCGAACAAGGATTCTCTGATTGGAGTAGACGAGACTACCAGCAATTTGTTAACTTGTCCGCCCGATATGGTCGCAAGGCTCTCGATTCCATTGCTGCGGAGATGGACAAGGAACCAAAACAAGTCAAGGCGTATGCGAAGGTTTTCTGGGAGCGATACACTGAGATCGAGGGATACGATCGCGCCATCCAGACGATTGTTGCCGGCGAGGAGCGATCTGAAAAAACTCGCAAGCAGCAAGAAAACCTACGTACCAAGATCGAGCAGTATCGTGTCCCGCTCCAGCAGATGAAGATCAATTACAGCGTTTCTACTACAAACAAGAAGGTCTATACCGAAGACGAAGATCGATTCCTGCTAGTTCAGCTTGACAAATACGGACTCGAATCCGAGAACCTCTATGAGTACATTCAAAACGACATTCGCGACTGTCCTCTGTTCAGGTTCGATTGGTTCTTTTTGTCCAGAACCCCGGCTGAATTGTCACGAAGATGCCAAACCTTGTTGACCACGGTTGACAGGGAGTTTGACCCCAAGTTGAAAGTCGTCGAGGACGAAGAGGAGCTAAAGCCTGGCAAGAAGGGAGCCAAGGGAAGTGGCAAGACTAGTCGTCAACGAAGTGTTGAGGACGATGACGAGACCGGACCACCGGCCAAGAAGGGCAAGACTGCGAACGGTGTTACTGCCAACGGCAAAGGGCCGAAGGTAAAATATCCCACGAGATCCCCGAGTAGTGCGAATTAGGTAGGAGGAGTATTTGACTAACAGTAATATCTGTGTAGAACAAGAACATCGATTCCGTCAAGACCGGGGCCGGTAGTAAGGCGGCATCGAACGCCACTTCAAGAGCCACTAGCGTTGGCTCCAATTCTGACGTCGGCGGAAGCTCGAAGCCTGGCCCTAAGCCAAAGGGGAAGGCGAACGGCACCGCTTCGAAGGCCGGCACTCCAGTTAGCGCCTCGAAGAGCAAGGGCAAGAAGCGTGCTTGATTGGGTGCTCCCTGGCTTTGCGCCTTTTTTCGCTTTGGGCTTCTCTCGACGATACTCACTTTTCAAATTTCGCGCTGCGGTGATTATGTATTTACCGCAGTTGTTCTTTTTCTGTCTTTCTTTCTTTCCTTTCTTTCTTTCTTCTCTCTCGGGGTGTTAGTCGTTCACGGGATTTTCTGATAAAAATCGATAGATAGAGGTTCCCAGGCGTGTGTGGGGATGTTTACTTACTACTACTACTACTACTACTACTACCTTTTCTTACTGCTTAATGAAATGCGAGTGTTTATTTCAATACGATGCTCCCGAGTACGAGTCCCTGCGTGCATACACTCTACATTGTAAACCCAGTGCCCTGTCTAGCTTCCCCCGTAGTACCGGCAATACAATACAATGTATAATATAATATATAATACAATACCCCATACGGAGGGAGTAGTAGTGATAGAGTGTGTGGCTGGTGTGTGGCGCATGGCTATCAGGCGTGTCCCACCACAAAGTGGCTGGTGGACAGACACAACAAAGAAAGAAAACAACCTCCTGTCATTGCCCGAGATCCTTCTTCCTCTCTCTCTTCCTCTCTCTCCTCCTCCTCCAACCAAAAATCGCCAGACTTCAAAGACCAGATCAGATCAGACCGACCAAACTACACGATAGTCAGGCGCTGGTGCTGTCTGTTCGCTGGATTTCCACCCGGCTTATTTTAGTCATCGCCCATTTCGCACATATTATCGGATTTCTTGGCCGGCTAAAACGAGAAGGGACCTCACAGCAGTCACTCCACCATCCGCCACCGAGCTCCCTTGTTCCACCGTCATACTCTTCTACAGTACGTACTTGCAGACTCCTCGAACCTGCCAGAGTCGACGACATTCTTCTTCCTTTCGGTCTCCCTCTTTAGTCCCCATTTTTTAATTCCTTTTTTTTTTAATTTCATTTTTTATATTTTTTATATTTTTTTTTTTATATACTCTTTGATCTTAGTTTTGTTTGTCTGGACGCTGTCAACTCAGGAGGCTTGTACGTACATACTTACAAACTCTGCCCAGGCTGCTTGACTAAGTGCTTGACTAACACTGGCAGTATTCTTTTAGTGCGGGCAGGCAGGCAAACATCCAACCTCCAACGTCAGGCAACATCCAACGTCAGTCGATATTACATGTTAATTAGAGAATACGTCTTCGCATCCATCTACCCCTGAGCGTATTCCTCCGAGTGGCAGAAGCTTCCTTTCCTCCCATACACATCTGTCCATCGATATGGATATGACATCTCTTTCCTCGACCCTCCCGGGCGGTAATCAAAACTCCTCCTCATCCTCGTCCCGGCGCCCTCAGAACCATAACCAGAGCCAGAACCCCTCAAAACAACAGTCCCCAGACATCGCCGACGACGGCCAGAATCTTATAGAAGCGTTTCAGTCCGCCGCTCGGTCGGTAACAAATCTCTACCGAAGTTCCGCTGCTTTAATCCGAAACTCCCGGTCAGACGGATACACAGATGCTCTCTCCGACGTCCTCGAGGCTATCGATAATGAGTCGGCTTACAACGATCCTTCGCTCGCATTATCCAGGATAAGAGACTGGGTGATCGATCGAAGGCATGAGATAAAAGGGGGTGCTGCTGGTGGAAATCCAGCAGGACGAGGCGAGTCGATGCCACCCCAGCAGCAACGGGAAATGAGTACGGAGGCGGAAATGGATGATGGTGCCAATAACGGGAAGGAAGAAGAACAGCAGAGAAGGGACGAGCCAAGGTCCGATGTGCATGTGCCATACCCGGATTTACAGCATCAGCATCAGCAGCAGCTCCCAATGAACATACAATCGATACCCCAGTTTTCGTTTCAGCCGTTGAACCCGCTTCCTCAATACCCATCGCAAACACCCGATGCTATCGATCCCCTGCCGTCACCTGGGGTTGATGGTATGTTCATGTTTAATTCTCCCGTAGCAACTCAACAGATTATGCCGAATGGAAGGACACCAGGCGCGGGTAACAAAGTACCATTTGCTCCTCGGAGCAACAACACCGGACTGGGTGCTGGGGCAGGGACGAAAAGAAGAAACCAGTCTATGGACTTTTTCGATCTCGGCGAGTTTGGAAACTTCGGAATGAACGGTATACCTCGACGGGATTTTGGAAACTGGGGAAGTGGAGGTGGAGGCGGCCAAGGGAATGCTAAGAGGGGCAAATTTGTGTGATTACTGAAGAAGAAAATAGCAAGCTTCTGGTTTTTGATGAGCGGCTATTCTTCTTTCTTTCGTGTCTTGGTTAACTAACCCCTCCAACTTGTCTCTTCTATGTATTTTTTTCCTTTTTTTCTTCTTCTTCTTTCTTCCTCCCCTTTCACTTAAAGGACATTGGCAGAGGCGGTGGTGTACTCATACGATAACTTGGACATACTCTTCTTTTCACCTCTTTCTTTCTTTTTCTTTTCTCTTTTATTCCACCTGCTTTGGGGATCCGGGGGCACAAAACAAATGACATGAAAGAGCTGGCAGGGAGACGGTTTTTTATTCTCCCGACTCCCATATACTCCTTAACCAACCCCACCCGACCACCCACTTATTCTTCTTCTGGATTCCTTTTTACTTCCTTTGCTTTTCGGCTTTCCTGCATCGGTTACGGCGCCTACGGATATCTTGTTCTCGTACTTCCTTTTCAATACCGGCTCATCCAGTCCTTACCACGGCACCCATCATATACCCCAGTACCAGTACCAGCTTCCCCCTTTTTTTCTTATAGTCGACTTTTCCAGCACCTTTCGATGACTTTTATTTTTCTACCATTCCAATCCCAAACCCCTCCAATAAACCAAATAATAGCGGTAAACCATCCCGAACAAAAAAACCGGAAAAAATTAGCTCCAGGAAGTTAGATATACTTCCATCCCACCCTATTTGCTAAAACCAAACCAAAAAACAAACGCCACTACTTCCAACCCCCACCGTACTCTGGAGGTCCCCTTTTTATCTACCCATCGGTTGCATATTTTTTGCATATAATCCGGATATTATATCTTTTTTTTATCTTCGGTTCTGTATTTTTTGGTCTTCTTCTGGAAGTTTGTTTTTACCATTTTTCATCTCCAAATTCAGACGAATAGCATAGATCCCCATCGGCGTCGGGTCTCCGTTTTTTTTGTTTCTCTTCATCTTTTTGTTTTCTATTCCATTCGGTGTAAAATTGTACATTGTACCTCTTTTATTCGAATTTGGTTACACTTGCAAAGTATTATTTATCCATCTGTATCCTACAATATTAGTCCGATATTGGGATTGATCCCTAGGGGCGCACTGTTTAGTTTTGTAGCGCGGAGTCACATCCAGAGCTCTCTGAATAAATTATAAAGCGGATGCAATCTCGCATTGTAAGCTACATTTTAAAATCTACTCGGGCATGTATATGCTCGTCTTTATCCTACGTAAACTTCCCATGTATACCAGCCGGCGAATTCTCGGACGTGCGCGTATACGTATACTAGACACGGTATCCGTGTGCCCAAAATTAGGTCCATGCAACAGCACAAATTATCGTAAACTAGATACTACTATGTCTGAGCACAAACGGCTCCGAAACAACCATGCTAACCATACAACAGCGAAGCAGATAATGAGTGCGGGGGGGGACAAGCTTGCAAGAAACACCTAATGATCCAAGATATCCCCCTTTCCACCCAACTACAACGAAACTTCAATGCACGCGTTTCCTTCGAAAAAACGAGCAGGTACGAACGTGAACAGGGAAATCATTTTAGTTCAGATACTGTAAAGGATCCGCGGGAGTTGCATATTCACGATACACATAGCCACGAATTTTATTTTTGTTATCGTTTTTTTTAGTTTGAAATTGTATAGATTTTGATTATTACACCGTTGGGTATCATATCGCTTGAATCTTTAAATAATAGTGTGAGAAAAAAAAAGGTACAAAGAAAAAGAAGCCGGGGGAGGGTGAGGGAACAAGAAAGGGAAGAAAGATGGAGAAGGGAGGGTAGAGGATAATAAAAACTCCAAATATTAAATTTTTTCCATACAATCGAACAAGAAGAGAAAAAAGAAAAAGAAAGTTAACGATCCAGATATCATATATAGTCAAAGGGTTACTGGCTTGACTATATCCGAAACCGAAGTAATAGAAGTAAAGATAATCAAGAAGGGGGGTTGGGTAAAGAAGAGGGGATAGATAATACACCATACAAAGCTACTCAGGGCATGATTACCGTCCTTTATAAACTAATGACGGCAGGACCAGCGACGACCGTTGCCTCATCAAGTACATTGCCCTCACCGGTGGTGGTCAACTGCACGTAAACCTCTCCAGCAAGATCGGAAGGAACAGTACAAGACCCCTCAGCGAGCGGAACGAACACGGTACCCACGCCACCGGCAGTGAAAGCGCAAAACTTGGCGTCACCGGTGGTACTACCGTTCGCAAGGTTGAGCGGGGTACCGGCCTTGATATTCTGTGCGTTCATGATTACCAGCGATGGGAAGGCGGTGAAGCCGAGGTTTGAACCCTCCGGACAGGATTTGATGAATGCCGCGGCGAGGGTGAAAACACTTTGTGGTGGGAGCGGGGTATCGAAAGCTTGTGGGACTGGGAGTTCGACGCCAGCAGCAGCTATATGATGTAAAGGAAACAATCAGCACTTGAATCACGATATATACGAAACATAATATAAAAACCTACCTCGAATGAAAGTGTTATGCCGACTCTCAACAGTAACAATACTCGCAGCAGCAGCCAAGACATCCTTCGATGAAACCAACGGCGCAGCACCAAGATACGCAGATACACCGACAGCCTCAAGGATCTTAGCAGTGCCAACCATATCCGCCGCCGTCGTGAACCCAAAGTTATATTCGCATGGTTGAACAGGGTTGGCACCGGCCTTGGTGAGTACGTCCGTAAGAACAGTGACGTGTGTGGCCTCGGTCTCCCCGACCTTCTTGAGAGCAACGATCTGTGATGCCGAAAGGCCTAGGGCGGTGAAGTCGGCTTCGGGGAACTTTGCGAAACCCTGTGAATAAAAGGCGGCTTCCAAATGCTCTAGTGTGAGGGCACTAAGAAAACAGTTGTTAGAACATGCCTATGAAACAAAAGCTGTACAAAAGGAACTTACAATTGTAAGATATCGGTATCTGTCAAAGCACCAGTAGCCTGTCTCTTGCTAAAAGTCGGCAATCGGTGCGGTATCGCCTCTCCCAATCCAGCCAAAGAAGCAGCACCGACAATAGCGGTCAAAAGCGTCGATCTGAAGGAAACCATCTTGTAGTATTATATATGTATATCCTTATCTTTTACTTCGTTCTTATCTAAAGACCGGAGAGTTCGTTGGAAATCTTTTTCTGAACCTGAAGAGGAAAAAGAAGGAAAAGAGGATTAGAATAAATATGACTCTCAAAGTCTTAAATATTCGTTTCGTTTCCTTTTTTTTATATAAAAAAATTGTCTATGTCGTAAAATAGAAGAGATGTAGTAATGTATAGGAGAGGTGAATTGTCAAAAAAAGAACCCTCGATCCAGTCGAATTATAACTTTATGATATTAGAAAATTAAACCGAAGAATATCAAAAAGATAAAATGGCTTTAAAAAATAAAGTAAATATTGAATCCTCCTGGGATAAAGAAAAAAGAATGACGATGTCTTTTGAGGTAAAGAACTGAAGGTAAGAAAGAGAGTGGGAAAGAACGTAACAACCAAGCACCCAGGCTCGAAGGTCTTTTTTTAAAGTCTTCTTTTTTTAAACGACAAAAGGTTCGGAGTCCAAGGCTCTGAAGAAAGAAAGAAAAGGGAAAAGAGAAAAACCAAAAGGAAGAACGCTCCCAAGAAAACGGAACGAAGTGGGAATATATACATTAAGCTCCCGCCGCCACAATGGTTCTTTTCTTACCTTCAAAGCCGCAATAAACCCAATGCCCAGACGTTCTGTGTGACAGCTCCCAGGGGGGAGTGAGAAGCAAAAGGGTTCTCTGCCCCACAGACCAGACAGGGCTGCTATGGCTAAGCATTGTGGATGGCGATAAGCTCAGATCTTTGTTTAGCGCCGCCCTTGCACGGTAAGCTTAGGAATCTTCGATGCCTCCTTAGCAGAATGCGAATCCATTAGTCAGGGCACAACAGATTCGTTTCGTCAGTGCACGGTGTATACAAAAAAGAGCCCGCTGGCTGCACGCTGAATGCTTGTTCCCAGTTAGCTGGCGAGGGAAACACAGGTCAGAAGGGGACATGGGCTGGCTTGAAACATCCTTAATAGGCACACGATATAGTGCCTTTCCTTCGTATGCAATGCGCAGCTGGTTAGTTCCTGGTACCCACCCACAGCGAAGAATCCCATTGACTCGAGACCGCGGAAGACGTCAAGCCGATTTGCCTGCCCAGCGCAGAAGCCTTCGAGGTGGTGGGCAAGGTCGCCCGTGTGTCAAAAGTGTCGCTAAAGCACCCTGCTTTAGGGCAGCCGAAACATCCATCGAAACGTTGTCCGTCTTGACGTCGGCCGCAACGCACGAAAAAGTAAAAAGTTGAAGCACCGCCTGTCGCAAACATTGTTCAGATTCCGTTTCACGGGTTCGCCAGTGGCCATGGGGGGGATTTCGAAATCCTCCATGAAATATATAGAAAAACCCAAACCGTGACCCATGACTGTCTTGCAAACGTTTAAACACCGAGCGATTTGTTTCAATTCGAATTATATATATTATATAACTGTTCTTTTTTAGTAATTAATATTGCGCAGTACCCACGTTCTCCTATGAAGCTAAGACTTTGCGGAATCGAATCGACGGGAAAACATTTTCCAAACGTCAACAGGTGCGGCGGAGATAAAACGTAAAACTTGAGATGCACACACAGGCAAGCCACTGAAAAACGGTGAATCTATTGACCGTTGAAAATATTAATAGATATCATATGATATGCTATTACAGAATAACTATCGATAATGGCGTATGCCGTGGAAATGCCTATTTTGGTACGCACACGTCCCAAGTGGCAAATCCTAAGGGTGGTTTCCCTGCTACTAATTCAACAACCCCGTGGCTGGTGATACGCAATTAATGATGAAGGCTAGGCTGGGCGTTTCGTTTCACCTAAATATGCGCAGCTAGATAAGTAAGTACTGACTTAGCTGTGCATCTGTCATGCGGCTGCAGGCACGGCTTCATGCAGACTATATACAGCCAGACTTGGCTCCGTCGCGGACAGGTTGCCATTTACGGATCGGCCGCTCAAGGTTTTGAACCTCCATCTAAACGTCAACATACGTGCCCACTCCTTTCTTACAACGTATTATAATTATACTACTCAGCTGGGACACACAATTTACGGGGACCGGTACTGCGTTCGTTAGATATAGACATTATCAATTCCTCGAATTCCATTTTGTTTTCCACCACCACTATCATCATTGCGTGGTGCCTAAAAGAAAAGAGGCTTCGCTAGAGGTCGATATACATCGCTTGCTACACTTTCGCTCCCTACCGTCCGTTCATCGGAGTAGTAATAAACATCCCGCTTCCAATCAGATCGCTTCGCACATTCTCGTATCGAAAGGTCCTTTGTTCAGTTCTGTGACATGCGCATTCAGAAACGAAAAAAAAAACCCAGAGTATCCTCCTACCTCTCCTTCCGTCCCCATAATTTTACCGCAAAACACGTTGCGGATATGTTATGATCGGTTGAGTAAACATCAAAAAGAAAGAGACATAGAGCAACGATGTTTGATGACGAAAAAAGAAAAAGAAAGAAACAAAAAAAGGAAATAAGTATCGTAATGGTTTCGGTAAGTTCCGTTCTCCATCTATCTATAGTCGATAGGAAAAAGAAATCCCGATCCTTGTTCATATCATATCATGCAGGCTCATGTCCGTAAAACTTGATCCAGAAAAAAAGGAAAAGAAAGATATATATTCAACCCGGAAAAAGAAACATCCCCCCACGTCATTCTCATGAAATCGAAGCGGCGAGTATGTACTTCTATCGTCTATCCATCCACATTTAGAATGCATATGGGTTGGTGGTGCGAGTAGTGAGGCATCTAGTTCGCAGATGTTAGTGTAACTATTAGAAAACGATAAGGGCCGTGTCAAAAGTAACTTACGGAGGACTCTTGCTCAACTCAGCCCTCAAAATGACCGGAACTCTAGCCATCTCTCTGATATACTGGATATAATCGCTGCCATCCTCCTTCAGGCTCCAGTACGGCATCCAGAACTCCTTAGAGTTCATGTTCTGCTTCTTTGTCTTATCTTTGGCGGCGGTGACCGACAACTTAGGATCGCTTCGAGTGCGATGTGGTTGTTGACCCAAGTTCTTGGTGGGGCTTCCCGGCATGCTTTGGGTTGGACGGGTAGATTCACCAGACAGAGAAACGCCTCCGATAGCCTCTGCAACATCGTTCTCATCGATATTATCGACGTCATCGTCGTCGAAAAGAGCATCCACAGCGTCAGCAGACAAGGTAGCGGCTTCAGTGGCGCGACGTGCAGCCTCTTCTTTCTCCTTCTGTTGCGCGGCAGCAGCAGCCGCGGCATTAGCAGCAGCCGCGTTGTGAGCTGCGCGCATTGATCCCGCATGTTTGGGGCGCTCGTCCTCAGGAACAAACGAGGAGCTCGTGACACCCTTCTCCCAGTAAAGCTCAAGGATTCGCTTCTTCTTGTCGAACTCTGCTTTCTTGAGTGGAAGTTGGTCGCAGTGGACACGCTTCTCAAAACCGTATTCTGGGATCAATACGTCGAAGGCCGATTCGTAGACGCAGATGACGATACCCTCACAGATCAATTCACCACCAGCCTCCTGGCGACGGCGGTCGACGACACGGCAAAGCTCAAGATGTACACTCTGCTCCTGTGCGTTCTTAGCAGAGTCTTTCTTCACGTTGCACTGTTCGACAGCCTTGGAAAGCGTATCAATGTCCTCGGGGATTTCTGGAGTGGTGCCTTCCGGAGCATTTAGAATGGCATCGAGCTGACGGTGAACCATAATGTCCGCATATCGGCGAATGGGGGAGTTGAAGTGAGTAAAGATTGGAATGTTGAGGGTAAAGTGAGATCGGTACTCTTGTGGAACTTTGGCCGGAATGTAGTACTTGGCGCGGTGCATCGTTTTGATGAGCAAAGTTTCCATGCCCTATTATTTAATGTTAGCTACTGTAGATTGCCTACGTAGTGCTTTTTTTTTTTGGAGGGTAAATCAGACTAAACCTACCTTGCGAATATCCTCATCTTCAACTTTGAACAAACTCTTTTGCAAGGCAGCGCTGCTAGAAACGTCGATATCGTAGCCAATAGCGTTCATTCTATCGGCGAAAGTGTCAAGGCGACGCTTCATCGGGGTGGCATGTCGACGGAGGATAGCCTTCTCAGGGAAAGCAGCTTGCAATTTGGCAGCAACATATGTGTTGGCCTTGATCATGAGTTCCTCAATAATCTCATGCGATGGAGTTGTATTGAAGAGGTTGTCTTCAACTGGCACATTCTCGTCATCGAGCTGGAAGAAGAGACGAAGTGCAGGAACAGAGATGTCGCCGGCCTGGAATCTGTCTTGACGGAACTTATAGGTGATGCGTTGCAGAAGCTTGACGTCCTCGATAAGACCGGCATCCAACCCGCTAACATCGATGCCGTGGACAATGCTATCGACATCCTTGTACGACAACTTGCCAACACTCTTGATAATGCTTTTGCCAATCCAAGTCTCGTCTTCCAAAACCTTGCAGGTCTCGGTATCAACCTTTATCACGACAGAAACGGTGAACCTTTCAGCACCTGGAGCAAGGGAACAAAGGCCCTCGGCAAGCTTAGGTGGCAGCATTGGGACGTTCCTATTGATGAGGGAAACACCAATGCCTCTCTTCTTTGCCTCACGGTCGACCAAGGAGTTAAGCTTGACAAAATGAGCGACGTCGGTGATGTGGATACCAATCTCCATAACGCCATCACGATCCTTTCTTATGTGGATCGCGTCCTCCAAGTCTTCACTACCACTTGGGTCGATCGTGAAAGTACGAACATCTCTGAAGTCCTTGCGCTTGGCGGCAGCAGCTCCTTCAGACTCAACGCTCCACTCATCGAAGCCAACATTTTTCAAAACAGCATCATTGAACTCGTCAGGACCAAAATTATTATCTCGGAGCAAGGCGTCGGTCTCGATCTTAACGTCTCCCATTTCACCCAGTTGTTCCACGAGAGTACCAAACGGATGCAAAGACGTGATCGGCCAGCGCTTTATGCATGCCACAAAAATCCGGTTTGCGTACGCCTGGTGATTCTCAACGAAGTCCTTGGGGGCTTGCTCGGTAGGAATTGCGATGAGGGGAACACGCTTGTCCGTAGGTTTGAACCAAACGATCTTTGGCTTTTCTTCGCGACGTTCAGGTGCAGCTGGGCGACCAGCAGCTTGACGTTCGGCTTCTTGCTTCTCCTTGGTCGCTTGAGAGCTAGGACGCAACAAACCAAGAGTACTATAATGTCTGTCAGTATGCATGTTGACTTGGGTTACGCAGAATAGATACACCTACCCCGAAAACATTTGTCCAGCCACTCTTTCTATGACGGCAACAATGTGACCAGCGTACAAAGGCTTGTGTTCGTCGCTAATTTCTTCTTCTTCAACGAGAAGAAGGCTTTGACCCTCAACCTCGACATCATCATTCTTCTTCTGAGTTGGGCGTTGGCGAAGAGAGCCGCGACGGCGGAGTCCACCACTGTTACCATCATCCTGCCCGTCTCCTTGAGATCCAGAATTGTTGGGTCTATCTCCACCAGTCCTAGTGTCGGAGATGTCCTTACGCTTCTTCTTCTCTTCTTTTTCTTTCTTTTGGCCCCAAACTTCATCAACGTCTAGCAACTCAACCGCAACTAAATCACCCTCCAAAGCACGATTTCTGTCCTTGCTACCGCAAATGAAAATGTCGGCATCCAACAAACCATCTTGCGTAGCGACATATGCATCACTGCGATTCTTCTTGTTGACACGCATGATACCGGACACAAGCTGCCCATTGCTCAAGAGAGCAGGTAGAGAGGCCTGTGGGAGATATGGGGTGAAAAGTGTCTTTCGCTGCTGTTGCTGTTGAGCGGCCAAAGGATTTTGTTGGCCTCCCATGCCAACCATAGCGAGGTTATGTCCACCAATCAAGCCTTGGGCGGCAGCTTGCTGAATATTAAATTGCTGCTGTTGTTGGAGGAGGTTGGCGTTTAACAAGGCTGGATTAACGGGATTAAACATTAATTGTGGAGCACCTGGAATTACGCCCAGTGCTTGACCGGGGAATTGGAACTGCCCCATACCACCCATGTTGCTGATTGACCCACCACCAACGGAGGCGCGGGAGCGGTGTCCTGGGGTAAAAGTATTGAGGTTCTGCTGATTCTGTGGAACAGGGTCTTGGGCAGATGGTGGGTTGGCCTGCTGACGCCAATTACCTTCAAAGTTACGTGAGGGGGTACGAGCGTGTCCACCGCCATAACCAGCATTGCTACTGCGGCGCTCACGAGTGGGCGGGTTATCGCCGGGTGGGGCGTTTTCGTTGGTACCAGACTGGGCAGCTGGGAATTGAAAGCCTCCCATCCTACCGCCGGTGAGGGGTGATTTAGTATTTCCGACGGCCATGCTGTGGCTACGACCATGCCCGCTCAGACGAGAACGAGTTGGAAGTCCACCACTGACATTCCCAGAGGTAGAAGCAAGGGTAGCGGCGGGAGCGGACTCTCCTTCTTTAGCAGCTCCAGCTCCATCGGCCGAAGGTGTAGTAGCGTCCGGAGTGCCTGAAGCCGTTGCTGATTTCTCACCACCGGCGGGGAATGGGAAGTTGCCGGTTTGCGAACTGCCTGGTGCTGGGCTAGTGCCACCTTTACGAGCCAGCTGCGCGAGCTCGGCGGCTTTCTTAGCCTCCGGAAGAGCGAGTGAATGGCGACGTTGATGTCCACTACCACTACCACCGGATCGACGAGGAAGAGTACCGCCACCTTCAACGCTCCGACCAGTAGAGTTGGAATGAGTTAAGCCAGGCATGGAAAATTCACCGAAGTTAGACGCACCCGAAGATGGAGCTGGTGGAGGACCACCAGCAGGATGTTGGCTAGCATTGGATACGACACTAGACTGTCTACGATTGCCAGCAGGCTGAGTAGGGATCCCAGTGGGAATGCCCTGGGGTTGTGGAGGTGGGAATTGGAACGCAGGTCCCTGGCCCAAGTTCGATCCCTGAGCCTGAGCGAACGCGAAGGCCTGCTGTTGCTGTTGAGCAGCGTGCTGGTTAAGATACTGCTGTTGAGCAAGAATTTGCTGCTGTTGAGCTTGAAGAAGCTCGATCTGCTGCTGAATCGCAAGCTGCTCAACGGTGGGGAGCTGCCCGGCTTGGATGCCGAGCTGAAGTTGCTGAGCTGCAGTGTACAACGAAAATCTGTCAGCCTCGTGCCATCAACGTGCCCATGTGTTGTGGTGAGTGGAAGCCACCCCTCCTTTGATATCAACACAAGAACAAGACGGGGACCAGTGAGGGGACATACCCATGAACGGCGTCATCTCCGATGGAGTTCTTCTATGCCCAATGTGGAGGCGGCGTCCGCCGGGACCAATTGGATGATTTGATGGATCCATAATGTTCGTTTAACAGGAATTAAAGGAACGTTCGAATCGAAGATGTGACAAGGACAGTTGGGGGATTGCGTGATGACTATCTTTTTTTTTTCTTTTCTGGATTTTGGTGATAGAGACTGTATTCTAGGAGGAACCGACGGAAACCAGCACCAGTTAGCAAAATCTCTGATGCCGTAGAGAAAGAGCATACACCAAGTGATTCTCTCGATAAGGCACGGCTGCAGTATCAGGCTTGAGAACCGACGACAAGGAAAATAGAAGTCGAGATAGAGAAGCCGATACTGACGCCGGAACGCTAGCGGCACTCGGATGTACGCCATATCTCCTCTCCAGGCTTCGTCACAAAGAGGGGTAACTTCACTTACCAGGCTAACTAACAGCAAGAGGAAAAAGACAAAATGCTTGCTAAAGGATCGCTAGCAGAGCTATCAAATTGATTGAGGGTAGCGTGATGGCTTGGTTGTCTTAAATGTTCGGGATAAGGAAGTCGTGCGTAAATGATCGTATACGCGTCGTCAGGAAGAGAGAAATCGTTCTGATATGTGGTGAAGACCACAGCTACGTGAGAAGATCAGTGTAAGTCGACGCCCCTCACGGGAATCGAGGATTGAGGATGAGGCGAACTAAAGAATGGGCGAAGGGAGGAAAGAGGGGTTAGGAAGTTGAAGATAGATGGTTGCAGGGAAGGGAAAGAAGGGATGAAGAACCAGGGCAGGCGGGATAGCAGCAGAAAAGAAGGTTTCCCGTCGTTTGGCAGGCCAGAGACTGTAACTCGACCAGAAGCCTGCCAGCCGTGGGGGGAACGAACGGAGGGCACGCAAGAGCAAGCGGCAGCAGCCAACAGGAAGTAGCCGAGATTCAATGGCTTGGACGGAGAATGCCTGCCCGGAGATCTAGCATGGCGGGAGCAGCTTGAGCGGGATTGTCAGGAGCACATAAAACTCACCCTCAAAATTGGATCGCACAATGCAGATAGATGCAAGCAAAGCAAAGGATGAAGAAGACAGATATATCTCCAAACGCCAACGGGATGGGGAGTTTGTCTGCTTGAAAAAGAGGCACAAGCAGAAAAACCAGAGGCGAGAATTGCGGGGTTTCAGAGGCTATGCCGAAGCGAGGAATGAAGGGAGAAAGTTTCGTCCGTGGAAAAGTGGCGGCAACTGCAAAGCACCAGCAGCAGCAACAGGGGTGGACGAACAGTGCCGAGACCCTCGTTCAAATGCACGGACTTGGGTATCAGCAGGAAAGGGAATCACGGTAAGGATACAATCCTTGAAAAGATGGTGTAATTGGCCCAGGTGCAGATTTCGACTGATATCTCGATCAGGGCACCAATTCAGACATATAAAAATCAGCCCGGTTCACCGTTTTGAAAAGAAAAAAAAGCCGTTTTGAGTTGGTAAGGGGCTGAAGCTCGAAGCATACGTACCAAAAAAGACGTGACGTGAGATGTCTTGGCCTTGAGATCCGGGAGCAGTACGTACGACGTACCGTGTGCACTGTGTGCTGCAGAAGCCAAATGCAAGAAACGTACGAGTCCGAAGTGGACGGCGGTGGGGTGCAGTCAACTTGAACCTGTGGCTAGCACGAGGTATCTTTTGGCTGCATGCGAGGTAAACAGGCAGGAAGCAGATCAGCCAGGCAGGCAAGTTACACGGATCTCACGTTGCGGTCGATTGGCCTGAGCCAATTGCGAGGCGGTAAAGCCAGGAATGGCTGGCAGGCTTGGTCTGCGTATTCAGCAGGGATGAGTGAAGAAACGAGCAAGATATACTTAGCAGTAACCAGTCGGTAGGTAATTGTAATTGGGTATAGTTTTAAGTTACGATATGATACGGTATGATAATGACGAAAACGGGGTCACGGAACAAGAGAGAAACGGTTTGAAAGAGGTCTGATGCTTTGTTTTATATCATAGCCAATGGTACGAAGGGTCAGAGGAAGCGGGATGACAGAGATGAGGATGGCAGAGATGAGGATGATGATGATGATGGTGGTGGTGAACAGGAGGATGAGGTAGAGATAGGTAGATGATGAGATGGAGGTTGGATGAAAAGGAAGAAGAGGGGAAGAGGGGAAGAGGGCAGTTATAAAGTATTTTAATATCAATTATACCATCGATGCTTTATATACATAGTTACGGGGTGAGATGGCGATATCTACACCGCAGACACAAATTATAGGCCGGTGTTGCTCCTCAATGTGTTGACACCAAATATTGCAAATGGCTGATCATGATTCCCACATCGACGTGGTACACACCCCAATTTACATGCAGATGGGTGGTACCTAGTTACCTGCCATGTGGGCGCGGGCGGTGTGTGTTTGTTATATCGGTGGTATTCTTGGACCCGCGAATTGCCCGGCTTGTGTAGCATAGTAGTGTAGTAGAGGCTTTTTTATATATAACCGTTCGAGTTCGAATCCGTGATGGCTATTAATATCTTCGAAAGGCATTGACCGAATCGAATGCAATATCATGGCGAAATTGACGTCGCACACTCTTTGCACCCGCGTTGCAGGCCGGCCACAGCCATCCTTCGGGTACATACGTATGGGAGGCATGTGTTCTGAGTTCTGGGACCCACCGCTTTGCAATATCTGAAACAGTTGGCACCGAAATCTTCGGATTCCGTTACATTGCGTCGTCACCTTGAGCTTGAAAGCCGGGGGGCTTTTTTAGGGCTTGGAATTTTTCCGGCCTTTTCAATTCCTACTCTCTCTCTTCCAGCGCTAAACCTCAGGATTACTTACTATCTTATATATGTACTTATTTATACATACACAGTAGGTATCAGCCAACCGACTTTGGGCGGGTTGATACCTTCTACTTGTATTTTGATACATATCCGGCGGGCTTACGGGCGGGCATTCGAGCCGAGCTTCTGTTCTCGTCATGAAGCGAGCAGATCGCTTATGTAAGTCTATAAGCTCGTACCTACATACACACTTGCAATACACGATTGCCGATTCCGCCTTCCCCTGTTCAATAAGATGGATTGCAATGCGAGAAGCCTATACAGCCCTAATTATAGTTTACCTAGCTGTAATTAAGTGTACTCAAGACCAAGGTATACCCACTTTCATGGTGAATTCAGCTAGGGGTAGGAACTTCGTTTACAATTAATTCATGGACACTCATAGTATTAAAGCGAAACAAACCTTTATAATTATCAATGTTAATATTCCAGAGACTACGGGGATTTCATTGTCATGACATTATATAAACTAGGGACTTCAGCTAATCCCTTGATTGCTCGTGAGCTCAACTTTCAAGGTACCTTATATCGGTTGTATATCACCGAAGTCCAGGCCCGTGCGCGTCCGCGTCCGCGAGCAATGCACATATATACATGTACGTATGCGTACATAAGCAATGCAGGATATCATGATGTTAATATTGGAAAATACACATACAAACACAAATATCAATAGTACGGGGCTTGGGCAAAATGAAATTTTTTGTTATGGGGTCGTCTCGACTCTTAATTTAATTCAAAGCCCAGTCTGTGAAGCTTCAAAATTTATCAATGTCCTTGATTCGAAATTTGTCTCCTTTCCTTTTGTTTACCGAGTCAGCAGCGTTATAATATATATATTGCTGCTTTCTAAATATCATGAATAGTCCTTGTATTGAGTTCGCAGTCGGCCAATAGAATCAAGTGGAATTCAACGGCCAATGGTTTTACAGCAGCACAATTGTAATTTTTGGTTTTCTTCAGCTCAAGCTTGCAAGGTCGGTTCGACGCTCGTGCCTAGACATCAAATATGTAAGAGAAAAACGAGAACCGGCGTCAATCGATTGATCATTTGGAATTGTAGAACCTTGCGTGTCGGTATTGTGATCCAATTAGATGTTCGCCCGATGCTGGACGAGTGGAACATCTGCTTATCAGAGTATATGCACATACCTACGAGACCACACAGACCTGTATGTAGCCTATCATATACGGTGCAAAATTGCGGGCGCCACAGGACCACCAGCCACACAGCGACTCCTAGGCCCCACATAGTATATCCAAGATTCCCGCAGAGTGGTAAGGCCTCGGGTCGCGATGTCGGTGCCTGCCAATGTTAAAATGGTATTCTGAAACGAAGAAAAAGAGACGCCCAGCTGAGAGTTCCGACGCTGTGATATCATAATCCCAGGCCAGCCCTTTGTCTGCCTCTTCCAGCCACAAAACACTGCCCCCGCTATTTCGCTTAAGGTATCTCGCAAATCCAGCCAATGATAATCCCAGTCATACCCTGGTGAGAGGCTCACGCAAAGAGTCAGAGCCTGAGGCGTGCCTAAGAACTAACTGCTTTGAGACCAGCGAGTGAGCCTTGGACGTCAGGCCGCCTGGGGATTCAAAGGCCGTTCCCAAAAACCTCATAAAGGGACCTTGAGTCACTTCCAAACTTCTTCTTTCTTTCTCCCAAGCATCTACTCTCCGCTCAAGATTCGAAAAGTGCAAAACAACATCATCAATCTCGAACATTGCTTCCAATTGCCCCCAAACCCCCGATCCCCACAGCTATTGTGGCCCGTTCTTGGCCGAAAAGAACATCTTGGCTTCCGCCAACACCAAAAATACAACAAGACCCAATGCATTATTCCCCAAGTCACTCCTGCTATAGCACGACGTCGACCCAACGGATCCACCAACCTCAAAGCACGCCCCAAACGCTCATCAAGACGCGTTACACCCATCCAGAGGGGTTCACCCCCCATTCTTTTGGCGGCCCGACGCATTCCAATACCTCGGACCCGAACACCCGCGAGATTTGGACCCCTGAGAGTACATCTCTCAGACGTTGAATCTCTATCCTTATCTACCAAGTTCTTTTGATTTTTTTGTGTTAAAAACTAAAAAAAAAAAAAAAAAAGAAAAACCTGCAAACTCAGTCAATTGAGTTTGTAGAACGAAAAAAAGAGGTCTGCATACTCATTCACTTGAGTGTGCAAGACTAAATATCAAATTCAAACACCTGGGAGGTATCCTTGAGCTCGTGCACAAGACTACTCCTAACCACTTTCTCTTGTTTTCTTTTTTTTATATTTCTCTCAATTTATCATTTGTTAGTTTTTTTTGCTTTCACTTTCACCATTCCCTCATCCGAGGAATACAATCTTCAAAATGGACGTACCACCAGACCTTCTGGGTGCGGGAGGCACATCCCCTCTTTCCCCAGCCCGAGTACGCATGAAGTATACTATCGACAATGTCAAGGCTAAGATTCAAGAGGAGGAGCAAACCCATTGCATATCAATGGTAAATCCAACATTTCACACTGCGGCCACGCATATCATGGGAAGGGAAGGAATCGGAAATAGGGACGGCAATGCTGTCTCCTGTGGTAGTGACTTGGAGAGGTTTAGCCTCACCGAGGACACCATACCCACCGATATGGAGCTCGATATTACCCCTCTACGATCAGGAAGTCCCTCCGGGCAAGTGCCTTCTCCTCTGGAGAAACGGACAATTTTCAGTCTACCGGCCTTACCTGAGAAGGTAGCGACGGATCAGCATTGCTATTCGTTTCCCAGCTACCTGAAAGCATTCATATCCAACTTCCTCACCCTAAATCCAAATTGCGGCACCGACGAATTCGATTGGACATTGCGAGGCTGGTGTGTGTTCAACGCCCAGGCTACGACTACGGACAATCAATCATCATTGCACGCAAACATATCCAAATTCTTCGATACAATACATAATCTAACCACCCCGCCAACTTCAAGCTCAGCCCAAGGTAAGAACCGAACGTCCAATTCGAGTATTTCAAATGCTAAACCAATGATAGGCAATTCGAGAGTTCCATACAAATCCTGTTCGCAGCGACTAATTTGGAACACAGTCTGCACGATAATCTCCCGAAAATCTGTAGACAATACATGTAAGCTATTCCCATAAAACGTTCCTGCATCGTTGCATCTGCTAACTTCAATGGCTAGACGAACTCGCCTTGTGTCATCGAGATACCAAAGAGGACTCTTACGTTGTCGTAAACAGCCGCTCTCACCACTCGACTGACTCCAAAGAGCTCACATATTCAAATTCACCCCCATTGGTGTCGCCATCCCCGGGACACCACAAAAATTTATCTCGAAATCCAACATCGCTCGTATTCCATGAATGGCCGGACATAACTCCCCCATGGAACGTATCCCCGACGAACACACCCACCAAAATCACCAAGAGGACTCCTTCTTCAACAGCTTCTCGACAGACTTCACCAGTTTCGACGAACAAAGCTCCACAAACTCCACTCCGACACAATATTCTAACGCCCCAACAATGGAGGCCTACCAAAACTTCGACCAAACGCCGTTCGGCAGCGATCTATTCAACTACCCAGCATCAGACCCCACCATGTCCTTCGACTGGCTTAACACCGACGATATTAACAGCATCTTGAACTTCACATTCGATCAAGCAATTACACAAACCAGAACAAGTGGTTACCTGATAAGCGAACAAACAGCACCATTGAGCCCAGCTTCGTTAGCACCCAGCAGCAGCAATAACACTACCAACAGCAGCAGCTCCAAAAGACGACCCACAAAGCGCATACAAACGACAGCAGCAGCAGACAGAAGCATGCTCTTCTTCAACGAAAAGACGGGACTGCTATCGCCTAACATCACCAGATTCACCCCATCGACGACGCAGTCCCCCACAGGCACTACAAATGGTCCTCGTTCGCCATCCCCACCCAGGGACCACCAACAGAGCCAAGGCTCCCAATCATCGTCCAACGATCCTTCCCACCCACAACCATACGTCTGTGAGCACTGCAAGGCCCCATTCAGATTCAGCCGCGACTACTGGCAGCACAAGGCCCAGGTTCACAACGACTTCCGTTTCCGCTGCCAGCTCGGCTGCGGCAAGGGATTTGCCCGCCACGACAACCTCGTCCAGCACCACCGTGAATCGAAGCGTCACCGCCGAAGCCCGTCTCCCGTCATCGACGCCGAGGAATTTTCCCGCAGAAAGAAGGCGAGAAAGACTTCGTTGATGACGGTCGAGAGTGACGAATCGCGGTTCGATTCCCCCCACGCGACCAACTCCTCCTTCTCCTTCGCCGGTAGCGAAGTAGTTAGCAACGGTACCCCGAGAGATGCCGAAGATGCACCAGTGCATCCGGACTATGTGCGCTTACAGCGGGAATTCGAGCTGTTGAGTGCAAAGTACGAGTTGCTGAAAAAGAAAGTAACTACACTGACCGAGGAGAAGGAAGAGTGGGAGGCGCGGGAGTACTTGAAACGGGGGCGTGGCCGGGACTAGTTGGTGGAAAGTGTGGTATTGCAGGGGAGGATTTGTTGAAGCTCAGATATTATACAGATTGAGGTACGGTATTTCCTCTATTTTAAACATCCCAGGAATCACGATGCTAACTCTCACTTTAGAAATTCATCCTATCCAAAACCCCTAAAAAAAAGAGTAATATCCGCAAAAGCCACAAAAAATAAAAATAGTTTCCTTGCGTCGTTTTATTTCCAGTTTTAGAATCCTTATTGATCTTATATTCCTTTCAAAAGTATATAGTTGAAATCTCTACCCAACTCATTCTCCCCTTCCCATCACTCCTCTACACTCATAACTCTCCGCCTTTTGTTTCCTTTCTTCCGATTTCAGTTTTGTATTATAGCGATTAGTCCTTTTGTAGCTTTTCTTTGTTGTGGTGTTTGCATTTGAAGATAGTTCAAAGGACATGGAGTAATTAATAACTGGAGTCAATGGAATTCTAAAACATCGAAGTACATACAATGGCGAGCCTTTTAATAGAAGTGAATCTGATCGAAATACATGAGACGGAAACGACAGGAAACCCCCCGATGGGTATCTTTAACTCCGCTATGTACCACATGCATGGTTCTCTTTTAACATGAAGAACGAGTGTATTGGATCAATGCTAACTCGCAATAAACTGGAAAAAAAAAAAAAAAAAAACCTTTGAAGGAAAACATGCGTATGATCCAAGTGCGTAAACAGTGTGCCTATGATTCCAAGTCAATGATGTCGATTTCCCCCATGCTCCCAAATTCTGGGATCCCTTCCATGGACAACGCCCCGTCTACAACCTGATGAACTATATTTGGATCTGCCGAACCCCCTGCCCCGGGTTTAGTCTTAAACGCCGAATCTCGATCGATATCGTCGCCCGAGGATAGGTCACCCAATGATTCTTTTGAAACACTAGCACCTTCAGATTGCGATATTGATGGATTGTTTTTGGGCCTGTCCGATTCTGCTTTACCTCGAGTTTTGGATTTGTTCTTATCTTCGCTGTCAACTTTGTTAAGACGAGCCCAGTCTTCATTACCATGATCATAGGGGCTCTTCGAAAAGGGC
Organism: Arthrobotrys musiformis; assembly: GCA_036971715.1. Classification (NCBI taxonomy): domain Eukaryota; kingdom Fungi; phylum Ascomycota; class Orbiliomycetes; order Orbiliales; family Orbiliaceae; genus Arthrobotrys; species Arthrobotrys musiformis. The sequence goes on from JAVHJL010000007.1 coordinate 2,960,185, forward strand.
CTGGACTCGGCGTCATCACCACCCGCCATCCCCAAACCCGGATCATTCCAGGAAGTTCCGGCCATGCCGCCTACACTATCCCAGTGCGAATCCGCTTCATCGAGCTTCTCGTCATCATAATAATCATAGTTATCATCATCATCATCATCATCGAATTTCGGGACATCATGATCATGATCATGATCATAATCTCTATACCCAAACCCATTCTGCCCCTGATTATACCGATAGTCATCTGCCGCATTCCAGATCCTCGTCAACCCCTTCCCAAGCTTGCTGGGCTTACAATCCGCGGTACCCCATTTCTTCTGAAATAGTGATCTCCCAACGGTAGCCATAGTCCACCACGCAGTTTCAAACCCATATGAATCATAGGTCCACGGTTCTCCCTGGCCCCCCTTCAGCTCATCCTGCCAGATATTCCTGTCCGGTTGGCCAACATTTTTAACTCTCGTCATACTCTTCAACTCCCTTTTCAGCATTTTATACCTCCTAGACCCTACCCCGCCACCCCCCTCATTCCTCTTCCTTTCCTTCGAACCAGGACCCTGTAAAACAGACATCCCCTCATCTCCAAAGAAGGAATACTCAGGATCGCTAACATGTTCCGCAACATCAAATATATCCCCCACCCTCCTCTCCAAAATCTCAAACCCATGCAACCTCATCCGCTCATAATAATCGCAATCAGTATTATAATACGGAATAAACACATCCCAAGCCCCAATCTTAACATCCGTATCCGCCGCCACACCAACATTAACAAGCGACAAATGATCGAAATCATACCACACCAACCCCCACCGTTTCCCCTCTTTAGCCTTCCCCGTAGAATTCATCCCGGGATATAAAGACACAAGCGACGACACAACCCCCTCATAAAAAGATTTATAAGGCCGTTTCCCTTCATCGCTCAAAACGACCACATCCTGATGCGTCCAGTAGTAATGAGTCCACCCCTTCCCCATCGCCGTCGACAGCATGAAATTCTGCAACTGCGCAAAAGTTAACAACGTCGGTGTGCGGATGATGTTAACCCCGTATCTGCTACGGTAGAGATTATAATCCATATGAAACGGATTAGAATCCGACAGGAGACCGCGGAGATTAGCGTCCATGGTGCCCGTATTATCAATAATATAGATTTGTGAACGCGGCCACCCGGCGGCGATGTAAGAAAGAACCGTTTGGCGGAGCATGAGGTGGTTGCGGCCGAAGGGGACGAATAGGGGGGTCATGGGGGACTGTGTGATTAGTTTTTTGGTAGCGACAAAAGTGGGCGAGTCTTTACGAAGAACGTTGTGGTATGGAACGGCGGGGTAGCGGCTCCCGGGGAGTGACGGGAGAAAGTAAGGGTCCGTGTTCTGAGCATTGTCCGAGACTCTAATCGATGGTTGAGACAAAAAATCTAACGAATTTCGAGCGATATCAAAACCCGAAGGGGCGGAAGGAGGAGCTATAGCGGTATTATGCAATGAGATAAAGTATCCCAATCCGATCCCGACTAGGAATACCACAGTGGGGAACCTAAATATGGCCGTGAAGCTGTGCGTAATATACTCGTATATTTCGACGAAGATATCGAACCAGCATACTTTGGGGTATCTCTGGTGGTGCTTGTATTTTTCCACGGGGTCGCTTCTATTACGCTCGAAACTATTGTCATACCCTGGTCTCGCGGTGGCATATCCCAACCTGGAGTGGTTGGGCCAGGCCATGGCGGCCATGTCTTCTGCCAATTCCTAGCAGTAGTTCAAAGCTAATAGATTTATTTAGGCGACGGTAACGATCAATATGAGAGGGACAATTTAATCTGGACAGACAATAGTATTCGGACTAGGAAAAGATCACGCAGTATTGCAATGCAATACGAAATCCTCGAAATTGAATTCGAATAGGCTTATTTCAATACAGAGAAATATTTGACTGCCGTCAAATATCGGTATACGTGGGGTAATACAGGCAGAGGTAGGAAGCCGGTGAATAAATTTGCCGCAGGAGAAAGACAGGAGAACCGCCCCATGGCATCAAGGCCAAATACCCGTACTATATACAGGTGCGGAGAGCACGCCACCCCATTCTCCCGCACCCGCTAACATGGATCGCATTATATCACACAGAACATGGAACACAAAGTTGAGGGCAATGTCGAGAGCTAGAGCGTGTGCATGTTGGGGGCACCGGCCGAGATGTTGTATAAATCCGAGACTGGTACTGGTCCGGCACTGCCCGCCAGAAAACAATCAAATGCATGGTCATATAGGCACGCATGTTCGCCACTAACAGTATTGCCCGTCCATTTGGATTGCTACTTGGACGTTATGTGGCTATTAGTCGCATTGTGTACGTGTATCGCCATGGGCTTTTCATATGGCATAACGCTGACGGTTGTGGTTCCGTTATGAGTTGCACGTTGCAATTGGATGTTACGGTTGTGGAACTAGCTTATTCCAAAACGCTGTAAGCTAAGCATGGCACCTGCTGCAAGTATGTTATGAAAAGTAGGCTTAGCCCCCAGACTAAAGTAACAACTTCAAATTACCATACAAAATGGGTTCATTTTGCTATATTAAATTTAGTTAGAAATCAACTGGCCAATCTAATTACAGGCTTAACTTGTCTCGTAAACCAGAGCTGGCCGAAGGTACTGGTCGAATTCTGACCTACTACGAGCCTAATTCTAACCAGTCTGGTATATTTTTCGATTTTACTTTTTGGCATACTTTCTGGTTTACCTCTATTTTTTGACCTACTTTTTGGTCATTCTACTGTACTATTTAAGTAATAAATAATGGAGCTGATTAGGCCAGAAGGTGGGTTGGAACTAGGCCGGTATGTCGGGGTCACTGGCTGGGCCGGTGGGCTAGAGCTTGGGTCAGAACTTGGGTCAGAGCTGGGCCGGTTAGGAGGTCAGAACGTAGGTTGGCTTGTGGTTAACTAGGTGAATTTCAGCCTCTTACCTCCAAATAAGCGAGAACAGGGGTTATGCTCGTAGCGTTTTGAAACAAAAAGTCCACCATAAAACTACCTACACCTTTGGCTAGCTTTGGTTTATGGGACTGCTACAGTATCTATTTTGCTTTGAAATCAACGAGACCCTGGAATCAAATTGTAATTACGTAAGTAGAGGCGTACGCAATGAAGCGGTTTCGAAGCCGCAATATCTGCAGATGTCGAGACAGGGTCAAGCCGCACTGCCAGGCCTTGCTTCCGCAATTTGTCCCTCGACAAGGTGACCAAAAACACTGACGGCACTGAAAAGCAGCAGCCTTCCCACACGACACGCGCCGACTGACCAACCCGTTCACTGTTTTGCTCCGCCCTCTTCGTCTTTTTCTTCTTTTCTCTCTCCTCTTTTTTTTTTTTTTTTTTTTTTTTTTATTTTGGGCGACAAAAAAAGTTGAATTCTCAGTTATAGCGCTATAGCTATAGCTTAACCGCTGCGAGGTTATCAACTCGTAGACTCATTCTAACATTCGCGGAGGCGTTCTCATGGGACCACGAGGATTCCCCACTGCTTATCTAGGGTCGACATCTGCGAGTATCGGCCTTGAGGTGGATAAAAAACAATACCAATCGCTCGCCGATTGAACCTCATCCTTGATGTTAGTCATGCACCGATGTCCCATTTTTTCTCCTGCGCAGGGTCCCAGTTGGACTTCAGATTTCTGCGTTCGACACTCTTGCTTAGTCAATTGAGTGCAACTTTATTCGCTCCCCGCCTGGACAAAACAAACAACATCCCCTGTTGTAATTGGCACGTGCCGCAAGAGGAGGGGGAGGGAACGCTTCCCGCCGCATTGATTCCTTTCGGAACCTGAAACCCATAACGCAATGTTGATCCTAACCAGGCTATGTTTATTCGCGGAGGAAGTTGGACAATTGATTATTTTGGTTGGACAATCGGACGTGGCAGAGGGAAGGCTGAGAAGAATACACGGCCAAGAGCTCGAGAGCGAGGGAGGAAGAAAAAAATGTCGAATGTTGACGCGCCGGTTTTCAGACGAGCCAAGAGCGGCAAAATCCAGCAGACCGTTTTGATCGGGTGTTGACACCTCGACGACCGATGGGCTCCACTGGTGACTGCATTGGTTGGGAGGTGAAGATTCGACGCCTTGCGTACAGCTAGGCACAATAAGTTGAATGTTGGAAGTTGACTAATCGCTGCCATCCGTAGTAAAGCCTGAGAAATTGCTAGAATCCAGATACCGCGGGGCATTCTACGTATCATAATCGACATGGTCCCTGGTTCTCAGGCTCTGCTCGTCGACCTCGACGGTTTTCTCATTGGTGTGCTTTCAGGCGAACCCGGTAGCAGCATTAGGACATCATCACTATGGTCAGTCGACTCAATTGGCCATGGCAACCTGCAGGAAGGGAAAAATGAGGATCGGTGGCTTGAATCTCTGACTAAGGTATCGTCTGCACGAACTAAAAGACGTACCCGTCGTACGTACCAGGCCTGGGATGGCAGATCTCGCAAGAATCGCGGGCTGGATGTTCTGTAGCATATTTTTGGTGGGCAAGGCAAGGACGTACTGTCCGGCCCTTCGATCTCCCAAAAACCAGGTAGGAAATGGCCCCGCCTCTGATTGGCGGCCCGCCGGGACTTGCATATTGTCCTGTTTTCTCGAGGTCTTTTGACAGGGGTATCATTACCACACTCACCTCGTTCTCATTCTGTCGGCTTGTATATATATACAGCAAAACGAAAATAAAAAGGGCTTAGATCGCACCTCTAGACTAAGGGGTTCTTCTAAAACAATTTTCTCCTCATGCTCAATTCAAAAACTTTAACTTCTTAATATTTGTATTGGCACAACCATATTTTTTCCCGCGCATGGGGCCACGGCCGAGGCGGCGTGGTTATTGATTTATCTTGATCCCCGAACTCCATTTATAAAAATACCACACAACGCAGTTTAGGTGTCCTTGGAGTCCTCAAAGCCGGGTCATAGCTCAGTAATTTCGGGCTTTGATCCAGGCTGGAGGCTTTCCGAGTTCGAGCCTATCCATATAAATATACACTTTTTATTTGTTCTTTTTACTCCTCTTCAAAATATTTGAAGCAGACCTAAACGCTTTCCCAAACTCGCATTATCTAGATAACGATTTCATTCAAGGACCCACCCTTCTTTATTTCTGGGTATATCCAAACAACCATAGTGGCCAAGCTTGTTTTGATCCAGCTAATGAGGGACGACGTTTTCTCGATCAACCCCAACCTGGCCCCTATTTTAATCCCGACCTCTTTGCCACCACCCCCAACCTCTTCCTTCCCCCCTACACACCCGCGCCTGCAGCAAGTCTTATTTGGACTGGTCCCTATACAAACTCCCTGGCCGGCGATAGCTGTATGTACAAATTCGACGAAAACACACATATATTGAAGGTCTAGAAGTGCATTTTGACTAACATTTGCGCGTTATTGCAGACATTGACGAGTGTAATCAATACTCGCCTGAACCTGTCGCCGGGTTTGATATTGGAACAAGCAGTCCATCCGTACAGCCATTCCTCGACGCATTAGTCGACGACTTTCTCGACCAATTCTGGCCCGAGGATCATGACCAATACTATCAAGATGGCGGTGATACCCTCGACACCCCCCAAAGTCACTTTCCTGGGGTTATGAGGACGGCTTATGACGCCCCAGTGGAACCTAGTGAGTATACCGTGCTTGCATAAAATCTTCGAAGTACTCGCATAATTTTGGATGATGTCGAGCTGACAGTCCTTTCCCCCCTCTCTTCAGCTGCTTTTTCTTCTCAATCCCCTTCTCTTACTACGACCCCTTCTCCTTTTTATTTGCAATCGAATCATCAAACTCCTTCTCCGCGGCTTCCGAGACCACCTACACCCAATGTGTACTCGGAGGACCCATTTAATATTATCGGTGGTGCGTGGGTGGCCCCGCTGCCCTCACCTCCAGCACAATCTGTCATCCATCCCCCCTCTACTTCGCCAACGCAGACCGCTTCTACCCCCGACGAAAGTCCAGAGCCCACAAGTAATGAGGAAGTCGAGCTTCTACAAGCTGACCTTGAACATCTTGTCGAAAATATTGGCCTGGAAGCAGCAATCAAAAATCGGGACAGGGAACGGGAAACGCGCAAAAAACCTGCCAAAGAGCGAAGTCAAAGGAAAGTGGAAGCGGATAGAAAACGGTCACAGAAGAACGAGTCCGGCACCAAAAGGCGACATGTTCGTAACTTTGTCTGTCCTGAGCCTGGATGCAAATCTTCTGCCTGGAGCAATGAAAAACTCTTCCAGGATCACCTCGGCGAACACGGTATTAAACCATTTATTTGCAAGCTATGCGGGGCTTCATTCTCAAGAGAAGACAACGCCATTGGCCATCTCAAAACGTCAAAAAATCTTCTACACAATAAAACACGAGAGCGCCTCCTTAAAGCCAAAAAGCGTGCAAATTATATTAACCACCAGTTCGCGACAATTTCTCAATCCTCGGAGCCATCTGCGCCCCCTCAAAACCCCTCCGCATCATCGATAATAGTCCTTTCTCCGCTTTGATTTTTTGTTCCTCTTTTTATGCTTTACTTTTATTCTTCTTAACCTTTCCTTTACACAAATTTTAGAACAAACCCCTTTTGATAATCTACCCTTTCTTCTTTTCTCTCTTTAATCCCCATTTTGTTCAGCCCCAGCTCTTGCTTAAAAGTCTAATACATGCCCAAACCTGTCTCAAAATTATAACAATTCATATTTTATTGTACAAAAGAATTTTGAGGTATATTCTTGCAAAAGAAGACTTCAAAAGACAAATTTCTGTACGCCCCTCTTAACATACACCTAGCACCTCTACCCGCGCCACAGGACGGCTTTCATATCGTCCCTGAACTCAGCCGGGTGTGGCAGGGTTCCATCTGACAAGAGAAGAGAAAAGAAAAAAAGCAGTTTCTTAACCGGGCACGAGAAAAAATACCCCAAGGTCTCCTGCTAACCAGGGAGGAGCCAGACACATTCCCTTGGACGGTGTTGTAGATCAAGTTCAGGATGGATCGCGTTCATCCTGAACTTGATCTACAAATTCCATGGGAATGTTCTCTTCCTCCCCACGGTTCGGGCGGTTGAGACCTTAGAGAGGTAGGCGGACTTGATGAATCCGGCTTCAGAGACAACCACAAGCACCCACTCCACACAAACACACACTTTAACAAATAAATGGATCGAATGCTCACCGTGGTGGTGGCAGGAGGGGGCGACATGAGCGATGATTGGGATAGGAAACCAGGATCTATCCTCTTTTCCCTCAGATTGCCCCCCTCCTGCCACCAGCTCGGTGAGACATTCAATATCCAACTATATACAACACCAATTTACCCCGGGTTTCTATCTTTAATCAACGTGGTTGTTATCTTGAAGCTGGAGGATATATCTGAGACTGCCCCTGAGCCCAGTGGAACCGCTACTTGTCAGCATGATGCTAGTACTTATCAGAGACAGTGTTTTATTTTTTTCCGTTTCCATGTATCTAGAACCATCTTCCGTGGAAGTTATCCCGGATTGCAATTATCAATGCAGAGCTTCCAAACCCTGACCTTTTCTTCACATGACCGAGGATACTATATAGTGTCCAGTACGTAGGCCTTTCTTTTGACCTCATAACCTTCTACGTTCTCTAAAAACAAGCCAGTTGACTGAATTCCGCCACTTAAAGCCAATATACCTTCGACTACCTCAAGATATATATAACCGAAGAATGTCGACCAATAAAAACACTATACAGATCTATAAACAACAAACGAAAGGAAATTTAAAAAGGACATCACAAGAAGATACGACGAATCATATCCCTCCCAAAAGTAGTTTTATACCCCTCCGGGCTCTCGACCATCTGCCTAACCCGATTGCCCCCCAACGGGTGCAACCACCCATCGCAATCCCCTTCAACCTCATCCGCCTCTCCCATCTCCTCCACAGTCGGCTTCTTCCTCGTCCGCCTATCAACAACATACATCCCCCTAGTCCACTGCCCCGTAGCATCAACCCTAATATCCCTACCCTCCACCGCCTTCCACCCTTCAACCCCCCTCATAATCATATACCACACACAAAGCGGATCATGCAACGAAATATCCACATCCTGAACCCGCTTTTCCGTAGCACCAGCTTCAGCAGTATACAACTCCTCCATCTTCCGGAACGTAGCGTGGATAAATACACCGCACCACTGCGCCAACGGACTTCCCTCTTCTTTAAGCGTGGAGGTTATGCTATTACACTCCGCTTCGTTGAGGAGGTGCATTGTGGTTATATCCAACGGAAATATCGTGAGGTTTAGCTTGGAAGGGAGGACATCCGGGTATGGTTTTAGGGATACGCATGGTGGGAGGGTGGTACTTGGCTTCGGGCTGGTTAGAGCGAATACCCTGGCCGCGGCCACTGCATCGGCATAAGCGTTGAATTCGGCTGTCGGGGTGACGTTTCCTTCCATATCTATGGTGCCGGACATGATCACTACCTCCTTTGCGAGGAGGAAGGTTTCTGGATCGTGTGCTGCTGCCAACGCGAGGTTGGTGAGGGGCCCCACGGCGACTATGGTGACCGTATGAGGTGGGTTCTTTTTAAGTTGGGAGAGGATTTCGAGGTGGGATGGGGATGAGGAAGGGGTGAACAGTGCTTCATGGGGGAGAGGGGTGGGGTTTTCAGGGGGGATTGGAGCAGAGGAAGCCGAAGGAGAGTGGAAGAGGTGGCGGAATAGCTCTTCGGGGGTAAAGTGTGGAGCCTTTTTAATATAATTAGTCTACACCCGTATACCGTCCAAATCTAGTGAATATAAGTACCTTCGTATGGACCCCGCCGAGGCCGTCGGCTCCATGGAAGTAGTCCGCCATAAGGATCTGCTCATCCAGCGGCTGCTCTGCCCCTACGGCCACAATCGGCTTGCATTTCCGCAGAGACTCATACCCCAATGGCTTTCCTTTGGCCTTTCGCCATTCCAATTCCTTCTCGAGGACGTGGAACAGGGAGACAGCGTTCCTCAGGCAGCTATAAGAGCTTATTAACCCCGATTCATTTTATATTGCAATATCTTGGATGTATACATACTTCTCGACATCAATGTTGCCGAATGTAAGCTAACCAGCAGACAAACATTAGTAACCCGAAACTAGGAACCGAACGAGGGTTTTTGAATAGAAACTCACCGAAATAAGCAAAAGCTCAATCTCCTCCGCCGACGCAGATAACGCCAATAACAGCGCGAGGATATCATCCACACTAGAACAGTACGAGGTCAGTCATAGTACACCATCTCACAAAAAAGGACCTATAACTCCCGGCATGCACCCGAGATTATGGCGGGGTAACGCACCCTGGATCGGTGTCTATAATGATCTTTTCGGGAGCCATTGTATATTACTTATGTTCGTGAAAGTGCGGACGATGACAGAGAGATAACAGAGGCCCGAGATATGAATACAAGCTAAGTTAATTACAAGCTTAAGCTTTCAACGTTTTATCAGCCCAAATCGGATTAGGCAAGGACATGCCTGCTCCAGCGTTCGGTGTTTGCCGGACCTCGTGTTGGAGATTTGGAGCCGTGCTGCGTTGTTCGCTTCGGGCTTCAGCTGGTAAACTTTTTTTCTCTTGGGGGAGTTTGTCCACAGAGTTTGCCTGCAGCGGCCAACTCCCCGTTCTCCGATGCATTCATTACTTATGATCAATTGTATGGGTACATTATGTACCCTAACAAGAAGATCACTGCCTGGGTCCTGGAATTCGTTTTTAAGATGTCTAAAATTGTTGTAAATAGTTAATTTGGTCAGAGGCATCTACTCCGCCGGAAGGCATAAGGAGTGTGTTGGCGTGTTGTATTTAGATGCGTCAATACTATTACATTACATTACATTACTCCAAATCCACGCAGATCTAGATACTCCGGGCTAGGTCCTCGGTCTCACATTGTTGATCGCGGGCTATGTTCAACGGCATTTGTGTGCGTGTGCTATTTCAAGCTGGCAGGCTAGCAAGGCGTGAAACGGCCTTTGTGGTATAAAGAAAGTTATTTTACACACTTCTTCTTCCGTATATCTTGGCGCGCCTCGAGCTCCTACATAGTGGGTATTGGATGGCATCTTAGCCTCAACCGCCATACAGAGGTGGCTCTGCTCTGCGGAGTGTATTCTTCAGACTTTTCTAACTGTTAAAATTTTCGAAAAATATTTGGTGCAAAGAGTATGAGCCGAAAGTTTAGAAATTCAAGGGTGATAACAATCGATGCTGTCGGTGTGAATATTTAAATGCAACCGTTTATTAAGCGCCTAATTAGGCTGAGGGGAAGGACACGTGCTGATATCGATATCTTATACTATGTACACTTCGTATTTACTATCTGCATACACAATTGCTGGGGCCGAATTCGACACCCGCGTACATGCTTGTTCACGTCAATGAAAAACCCCCCCTGTCTTTCGCACTTTTGTCACTGCTGGTGGTGTATGGGACAAATGTGCGATATCCCCACCTTTTCGGAGGCCGGAGGGAAGTTTCGCAAAAGAAAAGACAAGAGGATCCTGCATGCAGCTATTTCTGGGAGAATTGGCCAATTGTAAACGTCTTCGGGAATGACCAAGGCCAGCTATGTCAACGTTGACCAAACCGGATTTAACTAAGGCCACAGGATCCCATGCCCACAAGTGGGGCTGACAGCTACCCAGTCAGCGATATCCACCGGCGCGGCCTGCTAGCCGGCGATTTGTCACCAGCCGCGTCAACTTTTGAGAGATGTTTCCACTTAAGGAAGGGGCTAGGCCGTTTTGGGGGTACATCCACCGCGCATGCGGCTAGTCTGGAGCGCATGCGGCTAATTTTTGTGTGTGATATCACGTCCTCCATCCAATCAGCGTCTAGATCGATGAGTATTTGCGTCTTTGGCAAAGTTATCCTGCAAATGCGCATGGGGCCGCTTTGGTGCTGGCTAGCCGCGATACACTGCATAGCTGCGCACGCACTGCATGTCTGCGCACACACTGCATAGCTGCGTACACAATGCATAATACATATGCCCTTGATAGCCTCTTTACTCCCTCGGGCCCGAAGCGATGGCGAATCAGCTTTGAGAACTACCGACAACCCTGGCGTTTTCATGCATTTTTTTTTTTTCCCCCTCGTGGTATTATCATGGCTGTTTGCTTTTGGGCCCCCGTTCGTCAGCATCAATATGCAAGGTTTGTCCTTGACGCATCCCCAAAGTATGAATGGATTGCTGCGCTTTGCATTTGAAGAAGATTCTCGGGGCCCATGGGACGGGATCGACCACATTTGTCGTTGGGAGTTATAATATAAAGCTGCCTCTTTCTCCTCGACACATCTACTCCTCTTCCACTCGTCTCTTTAACCATCCATTCTTCTCGTTTCAGTTTCAATTCATTCAACTATCTATACGATTGTTTCCTGGTCTATATCTACTGCTTGAGCTCCTAAAAGCATTTGAGACAGTGTTTGACACTCAATATCTACAATATACACCATGCATACCTTTGCCCCTCCGGTGGGCGAGTTATATATGCAGTCTGGATATCTTCCATATCCCGAGGTTCTAATGCTAGGTATAATCCATTTTTCTTAATTACTTTAGAATAACATCTCGATATATACATTTATTGGTAATATACGAGGCTGTAGCGGTGCTAATGCCTCTATTCCCATGTTCAGATCCACTATGGCCTACCAGCGTCTTAAAACAAGACTACACCACTTCACCAAACCCTTCAGGCGCCACTATTAAATACTCCCTCCCAATCGAACCCTCAATAGACGGCCCATTCCAGTCCCATAACTATAACCAAACTTTAACACCACCACTTGATATCACAATACAACCCCCCACAGAAACACCCACAACCACCCTCCGCACAACCCTCCTCCACAGCCTCCACAGCCTCACAACCCCTCCTCAAATCCCCACCCAAGACTCGATAGAAACCCTCCGCTCATCCCTCATCTTGCGATGCTACTTCCACATCTCACAGGGTCTATCGAACTACCCACTCGACCAAATCCCGCTCCTCCCGCCTTTTCTCCCCGACAAACCCTCCACTACCACACCCACCCTCGGAGCCTTAAATTCATGGACCCCACTGCCAGTGATAACAGGCGGCTATCAAGATCCTTTACTACTCCTCCTATCACCCAATGGCCCCGAAAAGGGGGTATCGTATATTTCCCCCCTCGGCGGGTTACTAGCGAATCTGGATGCGTTCGTGCACGTTTGTCCCGGTGAGAGGTGCGAAAGGCGGTATTACTGTTTATACGATAATTGCGTGTATAACATGGCACCCGTCGCGGTTTGTGAAAGGACGTTTAAGGCGCATTTGTGGGAGTATCATGGGGTTGTTTGGTAGATTTTCTTTTCCCTTTTTATGTGTGTGTGTGTGTGTGTGTGTGTGGAGGTTATGATCGATTGTTATGCTATGGAATGCGGGTTTGCGAATTGTGCTTTTAGCTAGTATTTTTTTTGTAGTTCAGATATTTATTGACTGATGCTATTTTCCCCCTCTGAAATGACCAATTGACATGGCCGAATAAGTGTGATTCCTTTCATCCTGTAAATCGAATGCTACAGCGCGTGTGGAGTCGTAAACCGGATTTAGCGCTGTTGCGATATGTCGTCTGGAAATCGCGTTGTGTTGGAGAACGTTGGCTCCTGCGCCACAACACATCCATTCCGAGATTTGTTGCGCTACACATTGCGATACTAGCCACATACACCGACGAGGCTTGATGTCGCACCAGCCTCGGCTGTCAGCCACACATTACCAATTTGATTGGCGAACAGAAACTGGACATGTTACAGGTGGAATTACTCTGAGGTCTCGTATAACTTTTGGATATTATTCAGTCGGGACTGGTTTGGTAGATAACAGACTGACCACTAAATCTCAATCTAGTATGAAATATTGCAAAAGCCCTCGATATCATCAATCTTCGAGACCAGGCGGTGATAGAGATCACCAGAAAATTCTTGGAGAATTACAATCCATTTGCATGATCAATTGGCGAGTTATAACGTCAGTAGCACGCGTAGTATGATGCTACAAAATCCCGCGATGCCCATCTGCATCGATAAAAAGCGGGGTAAACCATCCTCCAAAAATCAGGGTCCGGCAAAAAAAATTAATATATCTGAAATCACGCCAAAAGGGTCTTATCATACATAGTACATACAAGTTGAGGGTATAAAAACAATAAATTAAGATTGAAAAAAAAACTAGCGTTCGGCTCGAGCTGTCGCAACTAGCGACAGCCTAAATTCTGTGCACTGACGTACGCGGCTCATTTTCTTGAAAAAAAAGCTGGTGTGGAAACCCGTCGCCGGACGGGTTTTGTCATGGACACGCCAGACTAGTTTTGCTAGTGCTGTCGACTGCGGCGGTGCTTTTTTTTTCTTTCTGTTTCCAATTCGTTTCGAATGGACAAAACCCTTTTTTGGGATTTGTATAATCATATGTGAATGTATCGTGGATATAATAGATCGGTATGCAAGATGATTACTCGGAAGGTACCGTAATCGAGTCAAAGGTACGGAGTAAGGGGGGCTATCATCGGCATTCCAACCCACGTGGACCCATTCCTCGTCCTGCATGCACCGTTCGATGGCAAGAATAGATCCCGTCGATATGAAAAAGTAATCCCCCCAAAACACCAGGAAGGTAAATGATGAGCGCCCAAGCCGACCGAAAATAACAGTACGAATGATCAGGTTGCATATATTATTCAAACCTAACTAGTAACTTTTAGCAAGAAAACACGGAATCGTTAAACGCTTCCTATTTCGGATTGGGGATTTGTTATTTAACATTAAAAGTATGGATTATTGGGCAGGCACCGGTACAAGTTGTACCTACCTTCCTGAAAATGCGGGATTTTTTGGAGGGAGGAACCCTTTCGAATTCGTTCAAGACGAGGAAGACGGTGGCTGTGGGGGGGAAATTTTGGAAAAATATGGCAGAGGGTCGTTTAGCCTTTGTCCGATGTGCCTGTGTGAGACTAGATCGGGGTTTCAGGGACCAGAAGGTTTTCGGCGGGCACGGCAGGCACTTTGTCCAACCATGACATCTGTCTACCCACTTCCCATCTTTATGCTCTCGATGGTCATGTTGATTAATATTTCGACCTAGGCATTGAGATTGTAATATATGATAGAATAGAATTCTCGGACGGGCAGCCGGTTTGACGTTTGGCTGTTTTGGCTTGCAGGACGGACAGCGGACAGAATTGGCAGCAAGCAGTGGGGAAAAAAACGGGCACTTCAATGGGTTTCCTTTTGCGGGGGGTCTTTTAAACAGAAAGATCATGTACTCCATAATTTAGGTATGTATCCAGGTGTACTGCAGACGGGATGCTAAATCGTATGCACGAAATACCTTCGCCATGCCGGATGTGATATGGCTGCAATGATCATGCCCACATGGGCTTATTCTCTGTGACCGACTCCACTCCACATCGACGCATCCTTTGGCCCATGATTCCCCAGCAGCTGTGTGTATGTACAGTCGAACTAGTACTAGAATATTAGTAAATACGCCGCATTTTCGAGGCGTTTCGTTTCGTGGGAGAACGATCTTCGATGCTGTTACACGTTGGCGTTTACAATTGACGGGATTTTGGCCTGGCTCATGCATGCGGGGCAAGGTCAAGTTGTCATGTCTGATTGATGGAATGGCTGATTTGGGGGCCAAGTCGGGCCAGGCACCATTCCAGACTGGGCCTAACCGTATGACAGGCAGGCATTTGCAAGGCGAACGTGGGGAGTTCAGAACAGAAGCTGCTAACGCTGTTACAGAATCGAATGGAGCCAGGCTTAGCAGGCAGGTCGGGTTGGGATGGATGGACGGTAAATGCAGTTTTGGTAGGCGGTATTAATCTTGTTAAATTGCCTGCGCACCCCCCCCGACACCCCGTATTACTTGCAGACTCTCTGACTTTTGTATGTTCTCTTCTCCTGTCATATATAATATACGTCGACAAGATTGTGTCTGGAGACGAGACGGACGCGAATTAACATTCCTCAGCCTGCCGACTGGATCGATTGGACTTCACTACTATTATATAACGGAAGGAATATAGCGGATACAACAATAAGGATTGAGCAGTAAGTGACTATTTTGTTTGCTGTTGGTTGGCGCCTGGACCGGTGCTGGAGCATGATCGATTGTAATATTAGGCCCAGCGGCTCCAGACGACGGCACTGGCGGTTTCTATAATTATCCCCTCTCTCTCTCTTCCTGATATCTCTCCCAGGACATCGCATCTTTCTGGCGATAGAATGCACAGTTGAATATCTATTGTATCTTCTTGTTCCATCCTGACGCCGTTTCAGACTGCCTTTCTTTTCCCTCAATTTTTTTTTTTTTTTTTTTTTTCTGTTGGTAGCAGTTATAACAAGTTCTTCGGCTCCGGGTGCAGCAATTAAACAATCAAAAGAGTCTCTAACTAACTTCCATCGCCCTTATTCTTTCTCCCTCACCAGACTATTTGAATTCTCTATCGTATAACATGCTCCCGTTGATGCCGACATCGTGAACGCCCTCGCCGTCACCTTCTCCCCTTCTCCCCTTATCCTTCCCCTTCTCCCCTTTCTCCTCCTCCTTTTCCTTCCCAGCCAGCTGCGTTCTGCGATTCAAGTTGGCCGAAAATGCTGGCGGTTCCCCGTCCTGTTTCCCTTCCCGTTCCGGCATCCTCAACAACACCAACACATCCTGACAACAACAACGACGACGACGAAGACGCTTACTCTTACAGCCAGCGTCCCTCCATCTCAGACGGTGTCGACCGCTTCTACCTCCCCGTATGCTCTCCCGTCGTCACCAACCAACCGGCCCCTCTTCCTCCCCTCTCCACCATCCCCGGTAACTTCCCTTCCGCCAAAAACGATGACGACGAAGCCGAAACAAAGCCGACAAAGCGGACCTCTCCGCTCGTCATCGTCCAAACCGGTGTCTTCTACTTCTTCTCCTGTGGCTGGTGCGGTATGACCGAGACCTCCAAGAGAGTCCGCAAGGAGGCAGATATAGCCAACCAGTCCCTTCGCGAAAGATGGAGATACGAGGTGGAAAACCGACCGAAGGCTCTTCGGAAATTGATCAAAACCACTGCCGACAATGTCGAAACCAACATCGTTCCCTCCATCATGGCCCGTGTCTCCCACCATTACCACCACTACACCGGAACCGAGCAGACGAACACAAAACAAGGCGACGTCATGTCCATGGCTTCGTCGGATACCTATGCGCCTATGGCCTATTCCAGATGGCGACGACATGAGATTGTACGACCAAGGGAAGGCAGCCAAGCCGCTCCTTTGATTCAAAACTTCGCTCAAGCGACAAGTGCGACACACAATCCCAATAGCGACCTGATGTGGATGATGGAACCACCTCCGGCACCGGTATGGAAGAGTGACGGGAAGCAGGCACCGAGGTTGGCACTGGCCGACGATGAAATGGTACAGGAGAACATCAAGCCGCGACTGGTGTCCAGACCGACCGCTCCAAGCAAACCAAAGCCGACCATCATGAGGATCCCAACACTACCTTCGATCGAATCTTTGGCCAGCCGGGTTGCAGAGGAACAACAGCAGCAAGAGATTGCAAACCTTCCAAGAATCCCACCTGCGGCTCTTCGAGGTTCGTTACCATCACACATCAACAGACGAATCTCTCGTCCTCAACCACTCGTCCTTGGCGAGGCATTCAAGGAGAATGCTTCTTCCCGTCAACCACAGCCATCGTCACCAACATCCCCTCCCTTCTCCGCCCCTGCTCGATCTCTCTCTTGGGAAACAACAACCGAAATCACACCTAGATCATCTAGCGAACGTGACTTCCACATCCACGGCTCGGACGGCGCGTCTTCTCCAACCACAATTTACTCCACCACCACCACGATCCCACGTCTTCGTTCCCCATCCCTCACAAAGGCTGCTTTGGCCTCGCGAGATGAGAACGGAAACATCGACCTCACACTGACATTCGGACCTAGGCGTTTGAGCGTCACCGCTCTCAACAATGCCACGACTACCACCCTGGCCGAGAGCAACGGTAGCACTCTCATGCTGGATAAGGTCCTCAGCGAGAGCTTCGATAAGGCCGTTGTTCCAATCGCTGATATTTCAGTTGTCGATTCGATCTCGCCGCCTAATTCTCCGCCAAGATCGCCAGGGTCGAGGGCTGCCAGGAGAAGAAGTATTCCTCTGACGGGGTTTAGAGTCTAGAAAAACTAGGCTACCAAGCATTACTTTATTAAAGGGGGAATACCTATTGGTGGGTTCATAGTTAGGGGAGGTTAGCCTGCTTTTTGTTCCTTTCCTTTATATCCTGTTGCATTAAAAATCATCGTTTTTGTTACTACTATTGGGGGGTTCAGTTTTTGCATCTTGCATTTTTTTTGTTTCGTTTTCTTTCTTGGGAATTGGCGTTTTCGGTTGTATTATATTTCCCTTTTCCTTTGCATCCGGTTGCTGCATTCTGGGTTTATCCTTTCCGTTGGTCAACGATAGTATATTACTACTATTGAAAAAAGATTTGGTGGTGTCAAGATAGTTGAGCGAGAACCGGGGGTGTTTCTCTTCGTTTCCTTCCCCTTTTTTTTACGAGGAAGCCATTTCTATCAAAGATCTGAAGATTTGCTTGTACCAGCTTGTGGCAATTATCTGATGATTCTATTTCTCTTAAACATTTTTTTTCTCTTTCCATAATTTACTTTTTTTTATATTTCGATTGTATATACCTATTTCATATAACCTTTTTCATCTTTTTTCTCCTTCACTTTTATTTTCACTTTTTTCTTCCTTTCTTGAGGGTATCCGTTTGGTATGGTTATGATTACAAAATGGGTATTCTTTCGAGTCTTTCTACTTTCTATCGTTGTATTTTTTTTTTTTAAGATGTTGGCATTAGATGTTATAGATTGAGCGTGGGGGAGTAGTATAGTAGTTAGCGTAGATAAGGCGGGAACAGGCGGATATGAGAATAAAACTTTTGATGGAGATTATATGTTCTCAGGTCTTTAGTTATCTCGTAAGCCAGATGTCTTTATACAAGTACACAGCTTTAAGGTGAAAATGCATGGTCTTCCTGCGAATTGGCCTCTAGAGCACGTCTGGCACTGGGGCTGGCACCGCTGGTGAGTCCGTCGGGAAGTCCAGCGGGACCTCGGCAGCATCAATTTCTTCTCGAAAACATTTTCGATTATTGATATTAATATTAGTAACAGGCGTTTATTCAGTATGCAATAGCTCATGACCTAATAAAACATGTACACTATCATCAATGAAAGGACGATTGATTACCACAGAGGGATTAAGCAGACTTGGGAGCCAGCTTGAAGGCGACTTAAAGGGTCTGTAGCGGACTTGAAGACCTTATAAGCTTAGTTTAACTAAAATCATACTTCAACATCAACTCGTAAATCCACCAATTGCCCGTACGGTATTTAAATTAAAATTTCTAGGATGCAGCATAAAAAAAAAAACTTGTTTTTGTGTAAAGATTTATTCTTTCACTAGAGGGGGCTCCGCAAGCTGCGCAGCACTCAAATCCGACTGAAATAGTACTGAACTGTAAATTGAACGAGTCTCGCGGTACCAGTCAATTGAGTTCCTAATTAAACTATTTATTTAATAAAATTTATATCTATAAGCCTCTATTTCTTAATCAAAGCCCCTTCAAAACCTCTCCTTCAAAGCCTAAGCCTAAGATATTTGGTATGGTCTCGTACCCAGATTTGGTAGTTAAATACTTATATAAATATAAATTTACCTATAGTTACTAATAGGCAGGTAAGCAGGTAGATAAACCGAAACCCAAATTATTAAATAAACTAGTAGCTGGCAGGCCGTAATAACAACGATGATGAATGCCAAAAAATACCAACAAAAATAATACATCTTTTTATATGGGAAATTAAGGTCTCCCATAGCATTTTTTGCTGGGAAAAAGGGGGGCTCGGGCAGACAGGGGATTTCAGTAGAGACCCTCCTTTTCAGTCGGGCATGAAACACGGATCTATTGTTATATAAGAAGGATCTGTCAGATTATACTGCTCTGGATGGCATTTTGGATGGGAACGAGGCAAGTCCGGCGAAAGTTGGAGCTCGTGGTGAAAGTTGGTTTCGAAATCCAACAATTTACGTGTTGGCGTGACCATACACTATACGAATATGTGAACTGAACTGCAAAATCGTTATCATGAACTTGAATTTATTTCTGTAAAATCATATCGCGATCCTAACTAGCTACTGAAAGATGACTGGATCTCTCATATATCCTTTACTGTGACAAATCTCGAGAACTAAAAAAGAAGAAAGGCACAAATGCTCAGGCTTGATGCGACAAATTGGGTGGAGAGAGGGGAGGAGAGAAGACGCCTTAAGGAACCGTTTCTTTACAATTGAATATTTTGCATTCTGGTATCGAGGTCTGTATCTCGAGTGACGCCCTGAACTGAAATATGGCTTTGTCCACCGATTTCGGCTCCACATTCGTTACACCTTCCGATTCTCATGGGCTGGCCGCACTCCCCGACGGTGAACTGCATTAAAGCAATATTAACACCACTACAACTCTCCGAATATATATATACAATTAACATGGGGGGAGGAACATACCTGATGGCCGTTAGGGCAAATATACCAATGTCCGGTTCCTCTAAACTCACGCTCCATAGCGTCGTAAATTTCCTTCATCTCCTTATCCGTCACAATTGAATAAAACTCCGCGCCTCTAATAAACTTGATCGATTCCTCCACGTCTCCCTTCAGGCGCTGACCACTAGGTATTAAATCGCAGATGCCCAAACACTCTTCCAGATCGTTGAGTGCCGCCTCTCGTACCGCCGCGTCATCTTCGCCGGGTAGCAAACCCGCTACTCTCATAGTTTTATCTCCGATCTCATCTCGATGCTTGAGGGCTAAAGCCACGAATCTAGCCAGTATGATCCGGGTTTGTACCTCTATCAACTGCTGTCTCCGATCCTTACACGCCACGACCAACTTGCTCGCATAGGGGATGGCAGCAGTTGTCTCCATCGCTATTCTGCCCCACATTCCCTTCCTGAGCCGTTCCGAGGTCGAGGGTTTACGAGCAATAATATCCATATCGCAGAGTCGAAGGAAATTCACGCGGAGTTCCTGGTACGCGCCTTCGATGCCGAAGCGGTATTGCACGACCGAAGGGTTGTAGGTTTCTGGATCTAGTTCGTATTTTTTGCAGGCGCGTATGGCGAGTTCGTGGACGAGGTGGTAGGGTTGTTCCTCTGTCAGGACTCTTTTGTTGTATTCCATCAGTCTGTTTTGGAGGTTGACGAGGGTTTGGTGACGGCGGATGAGGCTATTTGAGTTTAGTTAGTTTGCACTTGGGATGGATAAATATGGAGGGGGTTTGTACGTACACTATGTTATTGGCTGCATTGAAGTCGCCTCGTGAGTTCTCGAGAATATCCTGGAGGGAGTCCGCATCCCTGACGAGGCTGATTAAAGTCTGGTTTGAAGCTAAAGTAAACTGTCTAATAGAATTCTGCAATTGAGCCTTCTTGACAATCTCGTTGTATCTTGTCGATGCTGTATGCGGAGCTCTACAATCGGGACATCGTGGAATCGCAGGTTCAGATTTCTCCTGCATATATCTCTGCGTAATCTTCCACCCTTCCGGCGAGTCGAATTCAAAAAAGTCCTTCATGTTGGCGATACCATCGAAAGAACTGACGGAGTAGAAGTGGCCGCAGGGGAGGAATATCATTGGTTTATCCGCTTGTTCGCGATAAGTCTCGAACTCCAACATGTCGACTATGGAGTCTAGGATTTTATCGGCACCGCAGACACGGCAGAATCTTATATCCGGGCAGGCCTCTCCGCAGAGGGAGGGGCATTGATGCCCGCAGGCGAGGAGTTTGGTGCATAACTGATCGCAAGGGAGGATATTGCAGGAAACTCCACAGGGCATGATGCACCGTTTGTGCTCACATCCGAGGGTACATTGTTCTGCACACGGAGGGCAAGGGTCTTTGCACTTGCTACTGCACCTCGAATGTTGACAGAATATCGTGCACGCCTTATAGCACAATCCGCAGGGATCGTCGCCATGGCATTTTCGACCGCAAGAGTGGTTACAAGTATTGAACGGCTTTTTGCAGATTTTTTGGCATTCGCCGTGTTTGGTTTCGAAGGTATCTGGTTTCTCGGCCACTGGTTTTCGACAGTCCATGCATCGATGCCGGCAGGAATGGCCGCAGGGAAGGGTCGCTCCGCAAATTGCAGTACAGCGGAAGTCCTTGGTGACGTCGCGGGCGCATTCTACTGAAACGGTGTGGTTGCAACCAGGAGTTATTTTGTGAACAGCGACTCTACAGTAGTGTTCTTCAATCTTTTGGTGTCGATTGCACGGCATTTGGGTAACTTTATGCCCGCACTTCAATGAGATATCCCTGATGGTCACCATGCAGGGCGGACAGGGTTGGCCGCATTTTCCGACACATTCATGTTCACAGCCTACGAGCTCCTTGGGGCAGGGTTCGGGGCAACTTGATATCTCGTGTAGAGTGGCAGAATGGCATTTTGAAAGACACGCATGGCCGCATTTCAACCGCCATTCGCATCGCACGCTGCATCCACCTTCCGGGGCGTATGTGATGAAGTCTTCTTTGGAAGAGGCGAGGATCTGGGTATCCTTGTGGCGGTCGCATTGCAATTCGAGTGCATTGCCTAGACAATCGTTGAGGTTCATTTGATTGATCACGTTGGACCACATTGGGACTGATCCTGCTGTATTTGCGTCACCGATAATAAACATTCCCCATTTTGCACGACTATATAATAGATGTTAGAGTACTAGAGCAGGAGTGCGTGGGGATTGTCACATATGTTATATATTACCTTAGGAGGACGTTGATACGGTTACTCGTTTTGAGGAAGCCGCACTGGTGTTCTTGGTTACTCCGTACGAGGGAGATGATGACTACATCCGCCTCTTCGCCCTATATATTTCGACTTTGTTAGTATGCAATTGCTGATGTGGAGAAGCCTTCGTGGATACTTGCCTGAAAATTATCGATGGTTGCAATCCTGACGGCAGCATCAAGGGTTGACTTCCGAATCATGGATTTTGGCTGCAAGTCCTCCGGTTTTTTCTCCTCTCCGTGGGCGTCGTCTTCGTCGCCAAGGAAGCCCTTTGCCTCATCTAAGGCTTCCTGATCCCTACTCCCAACGACGATTTCCATGATATTTCCTAGTAATCTTCTAAGCCTAGACATTTGTCCGAGGTAAGGCGTCAAAACAGCGATTTGTTTCTCTTTGAAGACGCCTTGGTGTAGAAGATGGGTTACTAGTGAAATAACTATCTCTTGCTCGAATTCATTAGTAAACGAAGTTGAAGCCTTGATAGCGTCACCTTTTGAGTCCGGATGCGTATGGTTCATCCAGAATAATCTCTTCTTCATCCCCGGGATTGGTGGGTAATTTGGAACAGTGTCTAGAAGACCAGGATAGGTTTTGATCCTGATGAGGTCTGCAATAGTAGGGTGCATTCGGCGCTGGGTGTTAAGACTGGCTATTGGGAACTTCAAGCCTAGGTTTCCATATGTCTGCTGAACGAGCCTTTCAAACAGTGAGACGTCTAGACGATATGATTGTCCTTTTTTGCTTTCGACGGAGAGATCGTAATTTGCTACGTGGGGTCGAAGTTGCTCGTGGTCGCCGATTAGGATCATGTGTTCTATCGACGGGATGAGTGTTGTTATTGTATGCGCTTCGAGGATTTCTACGGGGTGTACAGACAGTTAGAGGGGCTTATATTCAAAGATTTTGATCGAGGGGTCGATATTTTACCTCCGGCTTCTTCGCAAAACAAAACCTTTGCTCGAACCCTCCCCAGCATATTAGCATGACCGGCTAAGCTAGAGGTGGTCACGCCGATAATATCTGCCCCTTGTAGCAACCGCCTATCCCTTTCGTTCTTGAGGTTCAATAGCTTTTCACTCTTAAAGCGATGTTGTTTTGTAACATCTGCAAGGCCCGCAATAGCATTTCGTAGGACCTCGGACTTCCAATAGTTAAGAACCGCATAAATCTCGGTCGGGGTCAAGGACCAAGGGTCTTGGGTGCTAGCTAGGATGGACTGAGCGGACCTCGTGATATTTCCTGGCCTTGCTCTCCACTTCCAAGCGGTGAAGCGTTTCTTTTTGGTACCATGGTGGACCTCCCATCCTTCGTCGTCCTGATTCCTCTGAAATAGCGCCCTGAAATACCTGGGGTGGTATTGTCGGAGATATGCGCGGAGAGGTTTTTCAGAGTCTATTTCGGTGAGGGTTTCGCAGTACTCATCTGCTTCCATTGCTAGTCTTCTAGTTTTGTTTTTCAGTTCCCAGATCTCTTTTCTTTCGACCCGAGTGTTTTCGGTTGCTTGTACGAGGTTCTTTAGAAGATATCCATCAAGTCTTTCTGATTTGGACTGAGAACCCAGGCGTACAATATTGTTGATACCGGTATCAAGGAGGTGCTCGAGGAATTGATCGAGCGCATGGTTGGTGTAACATCTATTTATGTGTCAGATATATATACATAAAGATATAACGGTATAGCTACCTAGGTATATATAGAGATGCGTCGACTTACACACAAAGCACTGGCCCCAAGCGTGCTTTTACTTTATTGGCGAGTAAGACCTTCACGATCTTGGTCCCAACGAAACTTTTTCCGGTTCCCGGAGGCCCTTGGATTAAACCAACTTCGCGGGAAAGGGCTTTCACGAGTGAACGCGCTTGCCCCTCGTCGAGAGTTGTATTGTCGAGTAACGTTTTTATGTCGAAGTCATGTGCTGCAGCAGGGTGAAGACGCACTGGAACATTAGGTCGGATATCCAAAATCGACCTCAAATCAAAGAAGAAATCGGGGCTCGAAGCGTACGGCGGTGGCCGTACGTCGACTAGAGATTCATCCGCGATGGATCGTTGGTAATTGAGCGATGGGTCTGGGGCAAGCCAACCGATGAATGGTATCGACTGAGTCTTATTTATACGCTTCTGCAGGCCTTGTAGGATGGGACGAAACGCTGCTAACAGAGTTTTGGGAAATTCGATTAAATCTATCTTGGAAGAATCCAAGGAGCCAGAGTAGCGTAGTCTAGATAACCACTCGACATCGGCTTCTCGAACATCGTTGGCGAAACTCAAGGTGATTCCGGCACGAAGAGGATGCCCCGCCAGTGTTGATAACTTTCTATCCGGACCGTTTTGGTCTCGCGGACCGTTTCTATTTTCGGTATTATCTTCATCCTGGTTTGGGATGTCGACTCGGATATCTCCCTCGGTCACATATCTGTCGGCGACTGTGAAGAAGACTGATTCGTTTTTTTCATTCAGGATACACACGAGTGAACTGAGGGAGAGGAAATCCTCATTTCTCCACCATTCCCATCTCGTCCGGTCGTCGGGGAATATCATCGGTTGATCAAATGTAATACCTACTTTCAAGCCCTTAAGGACATCAAAGGTGATACTCTCAACGCTGACATTTTGGTGGATTAGGACCGCGACGCCAGCAGTGAAAAATCTTTTCAGCCCATCATTCCTTCGTCTCCTAGAACCTTGGAGAACTTCCAAGTTCCCACGATTTTCAATGATTTGACGAAGAGATTCTCGTAGACAGCCAATGCTATCCTCGCGAAGGAGTCGGAATTGGGAATCAAGAAGTTTCTGGTTCCTGTCCTGTAGAACCGTCTCTGCTCCAACTTGGGGCAGATATTCGGGTATGTCGGATCTGATTTCTTCTGCGGTAGGCAGAATAAGGATGTTTGCGATTGAAGCGTGGTCGTTGTCATGCCTTGGACCTTTCTCCGATAGGTTTCCTGGTAACCTTATCGTGCTTTGGATTGCTGGGTGAAGGGTAGGATTTGTAACCCCTTCCCCCCCTCCTTGGCCAGCCGATGCGGGCTGAGTAGGGATCAAAGAAGGTATTTGCTCGCCGAGTTCCAGTTGTTCATTTATGATTTTGAAGTTCTGGTGGATATTTCGCATCGTTGGATTTTCAAGGAGGTTTTGCTCTTTAGCTTGAAGAAGAGCTTCTCTTGCGATCTCTTTTACCCCGTCCTGGACCATTGCGCCGGAATTCATATTAATCATGTACCTTAGCGCCGAAGGAATCATTGGGAACACCTTTAGATACTCATCCGGGTTATTCATCATCAAAGTCCTCGAAAGCGATAGAATCTTTCTGAAGAATTTGATACCACGAGTACCAGCATGGCCATAGATGATGTTGTAAATTGTACCCGCGTATCTTTCCATGACAATGGAGTTTTGAAACTCGGTGTTAGTGATAATTTTTAGGAATGGGATGGCATGGGTTATAAGGTTGAGGTTTAGCCCCCCAGCGGCACCGTCGTAGGACAAGTTCGCATCCAGAAGCTGGCGTATGTGCTCTAAATTTTTGTCGTCAGCTAGCTCTTTGATCACTTCTTGGACTGTCCCGACGTCTTTATTTGTGATAATCCCCAGCGCCCCTTCGAGGAAAATTTTCATTTGCAGCGGTGAATAGGGACTGGGGACCCTGCAGACTTTCCTCCAAAGATCTAAAGGGTCAATAACGGTATTTGAGGTCGTCGCCTGAGGAGTGGAGGGGGTAGACACAGTAGCATCTGGTTTACGAGATAAGGAGGGGGTGGATTCGAGGGATGCAATGGTAGCCTGGTGGCCTGGTACCGTGGGTCGTGCGGCCTTCGATCCACCCAAGTAGTGACCGTGAGCACACTTCTTCCCCCAGCGGCACTTTCCCGATCGCTGATATTCTCTGCATGCCTCCACCAAGTTTTCCTGATGCACAAATCTGCATTTCGTACCCTTTTTGCATCTTTTCTCTCGCCATTCGAAGCAAACCTTCGCATTCGACATGGTGGAAAGATGCCCGAAAGCTTGGTACTATGCAATACTGAATATTCTAGTGGGGAGTCAAGAGGGAAGTTTGTTGGTGACTGAAGTCTTTTGACGGAAACTCTTTGATGTGTGTGATCGATGTGTCAATGTACCGGCGGTTGGTCACAGTTATTTCTGTCGAGAGGCTGGTTTGCACGTGGTGGCTCAGTAACTAAGTACCCAGCTACTAATTCCGGATGCTCAAGGGATCGAGGAGAATGAATGCGAGGTTCTCCAAAGGCTCCTTGAGTCGTTCTAGGGCTTCAAGAGCCTCGTGACACGCATTAGTTCTAGGAGTCTAGATCAAGAGGGGCCAAGAGGACGTGATATCGTGACAGGAATACAGGTATGGTTTCCCTCCTCAGCTCTGGAATACATTCAACCTGCAGTGGGGTACGTATCAAGGGTGGTAGAATAGCTTGGACACGCCGACACAATACTATCCGGTTCCATAGCTATAGTATCAGATAATCTATGTTCTAGAAACCCGGTGGTCTGACCGGATTGCCAACTGCGGCCTGGCAGTCCACCTCTCGGATATTTTATCGTGGGCTCCGCTTCACTTACATGGAAGTTTGGGTGGTAACTTAAGTTACGGATATGTGTATATATAATGATGCCTTATACTCGTATTGGGCTGGTCTCGCGGTGCCGGACAACACGAAGTTCACATTGGGCCGGAGGGCAGCTTCGTATTTCTGGAAATAACGATATTGGTGTAGACTAGTAAATTTGAAAATTATGATTGATGTTGATGCTATAGCTAGCTAGGACTCCACCTTGAAAAATTTATTGAGATGTGGTGTGAAAGGCTGTAACTGAAAAAACCTGGAAAGCAAATGTGATATGCTTATCGAACATGCAAGCATGCTCGTACGATAGTACGTAGGTACTCCGATAGTGCTTTACAATATCAGCTGCTCGAGCTTTCCCAGTATATCAAATCTAATCCAGTTCTCATGTACATAGGTGTGTGTGCGCTGCGCTGTAGTGAAGGGCAGTTATTTATTATATTGCCTGAAATTCAAATGCGGGCTGGGATTACTGCATTTCAGTCGAAGGCCCCGGCCCTGCCCCGCAGACTACCTAGCGTTGGCAGCGTTGGCTGGTTGGTCTGGAGCGTGCTCGTTCGGTCGAACAAACGAACTACATTCGGCTTCTTGCGTCGAATTACAAAGGCTTAAGGATCTGGGTGGCACAATTGATTTACGAAGACATGTGGCACGATCGGTGGGCTCTGTTCACCATCTCTGGTCGTGTACACAGACATGCAACCACCCTCAACTAGAAGCTTTCCACTGCTCCGTAGTTGCTATCCGTAGCTTAGCTTTCCACGCGGAGCATTCCGAGGTAGGTTCTCTCTGAGGCCATGCGTTGATCCGAGAGCCTAGAGTCCCCTGGTATTGATCCGAGCTCCCCCAGCCGTTGGGACTTTCGAGCGTTTTCTTTAGCTAGGTATACCGGTAGTGGTTGCAGGCTAGATCAAGGAAAACACTCGTATGGTGGTTTCTTTTCTTATCAGCCTTGTTGCAAGTTGTCTTGCGTATCACATAATGCGTGCGTAACCGTGTTGCGCCAGCAGGGCATAGGATAGGCCTGGGTGCATCGGTGAGGGAAGTTGCCTGCTGTCGGTGTACTGCATGATACTTTCGATACGTACCGATACATGCGCCAGCTAACTAGCTTGCTAACTTGTAACTTGTCGGGCCAACTCCACCTATGATTTCGCAATTTCTATGAATTGCAGAATATATGGGGGCCTTTTTGTGGTAGAAAGACTTCGGATTATTGGTACAAAATATTTCGACAAAAACTTGATCGCAGGGAGGTCTCAGCGCAGGGCAGCTAACAAGAACAACAACTGGATTAGGCAAGATCCCTGCATACACCACAATTGACCAAATCGAACCCCTCATTTCGAAAGCAGTTATAAATCAAATCGATTTAGAAAGTATATTTACGAAAACTAATTGGAGGAAAGAGAGAACTATGGTCCTGCAGCCCTAGCTATATTTTAGAAAGAGGTTTCAACGTACGACATGTGATCCTACGGGAACCACGAAGGCAGCAGACCTGTGCCGCTGTCGAACAGCAGGTGTAGCTGCCCAGTAAGAATGTAAGGAGGATTTTCTCCCGATTGCATCGGACGTGCGTCAAGGATTCAATGCATTGCATCTTGTTTGTTTCGCTTGCCGCTTGACCGATCTACGAGTTTATGAATCCACGATGATTTGAATTCATGAGCCCGGAAATTTCACTACGAGGCTGATTAGATTTCGGTTAAAATGTTTCTGTCGCAGAATATGCCAGTAGACAGTGACTCCACGTACTAGGGGTATTATTACTAAATGCTGGTAGGTGGATCGATGAGATGGAGTCTGCTGCGCCAACAGTTAGTCGGTTACTATCGTAGCGCTGCTATGGGATGAAACCACTTCGCCCTGGCGACATGGCATGTTATTCTTCTTTACATTCTATTGAGCGTTCCCGATTCCGCACCTTGGCGATGAGCCACAATATACTCCTTGCAAAGGATCCGGTGACCTAAATCAGGGTCTCCAGGCTCATCGAATAGTTTCCCGTGCGAGCGTCTATCCGTGTCTCTCGTCGCAGCGCTATTGAAGCCTGTTATTTTGATCTCGCCGATGTTAGATTTCGGCGGTGGCAGTAGAGACTGAAGGCTTAATATGCAGTAGTTACTTTTCCAGGCCGATAACCGTCTATATACGCCCCTCCATGTATGATGTTATTCCGTGTCGTGACGCATACTCAGAGGTCACGCCGGACAAATGCCCCACGCCATGCTAGGCCAGAGTCCCTGTCAATCTGTGTTGTGTGGTATTTTGTCACAAATTAATCAGGCTTAGCGGGATGAATCGAAAAGTGAACGGCCTCGCTCGATCCTCAAGTGCCCATGCGCGAGGCTCTTTGTCATTTGTTCCTTGAAGTATTGCTACAGCGCAAGACTATTGGTCCGGGGCGGTAAGTGTAGCAGCCGGGGGGGGTGGTGGTAATTGGCTTGGCACGTCCGAATCTGTAACCCCTGCAAATGTTGCCTGTTGTTGGAAAATTCGGGCAACTTTTCGATTTGGGGGTCAGAGAAACCTCCGCTCTCTGGATGGAGATAAATCTCTCTCGTTCTCCCTTCCTTCTGAAGGGGTCAACCTTCACCTTCATCGCGGGGTGATATCTCCATAAAGACTTAGTACTGTCGTTATTTGCCACTTACCTCATACATACACACGACTCCCTTCAATATCTAGTTCCACCAAACCTCCGAAAGGAGTCGACCTCCACAGCTGAGTTGCGGCCCCTCGTAACCTGTTGTTCGGGTTCGGACATCCAGCTGGTCATCGACCTCTCCGGCTGGTAGTGTCTGGGACCTCGTCTCTCTCTCTCTTTTTTTTTTTTTTTTTTTTTTTTAACCGCAAAAATATCTAACTACAGTGATTCGGTTTCTAATCCCGATCACGAACCACCTTTAGACCAAGACCAGGAGTTTCCTGGTTCAGAGGTTTCTTTCCTCCTCAATCAGATCTGTAGCTCTCAGGAATCCGGAGTTGAACAGGGGAGAGTTCAACCTGAATCCGAGGCCTACGACAATGGACTGCTAGATAACTCTAGTGGTTCTCGTCACGGTAATCTGTGCACTTTACAGAATACTCAAGATCGCGCGGGCTCTCAATATGAGTTCCTGAACGGATGCGTGGCTGGCTTTCCTGCCGAGTCTGGCCGTAAGTCTTTCTGCCTCTAACACTGGGCTCTCACTGTGGGATAGTTAACAGTTTCTTGGAACTAGGTAATTCCTCTGTGCTTCATTCGACCATCCAACCTTCTACAACCATGCATTCAACTTCTTTGACTTCCGTTTTTTTCCCTTTGTTCGATGGTATCATACCTGGTTCATTGGGTAAGTGTCCAGAAAGATTCGATCCGATAATTACCTATGAATTAGAAGGAGCTAATATGATTGTGTATAGAAACCATGGACCAAACTACCCCTTATGGGTATCCAGAAATGTCCTTCGGGGACTTCACGCTCTTTGCAGAGGACGAGGACATGGACCAATTTGGCCAGTTCTCTGAACAGCCCCCTGCTGCAGGGCCACACAACACCGACTCGCCTTTGTGGACCCACGAAGATGCATTAGGGACCCCAGTAGCCTCATCACCGGCTTCCGCACACTTGGAAGACCAAGGGAGAGGTGAAGATTTGAACGCTCTGGCTAGAAGGAGGCTTCAGGAGAACGACGAGGGGAAGCGACGGAGGAAACTCTCCGCTTCTAACCCTGTCAACGGCTCCAGGGTCCAGAAGAAGAGTTCTCAAGCTCAAAAAAAGGGCTCCCAAGTCCAAAAGAGGGCTGCCCCCGAGCGAAAGATAAGGCGTCCACGAAAACCATCGTTGTTCTGCCATTGGGAAGGGTGCGGAGCATCCTTCACAAGGCAGAGGGAATTCGAAATGCACATGGGCAAACACGAGAAGCCCTTGTTCTACTGTGAGGTTTGCAGCCAGCTTCTTACGCGCAAGGACAACCGCCGTAAGCACGATGATTCTCAACGTCATAAAGACAATGTGGCGGCATCCAAGGCCAACCTTGCCAATTCCCCCGTGCCCTCTTCTGACTCTTCTTCTTCCCCCTCTTCCCTCTCCTCTCCGTCCTCTAGTTCCTCGGGCCCCATCTTTTCCTCCAACCCGAGCCCAGTGGTGAGCGCATCCACCTCCTCTTCCTACACTGACAGCCTGCCGCTGTTTCTTCTCGACCAAATCCCTCAATACCTGGATGTTGGCGGCCAAACTAATATATCTTCCAATTTCGAAGAAAAGATAAGCACTGAAGAAAAAATGTCAATTCTTCAGGCAAAAATGGCGGTAATCAGTAGTCTCGTTTACGAGACCAATTTTGAGATGAAAGAGCTCATGCAAGAGATGGGAACAACTGGTAGGACCATCTAGACCTGTTGGGAGTTAGCCCCGGGTTTACTACCGAATTTTACCCTAAACGTCTCTTTAATATGCGGGAAGGAGGCTTCTAGTTGAAATAAGGGACTTGCTAATTTCGCTCCCCTCCCACGGCGACCTGAGTTGAAGACTTGGCTCTGCCATCACATAGGATTCTTCATCGACTCTTTCACCAAAAAAAAACTCTTTATTATTACTGATATTCCATCGAGGTTCCAACTTCCTTGAATCGTCTACCCTAGAACGCAAATTACCGTCGCTGGCCTGAAGTCAGACACCCTCTCTTTGTCGCAAGAGACCAAGGCTAGGTTGTGGCATCTGCTTAATCCCTCGAAGAAGATTTCCTTGGCAGAGTTATCTTTCTTCTGAAATTTACAGATAAAATGACTGCGCTTTGCCTTTTTGACGGCTTTGGGAGGTTGTCCGATAGCTTTCCAGGGGCCTAGGGCAGGGGCTTTAAGAGAAGTCAATGGAGGCATAAAGGCTTTTAGTAACTATGAGTTTCAATGGTATGAGAGAGTCCTTGAGTATCTTTTCGCGATGGCTGCACCGGCATATTTAGACCTGGAGTTCTTATCTCTTCGCATCATCATATTGCCTTTGTTTTGTGCTTATCTCCCTTCTCCTCCCCCAAGAACAAATTCTCTTTTGATGAGATTTTGCGTTTATATCTAGCTACCCGTTCCCTACCCCTCTACTGTCTGGTTTACGAGATATTTCACGACCCCCAGACTAGATATTTTGGTTCGGTTCTAGTTCCTGTTCACTCCTGAATTGTGGCCCATTATCCTTTTCCCCTCTTCTTCTCCGCTTAGCCTGGGGGTCACTCTTCTCCGCTCTATCCACCCTCCGCTCTTATAGGCCTAGCCTTCACTTTCTCCGTTATCACTCTCTATGTCTCGTCTTGCTCGCGCCATCTCTTTTCTTCTATTTTATCTATGTTGTATTTGCTCTCCACACTTTTTTCTTCACTGCAATGTTATGCCGTTTGACTTTGATGATTTATTCCTCGTGCTTATTCATTATGTGGCTTACCCTCGTCCTATTTATTTCCTTTTGAATTATCACTCTTGCTTGTTTTTACACCCCTACTCTTATCTACGATAGCCTTCCTATTGCGCTTTACCCTACCCTTTCCATTCCCCCAGACTAATTTCCACTGCGCTTCATAAATTTACCCGAATCTTGTTGTTACCTATCTTGCTCACATCTCTTGTTATAACTTGCGGTGTCCTTTACCTGTACTTAGTTTATCAATTTGCAAGTATCCAATTGATTGCTTTTATTAATGCAGGATTATCCTTATATCCATGTAAAGCGGCTCCATATAGGGCGCGCCAACCGAATTATCTATCTAAATATGTATATGTTGTCTCCAGAAGTCCGCGCTCGGCCACCCGTTTGCTGATTTACTATCGCGTTTCAAACCAGTGGTCCAATAGAGAAAATAAAATTGGTTTTGCCGAATGTGCTGACCTCCTTCACAAAGTCTTCAGAAAATAAAAGTAAAAAGGTGGAAGAAAGGGAGAAAGAAAAAGAAACCGAGCTCATGACCTGCATGAGCGCATATCTGCCCATGCGGGTATCCAGTGTTCTGCAAGAGTTTTTCAACTTGGCGAATGAAGGAAGGAACGTCATTGGAATGTGCGTTCAGGAACGGCTATCCGTCGACAAACCGATGGGAGGGATTTAGGGCAACCATACCGAGACCAAAATCTTCCCGATTTGGGCAGCCGTACAGCAGACATGAAAACCACGGCCGTCCAAGCAAACAAGTTGAAGCGTGAGAAGGGCTTTCTGCCCGTACCTGCCCGTACCGTTAGTCTAAAGTTAGCGCAGAATAATAAAGCGGGGTACGGAAAGGTGACTCGGCTGTATCCCTGACCCTTGTAATATACTGCACTAGCGATATTCAAGCACCCGAAAGGATTCCAGAGGAGCCCATGCATGCAGAAGAGCCGTAAGCCTGCCGTTCGATTGTCCCTGCTGCGGAATATGGCATTCTGGAACGGGATGAACCAGCGAGTTCGAACTTGTGCCCCCAACATCATCTGATGAGCTCATGCCGGCATGGTTGAAATCGTGATTTTCAACGGAAAACATATATAAACGTGCCTGATAGCTCACAGAAGGCACTCAAAACAGAGCTCTTCTAAACCTCAGTCATCCGAAATCCCATATATGGAAAACCACTTTTTTTTTCTTTGGAGTATCTTGTGAAACCTACGATACCGATTTCCTGTTTCAAATCCACGTAGGCATTCAAATCCTGTTCGTGTTTTCTCTCTCACTGAGATTACTTGGGTCTTTGCAGCGAATCTGCGCAATGGCTTTCTTGCACAGCCCAGCCGTCCAACGTTACGCACAATTGGGACTAACTAATCAAATTGGACCTGAAAAATCCAGATATACACCCTCTAGACTAATATACACGCATCAACATTGTATCCTCATCGAGATAGAAATACATATCTATACCCTGTGCGCTGAAACGGGTCAAAGAGCCTGCTGCAATTGGTTTATTGATCGTGACTGGCTGGGACGCCTCAGCCTTGCTCCCACAGCAAAAATTTACACTCCACCTTCGTTCTACCAATTATCCTTTAAACGCCCGCCCTTATTCCAAACCCATTACCTTCTCGATTTCCTCTGTTTGAACCAGGATAACCAACCACCACCCTGTGAATTCGTCAACCCGCAAGGTACACTACCAAAAGTTCTTCCTTCCTTCCTTCCTTCCTTTCTTTTTTCTTTCGTAGACGTTCAACCTCATTTACTGTCCCTAGCCCTACTCCCAGAGCGGGAAATACTTGATACCTTTCGTTTTTCCTTGATACAAACAGCGTGCTTACGTATACATACTTGGGATTAACATGACTGTTGGTATCACAATAGCCTTGCTGCTCAATGACCCACCGGAATCCGACGAATTGGACTTGAGATTGTCAAGATCGAGAGATGACTCCACAGTAACGAATTTAAACGACCACAAGCCGCGCGCACAGAGCCCCTCTTCCTTCGAACTAGATAAAAGCCCGAGAGTTAAACGTGAGGAGACCGAGTCGGAATTTAGTCTCGCGGATAATAAGACTTGGCCCGCGCCGCCTGGCGGCTCAAGCATAAAATTTGTGTTCCAAGTCCCGGTGGTTTCGCCGCGGCTACACGAGCGGACTATAAAAGAGGAGTCTTTGGAGCCGCTAGGCCGAG
Organism: Arthrobotrys musiformis; assembly: GCA_036971715.1. Classification (NCBI taxonomy): domain Eukaryota; kingdom Fungi; phylum Ascomycota; class Orbiliomycetes; order Orbiliales; family Orbiliaceae; genus Arthrobotrys; species Arthrobotrys musiformis. The sequence goes on from JAVHJL010000007.1 coordinate 2,994,278, forward strand.
GAGAATATCCGACCGACTTTGGTAGCCAGACGCCCGAAATAAATCCCGAAGGCTGTGTCAAACCTGACCCTGACATCGGTATCGAGGGTCCCGATCCTGTCACCATTAAGCGAGAGGATCATCACATCAAAGAGGAAATAGAAGAAGAGAAAGAAAACTTGTCAACGGTTTCAGAACCTGCCAGCCCGCACTCGAGTTGTAGTCACACTCCAGCCAGCGCTACCCCCTCTCCGTTCCTTCCTAGCCCCGCGAAGACTCCCAAGCGCCGCACTCATCATCGTCGAAAATCTTGGCCCTGCCAAGTGCGACAATGCCAGGGAGTATTTACAAATAAAAGACTTTACGAACGGCATCTGAGTAAAGAACACAGATTTAAATCAACCCTGTGCCCCGTCTGTGGAAAGACGTTAGGCAGAAAGGACTATATGGCAGATCATATTAGAAGCAAGAGACATAAGAAAGCCCTGGATGAGCAAAAAGGACTGGAAAAAGCATGATATCTGTGGGGTTGATTTCGGGCTCGACGTATCGTATGTCCCTCCCTAGTCGAGGTCGGCGCGCACGGCGGTATTCGTCAAATCCGGTACTACGTCCTAGATTGGGACATCTATAAAACGGTGGGACCGGTTTTCTACCATTGGCACATCCTTATCTACGGGATCAAGTTCTCCGAAATATTCCTCTGATCGATATCACTAATAGCGATACATTCAAATTCCCGAGTTCGATTCAATCCCGCATAAAAACATCGAGGCTGGCGGAAAAATCCACGACGCAAAAACGATTTTTCAATCAAAACACCATCTACCTACTATCAGCCATTTCCGTTCCCTCGCCGGCTACTTCTCCCACAAATTTCCTTCTATAGCTAAATTTCGCCGGAAGGAATTCATCCCTTTGTACATAACCCAAAATCAATCGATAGAACTGGATTTCAGTATAATTTCGCGAGAACAACATTCGCTACCCTCTCTATCCTTTTTTTAATTAGCCCTCTTGTTAGAAATATATTCGGAACACAATCAGAAAAGTTTTTCTTTCTCAGAATATCTAAAGATGGGGAAAGCGAAGAATGTTATATCATCTCTGCTTTGGGTTTACTTGCGTACATATTCTTTCAGCTGGATACTATATATAACTCAAAGGGCTTGGTTCTAATCTAATCTGGAACTCAAAGTGAACCTGGCCTCTTTTATCTGCTTTTTTGTTGAAATTTGGAAGATACACAAGCTTTAGTTGCATCCCAGTCTCGTACCCAAACTGTGGTTACACCCCTTTTATTAGTTCTGGGAGTTTAGAAGCTATTATACAGTCTAGCTATAATTACACAACATATCCTTCCAGAATTAGGCACGCTCTGGGCACGAGACTAGGCGCGCTTGTGAATTAATTAATTAGATATCCTCCCGAGACAAGCCAGGCGTTAACATTATAACCCGAGGCTCGCCGTTCGATATTCTTTGTCTTGTGGGCTAGGGTTTACATATCCTTGTTTCATCCAACTACTGTGCGTATATAAAGCATACATTTAGCTTTTGCTCCAAATCTACTCGCTAGGAATTTCGGCTAGATGGGTATCATAACTTTTAGATGCATTTAGGTTCTGAATTCATTGCGTGATAGTGTAGTGCGGCAGGCTCTGTTTTGAATGCGAAACGTCGTCGTGATAAACATGATGCATATAGCATGTCTCGTACCCAGGCCTGGGAGGCATATAGCCCACTCAGTCGAGGTTGATCTAGTTATAAGTGTAACTGGTACAAATGCACAGTGTTTCAATTGGTAGCGAACTAGTTCACGCGTAAGACTACTCTAGACTATATAAATATAAGTTCTTGAGTAGCTCTATAGCTGGAGACATGCACAAGACAATTTCATCGAATATATGGATCGCCTCAAATGGACTTTTGAATCGAGTGTAGTAGGGCCGAATCGGAATCTTGGGCTGTGTAGATGATCGCTAGGCATTTCAAGAGCATCGTATAGAATTTCAACAAGCGTCAGCCTATAGAGTCAATCCCAATCTTGGTTTCCAAACATCTACTTTAGAGCATTATTTACCTCGACCCACCGCGACGCCATCTTGACTAGAACAATATCGCGATCCAACCAAATCCCAATACAAATTTCTCACCCGTGTCCGCTGATACCCTCGTAGTACTCGAAATCTCCTCGTGCGAAAACCCTAACCTCACCATTCTCGGCAGGGGAAAAACGGAATAAAAATAAAAATAGAGATACGACAAGGATGATGCTGATAACGCTCTTCCTCTCCCTCTTTCTAATCTTCGGGGCTACATCTTCGAGTTCAATCGAAGATGTATTCACCATCGCAAAGGAAGGGCCAGGGGCCTGTGCTGACTATGAAGCTGTCATCATAAGGCGCTACTACCCAGACCTAATCAGAATGCTGTCAGCGGGAATAGAGCTGTTCGATGACTCCCTGAAACGGGAAACAATGGCTGGAAACAAAGATGTTTTCTTGAGACAAATCGGGGCTAGGCTGATGCTCGGGTCGTGGTTCGGGATCAAGTTTGAAGACCCGTTTCCCTATGACGGGAAAGGGGTTTTGAATGAGCCGACTGACTGGCTAAGTTATCGTTTCATTAAAGGTGGCTATCTCCTAAAAATCTCTCGTGAGCTAAGGGGAACTCTGAGTGGTTCATTTATATGAGCAACCTGAATCGGGTACCTGAATAGATAAGTATGTGCATATACTTACTTTTACTATAAACTAGATATTCTCGAGAAATCCCTGGCTTTTATCGCCGAAAACCAACCCCCAGCACACCTCAATGGCCGCAGACCAGTTATTCACTGTAATGACCGCTGGCTCAAACCACAAATCGAAGGCCATTACTTTTCTGATACAAACCCTTGCGGAAATCCGCTCATGCTGGCATTTTCGTGCTACAATCTAGCAAAAATTACAATTTGTCCCCGGGGGTTCGAAGAGACTCCGTTTTCTATCCTGCGATATTGGAGTATTCCAGGCCCAGGGGACGATTTAAACGAGTTGGACCAGAACGTGGTAGGAAGTATGCACTTCCTCCACGAGGTGCTGCATTTGGTACTTGGGCCGCAAGGGCTGAAAAGATACCAGACGGAGTTGTGTACGTTGCTTCCCCCTTAAGGCCTTCTTTAGTTTTTTGTTGTTTAGTTGTTAATGGCGCTATATATAGATTCGATGGAGGACTGTCGGGCGGCGGCAATCATCAACGACCCCGCTCTTTGTGAAACAAAGAAGAACCCTCAATCCTATGTTTGGATGATGGTCGGGGCCTACTTTTCACAAAGGTCCCGAGAAATGCAACGAGGTTACTTTGAATGGAGCAGAGGAAGTCCGTGGTACACCTCTATGAGCCTGAGGGCCACTTCCGCTATTGGACTAGATGAGGATGAAAAGGAGAGTCTTTAAATATAATTATTAGGAATGGTGATGCCTCCTCCTTATCCCCCTTTCTTTTGTCTTAAACCCCCCTCCATCCTTCTCCCTCCTTCTCCCCCCTTCTATGCTTGCTCATCCACCCCTTTTCTCTGATTTAATGGTGGTGCATGTTGCAATTTTTGTGTTGAGAACATTGAGCGCCTATCTAGTCAAGTCTCGAGGCTAGTCTGAAAAGAATTCAAGATAATGTTGGCGTTGAAAGCATTTTTGTGCTCACTAATTCGAACTTCGTAAGGGTTTAACGACACTAAGGAATAAGTATCGGCCGCTCATGGGAGTGCCCTGCAAACATAGAACACGGGTAATTTATTCAAGGAAAACCAAAAACAGGAGGCCCAATGCCAACATAACGTTTTATAGAGCTGGGCCCGCAAAGTTGTACCAATTGCAATAGCACTATTTCACGCAAGCCTTCCATCAAATATCCTTTCCAAAGCTGCCTTGACGTCACCTCTTTCCTCCACAGCAGACTCCTCATCCTCTGTCATCTCTGTATCCATATCGATCAATAAAAACCTCTGTGCAATATGTTCCTAAACAATCGATCCGTGTGTTAAAAGTCCCTCTCGGTTGTGACTTTATCTGACAAGAAGTGAAAGAAATTCTTCGACTTACTGCACAGGCGAACTCCCTTCTCTCTCTCATACTCATCTCCGAGCATGCGCTGGCCAAATCTTCCCCCTTCGCGAGTTTTACGATCAATGTTTCCGCTCTGTCGACGATCGATTTATCGACCCCGTTCATCGCCGCGCAACTATATGACCTAGTAGTTAGTAAATTTTTATACGGAGTAGTTTGGAAAGTATATTGATACCGACACTGTGCCAAAGCTACTAGTCGATCTTCCTTGCTCTAAGGTGTATAAATACGTAATCTGGTTTTGAGCCTTTTCTGCATTTTCATCGAGCAGAATTTTCATGTGTCCGAAGCTCAGGGAGGGGTGGCTGACGAGAAAGCCGTTTTCGAATATTTCTAAGTTTACAGACACGGACCTAGGTTAGAAAAAAGTTGGGAGATTTATAAGAGTGGAGATGTTTACCGTGATAATGTGTAGCCATCAGCGTCTTTGGCGCCTCTGGTCCGAGGTCCAACAAATGTTCTGCTATTGCACAAGCAAGGCCGGCTCCGTCTATCACTAGAATTAGTATTAAGCCTTAAATTTCAACGGGGCAGGAATATATCACGCCTGTCGACTCAGTGCCCTTTCCGAACTCATCGACTATTAACAGGGAACGCCGACTGGCTAGTCTTAGTGCCGCGGAAATCTGTTGTAAATCGATCATAAAGGCGCTCTGGGTCTTTGTTACCGATTCTTTGGTTTGGATTCTTGTGAGAATGGCGTCCGTGAGGCCAATCGTGGCATGTTCGGCAGGGACGTAACTATGAACGCCAATATTAGAATATATATACTATCGTAAACGTCTCCGATGAAAGGGTTACCATCCGATATGCGCCATATAAACGATTAGTGCGACCTGTTTCAAATACACAGATTTTCCCGAGTAGTTTGGCCCCGTAACAATCATCAGACTTTTGTTCGCCCCATCGTCGTCACTCGAGTTGTAGAAAATGGTGCTGTTATCGTCATTCTCGCCTCCACCCCCCTCGAGGTCGGTGTCGTTGGGGATGAAGGCTGCAACACAGAGTTCTTGGAGCGGGTGCCTTCCGTTGTGGATTCGGATAATGTTGCCATCTGTGATCAGAGGGCGAGTCCAGTTGTGAGTTATTGCGGCTTGTGCAAGTGACAAAACGCTGCCAACCGTTATATTAGATTTCGGTACAATTAGACTGTGTAACGGAAATTAACGGCGTAGATACCTATCAAGCTCCCCACAGACAGTTGAAACCAAGACTAACAAGTCCTTGTATTTCATTACTTTCTCTTGAAGATCGTGCAAAATTTCGATTTCCTTGTCTGATTGATGCCTTCGTGAGGATCGATATTGCAGCTATGATAGGAGGAGGAGGGGCTCATACCGCAGATAAATCCAAATACATCGCCAAAAGTCTCTTCCAATTCCTTAGTCCGTAGAGTCTTAAAATAGCCACAGTTCTCCGTTGAGAACATCCACTTCCACTTTTTGTCGACATCATCTGGATTCGGGTCCCCGGAATAAAGTGGCACTCTGTCTGGCCCCAACGGAACACAAATCATGTACCCGATTTGTGGATAATAAACTACGTTGGATTGAGACCCAATCATCTCTTTGATATCTGGTGGGAATTCATCAATGATGGATTTGGCAGCTTCGCTGAGAATGTAATCGAAGCTGTT